>CM054059.1:304169130-305369130 GCA_028641055.1 Alopecurus myosuroides | reverse complement strand
AACCAACAACACTAGAATAAGGAACTCGTGACATATACTCAATATCTTTGTCAGTACTAGGACATTGCAATGCTTACAACTTGAAGTGTGAAGCAATAGGACTACTAACAGACTTTGCATCATGAATATTAAAACGATAAAGAACTTTCTTAATGTAATTCTCCTGACTAAGAAATAACAATCTAAATTTTCTATCTTTTGAAATTTCCATACCTAGAATTTTCTTAGCAGGACCAAGATCCTTCATCTCAAACTCACTACTCAACTGTTTCTTCAATGTAGTGATTTCTTTCATGCTCTTGGCAGCAATTAACATATCATCAGCATAGAGCAACAAGTATGTAGGCTATTCATCAACAAATTTCATGTACACACAACTATCATATTCAGGCCTCTTAAAGACATGCGACATCATAAAAGAATCAAACCTTTTATACCATTGTCAAGGAGAATGTTTCAAACCGTAAAGGGCCTTCCTTAGCTTGCACACGAAATCTTGTTTACCAGGCACTATGAACCCTTCAGGCTGGTTCATGTATATCTCCTCCTCAAGTTCTCCATACAAAAACGTAGTCTTCACATCTAACAGCTCAAGCTCAAGATCATGCATAGCAACAATACTAAAGAAAGTACGAATAGAACTATGCTTGACAACTGGGGAGAACACATCATTATAATCCACTCCTGGAAACTGGCTGAAACCTTTTGCTACTAATCTTGCCTTAAACCTTGGAGGCTCGTTAGGAGACAAACCTTCCTTTCTTTTAAAGATCCACTTGCAGCAGACGACCTTCTTTTGTTTAGGCAAGCGCACAACATCCCATGTGCCATTCTTCTCAAGTGATTGCATCTCCTCGTGCATTGCACCAATCCACTTGTCAAGGTCAAACGAAGCAATAGCTTCATTGTATGTAGCTGGTTCAACATCATGCTCCACCTGTTCAGCACAACTTAGAGAAAAATAAACAACATCATATTCCTCAATTAAACGATTAGGAGAGACGATGTTTCTCTTTGGACGATCAACAACAATGGATGGTTGCTGCAAAACAAGAGGTGAGGGTGGCACAATATCCTACTCATTAGTTTCAGTTTCCTCCTCATTCAAGTGCTCCACCTACAAACGAACTCGTGGTTCGTCCTCATCACAAGAATCTGGCACAACATCAGCTGACAAACTGTCCTCATACATAACAGATTCATTAAACACAACACTCCTGCTAAAGAAAGTCTTCTTTGTTTCTGGATTCCACAACTTATATCCTTTCACTCCGGAGCCATAATCAAGAAACACACACTTAATAGCTCTAGGCTCTAATTTTCCATTATCAACATGAGCATAGGCAATGCAACCAAAAACTTTCAGTTGTGAATAATCAGCTAGCTCACCGGACCATACCTCAATAGGAGTTTTTTCTTGTCAAGTGGGATGTACAGTGACCTGTTTATCAAGTAGCAGGCAGTGTTGGCAGCCTCAGCCCCAAAACGCATGTTCATACGGGCGTTAGACAACATGCAGCAAGCCTTGGAGATGATCATTATGTTCGTTCGCTCGGCTACACCATTCTTCTAAGGTGTGTATAGGATGATGTGATGCCTGACAATGCCTTCCTGCACACAATAATCATCAAAAACATGCGAACAAAATTTGCCACCATTGTCAGTACGAAGCAATTTCACCTTTCTATCAGTTTTCTTTTCATTCATAACTTTCCACCCTTTAAAAGCAGAAAAAGTATCATCCTTAGTTTTCAGGAAATAAGTCCAAACTCTTCTAGAGTAATCATCAATGATAGTAAGCATATAACAAGCACCACCATAAGAGGGCTTACATGAAGGCCCCCACAAATCAGCATGTACATAATCCAATGAACCTTTAGTGGTATGAATGGAAGCATTGAACTTAACTCTCTTGTGCTTACCAAACACGCAGTGTTCACAGAACAGAAACTTACTCATATTGCAGTTCTTCAGAAGTTCTCTCTTCACCAATTCTGCCATACCATGTTCACTCATGTGTCCAAGTCACTTATGCCAAACGTTAGTTGTACTTGGATTATCATTACTAATAACAACAACAGTACCAGACAAAGTGCTACCTCTAAGAATATATAACTTGGCAGAATTCATATCACCAATCATAATAATGAGAGAACCTTTTGATACCTTTAGTTGTTTCCGCTCTACTCGTCAGAAGTTTGGCCTTTTATCAGCATAAGTGAATTTAGATCACCAAAAAATAACAATATATAATAATAACAATCTTATCTTTAAATATGATTAATATGTATATTTTTAATGGGAAATTAGTGCTAAAAAGTTGTTCTCTTCTTAACTAATAAGATGAGGCAAAGAAAAATTGCAAAGAACTATATAGTATTCGGTCAATTAGCTTTTCTAACTAACAATATATATATATATATATATATAATTTTATCTTAAAAGATTATTGACGTGTATATTTTAATAGGTGATTAGTGTTAACAAGCAAGTTTACAATTATTCTTATTATAATTTTAATATCGATTTACATGCCCCCCAAAAATGTAAGAAACGAGATTAGCTCACTTTAAACATATACATAAAACATAACATATAATAAAATTTCTCGCAGCAAAAGATGTAGCTTCTTATATGTGCACACATACTTCAAGTTTGACCCGCTAACAGTTCGTACAATAGTATATTTTTAGCATCCATTTTATCAAATACCATCCATCCAGTTAAGGCAGCAACAAACAGAAAAGAAAAAGAGTCAAAACAGGTAACACAATCCTAATTCTAGTTAAGCTAAGTGAGAGAGAAGAGGTGAGCTGAGGTGTCGCTGTCCAATTGGATAAGGAGAGCGTAGGATTTTCTGCAAGATTAGAACTTGTAAAGATTCATCTGTCACCATCGGGGTATGCATGGGCTAGCACGTAGTATACAACAAGCACTGCAATTTGCACTCAGCTTCATAATTGAGCACACGACGAGAGCTCAAGAGTTTTAAGATATGCACAAAAATGTAAACAATATGTTATTGCGTTACAACAAAAATGTTTAAATAATTTAACAAAAGTTACAACCTATTGCAACACAAAAATTATTTGCATCAATTTAAAAAGTTGGCAAGCAACAAAATAATGTGTCACGGTTTCGGTTGCAACAAAAATCATCACCTATTTTAACAAAAAGATAAATCGATAGCAACAAAAAATTACATGTTTACAACATGTGAATGAGCGCATAAACATATCATTCCAAATAAATTCTAAATACACATGTATTTGTCTTAAAAAATATTCAGAAAAAATATTGCAAATCTCGTTTATACTTTCTCAATAAAATATGGGCAAAAGTGTTACAAAATTTTAGTACGTACGCAACCAGTGGCGGAGCTGCTGTATCACGATTGGGTTCAGATGAACCCAATAAATATTTTGAATCATGCATTAGTCTTGTCCTTTCACTGCATATTAGTGAAACATTACACCATACGCAAGGTACTGAACCCAACGGCCAAACTGTCTAGCTTCGCCTCTATATGCAACGTTGGCCGAACACGGTGAAAACACTTAGCTTATGTGTGGCTGCTTCTAGTTACTAGCTTGGATCTTTCAGTTCGGTTCAGAAGACATAAAACTAGCACAGAAAAAAAGTTTATTGTTTATTGGATTCAACATACGAGTAGAAATCCCAACAAGGGCCAGCGCGCCCTAAGATTTTCCTGTAAAGATTCAGCTGTCACCATCGGGGCATGCATGGGCTGGCACGTAGTATAGAGCAAGCACTGCAATTTGCGCTCAGCTTCGTAATTGAGCACACGACGAGAGCTCAAGAGTTTTAAGATTTTGCACAACACAATCATACGCAGCATGGCACGAATATGCGGCCGTTGAACGCTGGCGAGGAAGGCTAGGTCATATTCTCCAGAAAAGAAACGGATCGGAATACAACCTCCATCCTTTTCTATCGGAGGGGAAAATAATGCGGTGCGGAGTGGCCCCACATGATGCACAGTCGAACCAACCCAACAAGTTAGTACAAGTGAGAGTTAGAAATCTGGCATGTGCGACGATACTAATCCAGCCATGCGTGCTGATTGGACGAGCACTTGAATATGTTATGGAGACCAAACACTAGGGTTCTGACACGAATACACGACGTAGATGTGATGGCTATTCTTTTGGAGAGGACGTAGATGTGATTTTGACAGAAACCTGAAATATGTACGGGTAGGAGTGCAAGTGTGTGTGCAACAGTTACAAAGGTACTGTAGGAGTAGTAAATGTTATCTTAACTTGCTAATCCCATTAGTCACGTCTAAGAAAAGAAGCTGATGAGATTGCCAAAAGAAGAAGCTTCTGATGGCGACAGAAGGAGATTGACATATGGCTGGACCTCTTTGGACACGGTACGCATAGCAATCCATTCTTAGGGCGTCTCCGATGTTTAGTTTCAATTGAGGCCATAAGCTGGGACCCACAACATATGTTATAGCACACTAAAAATCTCACAATGTTTAAGATCCAACTAGACCTTAAGGTGGAGCCTACATAGAAGAATTTTTGACCAATTGTCAAATACAAAGAGGGTAAAGGAGGTGAGAGAAACATTACTTTGCTTTATTAAATTCCTTATGGCAAGGCCATAGTGGTATGGGTGGGTCTTTAGAATTTAAGCTTAAGGTCTAGTCCCACAATGTATAGGAGTGCATCCACTATGTAGTACATAAGACCTATCCATAAGCAAAAAATTATCCTTATAGATGATCATATACATAGTGGAGGTTGTCCATAAGGAAAAAAATTTAAAGGAGCTTGTGGGTTGTCCATAAGCAATAAACAAATATTTTACCCTCTCCTCTCTCTTGCATGTTTGTACTTTTACCAGACATGTGGGACCTACCTTATTGCAAAGTAGACCTTATACATAGTAGCTATTTCCACCATCTTATGGCAAAACCTCACCTTATATATAGGCGATGCCCTTAGGTATGTTCTCATGAGAGAATAAAATATAAGTATATACGTATGCATAGCTTTGTGCCACCAAGCGGAATTTGAACATGGGCGTTTTAGAGCAGCACCTCCCCATAAAAAGGAAGACAAAATAGAGCACACCATATGCTAACACTGTAACACACTGCACTACGGTTTTGGGGATCGTTTTCCAGAGTCCACTAACCTGAAACATAGCTTTCAGAAAAACTGATGAAATCATGGCTTTATCTGTGATTTGATGTGTGGAGAAACTATAATCATGTCTCAAAGACGACCTCAGAGCACAAGTCAAGACCTCAGAGCTGTTTGTGGTTTACAAAGAGTAGCTTTTTTGCATCACGGACCTCCTCGTTCCTTTTCCATGGTGTTACATCAATCAATTACATAAACATCTCTCAACATTGTCTCACTATACATGTTAGCTGGATAAAAGAAAAGTGCCTGCGCTCCGTAGCATCAGGTTCCATTATGACCATGTTGATCTTTGGTGCTTACAGGACAGCAATGAAAACTGTAGCTATATGAAATGTTAATTCCACATTTCCCTGCTGATTCGACGACTCATACTGGGCACAGACATATCTATTGCCATGGTTGAAACGGAGCAGGCCATATTTACCTGCTGACTCGTACTGGGGCACAGCTATCTATTACCATGGTTGGAACGGAGCAGGCCATGCTACACTTGAGAACCCCGACACATTAAACCTCAGTAAGTCAGCTGTGTTTAGTTTCTTCAGTAGCAGAATCCTCTTCATCTGGAAGGAGACCTAGAAGAGGCAGGGGCAGCAAGGAACTGAGGTTGCATATGATAATCAATAGAGGTAGATTCCCAAAGCTTTCCCTAGTGACTCCCAAAACCTTTGTTAGACCAGCACCGACCAGACCACCAGTAACACTCCCAGCATTAGAAACGGACATCAAAGTGGCGAACAAAGTCGCTTCCATTCCTGGAGGGCACAACTTTGCAGCTAACACTAACACCGGCATGAATGCAGCCTGCCACATAATTCAGGTTAGTGTTGTATGCCAAATGATGTAACATTGCACAAGAGTTTGCCATCAATCAGCAAAAGTAGTATTGTTTCCGTACCTGGCCAAGGACTGTGATGATTAACGAATCTCCAATGGAGAACCACTCATCACTGATCCCAAACTGCCTATTAAGCCCAGTTACAAGAAGAACCTGAAGACATACAACACACCAAGATTTTAAGGATGGCAAATAACTGCTGCTGCACTGAAATAAAAGCAAAAGGGGCACCTGTGTCATTCCAAGGGCTGAACCTATGATGGTTGTCACAAAAAATATTTTCCTCAGATGAACTGCCTTCAGAAAATAGTTATAAATTCCGACACCGAGCAAGGATGCAATGGAAGTCACAAGCTTTACACGTCCTAGAAACTCTGGAGTGAATCCAAGTTTATTTGTGCTGAGATTAATAATAAGGGGGCATGAAAGTTCAATCAATTCAAAGAAACATCAACAGTATTGTGCATTTTAAAATACATAATGAAAATGTGTGCCTATGCTACAGGTCAGCTGTAACGCAACCTAGTTGCAACCATGATTATATAGAGCTTAACGAGGATCATCATTGTTGCAATTAAGTTGATATTTTGTTTACTTCGAACCTATGGTAATCAAATCAATCCAATCAAAGATGAGCTAGAGGAGCATCTAGTAATCTGCTGCAGTTTGTATTTTGTAAAACTGCTGATACTGCATTTACAACTAATTCCCATACAACAGTAATATGAAATCATGTACACAATAAAAGAGATACTGTAATTACAGACTGATGTGAGATTGTGGTAGCCTGATACATACATGAAGAAGAACATGGCAGCCTCTGAGTGTGGTGTTGCTTGCCAGAGGAATATAAACAAGGTCGGCAAGAAAATGTTAGGTTCCTTTACAGAAGTCCATAGCTGCTTGACGTGCTGTGTCGAACTCTCAATAAATCCTGAACCAGAAACTGACATAGCATGTTCTCCAGGAGTCAAACGATGCTCATTTACAAGAACTGCAACAGCAGATGTCATCAATGGTAAAAATGCTGTAACACCAAAGACAAATCTGCATTTACATGAATATTTTCATCAGTGTACTGCAATAGAAAATATGTAGGGCTGCAGTAGATAACAGTGAAGTTTTACGACAAACCTTACTCCATAAGCATGCACAAGCGAACCACTGAAGTATGCGCTCACAATTCCACCAAATGCGGAGGATCCCCAACATAGAGACTGGAGAGATCCAGATGTACTTTGTGATTCGCCACGAGCTCTCTCAACTACCATAGAATCTACCACCTGCATTGTTTTCACAGGTGAGGTTAAAACAAATCCAGGAAGCAGCAATATATATGAAACTTAATAGTACTCTGTCCTAATTCATGCAGGAACAACTCCAGCATGTGATAAAAGAGAAGGCGGTGACCTTTTCTGTTTAAAAAATAATCTTCATGTAAATATATCTAATTATTTTAATGCATACTGGCAGCCTTGGCAGTATGCTAAGAGGGGTCATGGTAGACCAAACTTGACATGGGAGGAGTCCGTTAAGAGAGATCTGAAGGTTTGGAATATCGCCAAAGAATTAGCCAAGGACAGGGGTGCGTGGAAGTTAGCTATCCACGTTCCAGAACCATGACTTGGCTTCAAGATCTTCTGGGTTTCAACTCTAGCCTACCCTAACTTGTTTGGGACTGAAAGGCTTGGTTGTTGTGGTTGCTGTTGTATACTGGCAGCCTTGGCTAGATGTTTCCAGTACTAACATGGACAAAAATAATTTGACAATTTAAAATAAATAAAGGATATACGCATACAAACAGCCAGTCTAATGCAATATTTAACTGGATATAGATTAATGTTGATTAATCGCAATATCCTCCCGAACAAAAGCATTACATGGTTGCACCATTGGTCTGCAAAGAAGCTAGAACAATAGCACATAGATACTTTGATGAGTGATCCAGCGCAAGTAGCATGACCATCAGTTACAAACAACTCAACTCAAAAACACCAATCTCCCACAATAGCAACCTAGGAAATTTCGGCAATGACTAGTGAGGAAGTAGGATATTAGTTTGTCATTTTGTACTAGTTCTGAGGATAGTGACCACCTGTTCATTGGCTGTGCTGTAGCACATATAACTGGAACCTTAAGCAATATTTTGAAAGGATTGTTGACGCCTCTACTTTACAGATTATTAAATCTGACTATTTTAATAGTTTTCAAGGATGCAGTCGCAGCATGCTTTAAGATAAGGTCTACACTCTACACGCCTATATAAGTTTGTAACCGATAAAAGAAAGTACTTGATGTTAATCAATCATTATTTCTAGCAAATTGATGTTATTGGTGCCATGACATAAGAGGGAGCACCAATGCTGATTCAAATTCAGGTACGGATCACATGAGCACTTCAATGAATGCAAATGTATAAATAAAATACGTCACTCTAACTTGATACTTCATGTAAATAGTTGAAAACAATAGCTCGCTTGCAGGTTAGCTCATACTTACAACATCTGAGAAGGCAACAGAAAGTGATCCAAGAAGAATAGAGAATGCTGCACCATATTTACTGTTCACTACTGTAGCCATCAAACTCCATGAAAGTGCTCCAAGAAATCCGGACAAAATAAGATATGACCTTCTCCGGTACCCAAAGAGTGGAATGGAATCACTGGAAGGCAAGGACAGCACAGTCAGGGCCATCAGGTGTACATATACGATAGGACGGAAAGAAATGTATGGGGAACTTTGTAAGACCTGATAAAGCCATAGATGGGCTTGATCAACCAGGGCAAGGATGAGAAGCCAGATATAACTGCAGTCTGTACAACATAAACCATCTTAGTAACTTATTAACACCTATTGCTAGCAAGGAAAATTACTACATGCACACAAAAGACCATATCTCAAATATCAGGACCAGTAAGACATCATATGAAGGGGAAAATAATAAGCACCAGGTACCTCAGCCGGATCAAGGTGAAGATCATCTTTTAAGTAAAAGCTCACAGCAAGTCGGGCAAGGCCTAAAACCCCTTGCACAAAATATACAATGGCAACTGCCATATTATCAGGAGATAGGTCCACCCCGAATGCCGTGAAGTATCCCGACTTGCTCTTGCGTACATCATCTGTACTTGATTGCTTCTTATGATATCCCTCCAAGCATTTCTTACTTGTATCAGCTTTAGTTGAGCCCACCTGATATCTAGGCACGATATTTCCTACAGTAGGTACGATGAAGGGAATGAAAATGCAGCTAAATTATTCTTCTTGCATCATCGTTGTCCAATTTTGCAGAATTTTTTTTTTGATCTAATGCCAAACAAGGGAAAGAGAGAACATGGAAGAAAGGTTGAAATGAGTGACATTGCTGTTAGCATGTAGGCGATCTCTTGGTAGCCTCCGGCGTAGGGGTCACAGGGGACTCAGCTATGGCATTTACTGTGTTTGGCAACCTGCCATGACATGTCCTTTTTTCTTCGTTTTGCCAATATTACCAGACTTATAATAATTTGGCAGTATGCATCCTTAGCTGGCGCAGAGGCCAGGGGTAATGAAGCGTGTATTTTTCTAAGAAAATTGTAGTACAAAATAGAGAACTCTCTAACAAGGTGAACAGTTTTGGAATCATAAGCAGTCAGTCGGTCACACAGTCACCTAGTCTCAATTCTACTCCGTCCTTTGATGTTGTCACTTCAAACGAAGAAAAATAATTAATCTACAACTCTTTTTCCAACATGTTATACACCACCAAATGAAGATGAGAACTAGGTCCGTAGGATGTTAATAATATGTTCTCATGATTATTAGTCACAAACTCACAATGCTATCCACGTGGGAACAGTTCCATGAATAGGTCTATGGCAATTTTCATTAGAATCAATGTTTGCTATTTTGGTATTGGTGCTGTATATTTTCATGCTGCCATGAATCATTTTCTTGATCCATTTACATATCACAAAACCAAGGGAATTAACTCACTATTAACTGTAGTATTGAAAATCGGAGCATTGCTTTCCTACAAAAACAAAGCATTTCTCAAACAACTGAAACCCGTTGCACCATGTCTGTAGAAAAGCTCTAACATGATCCCGTACACCAGATGGACAGAAACAAAATGTGATTTCTGTACCATTGCATGGAGCAAATTGGTAAGCTTGAGCTACTAAAAGTGGACTATGGCAAAAACATACAGTTATTGACAAGCCATAAGAGATAAGAAGTATTCCCTTCGTTCCATAGTACTAAATCAGCGACAACTAATATGAAACGGAGGGAATACAAAATAGCAGTGACAACTAATATGAAACGGAGGGAATACAAAATAGTGACGACACTGGTACACACAAGGGTAGGGAGGTGAGGAAGTGCTGCGCACAGATTTTGTTGTTATTGTTATACACTGCTATTATGCCACTAGTACACAGTGACACACATAACACATGATAGCTCTCCGGTATGCAGCTTATATACTGGTTCATCTATGATTCCTCTCCACATGTTAGTGTATAACAAATTGCCTTACCCCCTTTTGACAAATAGAGACACATTAGGCCCCATTGGAAAATAGCGACCAGAGTTTCGTGGGCATCCACAAGGCTCACCTAGCTGCAATTGACCCATTGCAGCGCAGCTGCAAATATCAGCTGCATTGCACGTTTTCACCTACCAACATGCACAGGGGTGCAGGCACGCACACAATGCTAGCCATGAAAAATAGAGCTTGCTAATACAGTCAATTACGCTCCCTGTTTATCGTAGATTGCTCTTCACAGTTCAACTTGATCCCCGCTTCTACTCCACGCAACAGAAAACTAGGCCCTGTTCGGATTTCCCCAATTTCAACAACCCTCCATGCATTGCCGCACCGGATCCTTAAATTTAGGAGAACCTTCCTGTGTGCAAGAGAACATGGAGCTCACCAGACCGGTGGTCGGAGGCGGAGTCCCGGACGCCAAGCTCGAGCGGGCGGCGGGAGGCGGCCTCCTCGTCGTACGGCTCGCGTCCAGCCGAGCTTCCGGAGGCCATCCCGTGGGGGCGGAGGCGGCGCCGTCTCCTGAAAGACAAGGAGATCGGCGGCGCGGCGGATTGGAGAGGTGGATGTCGGGGGATTGCCGGGAGCGACGAGGAAGTGGGAGGCCAGATTAGGAGCAGTAAAACGGCAATTTGTTTTTTGACATGTAAAAAACGGCAATTTCGAGGCCACATGTGTGCTGACGCACACGGAGGACGCGGAACATCTGCCCTGTGTTTCTCAACCAGTCTACCTCTGGGCCCAGTAGTACGTAGGTGTATAAATCTGTTAGGGCCTCTTTGATTCATAGAAATGGCATAGGATTTTTGTAGGATTGAATTCTATAGAAATTTCTTCTATATTGCTTATTTGATTCATAGGATCACATCTTATAGGAAATATTCCTATAGGAAAAGAACACGAGATCTAACCTCATGGAAAAATTCCTTCACCCAATCAAAGAAAATTGCTCTTCCCATAGGATTCATCTAGCCATGCCATACCAATCATACAAGTTTCCTATTCCTATATTTTTCCTATCCTATGAATCAAAGGAGTCCTTAGTGAATTTATCTATGCATCAAATTTTATTCATCTTTATGACAAATAATTTGAGACAAGAGTAGTACTTATTTCGCGATAATCTTTATGACAATTAATTCTATACATATTTTAATGTAATCATTTAACTCATTTTTATTCCACTTATTTTAAGACCGAGGGAGTACTATTATAGAACAGAGAGTAGTAATTTTGAATTTGCTAACCACACTTATCCGATAGCTTATCCACGTACATACAATTATGTTATACAAATATGTTACATAGGTATGTATGGGGTAATTGCCAAATTGGATGAGAGCGAAACCATTTTTTTATTTATCTTTTCTGTTTCTTAAGGAAACATATTTATTTTATTTGATATAAGAAAAATATTGTAGCAAGGAAGAGGAGATACCTTTTTCCTAATTATATTAAACATCATCTAGTCACATAATTTCTACTTTATTTTTAATAACACTATAATTGTACAAGGATGCAAAGAGTTAATTGCTAAACACAACTCAAAGATAATCGAGTGTTTGCCGAATGGCATTTTGGCTCGCGAGCTATGGTTAAATAAACATTGAAAAAAAAAATATTAAAAAAAATTGGTGATGAATATTTAGTTATGCTTCATGTTGTTTATTATTAATATGTTGTTATCTTTTCATGGTTTGCATAGCTATTAAGTGTCAGTATCTTGCATGTATCTTATCATGAGCATAATTAAGTATTTGATCACATAGTGAGTATATTTACATCATATGAAAGATATGTGTTTGTAAAAGTCTTTTATCGCACTCAGTTGTCATTGAATTGCTTGAGGACAAGCAATAAGCTAAGCTTGGGGGAGTTGATACGTCGAAAACGTATCTCCTTTTCCGAACACTTTTCTTATTGTTTTCCTCTAAACTTGTGTGTTTTGGATACAACTAACACAGACTAACGCTGTTTTCAGCAGAATTACCTTGGTGTCTTGTTTTTGTGCAGAAAAATCAACTTTCGGGAAAATGCTCAGAAAAGAGCCCATTGATGTTTTCACCCCGAAAGACCCCGGAAGCCAGAAGGGGGCCAAGAGAGGGGCCACATGGTGGCCACACCCCCTGGCGCGGGTCCCCCTGGCCGCGCCAGCATAGGGTGTAGGCCCCCCAGGACCCCCTGGAACTCCCCTTTCGACTACAAGTAGCCTCCAACCCTAAAACCCGAGGGGGTACGTCATATTCCACAGAAACACAACAGAGCGCCGCCGCCATCCCGAACCTCGATTCGGGATCAGAAATTCCTGTTCTGGCACCCTGCCGGGACGGGGAAGTGGAGGAGATCATCACCATTGTCATCACTGAAAGTGCATGGTGCCCCATATGTGGTTTTGGTAATTACTGACAATCCCTATGGACTAATGTTTGCATTGAGTTATCCTTGTAGTTCTTGTTCATAGGAAATAATGGAGTTCATTTGTTGAACTCTATTAGCTTCCTTGATGGCCATTGTTATATTCAAGGATTTATATGAAGAATGGTCATGGTTTGAGTTGAGGTTATTGCTAGTGTGTCTTGAAGAAAAGTATTATGTTATCCTTCATGGTTATCTTCAAGACATCATCATTTGAAGTGAGAAGAAAAGATACAAGGTTGATCAAGCTAGTGATCAACACACAAAGCTACACGATGTACCAAGTGGGATTGTGTATTTCATGGTATGGTAAGAAATTGTCAATATAGCTTTGTGATCTAACCCATATATGTGTGTGTGGCATCTCTATGTGTGGTTAGGTATCTTTCCATGGGCATGAACAAAAAGGTAGATTTCATATAGCCCATGGTCTATGTCATCGTCGAGCGATGTTCGTCACCTAGCTTGACGTGGAAGCTCAAGTGAAGCATCTAGAAGAAATCCTATGCTTGAATCTTTCCACCCATATGGAGATTATGGTCAAGTGAAGATGTTCATGTGATAAGCTCTCTCATATTAGCTTATGGGGGAGCAATTCACAATCTTCACGAAGCGAAGCGCAATCAAGAAAGGAGGTCCAACTTGAGGTGATTAAGATCGCCATCATCTAGCTCAATTGGATTGCGCAAGGCAAAGGTATGACTTATATAGGGTTTCTATTTTACCGGTCTCATTATGCTAGTTGGGAGACCGGATTATAGGATAGATAACCGTACTATCAAGAGGGGCTCTTGAATGCATATCTTGATCGTATCTATCGTAGAGAGCTCAAACCTTTGCATACTTGGCATCATCCTTCTTGGTTCTTATTTGGGTTTTCTCCATGTAAGGTTTTAGAGATTGTCATGTTCTTCATGTCAAGCTCAAGTTCATCAAAAATGGATTTCGTATGAAAAACTTATCGCATTTTTCTTGTTGGAGGTTTCTACCGGTTGTCCTTTATTGATAGGCAAAACCTTTCATCATTTGGTTTTATATTCCCATTTGGACTATGATGTTTCTCTGCATATTCTTGTAGTGCTCGTCGTTGCGATTTCAACGAGCCCAAGAACATCGAAAACGGAGTCTGGATGCAAAAGTTATGACCGTTTTCGTAGAGGGTGTTCTGCAGTTTTTTCCACCAGGGGAGGCTCCGGTGGTAGCTCCGCCGGAAACCCCTTCGGGTTGATGTTGGCGGAACCTCCGGTGAAACCACCGGAGGCTCCGGTGGTTGGGGCATTTTTTTCAGACATTTTGATGTCCTAACTCATCCGGGGGGGCGGAGGTTCCGGTGGTTTCACCGGAGGTTCCGCCCCTGCGCGAATTTTCCTACAACGGTTGGATATTTGGGTGACCTATTTAAGGGGCCTTCTTCCCCAATGGTTCCCTAACCTTTTGGGAAAGTTTGACCTCCATTGTTGACCTCCAAAAGCTTGCTATCTCTCAATCCCTCCAATGATTCTTGCTTCCACTTGAGGGAAAAGAGAGAGGAGATCTAGATCTACCACTTCACCAATCAATCCCTCCTCTTTGTGAGGGGAATCTATTGGATCTAGATCTAGGGATTCATTTGTTGTTTTCCTTGTTCTTCCTCCTTCCTCCCTCCATAGCATTAGTTGCTTTGGTGGGATTTGGGAGATAAGTTCTTGACCACTTTGTGTGTTCTTTCCATTGCATTAGGTGCATCGGTTTGAGTTCCCCACGAGATTCGTGAAAGAGAAGTCGTGAGCTTGTTACTCTTGGGTGCTTGGTCACCGGAGAGATTGTTCCTCTTGGGTGTATTGAGCACCCTAGACGGTTAGTGCTTGAGGCTTCCACCTTGTTGCAAGAAGCTTCGTTGAGAGCCTCCAATTGAGTTGTGGAGATAGCCTCAACCTCGTGTAGGTTTGGTCAACGCCTTCAAGTCGACCTCATAGTGGAAACGAGCATCTCCCTCACCGGAGAAGCTCAAGGAGAATAAGGTGTGCACATCCGTGCTATTGAGGAGCGCCTAGGTGGCTCCCCACCTCTCCAACGAAGACGTACTTCCCTTGGGAAGGAACTTCGGTAATCACACCGGTGTCTCCTTGTGCTTCGGTTATCTCTATACTCTAGCTCGTTACTTATGCATTTACCTTTGTGATAGCCATCGTGCTTGAAGTCATCTATCTTGCTATCTCATAGTTTTATATCATGCCTAGCATAAGTTGTTGGTGCACATAGGTAAACCTAGCTTGCATAGGTTTTGTGCTTGATAAATTAAACGCTAGTTTTATTCCGCATTTACTCAAGCCTAAACCGTAATTATTTTAAAGCGCATATTCACCCCCCCCCCTCTAGACGGCATCCTTCTACTTTCAATTGGTATCAGAGCCAGGTCTCTCATTGTTAGGCTTCACCGCCTTGAGAGTAATGATGTCGCTTAGTGAATTAGTGCACGATCCCACATTTCATTTCGATGGCACAAACTATGATCTTTGGAAATTTCGCATGCTCATTTATTTCCGGGTCATGGACCCACACATGGAGCAATTTGTAGAGATGGGTTTTTCTCCTCCAAAGGATCCTCAAAATCCAACTTTAGAGGAAGAGAAAAACTTATATCTCGATGCTCTTGCTATTAATGCGTTTTTCCTTCTTGTGAGCCTTGTAGTTATTAAGCCACTTTTTCCTATTCGGAATGCTCATGAGTTATGGACAAAGCTTCAAGATAAATATGGAGTGTCCAATATTATTGAGGATGATTTCTCTCCCTCCATCTCCGGTCGTGATGAGTTATCAACTTCTTCTACTTCACCAACATGTGGTAAGCCACAAACTAATGAGATGGTGAGTAGTGATAGGCTTTGCAATAATGATAGTGAGATTATTATTGATGATCCTTCATCTCTATCTTATTGCAATGTCTCATCTTTGGACTTAAACACAACTAGCACCAAAAATGTTTTACATGCTTGTGTTGATAGTCTTTGCATATCATGTCGTCATTGCTTGACTAAATCTCATGATGATATGCTTGCTTTATCTTGTTCCCATGATAAAAATGATTGTGTTTCCTCTAGTATTTGTATGGCTAACAATTTAAAGGAAACTCAACTCTCTATGGAACAAGATGTGGACTTGAGTGGTGCCTCAAGTAATGATTCATCATTATCTACCACATTTTGCCTTATGGCCAAGGATTCAAAGGTATCTTCCACTTTGAACCCCAATATATATTATGATGATAGTAGTGATGATGATGTTGGTAAGGAAGATGATGATGAGTCTAAGAAATTACGCTTATGGTTCGCAAGCCTTGTTGGTGAGACCAAAGAAAATGTGAATGCTCTCCTAGAACAACTTGATGAGGCTAACTCTCTTGTAGATGAAAAGGAGGATATCATCGTGACTTTCGAAAGTCATAGTGGTAGTCATTCTATCAAGGACAAAGAGCTTGAAAAGGCTTTTGAGAAAGAGCGGTCCCTTAGATCTTCTCTTGAAGAGAAACTATATAGTCTAGAAGAAACATATGCTATTAGCGTTTCTAAGCTTAGAAGGGACAATGAGTTATCTCTTTCTCTTGCTAATGAACTCAAAGCTAAAAATGTTGATGCTTGTGCTACTAACTCTATTTCTTGTGAAGCATCCACATTAAAGGAGAATGTTGAGCTACGGGCTCAACTTGAGTTGCTAACTAGTAATTATGGGAAATTGGAAGAAACTCATGAAAAGCTCTCAAGCTCTCATAAGGATCTTCTAGTCTCCCATGAGAGTCTAAAATTAGCTCATAAGGCTATGTTAACTAAGGTAACATCTTGTGAGCCTCATGTGGACAAAGGCACAATATCTACTCTAAATGATATATTGCCTTGTGCTAGTCCTAGTAATTCATCCTCTCATAATTTTCCCACATCTTATGATGAATTGCTTTCCTTACCTTGTTGCTCTAATAATTATGCATCTACTTCCTCTAGCTCTTGTGTTGATACTAACCATGTAGAGGAAATCAAAGAGCTCAAGGCCCAAGTCACTTCATTGGAGAAAGACTTGGAGAAGTGTCATAAAGGGAAGTCCACACTTGATAATATGTTGAGTGTCCAAAAATCCCCCAATGACAAGAGAGGACTTGGATTCATTTCCAATCACAAGAACAAGTCCAAGGTCGACAAGAAGAAGGGCCATGAACAAGTCAAGAATTTGGCGAATATTGTTTGCTTCAAGTGCAAGGTTGAAGGGCATCATGTTAGATCATGACCTATGAAGAAGAAGAAACTTAGCGAGAAGCAACAAGGAAAGCGGCCACAAGTTCAACCTCAATCTCAACTTCAAGTTGAAGAAAGGCCTCTTCCTATGAAGACTCAAGCTAATGCTTCTCAAGTTGAGAAATCAACTAAGAAGAATGGAAGGAGTCGTTGTTGCTACTTATGTCGTGAAAAGGGCCATCTTGCTTCTTCATGCACTAATGGTACATTATCCAACCCTATCATAATTGATGATGTGTATTCCATTCGGAAGGATGATGTGGGCAATGTGTTTGCCAAATATGTTGGTACTCAAAGTGGTGTCAAGAAAAGAACCATTTGGGTTGCCAAGCCTATTGTGACTAACCTCTTAGGACCCAACTTGGTTGGGGACCAACAAGCTCAAACTTGATCAATAGGTGTTATCGGAGGGCATTGGAGACTTGGCTATATCATGAAGAATTAAGGGATCTTCATCACGTATATTTTCCTTAAGCCAAGTCATTTGGATTATCACGTCTCTATCTCATATTCCATGCTCCTTCTTGCGGTAACTTGTATTTATTACATTATATATATACATTGAAAGTTGCTTGCCCCTTTGCATATATTGGTTTTGTACCTTGCTTGTATTTTGTATATTTTATGCTTACTACTTACTTATCCTTGAGTAATCTAGTATGTGTTTGTCGGTTCGCACAAAATGTATGTATGAGTTTGCTTTGAGCCTAATTGCATCTTGTGTGTATCTTATTTGGATCTTTTGAGTGATTAATGGACTATCCCATTTTGGGAGAGTAATATGCCTTTGGCACTTCACAATCCCAAAATGTGTGTACATGAGGAATACCACGTAGTGTTGATATTTCAATATTATCTAGTCTCTATGTGGTATCTCATACTCATGAGAAATTCAAATTCTAATGTCTATTAATTATCTAAAGTTGGTCTTTGTTTGCCTCTTGCTAAGAAGATACGGATTATCACATTATGGGGGAGTAATATGTTTGTGCATATTACAAGCCTAAAGAATGTGAACATTTAAGGTTTTGCCACGTAGAATTGATATTGTTAATTATCTTATTCCTATGTGGCATGTGTGCTCAAACAAGTTCCAATTTTCTTAAATGATTTTATTTGCTCATCTTTTGGTATCTTATTCGTGAGAGAGTTTCTTGGTGCGGTTTTCCACAAATTAGCACTAGAATTTACCTTCTCGGGAACCGGTTGCTTCTTGATATATTAATCATTTCTTTGCATGATCATTCGACTATTGAAGCCACCAAGAATCTCTATTTAAGTATGGTGTTTTCATTCCTATCTTTTATCACATACTTATGTTTTATGAATATGATTGTGAACAAATATACCACCGAGAAATATCTCCATACACCTCTTGTCTTTGACAAGTTATAATAATTTGTGGTAAGTTTATTGATCATATTTACTTTGTCCATTGCTCTAAAATTGCCTTGTTTCTTGCCAAGGATTTGTTTGGTTCAAACTCCTTTGTGTCTTCCTTACTCTACTCAAAAAAAAAATTATGCTTTATTGAGTTAGGAAAAGCAATGATCCCATTCGTGTGCACTCTTATTCAAAGTCATACTTCTTTGTGTTGTAGTTCTTGGGGAAGCTATCCTACATTAAGTAGAACACAATTCTTTAATTGGTATTGCATCTTATTGCTTTTCTTGAGCTTGACTAGTGTTTGAACAATATATATGGAGAGTAATGATTCCATTGTGTGCATCTTGTATTCAAATGCAATATCATAATTAATGAACTATTATTGGAAGAACTATCCTATATGTGTTTGAACACTTGTTGTCTTGAAATTGGTATTTTATACCAATGACTTGTCTCTTTGGAAGACGAACATTTTTCGTCTTGGTACTTTGTGTGCCATCATGAAAAGTGTAGAGGGTTTGTTTATTCGTTGATGTTGTTTTTGTTATCTTCTCTATTTTATTTCCTAAATCATGTGTTGATTTGGGGTTTTGATATAACTTGGACACTTTGTTTGATTTTATCTCTTGTGAGTGCCTTCTTTGTTTTAATTGGTATTTTGTCCAATTTGTATCTTGTTTGGTTCTTGAAAGTTTTGTGCATGTATATTTACTATGTATATTCTTTGACATGCTTACTTTCGTTGATCCAATATATAGGATAAACTCCATCAAATCCTAAATGGCTAAGATGCGCATAAAATTCAAATTCATATTAATTTGCATATATTTATGTGGAGTTTGTCTTATGTATTGTAGTTGTTCTAACTACTTTGGACCCAATAAGTTTGGGAACCATTTTGTACTTGATTTTTGTTTTTAGGTACAATGGAGATACATTGGTTGCTTGCTCCATTCATAAGGAAGGTGTTCTCACCATCATATCATAGGAGTCAAGCTACGATGATTATCAAACTCGCACTTCATCAACAATGCCGTCTCGGTAACAAGTATCTATTCCATGCATACATTTTTAGCTTTCAATCTTGTGTAGGTTGCATCTTGACATGAATTCCATTTGTTGCATTTCATTTGGCTCTTGCAAATGTCTTATCAAAAACATATTTATTGCAACTATGAGTAAGCCGGGATGATTACATACTAAGGGGATATTTATAATCAATTTCATGATTCACCAATCCCAAGTATATTAATCTAGTAACTTCTACTTTAAGTCTCTCATATGCAATATTTATGAATTCTCAAAAACCATTTGAATCTTTTGTGATATGCATTACCTTTCTCGAAGCATTCCAACTATCACTTTTCCCTTGTGATATTTGTGATGCTTTGATGAGTTTATTGTTTGTCCATCTATATCCCCTTAAGATTAAACTAATCCTAGTGCTTTGCTTTCAAACAAAAATCTTATCGGTATATTTATGAACCTATCTTGGATATCATGTTCTTTACCCTTGTACCTATTTTTGTGTGTGCATATTTCTTTGTGGATATATATCTTTGTGATTGGTGTCCACTTAGAAACTTATACACACGAGAATAGTTACATCTTTAATTGATATTCTATTTCTTTAGTGACCATGTTTTATTGCTTTATATTACTTGGTGGTTCCTAAAAGGCACAAATTTTTCTTTTTCTTTTGGTATTCCTTTGGAATCTTATAAAGCTTGTGGACATATGTGTTTTATCATTTGTTGGTTTGTGTGTATGGGAAAGACATGATATGCACTATGTGACTCATATATTTAAAGACTATGATGAAGCATTGCTCATCCTATTAGTCTCCTACAAATGTCCTTCCTTGTCACACTCATCTCTTTCGGTTGAGTAAATCTTCACTTGTCGCTTCTTGATCTTAATTGCTCAACTCTTGTTTGTTTGCAAGTTGCTTTGCTACATTTCCTATCTATTCTCTTGCTCTTGTTTGTGTTCAAAATTATCTAGAAGGGAGTGATGATTCCATGTTGTGCACATTATATAGTAATTCAAATCTAACATTGTGCATGTACCTTGGGGAGTTCCCTCTTGATTTTCTAGAACACTTGGTTGATCTTATCATAATATTGATTTTGGTCAATCGTTTTTTTTGGATCCTTTGGTTGGTTGCTTCTTTATGAAAGTATCCTTCAATTTGACTTTGCTTGTAAATCTTTGGATCCTCAATATAGTTTGATCTCCCTCCATCTATTCCTAGTTGGATACATGCTCTTGATTTCACTCATATTATGAGGAATGCATACACTATGGGGGAGCTCTTATTATATTTGCCTTCTAATCTTTTTTCCCATCTTGGCAATGGATGCCAATGGGGGAGAAGTTTAGAGGGTTTAAAGGAATTTGGTTCTATGCTTTAGTTTCGTTCTTAAGCATTTGCCTTCCATGCTATTGCATCCTTGCTCTTTGTTTTGCATGGTTGCTTAATTCATCATATAAACCCTCGTAAAAAGGGATTGTCATCAATTACCAAAATGGGGGAGATTGAAAGTGCATGGTGCCCCATATGTGGTTTTGGTAATTACTGACAATCCCTATGGACTAATGTTTGCATTGAGTTATCCTTGTAGTTCTTGTTCATAGGAAATAATGGAGTTCATTTGTTGAACTCTATTAGCTTCCTTGATGGCCATTGTTATATTCAAGGATTTATATGAAGAATGGTCATGGTTTGAGTTGAGGTTATTGCTAGTGTGTCTTGAAGAAAATTATTATGTTATCCTTCATGGTTATCTTCAAGACATCATCATTTGAAGTGAGAAGAAAAGATACAAGGTTGATCAAGCTAGTGATCAACACACAAAGCTACACGATGTACCAAGTGGGATTGTGTATCTCATGGTATGGTAAGAAATTGTCAATATAGCTTTGTGATCTAACCCATATATGTGTGTGTGGCATCTCTATGTGTGGTTAGGTATATTTCCATGGGCATGAACAAAAAGGTAGATTTCATATAGCCCATGGTCTATGTCATCGTCGAGCGATGTTCGTCACCTAGCTTGACGTGGAAGCTCAAGTGAATGTGACGCCCCGAGATCGGGCACTATGCAGATTTCAGCATTCCTGCCAATTCCGCATAATAACCGATTCCAGGTTGCCATTTATGATAACATTACAATAGTTCACGAATAATCCACAATTACAACAGCATCAGAAAGATACAAGATGACTCAACGAGCCAGGGATTACAACTGATACAATACAAAGATCCAGATAACAGCGGAAGAAACAACATATCGTCCGTCTACGGACAAGATCCAAATTGGACTAAGAGTCCTGAAGATAACCGAGAGCGTCCAATCCCTGCCCAGGCCAAGCCGGAGGGATTACCAAGCTAACGTCGTCAGACTTCAAACCTGTTGACTGCAAGTTGGAATTTGCAGCCACGAAAGAGATTCGTGGGTCAGTACGGTTAAGTACTGGCAAGGGGGACAAAGCCCATACTCACAAGTTACCGGCGTAGCCAGTCATCACAAGATACAAATACCTTAGGATCAACGGAAGGAAAGGGTTATTGCAAATAAGCTACAGCAGGCTGCACTAACCAACTACAGAGATTCTATTACTTCCAACTATCAGAAAGGAGATAAGATCGAGTGATAGTAACCAACTGAAAGATAACTTCAAACAAACCCATCCTGGATCTCGCCCCTTATCCGAAGAAGCAATCCGAGGATAACTCACACCGTGGTATTAAAGATGAGTCAAGTTATTGTGTGAATAACCTATTACTAGTCAAATTATTAGTCATTGGGTGTAACATGGTTGATCATTAGGTTTAAGTTGTCCTGAGTACTTGTTAGCCAGTACTTTCACCAAGTAATCCATAACCGCGGAAAACACGGCTTCTCGAGAAGATTTACCCTGCAGGGGTGCACCAAAGTAACCGACACTCATGAATATCCCGCCAGATGGAGCGGCCACTCCACCAAGCGGGGCACTCAACACAATCCAACCCTTCTTCGCATCAAGCCCAAAGCACCGCGTGCTGTGCGTGCGCGGCTAATCGAGCCCCACGAAGAAAAGGGGACCCTCATAGCACTGGAAGACCACGCCGCCCTAAATGCCGACTACGAAAGTTCCACCCGGGCGCCAAGGGCTCGCAAGATCATGCATGCAGCAAATGGAAAGCCCGAACTAGTACGGCGATTTGGACAAGATGCAAATCGAGTCAAACTGAGGGGGAGCCCATACTCCCCAAATGCGGGTAGTGCGCTCATCATGGATCAGTAGACAAGACCCTTTTCCTATTAGGGTCGACACTAGCAGGCCTCAAAACCACCCTGGGCCTCCTGCCGGTGCCTTATCATCAAGTTTATTATTAATAGTAACATTAGCATGATTGATTGAGTAAACATCGAGCCCCAAGAACATAATGAAACATCAACTGAAAGTAACGGGTAAGAGACTCGAGCAAAACAACCTAAGCATGCTAGTAAGACACGGGCTCAAACAAAAGGTTATAGGTATGGAGGTGAGGCAATATCAAGGTTAAGGGATTCATGTGATGGGTTCGTAACAGAAACAACTACCACTAAGGCTAGCAGAAAAGAATCAACGGAAAGAATCGGTAACAAGTGATGAAAGGCAGCCATGTGGCATGCAAGTGAGTATACTTGCCTGAGATCCCGCAAGGTAGCAGAACTTGTCGTTGCTCACATCATCTCAACGTCCTATCCGAGAGAAGCAACGAACCTCGAACAAACACCGGATGCAACAATTACTACTACGGCAAAAGATCCAGCATGATCAAGATATGGATGCATGACAAGGTTAATAGATGCACCAAAGTAAACTAGTGGATATGATACACAAGTTTAAATGGATTCCATATGCAAAGATTGCATATGGCAAACCCATCCTTATAGTTGAATTAGTTGTTCTAACAATAAGCATCATGTGTAAGTGAGTTAGAATGATGCATGCATGATTAAGAACAAGGAGATAACAATATTAAATGCAATTGGAAGGATGGTTAACACTTTTAGGAAACAGTTATCAAATTTGGAAATTATTGGTACTTAATGAGGTTGAACAAGTAGTGGTTGTTATCATCAAGTTAAGTTGTTCAAACCAAACAACAAAGTTGATATTTGAAAAGGTTATCAAATTTTAGTTGGATTACATGTTTCACATTTTGAAATTGGACTTTGGATTATTTAACTATGAATTAAACAATATTAAACAATTTTTAATTGAATTAAACAAGATTTAAATTGTTTAGGCAATTTTAATTATTCAAAACAGAAAAAAAAATTATATTTGAATAGGTTATTTAAAATGGTATTGAAAACATATTTTATTTGCATGATTTGGACTTAGGAATAATTAGTTATTGAATTTAGCAAAACACAATTGAAATGATTTAAATTTGAATTTGAATTGTAATTTGAAAGTTCAAAACAGAACACAAGTTGGATATTTGGAAAGATTAGGAAATTTGGATCAGAATAGATATAAAGTTTGTGTTTATTGGATTTATAAAATAAAAGATATGGAATTTCAAAGTTTCTACTCAAATCTGTTATTTAAAAAAGAATTTGTAATTTTAGAATTGCGCAGAAATCTTTTGTTACTCAGGTGGCAGCTAGCCACAGCCTCTGCCCGTGGGCCTAGCCAACGTGGCGCTGAGGTGGCGCGGCTGGAGGTGGACGTGGCTTGCAGGGCCACTGACGGGCGGGGCCCACCGCGGTTGCTTGCAAGGAAAAATTGGGAGGCAAAATGCCTCCCGCGGGTCTCGAACCCGCGCCCCTGGGGCGAGCGAGCACGCGCGCTGCCAGTGCGGCTCGCTGCGTTTCCTTGTCAGGTAAGGATTGCGAGGCTAGTTGAGGTGTAACCCTGGGATGTTACTGAACCCAAAAAAAAAAGGCTCGCTCGTCTCTGTCGAACTGAAGGTCGACGAAGGCAGCAGGGACCACGGCGATCGTCGGGGACGGGTGTGCTCGCGGTGTGGGGCTGCAGCTGCGTGTGGGGCGTGCCTAGGGCGGTGCGAGCGAGCGCAGAGAGGGGAAGGGAGCGAGGAGGGCGACGAGGCGGCTCACCTCGAGCTTCTGTCGACGACCTGACGAGGTGCCGCGGCGAGGGAAGCTCCCGGCGACGGCGCGGCGTCCACGGTGGTTCCCAGCCGGAGGCGATGGGACGGGAGGGTGGCCGGGGCACCCCCGTTTCCATTCCCGCGATCGGCCGTCCCCGGCGCCCACTCTTTCCCCGCCGCCCTAGAGCTACCTCCTCCGGCCATGGCAGGTGTTCGCTGGTTTCTTCAGTAGGTTCAGAGACAGAGGGAGCTTGGGGGGAAAGAGAGGGAAACGGCGGCGCTAGGGAAGGGAGGGCGCTAGGGTTAGCAGGGCTCGGGGTAGGTAGATATAGGGGCTAGGTGGTTGTACGGCATGCCATCGAGCTGGGGAGGGCGAGATCGCACGGTTCCGTGGCGTTCGTACTGAGGATGACGTCTGTTCGAGGAAGACGACAGCGACCAGGGGAGAAACGTGGGCTCGAGTGGGAAAAAAAAATAGGTGGGCTTAGGGGATGGGCTGGGGGTTTAGCTGCTGGGCCAGGTTAGATAGGTTAGATGCTGCCTCCCTTTTCTCTTTTATTTATTCTTCTGCATTATTTTTTTTTTTTTGCTGAAACCAATTGGTAGAAAAGAAAGCTTTTTGGTTAGCAAATAAAATTGACAAAAAAATTATGGTTAGTTTAGTTTTTTTTTTAAATAACAACTTTAAACCAACTTTTGTTTTCTAAAAGTTTTCAAAATTATTGATGTTTAGGATTTAAGCCAAATTTTGAAGGGATTGGAATATTCATTAAACATTATGAAAACAATCATTTTCATAGGGTGGACCCTAAGGTCAAAAAAAAAAAAAAAACAGTTGATTGGCTTGTTAAAGTTATGAATTCAAAAGTGGTTATGTTTGAGGCATTTTGATTAGAAGATAGAGGTGATTTAATTAATTGATCGAAAAAATAGTTGTTTGAATTAAACCCAACAAGTTAATGAATGATTTGATTTGAATTTTTGAGTTGGTCATTAGGGTTTGTTAACAACAGGGACAAATTTATTTAGCAGGCAATTTGTTTAAAACAATTTCCAAACTATTGAAAACAAATGAGTGGTTTAGCTTGCAAGTTTGAAATTGCAAAAAATTTTGAGCAAGGGTGAAAGTTTAAATTGTTTTGAAAATTTCAGTTGTGATGCAAACATGGTGCAATGCAATGTGATGCATATGATGCAAGCAAACAAACAGGTAACACCCCAGGTGTTACAGACGACACCACTAACAAGGGATTGCGCCCTCGCAATCCACCTGCTAACCCGGGAGGGGAAAGAAGTTCGACTATCGATTCTTCGTGCTTCCAGTTGATCTTCTCGACACCACTAACAAGAGATTCTTGCTCGGAGTGACGACGATGTTCTTCCACCAGGAATCTTCCGATGATCGAACCTATTAGGTTAAGGGCTCAGGAAACGTCCACCCACGTAGGATCCTAACACTTTGAAAGATAGACAAGAGGGGGAGACTCCAAAACAAATAAGATGGGATGGGAAACAGAATAGAGATAAGGAGAAAAACAAGAATCCTATTGAGATGTTTTCCAAAATAGTTTAGCAGCAAATAGTTTTTGACACTCTAGAAACAACGACCGTTAGCGAGGTTAACCTACAGGCTTTGCGGACCCGTTGCTTCGATAACCATTCGTATCGAAACAATCTCGGGAATCGGAACCAAGGCTCTGATACCATTTGTGACGCCCCGAGATTGGGCACTATGCAGATTTCAGCATTCCTGCCAATTCCGCATAATAACCGATTCCAGGTTGCCATTTATGATAACATTACAATAGTTCACGAATAATCCACAATTACAACAGCATCAGAAAGATACAAGATGACTCAACGAGCCAGGGATTACAACTGATACAATACAAAGATCCAGATAACAGCGGAAGAAACAACATATCGTCCGTCTACGGACAAGATCCAAATTGGACTAAGAGTCCTGAAGATAACCGAGAGCGTCCAATCCCTGCCCAGGCCAAGCCGGAGGGATTACCAAGCTAACGTCGTCAGACTTCAAACCTGTTGACTGCAAGTTGGAATTTGCAGCCACGAAAGAGATTCGTGGGTCAGTACGGTTAAGTACTGGCAAGGGGGACAAAGCCCATACTCACAAGTTACCGGCGTAGCCAGTCATCACAAGATACAAATACCTTAGGATCAACGGAAGGAAAGGGTTATTGCAAATAAGCTACAGCAGGCTGCACTAACCAACTACAGAGATTCTATTACTTCCAACTATCAGAAAGGAGATAAGATCGAGTGATAGTAACCAACTGAAAGATAACTTCAAACAAACCCATCCTGGATCTCGCCCCTTATCCGAAGAAGCAATCCGAGGATAACTCACACCGTGGTATTAAAGATGAGTCAAGTTATTGTGTGAATAACCTATTACTAGTCAAATTATTAGTCATTGGGTGTAACATGGTTGATCATTAGGTTTAAGTTGTCCTGAGTACTTGTTAGCCAGTACTTTCACCAAGTAATCCATAACCGCGGAAAACACGGCTTCTCGAGAAGATTTACCCTGCAGGGGTGCACCAAAGTAACCGACACTCATGAATATCCCGCCAGATGGAGCGGCCACTCCACCAAGCGGGGCACTCAACACAATCCAACCCTTCTTCGCATCAAGCCCAAAGCACCGCGTGCTGTGCGTGCGCGGCTAATCGAGCCCCACGAAGAAAAGGGGACCCTCATAGCACTGGAAGACCACGCCGCCCTAAATGCCGACTACGAAAGTTCCACCCGGGCGCCAAGGGCTCGCAAGATCATGCATGCAGCAAATGGAAAGCCCGAACTAGTACGGCGATTTGGACAAGATGCGAATCGAGTCAAACTGAGGGGGAGCCCATACTCCCCAAATGCGGGTAGTGCGCTCATCATGGATCAGTAGACAAGACCCTTTTCCTATTAGGGTCGACACTAGCAGGCCTCAAAACCACCCTGGGCCTCCTGCCGGTGCCTTATCATCAAGTTTATTATTAATAGTAACATTAGCATGATTGATTGAGTAAACATCGAGCCCCCAGAACATAATGAAACATCAACTGAAAGTAACGGGTAACAGACTCGAGCAAAACAACCTAAGCATGCTAGTAAGACACGGGCTCAAACAAAAGGTTATAGGTATGGAGGTGAGGCAATATCAAGGTTAAGGGATTCATGTGATGGGTTCGTAACAGAAACAACTACCACTAAGGCTAGCAGAAAAGAATCAACGGAAAGAATCGGTAACAAGTGATGAAAGGCAGCCATGTGGCATGCAAGTGAGTATACTTGCCTGAGATCCCGCAAGGTAGCAGAACTTGTCGTTGCTCACATCATCTCAACGTCCTATCCGAGAGAAGCAACGAACCTCGAACAAACACCGGATGCAACAATTACTACTACGGCAAAAGATCCAGCATGATCAAGATATGGATGCATGACAAGGTTAATAGATGCACCAAAGTAAACTAGTGGATATGATACACAAGTTTAAATGGATTCCATATGCAAAGATTGCATATGGCAAACCCATCCTTATAGTTGAATTAGTTGTTCTAACAATAAGCATCATGTGTAAGTGAGTTAGAATGATGCATGCATGATGAAGAACAAGGAGATAACAATATTAAATGCAATTGGAAGGATGGTTAACACTTTTAGGAAACAGTTATCAAATTTGGAAATTATTGGTACTTAATGAGGTTGAACAAGTAGTGGTTGTTATCATCAAGTTAAGTTGTTCAAACCAAACAACAAAGTTGATATTTGAAAAGGTTATCAAATTTTAGTTGGATTACATGTTTCACATTTTGAAATTGGACTTTGGATTATTTAACTATGAATTAAACAATATTAAACAATTTTTAATTGAATTAAACAAGATTTAAATTGTTTAGGCAATTTTAATTATTCAAAACAGAAAACAAAATTTATATTTGAATAGGTTATTTAAAATGGTATTGAAAACATATTTTATTTGCATGATTTGGACTTAGGAATAATTAGTTATTGAATTTAGCAAAACACAATTGAAATGATTTAAATTTGAATTTGAATTGTAATTTGAAAGTTCAAAACAGAACACAAGTTGGATATTTGGAAAGATTAGGAAATTTGGATCAGAATAGATATAAAGTTTGTGTTTATTGGATTTATAAAATAAAAGATATGGAATTTCAAAGTTTCTACTCAAATCTGTTATTTAAAAAAGAATTTGTAATTTTAGAATTGCGCAGAAATCTTTTGTTACTCAGGTGGCAGCTAGCCACTGCCTCTGCCCGTGGGCCTAGCCAACGTGGCGCTGAGGTGGCGCGGCTGGAGGTGGACGTGGCTTGCAGGGCCACTGACGGGCGGGGCCCACCGCGGTTGCTTGCAAGGAAAAATTGGGAGGCAAAATGCCTCCCGCGGGTCTCGAACCCGCGCCCCTGGGGCGAGCGAGCACGCGCGCTGCCAGTGCGGCTCGCTGCGTTTCCTTGTCAGGTAAGGATTGCGAGGCTAGTTGAGGTGTAACCCTGGGATGTTACTGAACCCAAAAAAAAAGGCTCGCTCGTCTCTGTCGAACTGAAGGTCGACGAAGGCAGCAGGGACCACGGCGATCGTCGGGGACGGGTGTGCTCGCGGTGTGGGGCTGCAGCTGCGTGTGGGGCGTGCCTAGGGCGGTGCGAGCGAGCGCAGAGAGGGGAAGGGAGCGAGGAGGGCGACGAGGCGGCTCACCTCGAGCTTCTGTCGACGACCTGACGAGGTGCCGCGGCGAGGGAAGCTCCCGGCGACGGCGCGGCGTCCACGGTGGTTCCCAGCCGGAGGCGATGGGACGGGAGGGTGGCCGGGGCACCCCCGTTTCCATTCCCGCGATCGGCCGTCCCCGGCGCCCACTCTTTCCCCGCCGCCCTACAGCTACCTCCTCCGGCCATGGCAGGTGTTCGCTGGTTTCTTCAGTAGGTTCAGAGACAGAGGGAGCTTGGGGGGAAAGAGAGGGAAACGGCGGCGCTAGGGAAGGGAGGGCGCTAGGGTTAGCGGGGCTCGGGGTAGGTAGATATAGGGGCTAGGTGGTTGTACGGCATGCCATCGAGCTGGGGAGGGCGAGATCGCACGGTTCCGTGGCGTTCGTACTGAGGATGACGTCTGTTCGAGGAAGACGACATCGACCAGGGGAGAAACGTGGGCTCGAGTGGGAAAAAAATAGGTGGGCTTAGGGGATGGGCTGGGGGTTTAGCTGCTGGGCCAGGTTAGATAGGTTAGATGCTGCCTCCCTTTTCTCTTTTATTTATTCTTCTGCATTATATTTTTTTTTTGCTGAAACCAATTGGTAGAAAAGAAAGCTTTTTGGTTAGCAAATAAAATTGACAAAAAAATTATGGTTAGTTTAGTTTTTTTTTAAATAACAACTTTAAACCAACTTTTGTTTTCTAAAAGTTTTCAAAATTATTGATGTTTAGGATTTAAGCCAAATTTTGAAGGGATTGGAATATTCATTAAACATTATGAAAACAATCATTTTCATAGGGTGGACCCTAAGGTCAAAAAAAAAAAAAAAAACAGTTGATTGGCTTGTTAAAGTTATGAATTCAAAAGTGGTTATGTTTGAGGCATTTTGATTAGAAGATAGAGGTGATTTAATTAATTGATCGAAAAAATAGTTGTTTGAATTAAACCCAACAAGTTAATGAATGATTTGATTTGAATTTTTGAGTTGGTCATTAGGGTTTGTTAACAACAGGGACAAATTTATTTAGCAGGCAATTTGTTTAAAACAATTTCCAAACTATTGAAAACAAATGAGTGGTTTAGCTTGCAAGTTTGAAATTGCAAAAAAATTTGAGCAAGGGTGAAAGTTTAAATTGTTTTGAAAATTTCAGTTGTGATGCAAACATGGTGCAATGCAATGTGATGCATATGATGCAAGCAAACAAACAGGTAACACCCCAGGTGTTACAGTGAAGCATCTAGAAGAAATCCTATGCTTGAATCTTTCCACCCATATGGAGATTATGGTCAAGTGAAGATGTTAATGTGATAATCTCTCTCATATTAGCTTATGGGGGAGCAATTCACAATCTTCACGAAGCGAAGCGCAATCAAGAAAGGTGGTCCAACTTGAGGTGATTAAGATCGCCATCATCTAGCTCAATTGGATTGCGCAAGGCAAAGGTATGACTTATATAGGGTTTCTATTTTACCGGTCTCATTATGCTAGTTGGGAGACCGGATTATAGGATAGATAACCGTACTATCAAGAGGGGCTCTTGAATGCATATCTTGATCGTATCTATCGTAGAGAGCTCAAACCTTTGCATACTTGGCATCATCCTTCTTGGTTCTTATTTGGGTTTTCTCCATGTAAGGTTTTAGAGCTTGTCATGTTTTTCATGTCAAGCTCAAGTTCATCAAAAATGGATTTCGTATGAAAAACTTATCGCATTTTTCTTGTTGGAGGTTTCTACCGGTTGTCCTTTATTGATAGGCAAAACCTTTCATCATTTGGTTTTATATTCCCATTTGGACTATGATTTTTCTCTGCATATTCTTGTAGTGCTCGTCGTTGCGATTTCAACGAGCCCAAGAACATCAAAAACGGAGTCCGGATGCAAAAGTTACGACCGTTTTCGTATAGGGTGTTCTGCAGTTTTTTCCACCAGCGGAGGCTCCGGTGGTAGCTCCGCCGGAAACCCCTTCGGGTTGATGTTGGCGGAACCTCCGGTGAAACCACCGGAGGCTCCGGTGGTTGGGGCATTTTTTCAGCCATTTTGATGTCCTAACTCATCCGGGGGGCGGAGGTTCCGGTGGTTTCACCGGAGGTTCCGCCCCTGCGCGAATTTTCCTCCAACGGTTGGATATTTGGGTGACCTATTTAAGGGGCCTTCTTCCCCAATGGTTCCCCAACCTTTTGGGCAAGTTTGACCTCCATTGTTGACCTCCAAAAGCTTGCTATCTCTCAATCCCTCCAATGATTCTTGCTTCCACTTGAGGGAAAAGAGAGAGGAGATCTAGATCTACCACTTCACCAATCAATCCCTCCTCTTTGTGAGGGGAATCTATTGGATCTAGATCTAGGGATTCATTTGTTGTTTTCCTTGTTCTTCCTCCTTCCTCCCTCCATAGCATTAGTTGCTTTGGTGGGATTTGGGAGATAAGTTCTTGACCACTTTGTGTGTTCTTTCCATTGCATTAGGTGCATCGGTTTGAGTTCCCCAGGAGATTCGTGAAAGAGAAGTTCGTGAGCTTGTTACTCTTGGGTGCTTGGTCACCGGAGAGATTGTTCCTCTTGGGTGTATTGAGCACCCTAGACGGTTAGTGCTTGAGGTTTCCACCTTGTTGCAAGAAGCTTCGTTGAGAGCCTCCAATTGAGTTGTGGAGATAGCCTCAACCTCGTGTAAGGTTTGGTCAACGCCTTCAAGTCGACCTCATAGTGGAAACGAGCATCTCCCTCACCGGAGAAGCTCAAGGAGAATAAGGTGTGCACATCCGTGCTATTGAGGAGCGCCTAGGTGGCTCCCCACCTCTCCAACAAAGACGTACTTCCCTTGGGAAGGAACTTCGGTAATCACACCGGTGTCTCCTTGTGCTTCGGTTATCTCTATACTCTAGCTCGTTACTTATGCATTTACCTTTGTGATAGCCATCGTGCTTGAAGTCATCTATCTTGCTATCTCATAGTTTTATATCATGCCTAGCATAAGTTGTTGGTGCACATAGGTAAACCTAGCTTGCATAGGTTTTGTGCTTGATAAATTAAACGCTAGTTTTATTCCGCATTTACTCAAGCCTAAACCGTAATTATTTTAAAGCGCCTATTCACCCCCCCCTCTAGGCGGCATCCTTCTACTTTCAATCACCAACGCCTCTCCATCGACCATCCATGTTTCCCCATCCATGTGTGAGTAATTCCCCGTTGTAGGCTGAAGGGGATGGTAGGGATTGGATGAGATCGTTAATGTAATAATGTCGTGATTGTTAGGGCATAGTGCCTAGTATCCTCTATTAGTGCTATTAACATTGTTGCAACTTTTTATGCTTAATGCTTGCCACTTTGGGCCCGAGTGCCATGATCTCACATCTGAACATGTTATTGAATCACGATGATAATTATTGTTTCTTGATCATACCTGCAAGTTGTTTACACATATTGTTGTCCGGAACCCGAGGTCCCGAAGTGACAGAAATTGGGACAACCGGAGGGGATGGCTGCAATGTGAGGATCACATGTGTTCACGGAGTGTTAATGCTTTGCTCCGGAAAGGAACACCTTAATTACCAGTAGTTCCCTTGAGGCCCAGCTGAAAACGGGCTGGTAGGACAAAAGATGTTGTGCAAGTTCTCATTGCGAGCACGTACGACTATTGACGGAACACATGCCTATGGTTACTTAGTGATTGGATGATTTATCTTATTTATATGCAATGCCCCTGACATGATCATTAATTCTTATCCATGCAACGCTCGTTCATCCATCCCTATGCCTACAATATTTAATCCGCTCTTTACTTCAAACACTACTGCTGATGTTGTTTTCATTCCACTGCTGCTATTATTTCACTATTGTTGCTACTATAAAACTGTTGCTACTGATAAACCACTGCGAACAAAATTACTTTCAGGTGCAGGTGAATTGACAACTCACTTGTTAAGGCTCAAAAATATTCTTTGGCTCCCCTTGTGTCGAATCAATAAATTTAGGTTTTACTTCCCTCGAAGACTGTTGCGATCCCCTATACTTGTGGGTCATCAGTTTTCTTTTGTTTTCTTTGAGTCAAGGTGTTGTTTACTTCTGTAGCAACTCCTTTGTATCTTTGTTTTCTCGTATTTGTTGTGCCAAGTAAAGTATCTAGTGAAAAGTTGAAGTTAGATTTGGATTTCTGCGCAGAAACAGATTTTTGCTGTCCACTGTTAAATTCGTATAAAATTCCAGAAAGATCAAAATTACCTGAATTTATTTTGCTTAAAACTCAGCTATTTCCGATTTTTTTTCTAGCTTTAAGTTTTTCAATTTGAGCAACGTAAGTGACTCGAAAAAATTCATCTTTACAGACTGTTCTGGTTTTGACAGATTCTGCCTTTTTTTACTTTGTTTCTCTCTTTTACTATGTTGAGTGGATTTCTTTGCTCCATAAAAATCAGTGGTTGTAGCTAATGTTTAAAAAGTATTAATAATGCTTGTGTCCATGGGGAACTTGTGAGTTTTTGATTATGCACTAACCCTCTAATGAGAATTACTCTGATCTTGGTGTGAAGGAAGTTTTCAAGGGTCAAGAGAAGAGGGTGATATAATGTCCCCGTGGTTCATCCCAGCAAATTCCAAGAAGACTCAAGCGTCTAAGCTTGGGTAGGCCTTAGGAATCCCTTCTTCGTGAGCAACTTATCAGGTCACTTCTAGTGAAACTATATTTTTATTCGGTCACATCATATGCACTTTACCTGGAGCGTCTGTTTGTTTTTGTTTTCTTTTCTTTTATTTTACTTGCTGCAATAAACTTAGTCTGAACCCAACATTCTTGTGTGGGAGAGAGACACACTCCTCTTTTTCATATGAATACTCGTATTCTTTATCATACTCGTATTCTTCATTTTTCTTCTAGCTGCTGCAAATCCTTCTTAGCTCCTGTTTTTCATGCATCTCTTATTCAGAGCTGTTATTTCTAGTAGAGTAGTAGTACTCTCTTGTTTCATTGATATATCATTTGGATAGTTTTTGTTTAAATAAAATAGTGATGTTGGAAAGCAATAAAATATTTCATGCTTATAACGGTGCAAAAAGAAGCTTGCTTAGACTGTGGCTAGACTTTATCATTGCCATGTTGGATGTTATTTTAATTCTATGCTTATTGGTTATTATTGTAGTATGACTTGTCTCAAATATCTGAGAGTGCTTAATGTGCCATTGAAAGAATCATGAGTTGTTTTTATCACATCGAAGCATAATATTGTGGTATTCTCCTTCGAATGATTTATTTGGTTGACTTGGCGCATGCTTACACCATGTTAGGACTAAAAACCAGTCACCTATAGCCTATATGATCATTTAGTTTTTGGCTTGTAATACCGTTTATGTTTTGATTAATAATGTGTTTGTCGTTATGCATGATTATGGCCATTACTGCTCTTTTAATTTGTCGCTCCCAGTCTTTTGCTAGCCTCCACCTGTACTGAGTATGAGCTCTACTCGTGCATCCAACTCCCCAAAACCAAAGTTTGCCAAAATTTTCCACCATACCTACCTACATGTGGTATTTAACCACCACTCCAAAGTAAATTTCTCATGTGCTACCTTGAAAACCTTCAAAATTATACCTGTTTTGTGCCCCTGTTTTAGCTCATGAGGACGTAAATAGAGAATCTTTATCTCACTTATTGATTGGACTTTACATACCTGGACTAGTGGCACATCCGCTTATCCAAATTGATAGAAGAGCTGGCAACGGGGTGCCCAGCCCCAAAATTGGTACTATAAATTCTCTTCACTCTCTTTCCCCTGATTTATCAGCTAAAGCATAATTGTGTAAACAAAAGAGAAGAGGGATGATCTACTGACCCCGGTAGAGTCCTTCAATGGGAGCCGCTCTTGTAAGGTCTAGTTGGCTTGTGACATATTGTATTGTCTGTTTACCATTCGTTGACATAAGCATACACCTCTCTAAAAAACTGTTTTCAATACCTCTGTTTAATAAAATAAAAAACTCTAACACATGAGTTAATCCCTTCTCCCCTATGTGAAGGGTATTTCTTTTAATTTTATGTTGAGTCTTCATCTTCTAACTTTATGCACAGTTAAGAGAGCGTAGTTATCATTCTGAGTATAATGTGCATCAGTCCCAAAGATTATTATTGATTGATTCATGATATGTTATTACTTGCTCTCAAATTATTTGTTTCTAGTCACCACTTGAACTTTGAAGGTGTCCTGGCATTTATGTTTTTCTCTCACTTTTAAGGACAAGCGGAATACCACTTTGCTATGTTTTCTTTATGCTCGAAACACACATATAACTTTCAAGTGCATTATTATTCATGATTTTTTATTTGTGTTACTTTTCATGTTGCAACATGGTTGCTGAGTTTCATTGTTAGAATTATATTTATCATGTATATGTTTAAAGTACTATGATCTCAGCTTACAAATGCTTTTACAAATATGATGATCAAGATTATGTTGGTAGCATGTCACCTCAGAAATTATTTTGTTTTTATTATTTTACCTACTCGAGGACGAGTAGAACTAAGCTTGGGGATGCGTCTCAAATGTATCTATAATTTCTGATGTTCCATGTTGTTTTCATGACATTTGCTACATGTTTCCTATACACTTTACATCATCTTTATGGATTTCCTAGGACTAACCTATTAACAAGATGCCATAGAGCCAGTTCCTATTTTCCGCTGTTTTTGGTTTCAGAAAAGTTGTTCTGGAAATATTCTCAGAATTGGACGAAACAAAATACTAGGGTCTTAGAAATCTTTCACGTACACGGAGTCCGGAGGGGACCCGGAGGGGGGCCCTGGAGCCACCACACGATAGGGTGGCACCCCTGGCCTTGCCACCAGGTGGTGTGCCCCCTGGCCACCCACCAACATCGCCTTTTCGCCTATATAAGCTCCTCCCCGGGTTAACCCTATATACCCGAGCCTCCAACCACAAAAAGTTTTGTAGCCGGCGTCATCGTCAACCCTAGTTCGGGAGGGTTCTGAAGCTCTCCCCGGCACCCTGCCGGGATGGGAAATCATCACCAGAGGGATTTACATTAGCACGCATGCCTCCAGAGTGATGCGTGAGTAGTTCATCCTTGGGCTACGGGTCCATAGAAGTAGCTAGATAGTTGTCTTATCCTCTTTATGACACCATCTTTAGATCTTGCGAGCTGCCTAACATGATCAAGATCATTTGTTTGTAATGCTACATGTTGTGGTTGCTGGGATTCGATGAATATTGAATGCTATGTCAGGTGATCATCAATCTATCATGTTTAGGTTATTTATGATCTTGCATGCTCTCCGTTACTAGTAGATGCTTTGGCCAAGTTGATGCTTGTAACTCCAAGAGGGAGTATTTATGCTCGATAGTGGGTTCATGCCTCCTTTTCATCCATGCTCGAGTGACAAAAACATGACGGATGGGGGATGTGTTGTTGCTATTAGGGAGAAAACAACAATGTTTTCATTGTTTACTTACACACTTTATTTAAGGCAATAATATGTTGCTTGCAACTTAATACTCGAGGTTTGATTGGATTACGCTCTGAGGGTGGATTATTAGTCATAGATGCAGTTGGATAACGGTTTATGAATTATGTTGTAATGCCCGCATGAATCACATAGTAATCATCGTGCCATGCATATGCACTACGGTGCAGCCTTTATATCTGTCAATTTCCCAACTGTAATTTGTTTACCCATCATGTTATCTATCTATTATGGAGAGACACCACTAGTGAACTGTGGACCCCGGTCCATTCTTTTACACTGATAATACAACCACTGCAAACACTGTTGTCGGGGCGGAAAACAACAAAGAGAGAAAAGCTCTCCGGCAGGGAGAAATCTGCCAGGGAAATTCCTCCCCGGAGAGGGGAAATCATCGCCATCATCGCTGTCATCGCTCTGGGCATCATCAAGATCGTCATCGTCATCATCATCACCAGCACCATCACCCTCACCATCCATTTCCATCCTACGGTAACGATTAGGGTTCTATATCGTTGTTCTTCACTAGATCTCTCTCCCGGTGTGGATTACTTGTTTATAGTTGATGCTTATGAGATGTATCGGCGTTTGCACTTCATGACCAGATTGTTATTCATCATTATATCACCTCTGATCATGATCCATATGATGTATTGTGAGTAGTTCGTTTAGTTCTTGAGGATATGGTAGAAGTCAAGATGTTAGTAGTGGAATTATGTTGAAGTTATATCTAATGGTTTGATATTTAAGTTGTGGTGTTATTCTTCTAGTGGTGTCATGTGAACGTCGACTACATGAAACTTCACCTTTATGGGCCTAGAGGGATGCATTGTGTATTTGGCTACTAATTATGGGGTTGCCGGAGTGACGGAAACCTAAACCCCCGTTAAGAAACCGATGCACGAGGGAGTGTAGGATCCGAGAGTTTAAGGTTGTGTTAGATTTATCTTAATTACTTACTTGTAGTTGCGGATGCTTGCAAGGGGTATATAATCACAAGTATGTATTAGTCCTAGTTGGGCGGTGCATTAGCATAGGTTCACCCACACAACACCTATAAAAACAATAAATATTAATCGCTTGTATGAAACGAAAGCGCTTGGCGAAGTTCCCATGTGTCCTCGAGAACGTTTGGTAATCATAAGTAGAACAACCGGCTTTTCCTTTGATCTAAAAAGGATTGGACCACTCACTCAATTATATTTACTCTCTTTTATTTACTCGTATTTTATTTATCTGCTATATCAACAACCACCAAAAACCTGTTAGCTAGTGTTTACAATGAATCCTCTATCCAACCTGCTTGTCAACAGCTTCTGCTCCTCGTTGGATTCGACACTCTTATTTATCGAAAGTACTACGATACACCCTCTATACTTGTGGATCATCAAGACTATTTTTTGGCGCCGTTGCCGGGGAGTGAAGCGCTATTGGTAAGTGGAGTTGGTAAGAGAAACTTTTACTACGAGTGTTGTTTTTATTTCTGTATGCTGCTTTATTTTATTATGGAGAATCCTTTCGGTTATCTGTTTAAGTGTACTGCTACAACTCCTAATGTAGTAGATGACCCGTTCTCTGCTCAATTGGATCCTTTTTAAATACCTATGAAAATTGTTGAACATGTTATGAATAACTGCTGTTTTGGAGATGGAAACGTCCATCCCGGTGATCATTTACTCTTTATACATGAATTATGCGAGTTATTCAGGTGTGTAGGTATTACAATGGACCAAGTTAAGAGGAAATTATTCTTTTTATCACTGAAGGGTAGAGCTACGGAATGGTTTAAAATTCTGAATAATGGTCAATCTATTGGATGGGAGGAAATTGTACCTCTCTTTTATTCTAAATTTTATCCTCCCAGTGAGATTAATAAAGATCGGAATCAAATATATAATTTCTGGCCTCATGATGGAGAGAGTATTGCCCAAGCTTGGGGGAGATTGAAGTTATTAATGCACAAATGTACCGTTCATGAGCTCCTAGTAAATTTGTTATCAGTAATTTTTATGCAAGCCTTTCTCTTCATGATAAGGATTTATTGGATGCTTCTTGTTCTAGATCATTCACACGTATGAAGGAAAAAGCTAAATGTGATCTTCTTGACCGTATTCAAGAAAACACTGAAGGATGGGAGAATAACAAAGGTAGAAAGTCAGGTCTAAATTACGATTATGAATGCACTAAAGCTTTTATGGGAACTGGTGATTTCTATAATGTTAGTGTTGTTTGTGGTCTTGACTCTCAAATCTTTGCGAATTGTTTAAAAGCCTTTGCCTCCTATCTTGATATTCCCAAAAAGGAGTTGAGCAAGTACCATGTACCTTATAAAGATATTATTCCTGCTAGAAATATAGAAGTGTATACTGTTAATCCTGTTCTGCCCGAACCTTATATTGATAAAATGCCTTTCCCTAACAAGGTAAAGGAACATTCTATCATAGATAGTGTGGTTAACAAAAGTATAAAGAAATCTATTGAACCTGATGAACAAATAACTGTTGAACCTACAGTAGCAATAGTAAAAGATCTTGTCTCTGAAAATGTAGAGGATGGACACATCGTTTTCTATGAGGATGCTTCTAATATTGTTTCACACCCTGGTAGATCTTAGAAAACCAGTGTGCCTGTACTTTCTGTTAAAATAGGTGATCATTGCTACTATGGTTTGTGTGACATTTGTGCAAGTTCAAGTGCTATTCCTTATGAGCTTTATAAAGAAATTATGCATGAAATTGGTTCTTGTGAACTTGAATATGTTGATGTGGCTATTCAGCTTGCTAATAGAGAAACTATCTTTCCGATTGGTATTGTTAGAGATGTGGAAGTTTTATGTGGTAAAACTAAATATCATGTTGATTTTCTAGTACTAGGTACAACTGCTAGTAAAACTTGTCCTATCATTTTTGGTAGAACTTTCTTGAACACGCGCTATTATAGATTGTAAGAAGGAGAAGATATTGACTAAATTTGATGGAAAATCTTATGAGTTTAATTTTTCCAAATTTGCTAGAGCTCCTTATGAATCTGAATTGCCTAATGAGGATTTTAGAGTTGAACAAATTGCCTATATTGCTCTTGAACCTTACAATACTTTGCAGAAATACATGGAGGACCACGAAAATGAGGTTTTTATGGAAGAGAGAAATGATATTGACGATATTCTTCTTCGTCAACCGATGATATTGAAACACAATTTACCCGTTGAAGACTTGGGTACCACAATACCACCCAGGGAAGATCCTGTTTTTGATTTAAAACCTTTACCTGATGATCTTAAATATGCTTATATTGATGATAAGAAAACATATCTTGTTATTATTAGTTCTAAACTTTTAGGTAAAGAAGAGGAAAGGTTATTGGAAATATTGAAGAAACACCGTGGAGCTATTAGATATCCTCTTGAAGGGGATTTCTCCCTCTATATGTCAGCATGTTATTAATATAGAACCTGATGCAAAGCCAGTAGTTGAACATCAACGTCGTTTAATTCCTAAGATGAAGAAAGTGGTAAGAAATGGGGTATTAAAACTCCGTGATGCTGGTATTATTTTTCCTATTGCTGATAGTAGATGGGTAAGCCCTGTGCATTGTGTCCCTAAGAAGGGAGGAATGACAGTTGTGCCTAATGAAAATAATGAGCTTATTCCTCAAAGAGTAGTAGTTGGTTATAGACTGTGTATTGATTTTAGGAAGGTTAACAAGGTCACTAAGAAAGATCATTACCATTTACCTTAGACTAATAAAATGCTATAAAGATTGTCTAAGAAAACTCATTTTTTTCTTTCTTGATGGTTATTCTAGGTTTTCTCAAATTGTTGTTAGGAAACAAGGTGAAGAGAAAACAACCTTTACTTGTACTTATGGAACTTATGCTTATAGATGTATGTCTTTTGGTTTGTGCAATTTTCCTGCTATGTTTCAAAGATGCATGTCTGCTATTTTTCATGGTTTTTGTGAAGAAATTGTGGAAGTATTCATGGACGATTTCTCCGTCTATGGAACCTCGTTTGATAACTGCTTGCACAATCTTGATAAAGTTTTGTAGAGATGTGAGGAAACTAACCGTGTTCTTAATTGGGAGAAATGCCACTTTATGGTAAATGAAGGAATTGTTCTTGGGCATAAAATTTATGAAAGAGGTATTGAAGTTGAAAGAGCTAAAGTGGAAGCAATAGAGAAAATGCCTTGCCCCGGGGATGTTAAAGGTATTTGTAGTATTCTTGGTCATGCTGGTTTTATAGGAGGTTTATCAAAGATTTTTCTAAAATATCAAAGCCTCTTACTAATCTTCTTCAAAAATACATACATTTTGTTTTTCATGATGATTGCAAAGAAGCATTTGAAAATTTAAAGAGGCCTGTAACTACTGCTCCTATTGTTCAACCACCTGATTAGAATTTGCCTTTTGAAATTATGTTGATGCTAGTGATTTTGTTGTAGGTGCTATTCTTGGACAGCGAGTAGATAAGAAATTGAATGGTATTAATTATGCTAGTAATACTCTTGATGTTTCTCAAAAGAATTATGCTACCACTAAAAAAGGGTTCCTAGCTGTAGTTTTTGCTTGTGATAAGTTTAGACCTTATATTGTTGATTCAAAAGTTACTATTCACACTGATCATGCTGCTATTAGACACCTTATGGAAAAGAAAGATGCTAAGCCTAGGCTTATTAGATAGGTGCTGCTTTTACAAGAGTTTGGTTTGCATATTGTGGATAGGAAGGGTGCTGAAAATCCTGTTGATGATAACTTGTCTAGATTGGAAAACATTTCTTATGACCCTATTCCTGTTAATGATAGTTTTCCAAATGAACAGTTGGTTGCAATAAAGGTAAACTCCCAAGAAAGTCCCTGGAATGCTGACTATGCTAACTTTATTGTTTCCAAGTATTTTCCTCCAACATTTACAGCTCAACAAAGAAGAAAATTCTTTTTTCAGTTGAGGCATTATTGTTGGAATGACCCACACTTATATAAAGAAGGAGTAGATGGTATTATGCGGAGATGTGTTCCAGATCATGAACAACGAGAGATATTGAGAAAGTGCCATGGTAGTGCTTATGGAGGACATCACGCTGGAGATAGAACTGCGCGGAAGGTTCTACGATCAGGTTTCTATTGGCCTACTCTCTTTAAATATGCACGAAATTTTGTTTTATCTTGTGATGAATGTCAAAGAGTTGGTAATATTTCTAGACGTAATGAAATGCCTATGAGTTATTCTATTGTTATTGAACCTTTTGATTGTTGGGGATTTGACTTTATGGGTCTGTTTCCTCCTTCAAATGGTTACACTCATATTCTTGTTGTTGTTGATTATGTTACTAAATGGGTAGAAGCTATACCTATTAAGAGTGTTGATGGTGAAACCTTGTTAAAAATGCTTAAAGATGTTATTTCCCCTAGGTTTGGTGTGCCTAGATATCTTATGCCTGATGGAGGTTCTCACTTTATTCATGGTGGTTTTAGAAAAACCCTAGCTAAATATGATGTTAACCATAGAATTGGCTCAACTTATCATCCTCAGTGGGCAAGTAGAATTATCAAATAGAGAAATTAAATATATCTTGCAAAAGACTGTTAATAAATCTAGGAAAAATTGGTCTGATAAGTCGAATGGTGCTTTATGGGCTTATAGAACTGCTTATAAAAATCATATGGGTATATCTCCTCATAAAATGGTTTATGGAAAAGCTTGTCACTTGTCTTTAGAACTAGAACACAAAGCTTATTGGGCAGTGAGAGAATTAAATAGAGATTTTAAACTTGCCGGTAAGAAAAGAATGCTTGACTTGAGTTCTTTAGATGAGTGGAAAAATGAAGCCTATGAAAATGCTAGACTCTTTAAGGAGAAAGTTAAACAATGACATGATGGGAGAATTCTTAAAAGAGAGTTTCATGTTGGTGATAAATTTTTATTGTATATGTCTCGTCTTAGATTTTTTGTAGGGAAATTACTCTCCAGATGGGAATGACCTTATGCTATTGAACAAGTGTATCGTTCGGGTGCAATCAAAATTGCTTCCCTTAAAGATAACACTACACAAGTGTTGAATGGGCAAAGACTCAAACATTATATTTCCGGAGATTCTTATGATGAAGATGTTGATATTATTCAAGTGGTGACTCCGGAGAAGTTTATTAGAGAGAAGATTCCAGAAATGGCAGAGTCCGTTTTCGAATAGGTAACATTTTCGTTAAGAAAAGGTTCGCTTATTACTTTCCAACTTATAATTTTGTCATCTATGGAAAATATGAAAATATTGAGTCAAAAAAGGGTAGGAGTCGGTGCCCGAGGGCACCATACCACCTGGGGGCGCGAGCCCACCCCTGGCCACGCCACCTATGGTGTGGATGCCCCGAAGCCCCTCTCCGACACGTTTTCGCACTGCACCTTCCTTTTGTTACGTATATTTTTTCTATATAATCTCCTGGATCCCCCGAGGTCCGTATAAATTTTTATCATCGTGTTTTTGTTTTGATCTGTCTCTGTCAGATTTCATCTTTAGATTTAGAGCCACGATGTCCTCTTCCGGGCCTCCCAAGGATAGTTTCTTTGTGAACGTCGTCAATCCGTACATGAACGAGTTGAAGATGTGTCGTGGGATAATCACGGCAGACGTTACCGGGGGTAACTGATCTTGGGGCGAGACGACACAGGCGTTTGGGAGAGGGTTTAGCTCAGAGGAAAACATGATGGTAATCGATCTGGTAGCTGGCAAGCGAAGTCGCCGAGTCTCCGATCTTAATATAATAATTCAACTCTCGGGTTACACGGGATGTTCGATATCAAACGATATTGCTAGGGTTCTTAGATTTCTGTCTAAACTAGACCTAGGGGTCGGTTTATAAAGCACCCGTACCCCCTTGGCCCTGCTCTCCAAGGCGCAGCTTGAATCCTATCCGGACACCGCTTACAAACCCTAACTTTCCTTACCGTAACCCACAATCCGGGTTACGAGGCCTACAAACTTTGGGCCTTCCAGAAGCTCCATTATCCTTAACCGGATTGCGCACCGTGTTCCTTGGGCCGGATTATGCCTTGGAGTTGGCCTACCGGGTTATTAACCCCCCATCAGTAGTCCCCAGAATAGCTTGGGCTTCACGGATCTTTCGTTGAAGCACTGGCTATTCCCTGCAAAAATATCAAACACACAAGTGCAGGAAGGCCGGGTTAAAGCACTTTGTTGTGTAGCTAGGCTTAACTCCATGGCAGCCATATAGCAACCCGGTTTTCCCTCCAGATACTTTGCTTAACTTTCCCGGTTTAATCTTTGATAAAATGCCGAAACTCCATACTTTGCTCGATAGTTGATCCTGATACCCCGGAGAGGATCTCTTGCTCAGTGTTTGAAGCGCATCTCGCAAACTTCGAACATGTAGCTGCTACCCCGTAATTTCCGGGTCCCGCCCGTTGGACTGAGTTGTTCCACCCGAGCCATTATAAATAGACCCTTAGGGGTAACCCTAACCCCAACGGCTCACTTTCCCCCATTTCTCTTCCTTCCTCCCTCCGTGCGCAAGCCTACAGAGCGCCATTACGGAAACCTCACGCGCATCGCCGGAGCCCATCTGTCGCCGGCTGCGTTCCGCCACTGCGCGCCCCGCCCCACTGCCAAGATCCGCCGCCAGGCCTCCGACCTGCCCGCCGGGAATCGCGAAGGGACACCAGGCTTGCGCCATCTGCCTCCGCAAAGCTTCACTCAGATCTCCTCCAGTAAGTCTCTTGCATCCATTAATTTGCCCTTGCAATTTCTTGATTTCACCTCAGATTAGATCTAAATCGACCCGCCAATGATTTCTCGGCCATGCCGAATTAGGTTGCTAGTATTCTTTCTAGCTCGCCCAATAGATAAGATATAGACTCCAATTCACTCTCCTACTACCTGCAATCATTAATTTCGCCACAAATCTGAAAATGGAATTTCCAATCTGGGCTCGAACCACTCAAAATTTCCGCCTCTGTCTCAGTCACCCGGCCAATCCTCCCCTTTCCAGTTCCTTTTATTCGCACTAAGTGCCTGTGCAGCCATCCATCATCCTCAAAAGCCCTTTCAACGCTTAGATCCCCATAATTTTTGCTATAATACTCGATACCCGGATAGTTCGAACCTCACTCTGCAGACTGACACCCGGATAATACGCAATTTTCGTGTCTCGATATTACCTTGCCGATACTTGGCCGACTCACAGCTTCCGTGTCTTATTCCTTTTGTCCTTCTACCTTGTGCTTTGCAGGTCAACCACATGGCTCCCAAGAAGCAGGGAAAAACTCCGACTAAAGCCAAAACCACCAACTCCATATCCGCCAACTGGGCGCGGTCTACGGTCACCAAGGCCAAGTTGGAGGAGCTGGTCGAGCTGGGAGTTCTTCCTCCTCAAGAGGATATCCAGTGGAGGGTGCCGGGCAAGGAGACCCGGCCTACGCCGGCAAAGGATGAGGTAATATGCTTTGTAGAGCACGTGACTCGGGGCTTTCGTCCTCCGGGTCACCCCTTCTTCCGCGACGTCCTGAGCCACTATGGCCTTCGTGTATTTGACATAGGTCCCAATTCTGTGTTAAATATCTCCCACTTTATCGTCCTTTCCGAGTCATACTTGTGCACTCCGCCAAGTCTGGCTCTTTTCATTGAGCTTTTCCAGTGCAAACCGTGCCGCGAAAGCGGTGACGGGGCACTTCTCGCTTGCGGCGGGGTTTCTATCCAGCGCTGCAAGAATTCTCTGATGCCACCCCTTACCCTTAACTCCCACGTCAAGCACTGGTAGCTCTCGTACTTTTACTGCCAAGACACTTCCCCACCCGGCCAAAAGAAACTGCCGGGTTACTCAGAGGGCCTTCTTGACATCTCTGAGAAATTTAGTGCCTTTGCCTCTGACTCGGACAGGGAGGCAATTCAACCTCTGCTAGCCAAAATCACCACTCTCACGGCCCAAGGCCTCATCGGGCTCAACCTGGTGAAAACTTGGGTCGATTTCCGGATTCAACCCAATTCCATCCGCACAAAGTTGATGTGCGAGTATTCGGGGCAATCTACAGACCCGCTCCGGTATTCTGACAACAGCTTCGCGGCTGGTGACACTCATAAAACTATCAAGGGTTTTCTGACAGAAAAGCTTGAGGTAATCCGGAATATAGCCGGATTAGAGCCCTTCACACTCGAGAACCCAGCCCCCAAGGTGAAGATCCGATCTGGACGTCTTTACCTTTGCTCTTTCCACTCGATACAATTGATAACCCTTGTACTGATACCTTTCATGCTGATGATGATTTTTGGAAAATCAACGCTTCCCCTAGCTCTGAGAGTCCAGAGGAGCAAGAAGAAGCCGTTGACTCGGACGAAGGTGCTCTCCGGATTTTATTTGGTTCCTTTAAGCTCATCATAACCCCTTCATTTTCCAACTATAATTTTGATGATATCCAGAACAAGAAGATGACGAAGAAGAAGAGACTGACGGCAAAGTGGAGTCCGCCAGTGATGAAGACGAAGCGGAGCCGACAATTAAAGTCGGATCCAAGAGAAAACCCCGAGGGGTCGTCTTCAAGGTTTCATATCGCCTCCTCGTATTCAATTCGTATTCCTTTGATGGTATTCATGAGCTATCTTGATGTTATTCCACTGGCTGCGTTTAAAGGAGTCGCCCATGACCAAGCGCAGAGTGACTCGGAATTACCCGGGTGATGACGCTCATAACCCGGATATTCCCTTGTCTCCGGCTCGGCGCACTGGTATTTACCTTATCCTTTCTCGGAGGAAACAATCTTCCTGAACCCTTCCCTTACAAAATCTCGCTTGATATTTTTCAGTTTCACCCATATCCAGCAGCGACTTCCCTTCGGACTTTGCGGTGAATCCTGGGTGAAGTTCCTTTTCTGACGGTCTGTCACATTTTCATCACTCTTTCCTGATTGCACCCTCACTGCTCACTCATACTGTCCATAGGGCCACTGTCGTTATCAGTGACCAAGAGGAGATGGCAACCGATGATCCGGGTAAAGGGAACCCGGCTGATAAGGCGACAGCCGCATCTAGCGGCGAAGAACAATCGTCACCACTAAACCCGGGCTTACAAGAAGCCGAGTATCCGATCGCCTCCCACACAAGCAAGAAAAGAAGAGCTGCAACCTTGGGTGCAGGAGAGGGAGCATCAGATTCCGACATACAAATGACCCGGGTGCCGCCTCCCACTAAGAAGAAAACTCCTTCTCGGAATTTCCAAGGCCCCGGGTCCTCTGATACGGGTAAAGACACTTTTGATCAATTGATGAACACTCTCCTCACTATGAAGACTTCAGAGAGCAATATCTTGGAGCGCATTGCCGCAGAGCACCAGGTAATAATACTTGATATCTCGTAGTGCATGCCTAGTCCCCAAGTTCCGAGCATGACTTGCTAAAGTTATGTTTGGTACTTTATGCAATACTCAGCTTACCATAATATCCGACTGATACTTGTGCTCCTTGCTACTTACAGGCGCAGATTACTCGGTCTGATGAAATTTTGCTCAAGACCGAGCAACTTCTTCTTGCTGAGGTAAAACGGAGAGAAACCCTCGAGGATGACGTGGAAAACTTGAAGAAGGATGTTTCTAAATACCAGAAGAAGTGCAATACTGCTCAAACCGCGCTGAAGAAACTATCGGACCAGATCACCGATACCTATCAGATCTTGCTTAGTAAGTTTTTGCTGCCGACTGTCTTCGTGCCTTTACTTTATTACATGATACTCGGGATCACTAATACGTCCTTGCTTTGCTTCAACTGCAGGTGCCAACCTTGCGGCCCCAGAGGAGGATGCCCTTGCAAAGGCTAAATCTTTAAAGACTGTGCTCCGGACGTTCTTTGCCGGCACAAAATTTATATTGGACGCCGTGAAGTGGCCTACTGAAGTATACCCGGGTGAGGAAAATCTCATCAAAGCCTGCTCCACCGTGCCTGGCTGGATTGAAATATGGAAACGCTCATCATGCCGGATTGGTATGACTCGGGCCTTTACCCTGGCTAAGGCTTACTTTCCAAAGCTTGACCCGGCAAAGATGATATCCGGGTTTCCAGAATTTAAAGCGGATGGCTCCAAGTTTACACCCAAGGACTTTAAGGCCGTACAGTCTGCAGTGCGTCATTCGGCCACCACTTTGGCCGATAGTATGGATCTGAACACTATTATGAGTTCATACGACGCTGAAGGCAAAATTGTTACAGAGGAAGCACCCCTGCCTTTTGATATTTTGGAGAAATGGGCTGCTGATTCGGCTAAGAAGAGGGAAGCAACTGCGAAGAGAGAGGCCGAGTTATCAGGGCCAGCCACCTCTACCCCAGCTGTTCCTCCACCAGTCCATCCTGCCGCAAGGAATCCGAGTGATGATGCCGGAAAAAAGCAAGTCCAGGAGCAAGACCCGGAGGGTAAGGGCAAAAATGTGGACTCTACTCAGAAAGCCGAATGAGCAAAACGCCATAAGAATACTTTAATCATTTGATGTTTTTACTCAAAACAAGTATTCTTTTGATGGTGCGCCTGTGCACCCTTGATACTAGTGTCGCAACTTGTAACGCACTTTAATTCTGTGCTACACCTCGTGCCTTTCTAGGCCTTTTGATGAACTTGATACTTGCCTATTTTTGGACTTATTCTTGATATCCGACTTTCTTTTTATTTCCTTCTTTATTTCCGAGTACCGTGGGTTTTGACAGGTGGACTTTTCTTTAAGTCCCCAAGTCCCCACGACTCGGACGTTGGGGTCTTTCGAGCTTAGCGATGAAACAACTTGACTCTGGTTCGAAACCCACAGTCCCCAAGGCCCGAATCTCCGAGTCTGTGGTGTGTGGTTTTTTCGAAGAGAACAAACCTGTTGTCGCTAAGTCGAAACCCGGAATTGTTTCATATGGATAATGAAGTTATGCTTGATAAGTGTTGAGTTTCCAGGTATTAGCCTTGTACTCTGCATAACTTGTGGTTTAGATGACCCTTTTGACTATCTTGTACTGTAAGCCGGCTTTCGCGTGGATACCATGTTGTTACATCTATACGAAAACAGGGCCAGGCAAGTCCCATTGGGCTTCATGGCTGATTGTAATCGTAAGCGAGCAAATCATGCCACTTTAGTGCGAGTCACATCGATATTAAGTAAGAAAAGTCAAGAAAATTTGGCTCCTTTGTCCAGTTATAAGATTGCAGCCGTACTCGTTTGCGAATAATCGGCCCTTATAACTTATAGGCATCAAGGTCGGGTCTTTGGGTTTGTGGCTGCGCTACTTGAGCAACCAGCCCCCAAGACCTATATATACCCAACATTCTTGATGATACTGATGTATTGATGTCACATGGATATTACTTACTTGTAATCGGAGCAAAGGCTGTAACAAGATAGGACTGGATAACCATCTCTTTATTGATGCGAGAAAGTTTGGATCAGCAGGCCGCCTCATTAAAAACCTTCCAGTCCCCTTAGGTACCCTGGGTAGGAAAAGAGCGCGTCTGAAACCTGCTGCCCGTTACATTGTTTAGTTCTTCTTGGGCACCGGTCCCGGGCTGACGTGACCGATACACATTCTCCACATGTTTGACTTTTTCATGATGAGTACCGGGTTTACTAGCCAACCCGGGTGAGGTGTTTCCATGACGTGGCTGGTTGTGAGCGGCCGTGCAGTTTCTTCTCTTATAGCGGATTGTTTGGGGGGAGTCATCCTCGATAAAAGCCACCATTTTAGTATCTTGTGCTACCTTGGACTTTGCTCTTTCGCCTTCAGTACTCGGCCTTTTTGATGTGGTTCTGTCCTCCGGGTCTGCTTGAGACCGGTAGTGCTTGAGTTCTTCTTTTCTACAGGCTTGCTCGGCCATTGCTGCGTCTCCTTCATCGCATTCAGCTGCTATGTCTCGATTTCCATGTATGGTAATGGTCTTCTTGGGACCCGGGATTTTTAGCTGTAGATACACGTAACACGGCCTAGCCATGAATTTGGCATAAGCCGGCCTTCCGAATAACGCGTGATAAGGGCTGCGCAATTTGACTACCTCAAAGGTGAGCCACTCAACTCGATAGTTATCCTTTGACTCCCCAAAAGCTACCTCCAATGCGATTTTTCCCTCGGGGCACGCTGAATGACCCGGCACTATCCCATGAAAAATTGTTGAGCTTTTTTGTAGCTGAGACTCCTTGAGGCCCATGCGTAGGAAGGTTTCCCAATACAGTATATTGATGTTGCTTCCACCATCCATCAAAACCTTTTTCAGCTCATACCCATTGACCTGTGGTGCGACTACTAATGCCAAGACTCCCGGGTGTTCTACTCTTTCTGGGTGATCCCTTCTGCTCCATGTTACCTCCTGTTCTGACCATCTCAGGTATCTCGGGACAGCTGACGAAACTGAGTTGACCGCTTACTTCAGTATCTTTTTGTCCTTGTTAGAACCTCCTGTGGTATGCACATGATATTGACCCAATTGTTTGGGATTAGCCTGGAAACCTCCTGCCCCCCTTGGTTATTACCTTGATTTCCAGCCGCCGGGTTACCAGCTGGGGGTGGGCCGTTGCCCGGGTTTCCCCCTGGACCCGGTCCTCCTCCCCGTCCTGCACCTCGCATAGCTCTGTTCACTTCCTCATTTTTCCATCTTTGTAAGTCGGCGCACTGCTCCAAGGAGTGGTTAGCTGGCCTGCCGTTCCTGCTGTGCTTCGGGCATGCCATTCTGAATATGTCCCAATTGTTACTCGGCCTTGGTGGTCCTTGATAGTTTCCTCCACTGTGATTACCTCCGTTGAAATTTCCTTCTGCTCTGGGTCTCGAAGACCCGGCCTCTGTGTTGGCGACAAACTCGGAGCCTCCTTCAAACGGGCGCTTGTTCTGGCTATTTCCGTTATTACCCGGTGCTGATCCATTGCCGGTTCTTCCGCTATTACTTGTGTTTTCTTTTACCTTCTTGTCATCAACTTCCTCCTCTGTAGTATCTGTCGCAGCGTGCTTGTTGCACGCATCCATCAATTCTCCCATTGTAACCTCCGACGCATTCCGACTGGATTTCATGCGAGATAACTTTTGCACTAAAAGTATATACTTGCATGTTTTTGCCATAGCTTGTAGTGCATCCTTGGGCTGAATATCTGTGGACGAGTGAAGTATTTCCATAACCCGGCGCACCCAACTGCGCGCCGACTCTCCCTTCTTCTGAACGCATCGCTCTAGATCATCAATAGTGAACAATTTCCTGCACGTCCCATGAAAGTGCTTGACAAACGCGGTCTTCAATTCCTCCCAGGACTTGATCGATCCTTCCGGCAAATTGGTGAACCACAACTTTGCTGCTCCTTCTGACATCATCAAGTACATGAACTTGGCTTGGAGATTCTCGGATGCGTTGCGAATCGACATTGCCATCTCATAACTGCTTAGCCATGTTTCTGGATCCATAGTTGGCTCGTAATTCACTACTTTTCCTGGCTCCTTGAATTTTTCCGGGTAAGGTTCAGCTCTGATATTGTCCGAGAGACACTTGGGTCCTGCAAGAATGGTCGAGGCCGGCCTTGCTCGAGAAACGTGTGATCCAGCGGGGGGCGCGGCTGGGGGCGGCGCTGCGGGTAATCTATGCGCTGCAGATCCGGCCGCGGCCCTCCGAGCCCTGGAACTGTCCACAACAGCCTGTGCTGCTGATGCTGCCTGAACACGGGGAGGAGGCGGCATTTGCTGCTGCTCTTCCCTCCGCCGTGCTGAACTTGTTTGGATATTCCCTTGTTGCTGACTGGCGTATGGCGTCCCGTGCATCCCACTTCTATGATCCGGATAATTGGCTTGCTGCGCCACCGCAGTGTGCAACAGATCGATTGCTTGCCGGGTCTTCTCTGCATGGGGTGACTCTCCCACGGGGATTTGATTTAATGCGAGTGTTGCCGCATACACGTTGTCCATGGGATTGTTGTAATGACCTGCTGGTGTGCGAAATCGTGATGGTGGTGGTGGTGGTAGATCGTTGCCGGTTGTGATTCTAGTCTGAGGTGGGGGTAACCCGGCCCGCTCATTTGCCGGATGTGCCCCCGCTGTTGCCGGTTGGGGTGCGGTTCCCTGGTTCACCACTGGTATCGGCTGATCCTGAGGTGTGATAAATAAAGCAGCCGGATTAATAACCCCGCCCGTTGCTGGTAACCTAGTTTGATGCCTTTGATGTACTCTAGATGTTTCCTCCCGGAGCCGAGTTTCCAGCGCATCCAGCTCACGTTGCCGCGTGGCCATCCCTTGCCTTTCTGCCTCTACTTGCCTTCTTTGCTGTTCCAACTCACGACGAGCCACATCCAGATCCCTGACACGTTCCGCTGCGTTTTCTGGAGTGATAACCGTTGCAAGAACCGTGGGGTCTAGGATCAGATTATTATCGAATAAGGCCGGGTGACGCGGGTTCGAAGGACCCGCCCCTGGTGTCCGGTTTCCGAGGAATCCGAACGTATTTGCGTGCAACTCCTCGTCTGCTGCGCGGCTGGTCACTGATGCCGATTCTCCATCAACCCGGGCCAGAACCGGGTCTCCGTTAGCCGCGCCCTGCTGCTGGGCCAATGCCTGAGCCGCCCCGACTGCTGCTGCGGTTGCGTTCTCTTGGTTGAGATTGGCCGCGGGAGCCGTGTAGACCGCAACTCGGCGTATGATACTCGGTGTAAATTCATGCTGTTCTTCTCCGCCGTTATTCTCCTCGTACCGGTTCTCCAGCAGATCCAGGATAGACTCGGTATCATCCTCTCTCTCGACCCGGTCGCGCGGGGTCCATGCCGGCTCCTCCGGCTGTTCCCACTTCGCGATGGGTTCTTCCGCCGGATATGTCGTTCCGATCGATTCTTCATCATCTGATCGGATAGAAGTGGCTTCCCCTGACACAGAATCAGATCCAAAATTGTCAGGGATCGAACCGGAAGTACATACCATACCAATGAAGACGCTGATCCGGCCGATTGTCACGACAGATCCGGATTCGAGGTAATCCGATTCTGGCCCCCAGCCGGAATCGTCCACCGTCTTTTCTCCTTTGTGGTCGATGTAGATCTCGCCGACGACAAGATTCTCCATGTTCTTCCGAGCTTCTCCCGTGATGTAAACACCTTTGGACGCAGGCCCCACGGTGGGCGCCAACTGTCGTGGGATAATCACGGCAGACGTTACCGGGGGTAACTGATCTTGGGGCAAGACGACACAGGCGTTTGGGAGAGGGTTTAGCTCAGAGGAAAACATGATGGTAATCGATCTGGTAGCTGGCAAGCGAAGTCGCCGAGTCTCCGATCTTAATATAATAATTCAACTCTCGGGTTACACGGGATGTTCGATATCAAACGATATTGCTAGGGTTCTTAGATTTCTGTCTAAACTAGACCTAGGGGTCGGTTTATAAAGCACCCGTACCCCCTTGGCCCTGCTCTCCAAGGCGCAGCTTGAATCCTATCCGGACACCGCTTACAAACCCTAACTTTCCTTACCGTAACCCACAATCCGGGTTACGAGGCCTACAAACTTTGGGCCTTCCAGAAGCTCCATTATCCTTAACCGGATTGCGCACTGTGTTCCTTGGGCCGGATTATGCCTTGGAGTTGGCCTACCGGGTTATTATCCCCCCATCAAGATGCATCCCAAGGAGTTGGTGCTCAAGGATGGGGAGGTGCAGAGACAAGATGTTCGGGGTCCTAAAGGAGAAGGCAGTCTGGATGCTAGGATAGAAGAGCTAAAGCAAGAAGTCTTTAGGGACAAGAAGATGGCAGAGCGTGAAGTTGACATCATCCACAGAATAAATGTAGAACTCATAGCTGAGCACAAGAAATGGACTACCAAGCTTTGGGAGGAAATCTTTTCGCTCCACAGGCCACCAACAAATTGCAAGCACAACTCTACGATGTGCAGAATCAAAATTGTGAGTCTGAGATCAAGTTTAAAGTATACGTTCTGCTGTCAGTTTCAGGATATTGGAGACCGAGTCATCGTTTGTTGATGGAAAGCCTTTACCTTGGAAGTCTGATGTTGAGAAGAGTTCACCACCACCACCACCGAAGAATTAATTCGTCATTGGTATTGGCATCCCCTTGGCTTGTTCCAAGCTTGGGGGAGTGTCGCGGTATCACACATTTATCTTTCACCCTTTTACCTTTTAGTAGAGTCATATCGTGAGTAGAGAAGTTATCATATAGGATGGTTTGCAGTATGGAAGTATCTCTCTTTTAGTTGGTTATTGATGTATCCCTTTGTGTGAGTTGTCGTTATGTATTATTAATGAGAAGTTTCATCATTTACTGTTACACTTTATTTTAGTTTGCAATTGTTGCTTTGTGATTGATCTTGTTGTTAGTATTGGTATCAATTTCGGAGCATCGATTTAATCTACTTGGTTTTGGAAAACTTAGCATTGGTAAGTAGCAAAAATACCTTGGGATTTAAGTAAAGAAACAAAAAAAAAGAAGGAAGATTGCATGATTGTTTCTATCATATGTATATTTGCTTGTTTTCCCTCAACTCTTGTACTTGCTACCTAGCCGTACTAGCCAAAAACCTGTACTGAGAGGGAATGCTTCTCGTGCATCCAAACCTTGAGCCAAAAACCATGCCATTTGTGTCTACCATACCTACCTATATGTGCTATTTCACCGCCACTCCGAGTAAATTGCTTGTGTGCTACCTTTAAGATCTTCAAAATTATTATGCCTGTTTGGTGCTCCTGTTTTAGCTCATGAGGACGTAGGTAGACGGTTTTATTTTACTCGTTGACTGGACTTTACAAACCTGGACCAGTGGCACATCCGCTTATCCAACTGTTAGAAGAGCTAGCAACGGGGTTCCTGTCGAATCTGCATCTCAACAAGTCCCTCGGGTGAACCCATAGGGTTTCGAATAGGAGAACCTGTGGACACTGGTGACGATCGTCTGCTAGACAGGAGGCACGATTTACCTAGGTTCGGGGCCCTTGTAGAGGTAAAACCCTTACTCCTACCTCTGTCGATCTGTATTATCGAATAGATCGGTTACAATGGGGATTGCTCAAGTCGAGAGTACGATCTCGAGCTCAAGGCTTGGTGGTGCGGTATTGCTTGGTCCTCTTCCGGTGGCTCTCCTGGCCTTATATAGGTGGCCAGGTCCCAAACCGTACCCGGGAAGGACTTGAACTCTAAACCTATGTCGGTTACAAGTTTCCTATCTTAACCCGCAAGGCATTGCGGGTGGGCTTCAACTGGGCCTTCTAGAGTAGTCCAAAGGCTTCCCGTCTTGGGCCTCAGTCTTGGGCCTAGGACCAGGTATCCTTATTCGCCGGCTTCAAGGTTCATCCCTTCGTCAGTAGCCCCCGAGTGTTTGCTCGATTGGGAATTTTCCAGTCGGGTAGACGCTCAGATTTTTCGTCTTGCTTTCTTTCGGATGACCATTATAGCCGTTTTCCATTCGGAGGGTGTGTACCCTGTGTGATGAATTTGTTACCCGAGTATCGAGTGATGAAAGTGCCTGTGTTTTTTGGCTATTTTCGCTGAAGGATGTGGCGCAGTAGCTTGGCTCTCCCGAAAGATCAGGGCCAATTAATTGCAACTAGGGCAAAGATAGTTCTAGCCTACACAGATTCGAGACCTCCGACTCGAACCCAATGAGGTGATCATTGCGACTGGGCCGTTGAGGTCTTACCGAGTCAAACTTAACCTATATGGGTACCCGGCGCGTCTGCTAGGATTTTTCTTCGTGTTGTTGACACAGAATTTTACCGGAGGACGCAGCTTGAGTGCGATTCCAGGCCCTCAAGAGAGATCTTTTGGGTCTTACCTTCATATTCGAGAGAATATGGCATCCAGATGTGCCTAGTCGGCTGAACAATCCAGGTCTGTGATGTGTAGACATCGTGTAATGGAGTGGCAGGATCCGTGCACCCGCGACGTTTTAGATCTGTGATTTCTCGAGTGAGAAAATCAAGTTATTTTGCCCATACGAAAGAGTTTTCGTGTCTGGAATCTTTACGCCCATACGAAAGAGTTTTCGTGTCTAGGGTCCTACTTTATGTGAAAGAATTTTCACGTCATAATTTGTCCGTACGAAGTTATTTCGTGTTTGGAGCTTTTGCGAATGAGTTTCCGCGTCTTGATCTGCCCATACGAAGTTTATTTCGTGTTTTGGGTCTTTTATTCGAAGAAATTTCCAATTTGATGATGTGCGCCATGATGTCACGACGCACTTTATCCTCCCGATGGGACGTGACGACGCTGGCCCATCTTGTCAGCTTTTTGACCGGAAACGAGACATCGTTTTCGGTTTTTACGCGAACTGCGCGCAGTAATTGTGCACGATCCACTGTTGGGATCGTGGCACGAAACAACTTCCACCGCCCTTTCGTTTCATCTTCACACGCGACAGCTGCGATGGACGCCACGTGGCTCGACGAACGGCCAGGATCAGGTGGCTCTGTGTATAAATGTGGCACTTAGATAAACAGTGAAAATTTCCCGTCATTCTCTCCAGCCTTTGTCTTCCTCGTTCTTAGCCCTTTCTCTGCGAGCTCGCACCAGCATCCATGGCAGGAGGCAAGAAGCGCAGTGCCGCTGTTTCTTCGTCGAGGGCGACAGAGGAAGTTCCCGCGCCATCTGCTCCGCGCTCAGGCGACTGGCGCTCGCCCAATACGACGAACAAGAGCATCAAGGAGATGCAGAGAGAGGGGTTGCTGCCTCCAGAAGCCGACAAACGGGCGCGCCTCGGCAAAAAGGAGGAGGTACCCAATCCCCACGCGAACGAACACGTGATCTTCGCGGATCACGTTTCGTGCGGGCTCTCTTTCCCCCTCCATCCTTTCCTCGTGGCGCTGCTGCATGTCTATGTCATACAGCTCCATGACTTGCCTCCAAACGTAGTGCAGCACATCTCGTGCTTTATTGTTCTTTGCGAGTGCTTCCTGAGCATTCGCCCTCATTGGGGCCTTTGGAAAGCCCTCTTCAAGGTGCGCGTCTTCCGCGAGAGATCACGGGTAGAGACTGAGCTCGGAGAGCCGCTGCGCACCGGCGGTTTTGGAATCCAGGCGAAGTCGGATAGCGGCTATTTCCTAATGCACTTCATCGACTTCGCCCATGGATGGAGGAAGAAGTGGTTCTACGTCATCGACAACAGCGCGGGTGGAGTCCACGAGTTCCACCCGTTCGCTGTCCTGAAGAGGCGGAGGTCTTGGGCGCACAAACTTTCGGCTGAAGAAAACCAGACTGTCACCCCGCTACTCGCCAAGGTGGCCGCCCTTCGTGACCAAGCCGCAGGAGTTGTGCTGAATGGCCTGCACCTGGCGAGCATATTTCTCAAACACAGGATCCAGCCTCTGCAGGAGAGGCCTTCCAAGATGTGGGAATACCAGGGCGCTGAAGACCCCAGCCGCGTGAGCCGAGAGGAGCTCTCGAATGTCGAATTCGAGAAGAAGATCGCGGCCATCACCAGTTTGTAAGTGGGCGAGGCCTTCCCCGACTTCACTGTCGCAGCTTTTGAGGCGTCAAGGCCTCCACCACCCGAAGTAAGTTCGTGTTTTTCTTTGTCTTTTGTCTCTTTCTTGCTCGAAAGTTTTGTCGACTAAAATTTTTCTTCCTTCTCTTCTTGTGTTTTCTTTTCGTAGAGCTTAGCGGTGGTCACCTGCTACCCGCCAATCTCCGGTGAGGAAGCCTCGGACTTGTTGGCGAGCAACCTGGATGCTCCAGCCGACACCAGCGTTGCCAACGCTGATTCGAGTTCCGAGCATGATTCCTCGGATGATGCGGAAGAATCGGGTAGCGATCTCTTCCACCGAAAACGCCACCGAACGGAAGTCGATGAGGCCACCTCCAAGGATAAATCCTTGGGTAAGGAGTCGTCTGGAAAAGAGCCTCTCATCGTGACTCCGTTAAGTACGTGTGCCCCTCTCCTTCGTTGCCAAAGATCCACACCGCCTGGAACGCGGATATGTTGGATGACGAAGACGACGAGTACGTTCTTGCTCTCTTGTTCCAATCGAACGTTCCCTTTTGTTTCTTCTGACAAATTGTTTTTCTTCATGACAGTCTCCAATCCATCAGCCCCAGCCGGTTCATCTCTTCCCTTCCTCTTGAAAAGAGGAAAAGAGCTGCTACTGCGGGTGAGACCCCGACTACTGGCACCGTTCAGAATTCACCGAGTGCAGCCCCCACAACGGTGGCTACGGAATATAGGATCCCTGGCTTTGCTGTTGGGGCTTCGGCTCCGAAAGAAGTGTCGGGTAGCTCGGCGGATCCTCTCTCCATAGCTCAAGGCTAGGTAAATCTTGTTGTTGTCTTCTCCATATTGCACTTTGTCTGTTTGGATTTTTTATCGGGTGCACGGCATTGCTCCCGATGGGAGTAGCCCCCGAGGCTGTAGTTAATCGTGTACGATTGGCTACAGGCTCAAAAACCGGCTCTCTCTCTTTTCTTCATTTTATCGGGTGCACGACAGTGCTCCCGATGGGAGTAGCCCCCGAGGCTATACTCGAATGCTTGCAATCGTGTATAGGCTCAATCTTCTCCTCTTTGACTTTTTCATCTTCATGTTCTTTTAGTCTCTTCTTGACTCCCTTGTGGCCGTTGGCCCGTCGCGTTATCTCGTGAATGCGTGACCCTTCGGGCGGATCGCGATCGACCTGTCGCGGAAAACGATCTTCTTCGAGGTAAATCTATCGACTCCTTCTATCTTATCTTTCCGTTTGCATAAATTCCTTTGTGTTTCAAACTTTTTGCTATGCAGCTCAAACCGACACGTTGAAGGCCAAAAAGGTGGTTGCTGTCACTCGGGTAGGCGCCCTGGAGGCTCAGTTGGAAACTGCTCGACAGGAGCTCGAATCCTCTCGTCAGCAGTCAACTGACTTTGAGGGAAAGCTTGCGGATGCCCAGGACGCCCTGAAAAAATTGGAAGAAGCTGGCACGAAGCAGGATAACGATCTTGTTGACTTCCTTCGTCCTTTGGCCCAGCGTTTTGCAGGTGAGTTGCACTTATCCTTTATTTTTTCGACTGGCTGGTAAGTTCTTTGGATTTTGACTTATCTTTCTACAGGTCTTCTTGGTGTTGCTGTTGAGCTTCCCGGGGTTCAACGAGTGGACGCCCTGACAGATTCCTGCGCTCAACTTCGACATCATTCTAATGGGTTTTGCACCCTGATTAGCGATGCTACTCGAGTGTTGACGCAGCTTCATGGGCGTTTTCTGGTCGACGCCGTGGTTCCGCCCATGCTGAGTGATCTTCTGAAGGTCTTTCTGGAGGGCAATCTCATTGATGCCTACTCGGTTGCACAGTCAGAGTCCGGGGCGTAGACTGCTATCCAGTTTGCACTGGCGCACGGAGTCGCAGGCTTGGAGGAAGCATACTTGAACCTTCCCGTCGACGCTACTACGGGCAAAAAGGTAGCGGTTCGTCCATTTGGCGATCAAGCTGGAGTGCTTGCCCGGAAGTTATCCGATTTGCTCGCCTGTGCTAGTCGCAGGGGGCACACTGCTGCGAGTGGCAGCACATCTGCACCTCCTTAGGATAGTTTCCCCGTAGTTTGTACTTTTGATGTAATGAACCTTGGGATGTATTCCCGTATTCTATTTTTAATTGATATCTTGAGATGCTTCCTGTGATTGGATTGTCATGAGTTTCTCCCGATGGGAGTAGCCCCCGAGCACCTGTCGAATAGGTGGTGTTATTTCTCGAATGGAGCGTCTTATTCCTTAACTGTCCTTGATCCTTCCAGGTAACTGGAGTTCTCGCGGAGTCTTCGAGTGGGTCCGCTGCCCGAGTAGATCCTCTTGTTGCTGCTGTTGGCACGTTTTCCAGCCTTCGTGACCGTGTTGCGGATGGTGAGCGCAAGCTAAAGATTCTGCGTGGGGTGGCGGATGTGGCCAAATCCAAACAAAAACTTGCGATTGAACGTGAGCAGTTTGTGATGGATGAGTTGGCGGTTGTCGCCAGTGATTTGCTCTGTAAGTATCTCAGCCCCCTAGCTTTCTGTGTCTTCTATCTTCCTTTGATTTTGAACCTTTCCTTGCAGTTGTTCAGCCGGATGATAGGAGTGAGAAACAGTGGGTGGAGAACCATATCCTTCATGAAGTCGGTAGTTCAAAACTCCATGCAAATAACTTTTGGTCCGATCGTAGTCGAGGCTTTGTGCTTGCTACCTTGAAGTATCGAGTAATCCAGGCTAAGATGCTCGTGAGTTCCTTCCACGACATTTTGATTGCTGTGAACTCCGCTTTTTATCTGTTGGAGAGGGGTCCAGAAGATTGGAGCCATCTCCTCAGAACTTTCGGGTGAGAAGGAGAAATTCGCGAGTGTGTCCGTAATCAGATGATCTGCGGCTAGGTAGTGGCGCTTTCCTTCGTCCGATTGTGGCATCCTGAGGTGAATTTCAACTCTGTGGCTAGGTTTCCTGATGGTCTAATCGACATGTCCCCTCATTATAGTGTTGTTCGGCCTGCAGCAGAGGAGATTATTCGATTGACCTCGAAAGAGGTGGATCGGGTTTTTGGCCGAGGAAAATACTCGTCGCCATATGTAATCATGGGATGTATGTATCCTGTATAGTTGCTCAAAACTTTGTAAGGTGTCTACCTTGTTTGTAACATTGTGTATATGAAATTATTCCTGTTATGCTAAGTTAGGCGTAGCCCCCGTGTATTTTGGGGTGTGTACCTGTTTTTTAGCACGTAGGGATGGAGATTGCGAGTAGCTATGGTTGAAGAACCATGTATATTTATTGAAATGACTGATAAGGCATGTGTTTCGGGCTACATGATGGCTAGTATAGCCTTATTTGTATGAGTAAGGTAAATCTAGGGATAGAATTTGTGGAGGTGTGCAACATTCCATGGGTTGGAGTAGATGCCACCAGTTGTCGGGTTCTTCAGTCGATATGCGCCACCTGGGATAACTTCGTGTATTATGAAGGGTACTTCCCATGGTGGTTTGAGCTTGTGTCCTTCTTTCTGCTTGAGCCGTAGCACCAAATCTCCCACCACGAAGTCTCTGTGGCGTATTCGTCGACTGTGATAGTTTTGCAACGACTGTTGGTATACTGCGGATCTTGCAAGTGCAATATCGCGTATTTCGTCGAGTGCGTCCATATCGTCTGCGAGTGCCCTGTTAGAGGTTTCTTCGCTATAAGCAACGACTCGTGGGGCGCTGAATCTGACGTCCTCGGGAAGGACTGCTTCAGCCCCGTATACCATGAAAAATGGTGTGTAATTTGTGGATCGATTTGGAGTTGTGCGGAGGCTCCATAGCACGGAGGATAGCTCTTCTTCCTAATGCCCCGCTGCTGGGTGTAGGCGATCGAGTAGTCGTTTCTTGATGCCAGCCGAAACTAATCTGTTGGATCGTTCGACTTGGCCGTTGGTTTGCGGATGAGCTACTGAAGCGAATTTGAAGATGATTCCCTTTTCTTCGCAGAACTGCTGTGTTTCCTTTGCCGTGAAGTTGCTACCATTGTCGGTAATGATGTTGTGTGGTACGCCAAATCTGCATACTATGGAATCGAGGAATTTGACGGCGCATTGGGCGCTAGCCGAAGTTACTGGCATTGCTTCGATCCACTTTGTAAATTTGTCGACTGCAACCAGCAAGTGTTGTACCCTCCGGGTGTAGACTTGCGTAATGTCCCTACCATGTCCAGCCCCCATTGTGCAAAAGGTCGGGCGATAGGTATCATATGTAACTCCGTAGCGGGAGCGTGTGGTTTGGGTGCAAATCGCTGGCAAGCGTTGCACCTGTCGACCAATTCCTTTGCGTCTCTGGCCGCTGTAAGCCAGTAAAATCCTGCTCGAAAAGCTTTGACCACGATCGCTTTCCAGCTGGCGTGATGTCCACAATCTCCTTGGTGTATGTCTCGCAGCAATTCCTTGCCATCTTCGGGTGCTATGCATCTTTGCAGTATGCCTGAGATGCTCTGTTTGTATAACTCGCCGTTGAGTACCCGAAAAGATTTGCTGCGTCTGACTATTTGTCGAGCCTCGCGAGGGTCTGCTGGGAGCTGTTTGGCGGACAAGTAGTCGAGGTATTTCTGCGTCCATACTGGCTCGACCAGAAAAACTTGTCGTGAGATGCCATGGCTAAGCTCGATGATAGCAATTTGCGGGCTGACCTCTGTCTCCAATGCGATGGGTGCTCCAGCAGTTTTCTTGACCTTGACTGAACGCTTGGTCATCCTTTCAAAATATATTCCTGGCGGTATGGGTGTGTTTGTGGACCCCATGTTTGCCAGCCTGTCTGCTTCTTCGTTGCTGGATTTCGCAATGTGCTTCAGCTCGCATCCTTTGAAACTTCCTTCGAGTAGATTGTACATGTCCCGGTAGGCGACCATGTTTTCTGCGATAGCGTCGCACTCCTTCATTGTCTGTTGCACGATAAGATTAGAATCGCCATAGATCATCAACCGGGTGGCTCCACATGCGATTTCCATCTTCATCCCATGCAACAGGGCCTCATATTCTGCGTCATTGTTTGATGCTGGATCGTCGGGTGGGAAGTCCAATCGCAGGACGTACTGCAACTTGTCTCCTCTCGGTGATATTAGGACGATTCCAGCTCCAACTCCTTCATTCCTTTTGGACCCGTCGAAGTACATGATCCATTTACTCGTATATTCCGGTGGTCCGGGTGTTTGTAGTTCTGTCCACTCGCTCAGAAATTCCACGAGTACCTGTGACTTCACGGAATTGCGTCCTGCATAGATAATGTCCCAGGCCTAGCTTGATGCTCCACTTTGCTATTCTTCCCGATGCCATTGGATTGTTCATGATAGTACCGAGTGATGCGTCGTTTAGCACCGTTACGGTATGCTCCTGGAAGTAGTATTTAAGCTTTCGAGCTGTGAGGACGACTCCGTATGCAAGCTTCTGGTAGTGGGGATATCGTTGTTTGCATGGTGAAAGGACCTCACCGATGTAGTAAATTGGCCTTTGCACTCCATATGCCTTGCCTTCCTCTGGTCTTTCGACTACGATGGCCGTGCTGATAACCTAGTTTGTTACGGCTAGGTATAGGTATAGCGGTTCTCTTTCGTGTGGTGTGCCCAGGATGCGCCTGCTCTGTAGCGTTTGCTTCAGATCTGAGAATGCCTGCTTTGCTTCGGGTGTCCACTCGAATTTATCCGTCTTCTTCAACAACTTGTAGAAGGGTAACGCCTGCTCGCCCAATCGTGCGATGAATCTGCTCAAGGCGGCTAGTCGCCCTGCGAGCTGTTAGACTCCGCGTAGATTGGTGGGCTCCTTCATGGTCAAGATTGCTTGTATCTTCTCCGGGTTGGCTTCGATTCCTATGGCGGATACCAGGTACCCGAGAAGCTGTCCGGCTGGGACGCCGAAGACGCATTTTGTCGGGTTAAGCTTAATCCTGTATGTGTTTAGAGCGTCAAACGTTTCTCTGATGTCCTCGAGGAGTGTATCCTCCACTCGAGTCTTGATGACGATGTTGTCAACGTACACTTGTACGTTCTTGCCAATGAGCTTGGCGAGGCATTTTTGCATGCAACGCTGATATGTTGCACCTGCGTTCTTGAGCCCGAAGGGCATTGTCGTGTAGCAGTATACACCGTGAGGTGTGATGAATGTTGTCTTTTCCTCGTCTTCCTGTTTCATCCGGATCTGGTTGTATCCTGAGTAGGCGTCTAGGAAGGAGAGGCGTTGGCAGCCTGCAGTGGAGTCCATGATCTGGTCGATTCGCGGGAGGGGAAAGTTATCCTTGGGGCAGTGCTTATTCAGCGACGTGTAGTCGATGCACACTCGAAGGATGTTAGTGTTCTTCATTGGGACCAACACTAGGTTTGCTAACCAAGTGGATATTTTTATCTCTCTGATGAATTTTGCTGCGAGCAATCTGTTTACCTCTTCTCCAAGCGATTTCTGCTTGGGTTCTGAGAACCGTCGGGTGGTCTGCTTGATGGGCTTTGCGTCCTTGTAGACTTCGAGTGAGTGCTCGGCGAACTCCCTGGGTATTCATGGCTTATCTGAGGGCTGCCAGGCGAAAATTTCCCAGTACTCACGGAGGAGTTCGACGAGCGCGCTTTCCTATGCTGGCGAGAGGGTAGTGGAGACCATCGCCGTTTTCGCAGAATCCGTCGGGTGCACTTGATGTTTGCGAGTGTCGCTGTTGGCGCTGAACTCCAGCTCTGGTGTGTTTTTCTTCGTAAGGGGCATCACGGAGTGGTCCGTGATTTTTGCTATCTCCTCTAGTTCTTCTTGCATCCCGAAAGATTTTGCGATCTCGTTGAACTCGATGTCGCACTTGTTGGATTTTTAGAAATCTCCGTCGATGGTAATTGTGCCCTATTCTCCGGGTAGCTTGAGCTTCAGGTATGCGTAATGTGGTACTGCCATGAATCTTGTGAACGTTGTTCGACCAACAATGGCGTGGTACTGTGAGGGCCAGTCGATTACTTCAAAGTCAAGGAACTCTCTCCTGTAATTGCGTCAATTGCCTAACAGCACCTCCAGATTGATTGTTCCGAGTGGACGGATCGCCTTTCCTGGAACTATCCCGTGGAAGGATGTTTCTGATTCTACGAGTCCCTCCAGGTTCCTGTTCATCCGACGGAGCGTGTCCGCGTAGATGATATTAATGCCGCTGCCCCCGTCCATGAATACACGAGCCAATTCGTAGTTGCCAATTTGTGCTTGGATAACTAGGGCAGCGTGTCCTAGTCAATCGACTCGCGGGGGGTGGTCTTCCTTGGAGAAGGTGATTGGTTGATCCACCATCTTCAGGTACTCGGGTCTTGTTGGTGGGGTTTGCACAACCATGCATAGTTGTCGTGTGCTTGTCTTCTGAGCTCTGCGGGATGGGCAGACTTTCTGTATCATCCCCAACAGTCCAGCCGGGTTCGGGTATGCGTTGGCTCTGGCGTTTGCTGCGGGTGGCGCGGGTAGTGCGGCTAGCACCGTGTTCTGATTTCCTGGCGGAGGCAGGGGTTGTGGTGGTTGGAACCCTTGGTGTCCTCCTCCCGGAAGTGGCGGGTAGCTTTGACTAGCGGCTGATCTACTTTTCTTCAAGAAGGCCTCGTGGATTTCAATTAACTTCCGGCAATCCTTGAGAAGGTGTGTTGCCTTAGTTTTGCCCGTGCGCTTATCTGTAAATAGATGTAGCGAGCAGTATCCGTCGAGGTCCTCCTCGGGAGTTTTGTCTTCAGCCTTCGGTTTCCATTCGTGACTTCCACGGCGTCCGCTATCGCGATTTCGAGTGAATTCCGCTGCTACAAGTTCTTCTCGATCGTCGTGTTCGTAGTACTTCCTTCTTTTCTTTCGACCATGGCGGTCGTCCTCGGGTGCGGGCGAAGATGCCCTCTCGGTGCGTATGGAGTCCTCTCCATTAGCCCATCTGTCGGCTATGATCATCAGCTCTCCAATAGTTTTGGGCGCGGATCGTCCCAGTTCTTCTCTGAATGCAGTTCGTCGAGCACCCTTTGCGAAGGCCTCAACTGCTACTTCTTCTGATATGTTTCCTGCGGTGTTCCTGAGCGTGGTCCATCACTGGATCTATTCGCAAGTGGACTCGCCACTCTTTTGTTTGCAGGCTCGCAGTTCCTCGATGGTCGCCGGTCTTTTGTAGGTGGCTTGGAAGTTTTTGCAAAAATCAAAGTGCAGATCGTCCCATGATGCATAGCAGGACTTTGGTCTTGCCTCCAGCCAGCTACGCGCCGCTCCTACCAAGTGTAGGTTGAGGTACTGCATAGCCGTGGTCTTGTTCCCACGTTGGCATTTTACTGCCGTGAGGTAGTCGTTTAGCCATGACGAAGGTTCGAGTGAACCATCATACTTTGTTACTTTTGTGCTGAGCTTGAATCTCTTGGGTAAAGGCGCTTCGTGGATGCTGCGAGCGAAACACAGCGTGCCGCAGGTCTCGTCATCAGAAGAACCGGACGAGGAGCGCGCGCGGTTCCTTGCTGCTCGTGCCTTGTCCACTCTATTTTGTGCGATGTCCGACCGCGCGTTGTAACCGGGCTGATCGCGGTCGGTTTCTTTCCTTGGTTCCTTGCTGCGTTTTCGCGAGCGGCTGTTGTGATGTCGCGAGCCAGGATCTCTACCTTCACCGCTGCTTCGGCTGTCATCGCGTCGCCGGGCTTCTTTTCCTAGACCACGGCGAGGCGATTTTTCTGTTCTGGGTGAAGCACTCCTATGCTTGCGTGACGCTTCCTTCTCCTTCTCTTTCTCCTTCTGTTCGGCAGCTTTCCTGCGATCATAGGAGGCTAGCCTTGAGGCTGCCATGCCTAATCCTTTCCGAACTTGTTTGTATTGCTCCGCTCGGGGGTCGTTTTCCCCTGGTTGATTCATCTGCATGTAGGTTGCTGCGGCTAAGACTGCGGCAGCCGGGGTTTGCGGATAGACGTTTCCTTCCTCGTCAACCCGCATGAGGGAAGATCCGAGTGATCTGCTGATCCCTCCTAGGGATTCTTCGTCCATGGATGCTGTTCTCGACGCGTATCCCTTCATCGCGGGTCAGGTTCCGACAGAAGGTGTTAGGGACAACTCGGTGATGCATGTAAAATGCATTGATGAATTTTGCATATTTTCACATGGTTTTCTATGACATATTGCATCATATAAGGGTATAATTCAATGTTTTATAGTATTTTGGGGTTAAATTACAAAGTCCCCCAACTTTTATGGAATTAACCCTGCCTGTCAGAAACCCCGTTTTCTATATTTTTGACATTTCAGGGGGCAAACTTCCGCGAAATCACTTGAAAATCTGCGGGGGTCATTTTTTTGGAAGGAGAAGACTTGTGGGCGAAGGATCCACGAGAATTGGGCAAGGAGGCCCAAAAGAGGACCCTCCACGCGGCCAGATTCCTTGGCTGCGTGAGAGGCCCCCTTTTGGCCCCTGTGGCCCCAATTCCTTCCATCTTCGACTTACCGACTCCGTCTTGACCTAAAACCGACTATAAAAAGGGTCCCCCGTACCCTTACGGAGAAGAGCGCCGCCAAAACATCGAAACACCAAAACAGAGACCAGAAGTTCCAGATTGGAGGGGGAAAACTCCGGTGGGGCGCCGCCGGTGTGATCTCCTACCCCTCCAACGTCATCTCCATCGACATCTCCATGAAGAGGGAGTAGTCCACCCCAGGGCTATGGGTTTGTGGAAGTAGCACTTGTATCTCTCTCTCTATGTGCTTCACTAATTAGATCCGTATGAGCTGCCTCACATGATTACGGGCACCGTTGTAATTCCTATGTGGTGGATCTTTTCTATGAGTTATTGAATCTGAGATTGCAATTGTTTCTCTTGAGTTATTTGAGTAGATGTATCTTATGTATCCCGTTCTTATTTGCTAGCTTTGATCAATCTAGTTCTTGAGAGCGTGTGTGGGGTGATGGGTGTATTAGTTGGAGTAACGGGGGGGGGGGGGGTGGCTAGTGCTATGAAAGTGACAGAAGTTCAGCGATCCACTTAGGTTTTGTTAAACCTTTCTTAGTTACCTCACTAGGGATAAAAAGGAGTACCTTGTTACCGGGGATTTGAAGTGACACTAATCAATCTCCATGACTAGATCTAGCAAGTTCTTACTTCAACTTCATGTCACATTGCTTAAAGCTATACTCTGGTTTTTGCTTAATTATCGAGGTGTTATGATTTATTTCGCATCTTGGTGGAGTATAAGAGGGATCAATATGACTGTAGAGATCTCTATGCTAGGACGTGATGCCCATATGAAAGTACTCAATGTTAAACATGTTATTGCAATCTCACATGTAATTCTTTATGTCCACCGTCTACTTTATTTGAGAGAATGCAAGTGTGAAACCATGAACCCCGGTCCTATTTTAAATATAAGAAAACACTCTAGTTACTTTGTTGCAATTTACTTTACTTGCACTTTACTTTACTTGCATCTCCAATTCGAATTTACATTATCTCCATCACCACTTGCATCACAAAAATACAAAAACAATCCATTGCATATTTATCTTCTCATTTGCATTTAGTAGTAGATTTAATTATTGCACATTTACTTTCAGTTTTGCATTGCAATTTAGAAGGCTCACACCTTGTGCTTGACAACCACTTGGTGAGGTTGAGGGCACAAAATTCTCTACTTGTTTGCAGGATCCTGGAGGAAGCTTGGAAGACAACTGCTGAAATACTGGCTCCCCAAGAGTTCGATATAAACCCTCGAGTCACCCTCGTGGGGAAGAAGGCTTGCCACTAGCTACACACTCTGCACTTGGAGTCTCAACCTAGCCATCAAGCGTTTTTCTGGCGCCGTTGCCGGGGAGCCATAGGTGAAGGAGTTGTCCAAGGGAGCTCACAAGAAGTCTTCATCACCAACAAGGTGTGCAAACACCTAAGCTTGGGGAGGTTGCACCTACGTGAGTACCGTCCTTTCTATCTCCACCTTGTTTCAAGTAGATTTTTTTGTTTCTTGTCTTCTTTTTGTTTTTGTTTTGTTTTTGTTTTTGTTTTTGTTTTGTCTTGCATATTTTATTTTAGTTTGCATTTTAGTTTTGCATTTAGTTATCTATATTATTTTAGTATTTCGAATTTGCTTAGTTACTTTACTTTTGTTTTGCATAAAAAATTAAAAACTACATAAAAACTTGGAAAATGGAGCAGAGAACTTATTGGCCATTCAGTGTTAGGAATTTCCCTCAAGAGCTAAATATTCCCGTTGAAAAATTAGAGGTAGATCCTAGTGTTATTAAAATGATTTATGAATCTCGTTTCTATGGAAAGCCTAAAGAAGACCCTTTGTTCCATCTTAAGAAATTTGATGAAAGATGTAAAACTTTGAACTTGAATCATGCAAACATCAACACTACTAAAGTTAAACTCTTTCCCTACTCACTAGGAGGCAAAGCATTAGATTGGATATTAAGATGGCCTCCTAGCAATTTTACTACTTGGTTCAACTTAAGGGCTGCATTTATTGAAAGGTTTTGTCTTGCTGAAAAGAATTACAATGTTAAACAATTGCTCATTACCTTTAAACAAGAAAAAGATGAATCAATGATACAAGCATGGGAGAGATTTAGAAGTAGAGCATATGGAATAGGGCATGGCTTTAGAGATTGGATACTTATGCATATGTTTTATAAGGGACTTTCTGAAACTTCTAGAGCCTTTTTAGATAATGAATGTGGGGGATCTTTTACTAGTACTAATGCTGCAAATACCCATGTTTTGCTTGAAAGTTTGCTCTTAGAGGTTAAAATTAAAGAGAGCTTAAAAAAGGCTGAAGTACCCGAGGATATTTTTGATGATCGCTATAAGATTTTTAATATGCATAATAGAAAAGGAAAAGTAGAGGAAATTATGATGCCTACTGAAATTAAGGATCCATTTCTTTATTTAGAGAAAAGTAGCTTGCAAGAACTTATTTCTACTCTACAAAAATTTGCTAGTGATCCCACTATAAATGTTAATCAACCTGGCTTTGGATCTTATATTGCTAATCATGTCTTGCAAGAAAAAAATTGATAGGTACAAGAATGAGGCCATGATAACTCCTAAGCTTGGGGATGCATGGATCCCCAAGGTGCTAGTTTCAATTGGAAAAGAAATTCACCATGCTATGTTAGATCTAGGTTCTAGTGTATCGGTACTCTCTAAAGAATTATATGAATTGCTAGAACTAGAAAATTTAGAGAAGTGCTCAAGTGAATTTGTCCTTGCTGATAACTCTACTAAACATGTTGTAGGACAAGTAAAAGATGTTATGATTGAATTGCACATGACTTTCGTACCCGTTGATTTCATTATTATGGATATGGGGGATAAATCCCCTAGTCCTATTATTTTGGGTAGACCTTTTCTTCGTACTACAGGTGCAATCATAGACTCCAAGGAAGGGAATGTCAAGTTTTAGTTCCCTCACAAGAAAAGCATGGAGCACTTCCCAAGGAAGAGGGGCACGCTGAAGAACAAGCTCACTCATGAGCTTTATCCCTCTTGATTATCAAGTAAGTAAAGCCTAGCTATATGGCTATAAAGAAAGAGCTTTACAGGAGGCAACCTGGTTGTTTTTGTTTGGATTTTCCTAGTGTCCTCTTGCTGTCTCAAGAGATTAGTTTTTTTTGTTTTAATTCTGGAGTTTTCAATAAAGAGTCAAGTCAAACCCATTTGGACTTATAAGTTGCTATCCTAGTGCATGAAATTTCTGTTTCAGCACGAGTCTGCTCACCGTATGATTTTACGTTTTTTATTGGTATGTCGGATTGAGCTAATTTTTTAGTATGTTCTGCAACTTTTCGTCCTCTGTAAGCACAAAAATTGGCTTAATTTTTTGACGAGTCTAGCTTAGGGAAAAACGTTCGTTTTGCTGCTGTTGCTTTTCTGGACAAATTCTGCCTTCTTTTGTTTTATGCACTCTTTGGGCTTGGAAATCGAATTTCCATGATTCTTTCAAGCAAGAGAGTAAACATACAACATAATGAACCTTATTGTCTATCTACTGGAGCATTTGGTTTGGAATTTTGCACAGCAAGCATGTGATTTGTTTGTCCTTGCTAATCTCACCCCACAGAAAAAGAATGGGAGAAACATGTTTTGTGAAGTTTTTTTCACAGGGAATAGAGGAGATGCGCCTCAAGACATTCAAGAATGGTGAAAGCCATAAGATTGGGGATGTGATGAACATCCCACTGGAGCTACACTCTTTTGGTTAGCACACGTCTACTTTCTGTTTTTCTAAGCAAAGCATTTATCGTAGAGACTTGAAGCGTCTAGTTTTTATTTTTATTTTTGTTTTGATAAGACCACCACCATCATTTTATATGAGATTGAGCTACTGGAGTTTGGGGTTGGAATGTATTGTATGCTAGTATTATGACTTGGAATAGGGATGCCATGGTTGATTTGAAGAGCTACATATGTTTGCATGATTTATAGGCTTTTTATGTGTAGAAATTTGCAATAATGTTGTCTTGAGCTATCTCTTATTCATGTCCTTGATGTTAATTGCTGGTTTATTTAGTTTGTCATGAAATTAGTAGTTCTATGGACATATGCATGCATAGTAGCTGGTCAACTATCTCCCTCTTGCTAGCCAAAAATTTAAAAATTCCAATAAGTAAAAACTTGTTTCCAACACTCCTTAGCCAAGTATTTCCAGCGAGTCCACCATATCTTCCCATTAGCTTCATTGCTATTTCGAGTATGTTCACCATGTTATTGTGTTATTTATGTTCTAAATTAAGATATTCACTTTATTAATTGTCATGGGTTGAACTTGGGATAGGACTCTCACGAACTTTTGAAGGCACACTTTACTTCTTATGCATCTAATAAACATGACCCAATAATGGGAGCCACAAGTTTTGCGTTTGACAAGTGTGTGGTTGGGAGCTAGCTATAAACGTGTATCACCGGAAAGCTTTCAACATTGCACAAAAAATTTACATTTGGTTGATATCATGTACTTTTGTTTTTGGACTACTGCCATGCCGAAATGAAATAGAGGAATAGTAAGTTTTGATGAGTAAGTATCTATATGACTAGAGAAACGCATTGGGCCGCTAACCCATGCCATGCTTTATCATGGTGGAAATTTACTTACAGCTTGAGTGGCTCTACAACACATCCTATAATAAAATAAGAAGCTATGCATAATAGTGAATGAAAATAAAAAGGATGTTGAGTCTACTCCGTTTGTTCATCTTGTCATTGTAACATGGGCTTGTTTCCATGTCATGGGGCAAGAGGTACCTCTTTGCGGTTCTCTATGATGTCATTAATACTTATTATGATTGTACAAAACTTATTAGGAATCTTAAGTTGAGTAATCATGGAGTAGGTTTTCACACTCACGGGGCATGAGGCTTTCAACCACCTTGTCATTCTCATTACTTCAATACTCACAATTTTAAGATGCTAGTGATAAATGGGCAATGAGAGTCCTAGATCAATGGATACCACATTTCAATTAGTAATTTTAGTTGAATAATTTAGAGGCTAAATAAGACCTGACCATGTTTTACCTCTACTCAATTTTCTCCAAAGTGTCCACCATATTTTCTATTCTCCATTATGCTATTATTTGACTAATATAGGATTTTATTTTTCATTTTGTGTATGCATTTGGTCCATAGTGCTTTTATTTCATTATACACTTTGTGAACTTTCATGAAGCATCTTTGCTTGCATATTTGATATTTCTTATAAGATGAATTGTATATTGCTACTCATTTCTAGTATTAATCATTTGATTATATGTAGCATGAATAATCCTCCTTGATATCCCATGATTGTTTCAATATGCAAAACCCATCTTAGTTTTATCACCTTCATACTCGAGGACGAGCATGGGTTAAGCTTGGGGATGTTGATGCATGTAAAATGCATAGATGAATTTTGCATATTTTCACATGGTTTTCTATTACATATTGCATCATATAAGGGTATAATTCAATGTTTTATAGTATTAAGGGTTTCATTACAAAGTCCCCCAACTTTTATGGAATTAACCCTGCCTGTCAGAAACCCCGTTTTCTATATTTTTGACGTTTCAGGGGGCAAACTTCCGCGAAATCACCTGAAAATCTGCGGGGTCATTTTTTTGGAAGGAGAAGACTTGCGGGCGAAGGATCCACGAGAATTGGGCAAGGAGGCCCAAAAGAGGACCCTCCACACGGCCAGATTCCTTGGCCGCGTGAGAGGCCCCCTTTTGGCCCCTGTGGCCCCAATTCCTTCCATCTTCGACTTACCGACTCCGTCTTGACCTAAAACCGACTATAAAAAGGGTCCCCCGTACCCTTACGGAGAAGAGCACCGCCAAAACACCGAAACAGAGACCAGAAGTTCCAGATTGGAGGGGGAAAACTCCGGCGGGGCGCCGCCGGTGTGATCTCCTACCCCTCCAACGTCATCTCCATCGACATCTCCATGAAGAGGGAGTAGTCCACCCCAGGGCTATGGGTTTGTGGAAGTAGCACTTGTATCTCTCTCTCTATGTGCTTCACTAATTAGATCCGTATGAGCTGCCTCACATGATTACGGGCACCGTTGTAATTCCTATGTGGTGGATCTTTTCTATGAGTTATTGAATCTGAGATTGCAATTGTTTCTCTTGAGTTATTTGAGTAGATGTATCTTATGTACCTTGTTCTTATTTGCTAGCTTTGATCAATCTAGTTCTTGAGAGCGTGTGTGGGGTGATGGTTGCATTAGTTGGAGTAACGGGGGGGGGGGGTGGCTAGTGCTGTGAAAGTGACAGAAGTTCAGCGATCCACTTAGGTTTTGTTAAACCTTTCTTAGTTACCTCACTAGGGATAAAAAGGAGTACCTTGTTACCGGGGATTTGAAGTGACACTAATCAATCTCCATGACTAGATCTAGCAAGTTCTTACTTCAACTTCATGTCACATTGCTTAAAGCTATAATCTGGTTTTTCCTTAATTATCGAGGTGATATGATTTATTTCGCATCTTGGTGGAGTATAAGAGGGATCAATATGACCATAGAGATCTCTATGCTAGTACGTGATGCCCATATGAAAGTACTCAATGTTAAACATGTTATTGTAATCTCACATGTAATTCTTTATGTCCACCGTCTACTTTATTTGAGAGAATGCAAGTGTGAAACCATGAACCCCGGTCCTATTTTAAATATAAGAAAACACTCTAGTTACTTTGCTGCAATTTACTATACTTGCACTTTACTTTACTTGTATCTCCAATTCGAATTTACATTATCTCCATCACCACTTGCATCACAAAAATACAAAAACAATCCATTGCATATTTATTTTCTCATTTGCATTTAGTAGTAGATTTAATTATTGCACATTTCAGTTTTGCATTGCAATTTAGAAGTCTCACACCTTGTGCTTCACAACCACTTGGTGAGGTTGAGGGCACAAAATTCTCTACTTGTTTGCAGGATCCTGGAGGAAGCTTGGAAGACAACTGCTGAAATACTGACTCCCCAAGAGTTCGATATAAACCCTCGAGTCACCCTCGTGGGGAAGAAGGCTTTCCACTAGCTACACACTCTTCACTTGGAGTCTCAACCTAGCCATCACTCGGCTCGGCGTTGACTCGATTCATCTACCAATTTTTTCCGATGGGCTAGATCTATCCGAGCTTCCTTGATCGCGGTGGCCGCTCTCACTAGATGATAGTGGTAGGCGACCATGTCTTCGTGTGGGGCTCCGGCCACAGGTGGCTTGCTTGTTCGGATGGCCTCCTTTGCTCGATCCCATGCGTCTCGCGAGACGCCGATCTCGGCGCGTTCCCTTGCGTTGTGTTCCGTTTCTGGGGGTGGTTGTTCTGATCCTGCCATGCAGACCTGAGCCAGCCGTGGCCCGTGAGTCCTAGGCATCGCTCGGAAAGCCTTCTTGACACGAGAGGGTTCCTCTGTCGAGAGGGTATGGAAGTTGCTAGTGTTGAAGCGGATGGACTTGCCACTTTTTTCCAGGTAGGGCCGTGAGTCGACGGCTCCCGACTCAGATCCTGATTCCTCAGGGAAGTGGAGGATCCCGTCTTTGTTGGTGTAGAACTTGAAGCTTCCGAATGTCAAGGTGACGCTCTTTTCCAGATCGCCGAATACCGGACGTGATTCCGGTGAGTGAGGGGTGACCACGACAGATCCGATCCGAATCGGGTTGGTCGGAGTCGAGGTCGAGGGTCTCCAACGTGAGTTGGTTGATGAAGCCGAAGATGCCAGAGATCCAGCGCCCGCCGTTCCCACAGACGGCGCCAATTGTCGAATCTGCATCTCAACAAGTCCCTCGAGTGAACCCATAGGGTTTCGAATAGGAGAACCTGTGGACACTGGTGACGATCGTCGGCTACACAGGAGGCACGATTTACCCAGGTTCGGGGTCCTCGTAGAGGTAAAACCCTCACTCCTGCCTCTGTCGATCTGTATTATCGAATAGATCGGTTACAATGGGGATTGCTCAAGTCGAGAGTACGATCTCGAGCTCAAGGCTTGGTGGTGCGGTATTGCTTGGTCCTCTCCCGGTGGCTCTCCTAGCCTTATATAGGTGGCCAGGTCCCAAACCGTACCCGGGAAAGACTTGAACTCTAAACCTATGTCGGTTACAAGTTTCCTATCTTAACCCGCAAGTCATTGCGGGTGGGCTTCAACTGGGCCTTCTAGAGTAGTCCAAAGGCTTCCTGTCTTGGGCCTCAGTCTTGGGCCTAGGACCAGGTATCCTTATTCGCCGGGTCCAAGATTCATCCCTTTGTCAGTTCCCAGCCCCAAACTTAATCACTATAAATTCTCTTCGCTCGTTTTCCCCCTGATTTATCAGTCAAAGCATAATTGTGTAAATAAAGGAGAAGAGGGATAATCTACTACCCCAGTAGCGCCCTTCAATGGGATCCGCTCTTGTAAGGTCTGGTGGGCTTGTGACTTAATGTATTGTTTGGTTGTTGGTTCGTTGACATAGACATACACACCTACCCCTAAAAATTTAGACACTCCTCCATGGTATGTGATTGTTGGCAGGCACCCGAGAATTCGGCTAGCCATGGTTTGCGTAAGAAAGGTTAGGAGTCGTGTCAAATATTTTATGTTCTCTATATGTTTATAAAATGAAAAGCTCTAGCACATGAGTTAATCCCTGCTTCCCTCCACGAAGGGCCTATCTTTTACTTTTATGTTGAGTCAGTAAACCTACTTCTTTCTTTCTTAAGCAAGCATTTGAGTTGTTGTGATTAGACATTTATATGTTGATTCCTTCAATCATGTCTTTTGTCCTTCCTTGTTTAGTACAATGCTCTTATATGAATGAATGTCACTTTGAAAATATAAGCTCTATTATAAAGACTATGATCGAAAGATATGTACAATCTGTTAATAGTTCTCTGACCAAGAACACAGTTTGCGTCAACCAACTATGATTTCCTTTTGCACCTTTATTGTGACTCCCTCTGCTAGTTTCAAGTTGAGTTTTACGAGAAGGAGTTGTTGTCTAGATTGACTTGTGTTTTGATAGATGTGATGCTTCTTGTCCGTATTTTATTTATCGACACTTCACTCCATAAACCCGTGATCTTATTTACTGAGTTCAGTTTCACTTGGGGACAAGCGAGGTCTAAACTTGGGGGAGTTGACACGTCTATTTTGCATCACTATTTTATATCTTAATTTTCTGTTATTCATCGATATATTTCATGTTATGATGCATTACTTATGTTATTTCATCTTGTTTTGTATTTTGATAATTATTGGAGAATAATCACCGGGACCAAAAAAATCTCATGGAAAAAGCACCGTCAAGATACCCTATTTCAGAAGATCAGAAGAAGAAGGGGGACATCGAGGAGTCTTAGAAGTTCAGAAGAGGGAGCCAACCACGAGGAGACCCGGAGGGGGGCCACCAGGGGCCCACACCACTAGGGGGCCCTCCTTGGTCGCGCCTGGGGGTGGTGTGGCCACCCTAGCCCACCTCTGGCCTCCTCCTTTCGCGTACTTGACCCCGAAGGAACCCTAAGCCTCACAAAACCATCAGGGAAATATTCCGCCGCCTCCTCGGGGCGGAAAACAACAGAGAGAGAAATCTACCGGGGAAATTCCTCCCCGAAGAGGGAAAATCATCACCATCGTCACTGTCATCGCTCCGGGCATCATCAAGATCGTCATCGTCATCATCATCATCACCAGCACCATCACCTTCACCATCCATCTCCGTCCCGCTGTAACGATTAGGGTTCTATATCGTTGTTATTTACTAGATCTCTCTCCCGATGTGGATTACTTGTTAGTAGTTGATGCTTATGAGATTTATCGGTGTTTGCACTTTATGACCAGATTGTTATTCATCATTATATCACCTCTGATCATGATCCATATGATGTCTTGTGAGTAGTTCGTTTAGTTCTTGAGGACATGAGAGAAGTCAAGATGTTAGTAGTGGAATTATGTTGAGGTGATATCTAATGGTTTGATATTTAAGTTGTGGTGTTATTCTTCTAGTGGTGTCATGTGAACTTCGACTACATTACACTTCACCTTTATGGGACTATAGGGATGTATTGTGTATTTGGCTACTAATTGTGGGGTTGCCGGAGTGACAGAAACTTAAACCCTCCGTTAGGAAATCGATGCACGAGAAGTGTAGGATCCCAGAGTTTAAAGTTGTGGTTAGATTTATCTTAATTACTTTCTTGTAGTTGCGGATGCTTGAAAGGGATATAATCACAAGTATGTATTAGTTCTAGTTGAGCGGTGCATTAGCATAGGTTCACCCACACAACACCTATCAAAACAAGAAATAGTAATTGACTGTATGCCATGAAAGCGCTTGACGAAGTTCCCGCGTGTCCTCGAAAACGTTTGGTAATCATAAGTAGAACAACCAGCTTGTCCTTTGCTCTAAAAAGGATTGGGCCACTCGCTGCAATTATATTTACTGTCTTTTATTTACCCATACTTTATTTATCCGCTGTATTAAAAACCACCAAAATCCTCTATCCAATCTGTTTGTCAACACCTTCTGCTTCTCGTTGGGTTCAACACTCTTATTTATCGAAAGTACTACGATACACCTTCTATACTTGTGGGTCATCATTAGCAAAACTGGTGAGATTAACAATCTCACTGTTTCGTTGGGGCAAAGTATCTTGGTTGTGTTGTGCGCAGATTCCACGTTGCTGCCGAGCCTGGTAACGCGTCCTGCCAACATCAGCTGTCATCAACCTTCAGAAGTAATTTCTTTCTCCTACTGATCGATTAAATCTTGATTTATTTCCGAGAAAAAACTTTTTGTTGTGCTCTTCATACATTCCTCTTGGGGTCTCGCAACGAGCGTACATCTACGCGCATCAACCGTCTAACCACACCTAGGTAGCAGTTACATGTGGAAATGGAAAGGGGAAAGGGACGCCATGAGAGGAAGAAAGGACCGGGGAAGAACTTGAGGAGGTAACGCACCGTCAACGGTGTGGACTCGACCGAGAAGAACCCCGCAACAACTCCGCACGACAGAAGAGGATCGCCTCCGCATCGCCTCCACACCACGAGGGAAAAGATCCCACGACGTTATGTTGCGTCGCAACTTAATTACGTATGCACAGGATAACGACGCAACATGGAATTGTGTGGAGCCGCCGGATGGCTAGCGATCGGACGTGCATGACGAGACCTACGTGCGCGATAGATCCCCTAATATAAGCATTTTCCTTTAAGAGATTAGATAGGTGTGTCACGGGTTGGGCCCCACGTGAAATTCAGGGAGGAATTTAGGTGTGGGGACGTATACTCGTAAGCTTTCTCTCCGGGTCCGGGCGCGGGATGCCGTCGAAGCGTGAAACCGAGGTACGCCTTTAGCTTCGTCCACCTTGCAGTGAAATGAATGGCCACTTCCACCTCATCCTCCCCTCCCTCTCTCCCCCTCGCACCCCCACCCCCACCCCGGCAACGCTCGCGCCTCTCCTTCTCGCCCCCTCCGCCTCCTCCGCCTGCCACCACCACCGGGAATGCCGCCCATGGCACCGCGCCCCGCCTACGCCTCCCGCCCCGAACGGCCGACCCCCGTGCGGCGCACGCGGTCGCCGCCAAGTCCGGTGCCGCCGCTCTGCCGGACGCGCGCCTCGCCAACGCCGTCATGTGCGGGTATCTCCGCGCGGGCCGCCTCGCCGACGCGCGGGAGGTGTTCGACCGGATGACCGCCCGCGACGCCGCCTCCTACAGCGCGCTCATCTCGGGCCACGCCCGGCTGGGGTCCCCCGTCTCTGCTGCCGAGGCGCTCTTCCGCCACATGCGCCTCGCGGGACTCGCCCCCACAGAGTACACCTTCGTCGGCCTCCTCACCGCCTGCATTCGCAGGGGCAATCCGAGGCTCGGGACCCAGGTCCACGCGCTCGCCGCCAAGGACAGGTACTGCGGCGGCTCGCTCCTCGTCGCCAATGCGCTCCTCGGCATGTACGTCAAGTGCGGCCGCTTAGAGGACGCTATGAGGCTGTTCGACGGGATGGAGCAGCGGGACGTGTCCTCGTGGAACACGGTGCTCTCCGGTTTGGTCGAGCTGGGAAGGCACGAGGAGGCGTTTGAGCTGTTTGGGGACATGCGGACAGGCGGTGTTGCCGCCGACCGGTTTTCTCTGTCGGCGCTCTTGACAGCGGCTAGCGAGGGGTTCAGCCTGCCCCACGGGGCAGCAGTGCACGCTCTGTCTCTCAAGTCCGGGCTGGAGGTTGATTTAAGTGTCGGCAATGCGCTCATTGGGTTTTATGCCGAGCATGGTGATTCTGTAGAGGATGCGGTTGGTGTGTTCCAGAGGATGCCGGTTAAGGACGTAATTTCGTGGACTGGGCTACTCAATGGATACATGGCGTTTGGTTTAGTCGACAAGGCTCTGGGTGTGTTTGATCGGATGCCCGAGAGGAATTTTGTTACATACAATGCTGTTCTGACCGGGTTTTGTCAGAACAAGGAAGGTGTCCGTGTCACTTTTGCTAAGAAGGCGGGACTGCGTGGACTGGGGTTGTTTAGGCAAATGCTGGAGAATGGGTTGGAGATGTCAGACGTTACAGTGACTGGTGTCCTGAATGCTTGTGCTATTGCTGCAGATAGGAAGATGAGCGAGCAGGTTCACACATTTGTGTTTAAGTGTGGCTGTGGTTCAAGTCCTTGGATTGATGCCGCATTGATAGACATGTGCATCAAGTGTGGCCGGTCCGGAGACGCACGTCTGTTGTTTGAGAATTGGTGCCACCAGGAGAACTTTCACATTGCTTGGAACTCTCTGCTACTTGCTAGCTTCAGAGATGGAGAGTATGAAAAGGCATTTTCTATCTTCCTTCAAATGTTTAAAAGCAGTGATATTCAGTTCATTGATGAGTTCATGTTGACTACCATTCTTGGAGTTTGTGGTGCTTTAGGTTTTGCCGAACTTGGAAAGCAAATGCATTCGTTTGCTGTAAAATCTGGGCTTTTGCGTGCTTGTGGAGTTGGTAATTCAATCATCAGTATGTACGGCAAGTGCGGACAGTTGGAAAATGCAGTCAATTTCTTTGAGCGAATGCCTCATCGAGACCTCGTGTCTTGGAATGCGATGATCACTGCTCATCTTCTCCATCGCGAGGGAGATGAGATATTGGACATTTGGTCTCAAATGGAGAGATTAGTCATCAAACCTGATTCCATTACCTTTCTTCTGGTCATATCAGCTTGCAGTTACACAAGCTCAGATTCTGCAGATACATGTATGGAACTGTTTCATCATATATCAAGCACACATAACATTCAACCTGCCATGGAGCACTTTGCAGCATTTGTCTATGTTCTTGGCTTTTGGGGTCATTTTGATGAGGCAGAACAGTTGATAGGTAGCATGCCATTCAAGCCTGGTGCATTAGTTTGGCGATCTTTGCTGGAAAGTTGTAGCAAGCGGTCCAACATGACACTGCGGCGGCGAGCAATGAATCATCTACTAGCATTGGAACCACACGACCCATCCACGTATGTTCTGGCATCTAATCTGTACTCTGAATCAGCAAAGTGGCATTGCTCAGAAAACACAAGGCTGGAGATGCGTGAAAAGGGTATCCACAAGATTCCAGCAAGGAGCTGGACATTTCATGACAACACTGTTCACTCATTTTTCGCTCGAGATAGATCGCATCCTCAGTCCAAGGACATCTATGCTGGTCTGGATGTGCTAACCCTTGAGTGCATGAAGGCTGGGTATGAACCAGACACCACCTTTGTCCTACATGATGTCGAGGAATACCAAAAGAGGCATTTCTTGATGTACCACAGTGCAAAGCTGGCTGCTACTTATGGCCTTCTAATGGCAGGCTCTGGGCAAATTGTCCGTGTCGTGAAGAACATCCGCATGTGTGGTGACTGCCACTCATTTCTGGAGCATGCCTCTGCTGCTACTGGGAGAGAGATTTCAGTCAGAGACTCGAGTGGGTTTCATATTTTCAGGGGAGGGATTTGTTCTTGTAGAGAATAGACTGGTACCAGACCAATTTTATTTTCTTCGAACTGTCTTTGTGGCACTGTAGAAACTATAGAAGATATCCTTGTATTAAAGTCCTGCATCGCTATGAGTTTCTTCAGAAGCATTCACACAGTACAGCCTGAGCTTTTGACAATTTGACATCATACTCACGAGTATTTTCTTTTTCTCCAAACTGACAAGTAGCTTCAACAACTTCTGAAAATTAACATTCCAGATTATTTAACTCCCAATGGTCTTGACTTCTCCTGTCTGCAGCTAGCGCACTTTGTTAGAGATGTGGAATATATCTCATTTAGATTTAGGGTAGATCTCTTTAATGTTTTTGACCTGTTTGCAGTTACTTGCAAGTTGCAACCGTCTCCTATATAGCCAGATGAAGAGGATTATCAGTACTCCGTTCACTTTTACAAGGCGTGGTACGCATTTTTGTTCGATATCTATATACACTCATTTTGATATGAATATAGACCAAACTAAAATGTGTACCATGCCTTATAAAAGTGAGCGGAGCAAGTAGATATTTTTTAATTACCTGACTTAACTGCGAATTTACCATTAGCACTAAGCTTCCAGCAACTCTTATCTTGTTCCCTGTTCAACAACACAACCTCACAGGTAACTTACAGCTGCTTGTATAATTGAAAGCTGTATTGTTTCAGTAACATTCCAGTTGGACTTCTTACTATGGACTACTTAGAATATACTTTGTACAGTGGACTCTGATGATTTTTTAAGAGACGTAGAAGAGCCGGGGGCGTTTTATGCGTTTCAAGTTAAGCCAGTGTCAAAATTCCATACATTCGAAACTGTTAAGTAGGGGAGTACCAGTTTGTACAGTGGACCCTGATGATTTTTTAAGAGACGTAGAAGAACCGGGCGTTTTATGCATTTCAAGTTAAGCCAGTGTCAAAATTCCATACATTCGAAACTGTTTAGTAGGCGTAGAGTTATAGAAGGTTAAATGGATAAAATACTTGCTCCGTCTCAAATTAACTAGTCACAAAGTTGGACAAAAATTGATGTATCTAATATTAAATTATGTCCATATACATCCATTTTATCCATCTTTGTGACAGTTAATTTGAGACGGAGGGACTAGCATAATATGTACTAGACGGAGTAGCGCGCTTCGCCGCGCCGTTGGTTTATCGTTCTTGCATGGCGGGGTTGTCTTTTCTTGGTCAAAATGGGATTGTTAGTAATCTCTGCATGATTTTACAAATTTTTGTCATACCGACAATAATTTATCAATACACTGTACTACTATGATAACACTGAGTTTGACCACTCCACATTTCTGTCCATTGATGCTCAATTTAGTAAGATAAGATTTTACTTACATTGTTTACTTGTGATAACTAAAATTATGGCACTTCAAATAAATAGGTTGACACGGAATAAAACCAGCATGTACGAGTACAATGAAAAAATTTCTCCACTATATAAAACATCATACATCGAAATAAACGCATATAACAATGGAAAAACAACGCATTTCGCGAAAAATAAAAGGCAAAAAAAAAAAACACGGTTATACTATTTGCACCCTCTCTCATTAAATATAGTGTTAAAATCATTAAGAATTGCGCAAGACCAAAATTTAATGGTAAAACAATTATTAACAAAACATGGGCTTGGAGAATAAGTTCACACAATACAACTCTATTGAGTGACTCGATGGTCAAGAACGAATGTCAGCATACACTATTGCTCAATGTGAAAATCGGTTGCATGACCTAACAATCCGCTGTTAAATTTAATAGTACAATAGATATTGGTGGGATGCTACTCACTAAAAGTGAATAATGGTTGGTAAAAGTACATATGCAATTATATTTTACCCATCATTGTTCTAGAGAGTGTCCAGAAAATGGTAGCCTGCAATTTCCAGGCTATTAAAGACATTCTAATCCACAGATTACACGAATGCGTCCAAAAAAACTCAGTGATACTTGCATCTCTTCCTTCTCAAATAAGCATTATGGATTTGCCTCCCTGTCAATGTCATCCTCACATGGATGCTTTAGAAAATGACCACGTGTCTTGCAAAAGCTGCACTATTGGAGTGATATAAACAAATAGTCTATTGTCCCCCATAACAAAATGAATTCATGAGCTGGACAGAGAATAAACACAACCCAACTTCTGACTGCATCCCCGCACACATATTTTCATAAATTGGCTGTCTTCTTGGTAGCATATAAGCCCATTACGAAGTAAAAAAAAGTAAACTCTTCAAACATAAAATTTCATTTGCAGCTACATACTGGAAGGTGGATTGTGCATTGATATGTTCGATAAGAATAGTAGAAGAAACACTAACTCAATACACCATGTGGTATATGCACATAGCAGCTTGATGAATTATTATAATGATGTATATAAAGAGCTAGCTCAGAATTGACATCACACTCCATATGCATATAGAAAGTACCGAGCAATAATTTTTAAATCCTACCAAGAAATATATGTACGTGATAGTCTTATTGTTAGATTTAAAAAGTATTGATGTGCTCATAATAAGAAGCCGCAAATAAAGTCCACAAGATGAGAAGAGAACTTTACATCATGGAAATCTGAAAGCAGAGATGATACTCGGCAACAGTGAAGCATCATCATAAGTTGAGATCTCAAATTCAAAGCTTCATCTACAAATGACATAAAAATGTGAATTTTATTTACATGAAGGTCAATTCGCAAAAAAATTAATATCTACAACAGCAGATAATGCTTCGATAATAATATTTGAAGGGTTGTAGCTGATTAACATTTTCACTAAGGGACAAAGCACACAAATTAAGTATGAAATCACATGCGAATTTAGCTTAACAGTAAAATATATTTTCTCAGTAAAATTGAACCTTGTACAAACTTACCTTGTTAGCAAGATAATCAACCATTGTATCTAACTGATAACATCCAAACACAAGGTTGGTGTAGCGTAACCATCGTCTACTTCATGCATGATACCTTGCAACCACATGCCATTGCCAATGGTGGAAGTTCAGTGCTAACCATGAAAAATGTCTTCGAACCAACACTGAAAGAGACGACAATCTATGTAGCAGGCATCTCTTGATATGACACTATCAATATTAAATTCTACTGAATTAAACGATTCATACTATATACAAACTAATCCACACAAGGTTGCTCATACCGCTATGCCATTCAATAATTGTTTGGGTGAACAAGATGACCCTAACTCATCTTGAATGACAATCAACACATTCCTACTATCTTGTGCCTCAACAGCTCTCTTGAGATTCAGACACATACTCCCTCCGTTCCACAATATAAGATGTTTTAGACATTTTCCACATTCACATACATACACATGTATCTAGACATGTTTTAGTTTATATGTTCACTTATTTTAGTCCGAATCTAGACAACATGTGAAACCCCTAAAACATCTTATATTATGGAACGGAGGGAGTACATAAGAAACCGTCAATCATATAGACATACATCCACTCAATTGCTGATGGCAGAAAGAAGAGACGGCGTGTAATAATGTATGCACATGTTAGTTGAGTTCACGAGTGCGCCGTCACCACAATAGAGCACCATGCTGCCCATCGACATGAGATGCTTCGGGCCCTTGTATGCAAAACAATTTCACATAAGATGCCATGACGGTGCTAAGATGTATTGATTGTTGAATTGAATGGATTTCATAAGTAGAGTATAGAGGAACTCAACTTCAAGGTATCCCTTCCCGTCGGCACCTGTAAGGCGGCTAAGGCATCCCTGCCACCGAGTACGTCCTCGCTGCAGAGGTAGGGATGATGGAGTTGGCAAGGAGCTTGGAAATATTTTACTTGAATTAATAGTCCATTCATGTGATAAGAATTGCAATATATCTTGTTCGTTAGTTCCTATCTGAATTGAGAATGTGCATTGTAGCAAAGTAAGCAACATATATACAAAGCAACAATGTAGATTGGGGTCTTCCTGAAAGCACCTACGGGTTCTGCAGTTCTCATGTGCATCAAGATTGAGACTGAGATGCATATTGTTCATTCCAACATTATGGACACAGATGTATAGAAAAAAAAATCAAAGTGAATGAGAACGTACTTATATGTCGACTAACGGGCTGACCTCCTCGAGGGTCAATTCAATGGCTACAAATATATGTCGGAGTCCGATCAAAATTTGAATCCTCGACCACTTTGATGAAAATCGTATGGAAGAATCAACTAAATGTGGGAGATTTTACTATTTTTCACGTTTCACTTCGGTTCTTTATAATTTGCCACTGGTTACATTGGCCTTTTATTATTTGCCATACATCACCATTTTTCTACTTTTCCAGATATATTGATTTTCTTAACCTCAAAATAAATCGTCAAATACAGTATAAATACAACCAAATCTGCGCTGGTGAGTGGATCCCAAGTAGCATAGCAGCTAGGCGGGAGCGCCGTCGCCAGACCATGGGCGACGATTGCTTGGCGGGAGAGCCATCGGCAGGAGCGACTAGAGTATGGTAAGCGGCGGCCAGACCATGGGTGGCGCAGCCGCCGTTCTGGCGACCACGAGCTGGAGCGACCGAATTTTCGAGGACGACACACCGACATGGACACAATACTTACTCGTGCCTTTGGACGTCGACGAGACGTTGTAGCCCTCCAGGAGATGAGTGTTCTAGGACTGGTTTACTGACCGCCGCTGGCTCGACATGGATGCCCAACGTGAAGATGATGGCGTTCTCTATGATCATGGTAATCACAAGATCGTCTGTTAGAAGCCGTGCCCGGATGAAATCAATGAACCCGTCTGTGTAATCAACTACTACAAGTTGCGCCGTGATGGAATCAACTTACTTGTCTATGTAGATAACTCCTAGTCGCAATTAAAGTCAATGACGACATTGGCCGTTACTTTCAGACTAAAAAAAGGCTTAGGGCTCCTTTGATTCAAAGGAAACATGTAGGATTTTTGGAGGATTCAATTCTATAGAAAATTTCCCTAACTTAATCATTTGATTTGTAGGATTAGATCCTATAGGAACTTTTTCTATATGAATTTTGTACCGGTTCCTATAGGAAATCTAACAACCACTCTCGTCTCTTTTTACAATTCCTTTGATGAAATCAAACAAAATTTGGTGCATGATAAATCCTACAGGATTGGATTGGGCATGACATTGCAATCCTATGTTTTTTCTATTCCCATGATTTTCCTATCCTATGAATCAAAGGAGCCCTTAAGACAAGGTGATCCGCTTTCGCCCATATTGTTTAATATTGTGGCCGATATGTTAGCGATCATGATCGAAAGAGCCAAAGAAAATGGCCTAATGGAGGGGGTAATTCCACATATTGTTGATGGGGGACTATCCATTCTTCAATATGCAGATGATACAATTCTATTTATGGTACATGATATGGAAAAAGCTGCGAACCTGAAATTAATCCTTTCGGTATTTGAACAACTATCCGGATTAAAAATCAACTTACATAAAAGCGAATTGTTCTGCTTCGGCGAGGCCAGGATGTTGTAGCTCAGTATGCCGATTTGTTCGGATGCGAGTAAGGCCAATTTCCTATTAAGTATTTGGGTATACCAATACATTATAGGCGATTGACTAATGCACAATGGGGCCAGATCGAAGAACGCCTACAGAAAAGGCTAGTTAGTTGGAAAGATAAATTGTTGTCCCTTGGTGGAAGACTAGTACTCATAAATTCAGTGCTATCGAATATGATATTGTACATGATATCTTTCTTTCAGTTACCTAAGGAGTCTTGAAAAAGTTGGATTATTTCCGATCAAGATTTTTTTGGCAAGAGGACAGCGAGAAAAAGAAGTATCGGCTAGCCAGATGGGATGTAGTTTGTCGACCGAAAGATCAGGGAGGCTGGGTATTCATGACCTACAGGTTAAAAACTCAGCCCTACTTGGTAAATGGATCTTCAAACTACTAACCTAAGAGGGCGTCTGGCAAACGCTTCTTAAACAAAAATACATTGGTTCGAATGGAGTCTCACAGATTATGTGAAAACCGGGTGATTCACACTTTTGGGCTGGCCTAATTGCGACTAATTTTTTTTCCGCTATGGGTATTTAAGATTAAGAATGGATCACAAATAAGGTTCTGGGATGACAAATGATTAGGTAATACCACACTCCGAGAACAATATCTGGCACTATAGAACATTGCAAGTCATAAGGATGATACGCTGACTTCTGTCATGCAAACATCAGCTCCTAATGTGACGTTCAGACGAGTTCTCATCGGTCCAAGGCCGTTGTCCTGGAATTCGCTGGTTCATAGGTTGGCTACGGTCAACTTAACACTAGAGGATGATGAGTTTCGGTGGGATCTTACTAAGAATAGAATGTTCTCGGTGGATTCCATGTATAGAACCATGACCCAGTTAGATATGCCAGTCGATATTTAGAAAAATATATGAGTTATGAAGGTACCGTTGAGGATTAAAGTTTTCTCATGGTACCTTCGTAAAAGATTCATATTGACAAAAGATAATCTTTTCAAACGTAATTGGCATAGAAGTTCAAAGTGTGTTTCTTGTTCACACGATAAGACTATTAAGCACTTATTCTTTGATTGCACTTTTGCGCGTTCTATATGGTCCGCTATCCAAATGGCTTCGAATCTTTATCAACCCACATCTGTTGCGAATATTTTCGGCAATTGGTTACATGGGGTAGACAAAAGATTTAAAACTATTATTAGGGTAGCAGCGCTAGTTGTTATCTGTTCACTTTGGCTATGTAGAAATTATAAGATTTTCAATGATAAAAACTTTTCTCGCATGCAGGTTCTATTCTGTTGCACAGGTATACTCCGTTCGTGATCCACATTACAGCGGGGGGGAGTTTCGAGACCTTTTTACGGAGCCTTGTGCACGACTGGAGCAGGTGGCGAGAGATATTTTTATCTCACATGGATGGCCGCTTGATCTACGGATAACAGCTCCATAGAGGCGACAATCTACGTCTTCTTGATTTGTTTAGGCTTGTTGTCTATTTGTTTTTCTGTTATTTGGATTTTGGCAGTGTGCATTTCACGATGCAGAGACCGGGTGCAATGCTTTTTTAAGTAATAAAGCCCTTTATAAATAAAAAGATAACTCCTAGTCTTCTATTGTCTAAATTTTTGCCCTATAATGTGATGTACGGCTGGATTTCAAGAACCATGAATTCCTAAATTTCATTAGTTTATCACCACATAGTTGAGCAGAACTTTTTTTTTTGAACCAGGAGCGCTCCCGAAGGAGCAGGAAGCCTCATGTTAATCATACAGTGGGTGTACAAGAAAAACTACAAGGGACCCCATGAAATGAGAAATTGAACATAGGTCCCTAGAAAAGACAGCAAGGACCGAACTGAAAGAAATCAAATTACAACCAAGTCCTCCACTTTCCCCACCGTCGAGCCAGAGGAAGGAATCCGGCCTGCCGTCGCCAGGCACCGCCGCGGGGACGAGACCACTTGCGTCGATGATGGCTAGCACCTCAGCATCAGCCGATTCCAAATAGGGCCTCCCTTGGGAGGTTGAAGATAGGCTGGAGCTCACCAGCCAGTACCCATGGCCATGAATGGCCACTAGATTGCTCGAGAGAACGAAAGCTTCAACGCTCCACGACTGCAACACGAACTCAGCAGAAACCTCCGATTGGTACCTCCCTTCGACCACCACGGCAGTAGATGAGGCACCTGCAGAAGCTTCAGCCAGAACTCGAGCAGCTCTCCGCCACCCCCCTTTGCAAACCAGCCCGTCAATCGAACCCCAACGCCTGCCACGGATCGTCGGAGGAGACAGGAAGAAGATCTTGGGGCGACATCGAATCCAAAAACCAGCCTTATTGAAGGAGTAGCTCGAAGCAGCCAGCCATGGCGCATGCGGCTCCACCCCTTGGAGCACCACGCCCAGCAGCAACCGCAAGCAGACGCAGATCCAGCCGGAGGAGATCTGCCAGTTCCTCCCCGCCGAGCTTATTGAAGGGGAAGGCCCGAGAGTACAACCAAAACGAGGATGGAAGACCCACCTCACAGACTGAAACTCCCCGAGCAAGCCTCCAGCGCAGCTCGAGTACGCCGGCGGCGAACCTCCCCACGGCACATGGCCGGAAACTGGCAAGAAGCCAACTACAAAGAAACCTAGACTACACCTAAACTGTACAGAGCCACGAGCTATCCCCCCCATTGCATCTCCGACCAGCGGCGCCGGCGGAGGAGCTCCGGTATCGGCCCGGGCAACTCGGAAGCTGGAGGACGACTCTCAAAACGGAGGCCTATCCACTCGCCCCGGAGAGAAAGGTCCCCAACCCCAACGCCTGCCACGGATCGTCGGAGCAGAACTTAAAGTGGATTAGATCGCAAACAAATCTGAACCACTTATATGTACGCAAGTCACTTAACAGCAGCGGTGTATCCAACGGAAGTAGGGCATACAAGATGGGAAGGAGGGAACGTCGAGAGAGAGAGAGGCATCGGTTACCTGGACCGTGGTCGTCGATCATGGCTGCTGCAGCCCGTGGTCTGGCTCCTGCTACCATGGCACTCCTGTTTCTGCTAGACGGTAGGCTCGAGGTGCTGCTCTATTCTCCTCGCTGTGGAAGAGGATCGATACATTTGGTTGATAGATCAATCGAACCCCATCGGGGATAGGGACCTAGGAGGGGAAAGATGATGGTGGGGATGGGCACAGGCGCACGGCAGTCAGATACCCGCCTTGCAAAGACTAAGTGCTGCTGCTTGTGGATTGGGAGGAGGGAGACGGAGAGAGAGAAGAATGGCCACCTTTGCTCTGTCGGCGCCGAGTTATCCACACAAACCACCACCAAGACCTCCGGAAGGATGGCACGGGCGTGGTCGCCGTCGCCCTCGGAAAGGAAAGGAGGGCTCCGGCCCCTAATGGCGGGATGGAGGGAGAGGACGGCCCCGGCCGCTGAGGAAAAGACGCGTGCGGCGCTCGATTCCCTTTTTTTCGCGCGTGGTGGAGTTGCCGAGCTGCTGGATTGTTCGACGTTGGGACGCGTGGGACGACGGCGCCGCTTTGAATCTCCGTTCTCACGGGCCCACATGGCGGCATCAGAGCAAAACATAGATGCGCTGAGACAACTCGCTCGACACCCGCCTTAAAGCCTTAGTAAATGTCAAATATCTCAACGATGAGAGTTGCTTGGCATGAAGGTGTTACCTTAACTAAGCATTATATATCGAGGTCGATCTTTTTTTTTCACATTGCCGTTGGTTCTGTTCGTTCTAGAGGCACACACCCATACTGATAAAAATGGCAATACTCACAAATGCTGGAAGAAATAACTTGGTTAAAATAGACAGAAATGCAGGAGAGATAGTGCCTTCAGAAGCAAATCAAGAACACAACCACGCGAGAGAAGTTTGGATACAGACCTGCAATAGTCTATTGCCAGGGGCGAATCCAGTAGGTAGGCTTCAACAGGCTGAAGCCCGCCCTCTAATTTCGCAAAATATTTTGAGTATATACATTTCAGTCCATGCCTGATCGAGAAAGAAGCGAAAACGTGTTGTTGCAGCATGCACTAGCTGTTGTATTATAGTACAAAAGGGAGCAAGCAGCGATTTAGGCCTTGGGATTACAGCTAGCTAGCTGCTATACTAGCGCAATTGGGAAATTGTGTGCAAACCCAAAGATTTTGGAGGGCTTGGAATTTTAAACCTCGAAAAGTTTGCCTCGGCCCTCCGTCTAAGATGGCTTTCGCTTGAGTGGAGTGATGATCCCAAGCCGTGGAAGGGCCTTGGAATGTCGTGCAACGCCGATGATCATGACCTCTTTGTGGCGGTTATCAAGGCCGTCATTGGCAATGGAGAGAAAATAAGTTTTTGGGATTCGGCTTGGCTTCATGGAAGCCCAAAGATGTGGCTCCACTAATCTTTGATGTGGCAAAGAAAAGAAAAGGCACGATGCGATATTCATTGACAAATGACCGTTGGATATCGCATATCAATATACAAAGGCGGGCTCACCATTGAGCACATCAACCAATTCGTCAATCTTTGGGGAATGCTTGCCAATGTCCATCTAGTCAATGACATCCCGGATAGGATCACTTGGAAATTCACGAAGGAGAGCTACTCCTCTAAATCGACATACAACATACAATTCTTGGGACAAACCACTTCGATGATGCCTCCTCTCATTTGGAAACCATGGGCGCCTCCCAAGTGTAAAATATTTGCATGATTGATCCTCTAAAACCGCGTTTGGACGGCCGATAGACTTGATCGAAGGGGGTGGCAAAATTGTGGTCTTTTCAAGCTATGTAACCAAGTACAAGAAATGGCTGCACACCTCTTTCTCCAATACCGCCTCACCATGCGATTATGGTCATCCTTGAAGACGTGGCTTGGGCTTCATGATCTCAATCCCGCCAATTGGCATGCAATAGGATCGGTCAAAGAGTGGTGGATGAATGAGATCCACAAGAGAGGGGAATCGAGGAAAACACTTGTTTCTTTAGCCATGATTGTGTCGTGGGAGATTTGGGACGAAAGAAATGACCCGGTGTTCCGAAACACTTCATTCACCACTACCATGCTCTTTGTAAAGATTGGGGATGAGGGGTCTCTTTGGTGCCTCGCGAGCACAAAAGATTTGAGTAATTTTATGCCGCTAGAGTAGACCTTCTATTTGGATCTTGACCTTTTGGTCAAGATTATCCTTGTAACACACTTTTAAAACTCCTCCCTTTTAAATAAAATGGCTAATCTTTTACCTCGTTTAAATTTTTTTAGTGCAATTTGGACGTTCCGATATTTTTTATAAGTCATATTAGATGCAGACGACCAATGGATCAGTTCTCTGGCCGTTTTACATCGCATGGTGTACCGAATTTGAATCTAGCGACCAATGTTCACCATAAGTTTCCTCTGTTTTAGCTTAAGTCTTTTTGTTTGACCACCAACAGCTCCAAGTCCCTACCGAGTAGCTCTCGACCGCCGCCGTCGCCAACCGATCTTCCATCTCTGGCCACCTGCGGCCAAGCCAAGCACATATCCGGAAAATTCCCGGCATCATCTCTCCATCCATCCCCAAAAGATTGACTCCCGGGTCACCCGCACGAGGGCGGCTCCGTAGGACCCCCAATCAATCTAGAAGGCCGACACCCAATCTTCCACCACCGTCCGCCCGCCGGCGGTGGCAGCCACGCCATGGTTGTCAAAGACGACGGGCGGGGCTAGCGTAGCCTTTCGGATTCCCTTCGTGCGGGGGGTTCGGCTCCTTGGCGGCATAGGTAGAGGTATGGAAGCGGGACGACGGCGCTCCGCCATGCGCGACATCTATCATCGCGTTGCAAGGAGGCGTGGATGGGGCTGGGAGGGGCGACCGTGCGATGATGGCCGGAGGCGACGGCGCGGAACCTACGACGATGGCGCTACTGCAGATGCCTAGGGTGCGTTGCAGCCTTCCTCCTGTCGTTGTCACGTGTGTCTGATACGCTCGATCTATTTGTCGAAAGCTGTCCAGCGTCGTGGGGGTCTGTTGGCGTGCTCGAATAAAAGCGACGGTCCTAGGGTTTCTCTTGCGCCAAGGCGAAATACTGCCTCACGCATGTCCTCTTTGATCTGGCCAGAGTGTCAGGTTTCGGAAGCCTTTGCCGGCGATCTCCCACGGGCGTTAATACCTGGAAATTGCTGGATCAGGTGGGATTCGGTCACAACGTAAGGAGCAGCGCGAAGCTCTGCTTCTATTGCCAATTTGCCACCATGGGAAAATCCATGGTGAAGTCAGAAGTGAAGAATGTCATGTAAGCTGAGATTGGAGGACTAGCAATGATGATTGGAGTCTTTGCATTGATGAGGAAGTGACTTGGAGTTTCAGGAATCGTGGCATTGGTACTGAAGTAGGGGCGACATCATAGGTGAAGTTCAAAATTTTATCTTTCAGGGCGAAAATCTAAGGTCTGAACTTAATTGGTTGTGCTTGATAATGGTCTTCCTTAAGCCATTGTTTTGAGAGCGGGGACTATATCTAGGGTGAAAACTCAAGATCTTCGACCGGACAACGACGACGACGTTTTTGTTTTGTTTTGAAATGGAAGCCCTTGGGCCCCGGCCTCTGCATCAAAATAATGCACACAGCCAGATTTTTATTAAGGAAAAGATAAAAAGTCGTGGGGTGAACCCCTTATAGTCACGGATCACATAAGTTTGCAATAAGTATCAGCCAAGAAAATAGAAAAGCCCTAAACATCGAGACGTCGATGATTAAGCCATCCATCCCGACTGTAGATAGCCCGAACGACCGCCATCATTCGAGCACATCCTGAATCCATAAGTCCTCGCTGGTCGGCATGCAGCAGGAAGGACCACGTTTGGATAGAATATATCACCTTGTTGATAACCTGTAAGAAATGAGCAGATGATTTTTTATTGAAAACAATATCATTATGGCAATTCCAAACCTCCCATTAAACCGAACGACGACGCTTGTGCATTATTTCTTTCTTGTGGGCGTTGCTTTTGGAGAAATTGGACATCAGATATTGTCTTGGTGGTGGTTATGTTGCTGCTCCAAGGACCGGAACTCTTTGGCGGGATTTTCCTTTTTTAATTTTTTGTGTGCTATGTGCATCCGTAATGCCATTAGGGTATTGAGTTGGTGCAGAGTCTAGATATAATTGGTATATATGAGATAATATATTATCCTTAAAAAATCTTTAGGTTTGAGTTTTCCTTGGCTCTGTTTATAGTTTATTCTAGGTTCACATGGGTTTGTAGTACGAGAAAAACTTACAGAAATATCTAAATACATACATATTTACATATTTACCGAGTTAAGTATTTTGAAACGGAGGGAGTAGGTATCTAAGCACCACATAATTGGTACATGCACAACGCTGTAAGCCTGTAACATACATACACATAGTCGACATGGTAAAGTTTCCGCCCAAGGTTAGGAACAAAAATCTAGTGTTTGCTTTCTCCAAAAAAAAAAAAAATCTAGCGTTTGGTCGTGTGGCACCGCAAGGATAGGTAAGCGCAGAGACAACCGACGGCGACGAGCCCAGCCGCCGCGCAACAAGCCTTGCACGTGCCGTACACTGGCCTTGCACGGGCTCCGTCGTGGCGCCATTGGCCATCCGACTCCGGGACGAGCACGTCGTCGACCGCGCCGCACCTGTCGTAACTTGCGTAGTCCGGCGGCGTTGCCGTTCCCACGACGTCGTTCTCCGTGTCGGAGTCGCTCCACGCGAGCAGCCTCCTGTCCAAGGTCGGCATGGCGAGGGCCAATTCTGACTGATTTCCAAATGATCCGCAAGCCGCATTTATGCACGCTGGAACTCGATCGTGCAGTAAACACTATCATTAGGGGTGGTTGTTATAACCACCGAGACAGTTAATTAAGGGGAGCCTGATCAAATTAAGGTGTTCGACAGGCTAGGAACAGAGCAAGGGCATCGATGTGGTTGTGACATCCGGATAAATTTACAGTTGCAACCTATTGTTAGATGCGGCATCTGGATGTCATATTAACTGTTGTGATTACATATACATCTAGTAACAAATCGCATTACAGTTTAGTATGTGCCTAATTTACATCGTCATCGTAATAATCACGCTGCGAATCAGCCGTCGAGGCCCTGCTCTTCCTCCTCCCTCTCCCTGTCCTCGTCTTCGCAGACGCGTAGCGTGGCCATGAAGAGCGACAGGATGGTGAGCACCACCGGCACCACCACCAGCAGCGCCTGGAAGCAGCTGTTGCTCCGCGTGAACGCCGTCATCACCAGCGCGGGCGCCGCGAACGCCGTGTACGCGACGAACACGGCCCTCACGAGCGCCCTGCGCACGGGGCTTATGTGCTGCGTCGTCTCCAACTCTTCGGCGTCCGGATCGTCTCCGCCGTCTTCTTCGTCGGGGATGTCCACTGCCACGTGGTGGGAAACGGCCGCCGGCGTGCTCGAAGAGGCGTTACCAACGGTCACCGTAAGGTTTGCTGGGCTCCGCTGCTCGGAGTCGGGGAGCAGCAGCGCGCGGCGGAGCGGGTCGGGAGATACCAGCAGGCAGAACATGCTGGCCGGAGTTCGACTTCAACGACCGACCTAGCTGAGATTGCGATTGGTTGATCGATCGATCGATCGACGTCTGTTGTATGGCGGAAGAGTTGAGCGTGGCATGTTTTCCCTTATATGGCCGTGCGAGTCTGTGGACGCGTACGGTCTCCGAGTTCGAAACGGAGTGGCGCTGTTGTCCCGAAGGCACGTAAAGCTTTGCCGTTTCGGACTCGGTGTGGCGCACACGTTTTTACTAGTACTACTCCTTCATTCTACACGTTTTCGGACTCGGAGTAGTTGTCAGTTGTCACTCAGTCCTTGATTCTACCGTTTTTTTTTCGAGGTCTTACTTCCGGAAATTCACTTTGAGCCCGGGCTCATATACTACCGTTATTTTCGGAAAACTAAAAAAAATTAGAAATAGTTTTTGGAAAATTCCGAAAAAAATCACATGCGAACGTGAGTATGTTTCGCACACCGTGTAACTTTTCGGAAAGAAATAACATTGTGGCCTCCCTATGCGAAAAAGACAAATTTACGGAAATGAGATCCTAAAAATTGAATTTTAGATCTGTGATCCTCTCTTTTTTTTTCAGGGCAGCCACAATATCATTTTGTTACGAAAATTCACACGAATGCAAAAAACATGTTCAGCTTTGGCTTAGATTTTTTTTCGTAATTTTATGAAAAAAAATTATTTTTCCAAAAATACCGGGAGCATATGAGCCCGGGCTCCAAAACGCCACTCCCTCTTACTTCCTCCTTCACAAAATATATTGCACATAAGTTTTGGTTGACATCAAGCTTTGTTAAATTTTAGCAAGTATATAGAAAAAATATACTATACTAAATGGGTATAATATGGAAATATATTTCATGATACTATTAATTTGATATTATGGGTGTCGATATTTTTTATATACTATTATTAATAGAATTTGGCATTTACCAAATATTACGTGCAATGGAGAGAGTACGTCTTATTTTAGCTGCCATGTCTTTTTTTACAAATAAAATAAATTCATACAAGTAAGTTCTTTGGACTCGTTACCTATGTTGTTTAACATTACAATGTTGCTTAACTAAACCGGTTCTTCCGTATGAAACTTGAGCTCATTCTGAAAACCCCTAGAAGCCGCCGCACCTCCGCCTCCGCCATATATTGGTTCCCCCTCCTCCGGTCGGCCTCGCCGGCGTCAGGAGGAGCGGGGAACCCGATCTATGAGCGGAGTTCTCAATAAAAATAGTGTTTTCAATAGATTGGTTTAGCGTTTTGGTAGCTATCTTCTTCATCAATGGAGATGACATCGTATTCAATCTTTAACTCTTTTTTCGACGATAAGATCTTCTTCGCGACGTCAATGGTGGTATTGAAAGATTAAGTTTATCTAGATTTGGTCCTTTGGATCTTGCTTCACATATCGATTTTGGATTTCTTCTCATGGTTGCCGCGAGGAGGTTTGTCCTTGCAATATCTGTCCCGGCTGCTACGTCCATGGCAATGACAATTTGAACTCTTGGCTCCCAGCGACGTCGACAAAATTGTTCGGTTTATTTTTCCTGAAATATTGGTGTTGATACTCTTGCCGATGTTGGTTGATTACTATAATGGTTGCGTGTGTACATGTAGCCTTAGCACTGCGGCTCAAAATAAAAATTATGGGAGAACCATCGTTGATATTTACAAGTCTATGGTTTGGTATCTTTGCCATTGTTCTAGGCCGCCTCTAGAAAAGTACAAAATGGTGTCATAGAAGAAGAAAGATTTTGAAAATCTCGAAGATTTAGTCGTTTCTTTTGGACTTTATTTTGTAATCGATATAGTAAGTTTATGTATCTCTACCATGTATTGTTCGCTAATATAAATATATGGTATTGATTGTCAAAAAAAAAAAAAACGGTTTTGTTGTCGAGGTTGGCCTCGTGAAATATATGTGAAGAAATATAAGATTGGCAGAATATGATGGATGTATTATTGAACCTCATGGGCGAGTATATGTAGGTGTACATGCCTCATCTTGGAATACAAGACAAGTTAGGCAATAAATGTAAATAGATCTTAACTCTATCTTAAACTACCTTAACAACCCAATATGTCATACTCTAACATCTCCCGTAGTCGTAGCGGCAGCGTTGCGAATAACATGAGCATTGCGGACAGCCAGACTGGAGAGAACCCGAAGTATAATCTAGCGGGATGACATCCCTCCGCAGTAGGAGCGTGAACGTCGTGGACGATGTCGCGTTGTTGATGCTCGTACTGTAAAGGAAGCGGATGAGTGCTTAGGCGAGATGATAGCCCTTTGTGCCGATGTCGAGGTAGCCGAGAGCGTGTGGCGGTGCAGCCTTGGTCGCGGTAGCCGTGCAAGGAGTCGCCGTGGTCGGGGGTTGCCGGTGTCGAGGTACCCGCACATGAAGCCACATGCGTATAGTACGCGAGGAGAGTGACAGAGGAACGTCGAGGAAGTCGTCAAGAAGGAACGTCGATGCAGTCAGAGCCGTCGATGATGAGGTGCGGCCTTAGTTTTGCCAGAACTAGGCGCACAACACGGACGGAGGCATTACTCCGGTTTTGCCAGAATTGAGTACACATAGACGAAGTCGGTGACACGCTCGGGGCAGTCATAGAGGAGTCGATGCCGAGGAAGTTGTCGAAGCCGATGAAGACGATGCGCCGATCCGAGCTTGTCAAACTCGGGAACGCGTCGGGGACGAAGCACACCAGTGTTGCAAGTACCGGGCGTGCAGGGGCAGGGACCATCATGAACCGTGCACCAGTGTCAGAGGGACTAGGGACTAGCAGAGGAGGCCTCGTGGACGGTTGCAGGGCACAGAGCCACATAGAGAGAGAGAGAGAGGTCGATGGAGTGCACGATCGTTGGAGTAGACGACGTAGTCGGGGGCGAGACAATGACGTCGGTGTCGGGGGGTTACCCCCGAGTAGGGGTAAGGCAAGTGCTAAAGTGAAGGTCGAGGTACTGTTGACCGGGTAGACGGCTACCCGGGTACTTGCTACCCGGTAGGTTTCTATCCGGCCGTGTCCACCAAAGGCCAAGAGAAGATATCATGGAAGTTATGTTCTGCCGAGTAAAGAAGTTGGTCCGAGTAGACGGATGGCAATCCTACTCGGGCCAGAAGTCAATGGAGCCGTTCTGACAAGGATCCCGCGTATCCTGCGTCCGTACCGGCGTGCGGTTCAACTTACGGAGCGCGTGATTATCCGCGCTACGGCGTGGCTACAGTGTGGTAGGCGTCTGTCAAGTCATGTCACTGACAGAGGGGACAGGACACGTCTAGGGGCCTACCCTATCTCACTGACAAGGTGGACAGGTCCCATCTCCCAAACGGCGCGAGGACTTCCCGCACCCGCGTCAGCGAGAAGCCGGAGGCGTGCTCTGTTCTGCAGTGTGCCTGTCCCATCAATTGTACCTTATAGTCTTTCTCTATTCGGCTGGGCACCAGTATATAAGGTGTCCTGCCCCCTCCTGCGCGAGGGACGTTGACGACGTTGCATAACGCTGCTTCACTTCATATTTTTACTAGAGAAAACACTAGAGCTAGAAAGAACAGTCGAGTGGCTACTCGGCCAAGAGGCATACTTTGTACTGTGGCTACTCGGAGATCACACATATAGAGAGAGAGGCAGGAGCAGGGGTGTTACCTCCACACGAGGGCCCTGAACCTGGGTAGATCTTGTTGTTTGCAGTGCTAGAGATACCTTACGTGCGGCTACTCGCCGTGCGATCCCTCCCCGGATACCTCCAGCGTCCATCGGCCCCAACACTTTATCCATCCTATGGCATCTGCCGTGATACCACCACGACAGTCGGCGCCAAAGTCGTGGTGGACGAAGATGTAGAAGGAGGCACACCAGCGCGACCTGGAGTGTTCATGCTGAACACCTAGATTGCGCCGGTGGGGCCTGCGATGACCGAGAGTGGCCACATAGGTTACCCGTGGAGGTGCGTCGGCGGTGCTCGAAGTAGGCAAAAAAGAATCCAATGACTTAGCGAACACCATGCCCGGGCGTTGGCGACTCGCGCCAAGAGAGGAGGCGCAGAGGGAGCCAAGGACACCACTCCACGGGGGCGGCAAAGAGGACCACATACAACGACCCTATGGCCCGAGTGGTAGTATAGCTGCAGTATGCGAGTCGGTACGATAGCTGGGTGCCAACGGCAGCGTACACTCCCGAGGAGGTGCATTAGAAGCCGACAAAATGGACCAAGGGCGGCGGCGCTATGGCCCGAAGGGGCGGCACAACAACAGCCCGTAGCTCGATCAGTGGTAGGCGCATACTTGGGAATGTGCTTGGTAAAGATGAACGCGTGATTAGTTGATCAGACCGATGAAATATTGCGGCTCCCTTGGGTACTCAATATAACCAGGGAGAGTGGGTGGCTGGGCGGCGCAATGAGAAAACCCTAATGTTGTTTCCTATCCGCAATTTACTTTCCTGCATTTTTCCAATTCCAGCCATTTATTTTCCTGCTACTTTATTTCCTTGATTCTGTCCGAGTCTCGGTTCAAGATCCCAAACTAGGCTTCCGGGTCTTGACAATTGGTACCAGGAGCCAAATTTCCTCCCCCCGAGCTCGATCCCACCCACTCCTCCCCCATCTTGAGTCGTCGGATCTGAGGTTACCACGGACCACCTTCCGTGGCAGTAAAATCCCTCGCTCCAACGGATCCTGCTCAGCGGAAGAGATCGAGTCGACGCAATCTCACCATGACTATCATCCGCACCAAATCTCAAGAGCGCTTGGCGGTGCAAGCAGAGGAAGCAGCGATTCTCGCAGCGGCCGAGGCGCAGGCGAAGGAAGAAGAGGAGATCAAAACCCGCCTACCGCGTGAGGTCATTAACCTCTCCCGCCGCCTCGAGCACCAGCAAAGCACCATCGACACACTCCAAGGTATGATGAACAACCTCACCGAGATGGCAGCGCAGATCGCCATGGCTATTAAACCCACTTCTACCACCACCCCATCCACTACCGCGCCAATTTCCGCCCCAAAGCCAATTCCACACCCCACCCCCACCACCACCAGATCTCAGTCCAATTATCGAAGCAAAAACACCGGAACCCACCTCTCAATCATCATCAACCACCCAACACGACACAACACCAGTCACATATCAACTAGGCATGACAAACTTCACGCCAGAGCCAATCACAAAGCCAAACCCCAAAAATTCTTTGCCTTTTTCATGCGCTAAGCCTACCAAAACAAACCCGACACCACACCACCCTATCCAAACACAACGATTTCCTCAGTTTCACTCCTCAGCCATGGCTTCCTCCTACAACACACAGCCACAACCGACGATTTCTTACACATATCCAAATTACTACCCACCACCACACACACAAATTCCATATTACCCACCGCCACGCGGATATAGCCCATACCAGACACAACCAGCTCAAGTCGCACCCACACATACTCACAAATTGGACCTGCTATATCCAGGAACTACCAACCGACACAAACCTATACATACCCCACCATGTATACCCAGACCATTACAACAGCAGTTCACCCAACCATAGAGTTACCAAAGTACTCAACAACCACAGGCTGAGCCATACCTCAGGACACCGAGCTTGGAGCTTCCCCTGTTTTTTTGGCGACAATGCACAAAGTTGGATATCGGAATGTGATAGTGTATTCCTTCTCCGTGGCATACAAAATGATGCAAAAGTCAAATGGGCAAATGCTCACATCATAGGCAAGGACAAAACTTGGATGTCAAGTAGAAACTTGGATGTGTACACACTCAAATGGTCAGATTTATGTGAGGTACTCTGCGACCGTTTTCCTGCACCAGGAGACCACGAATCCAAGGAACAGTTCCAATGTCTGAAACAAACCACAACAGTAACAAGTTATATTGATCTATTCGAGGAGTACATGATTGATATGCAAAGAGACCATCCTTACCTGGCAGATAAATTTTACATCATGCGATACGTTAGTGGACTCAAAGAGACCATTGAACATGCTGTCAGGAGTCACAACCCGGCAACCTTAAAGGCAGCCTACAAGCATGCAAGACAGCAAGAAATGGTCTTCCTAGCGGCAAATAAAAGAACTGTACAACCCCTAGCAGCTCAGAGACTGTCAGGGCAAGGAACATTCAAACAACAACCTGCAACTTTAGACATAAGGAACAGACAAACACCTGATAAACCTAGGGAAAGAGGCAAATGCTGGTACTGCCCAGAGCAATGGATAGTAGGTCATAAATGTTCCACAATGAGGAGTATTGTGCATGCAATACAACTCCAAGGTCATAGTGACACCGAAGAAGTGCCAGAGGGCACAGAAACATACCATGATGCAGAACCAGATCTGCAAGAGCCTGGAATACACCAAGCAGAGCAAGATACCAATATTCCAGAAAAGAACCCTAAGAAGGACCTATGCATGCAAATATCAGCAAAAGCAATCCATGGCATCCCTGGAGATACAATACTATCAGTTTTAGTCCATGTGGGAGGCAAACAAGCGGTGGCATTAATTGATACAGGGAGTACAAACACATTTATAGACACAAAATTCTGTAAGAAGCTCAAGGTGAAAGTGGAGCAGACCCCAGCACACAAAGTGCTAGTAGCAGGAGGAGGAGAGCTTATTTCGGCTAGCCAGGTCACTAATTGTGAGTTCAAACCTCGCACTACAGTCTTCACTCATGACTGTAAGTTGTTACCCCTAAAAGGATATGACATGGTACTTGGAGCCAATTGGCTAAAATGCCATTGCCTAAATTACTATGACCGGGAAAACATAAGTATTTCTATCACTGTCAATGGAGAGTTGCACACATTCATGGATAGAGTAGTCCCATTGGACAAATCCCTTATTTCAGCTAGAGCTTGCAGCAAGCTACTGAGAATAGGAGCCCAGGAACACCTCATTATAGAACAATTGACTGAAAAGGATACATAGGAAATACTAGAGCCACAGGAAAAAAGAAAACCAAAGGAAATTTCTGATATATTGGAAAAATACAAAGACATCTTCACAGAACCAGATGGACTACCCCCTCACCAATATTGTGACCACCAAATTCCTATTAAAGAAGGGTCAAATCCTCCTAATGTCAGGCCCTACAGGATGCCACACAAACAGAAGAATATTATGGAAGAACTAGTACAAAATATGATAAAAATGCAGAGATTCAACCTAGCAAAAGTCCCTACTCATCTCCAGCCATTTTAGTGAGGAAGAAAGACAAAACATGGCGGCTGTATGTGGATTACAGACAACTGAATGCACTGACCGTCAAGAACAAATATCCCATTCCTGTAATTGAAGATCTCTTGGATGAATTGCAAGGAGAGGCATTATTTTCAAAATTAGACCTCAGATCAGGCTGTCACCAGATCAGAATGCACCCAACTGATGTGACCAAGACTGCATGCAGCACACACTTGGGACATTATGAGTACTTTGTGATGCCATTTGGCCTTACTAATGCCACCGCGATATTCCAACAGTTAATGAACAATATTTTCTCCCCATACCTGAGGAAATTTGTATTGGTTTTCTTCGACGATATCCTCATTTACAGCAAAAATCTAAACCAACATAGACAACACCTCATAACACTACTGCAAGTGCTAAGGTTACATAACCTAAATGCCAAAATGTCTAAGTGCTATTTTGCTACGCCGAACGTGGAATATTTGGGACACATATTTTCTGGAAAAGGGGTTGCAATGGACCTAGCAATAATTGTGGAAATCACTAATTGGAAAGAACCTACGAATGTCAAGCAGTTAAGGAGATTCCTCGACCTCACTAGTTATTACAGAAGATTCATCAAAAGATATGCTTCAATCTGTCGACCATTGCATAATGCACTGAAAAAGGATGCATTCATTTGGCAAGATCAACAAAAAGAAGCTTTCCAAGCCTTGAAACTTGCTATGACAAGTCTTCATGTCCTGATTTTACCCAATTTCTCACTGCCATTCAGCTAGAAACTGATGCATCTCGGAGTGGACTAGGAGCAGTCCTTATGCAACAAGGGAAACTAGTGGCTTATTTCAGCAAAGCATTGGGTCCTAAAGCCACAGCCATGTCCATCTATGAGAAAGAATCTATAGCTATCCTGGAATCCTTGATAAAATGGAGGCATTACTTGCTAGGAAATAAATTGGTGATTAAAACAGATCAACAAAGTCTAAAATACCTTTCCAGCCAGAGATTATTAGAAGGAATACACCACAAGCTTATGCTCAAGTTGTTGGAGTTTGATTACACCATTGAATATAAAAAAGGGTTCGAGAATACATCAGCTGATGCCCTTTCCAGGAAACATACTCCTGCGGATACCTATTTGCTAATCTCCACAACTATTCCTACTTGGATGCAAGACATGACTAAAACTTACAAATGCGATGACAAATGCACCAAGCTGCTCCAAGAACTAGCAATCTCACCTGATAGCAACCAACATTACAAGCTCAGTGACAACATTCTGAGATACAAGAACAGAAATGTTCTTGTCAACACTACAGACCTCAAGGACAGAGTATTCAACTCCTTCCATGCTTTAATCTTTGGTGGCCATTCAGGAAATAGGGTCACATACCATTGACTGAAGCAACTCTTTTACTGGCCACATATGAAGCAATTCGTATTGAGAAAGTGTCCTCTTGCCCCATTTGCCAAATATCTAAGACAGGGAGAATCCATTACCCTGGCCTGCTAAACCCATTGAATATTTCAACACACAAATGGTCTGAAATCAGCATGGATTTTTTGGATGGTCTCCCTAAATTTAAGGGTAAAGATGTCATATTAGTTGTGGTGGATAGACTCACTAAGTGTGCACACTTTATACCCTTAGCACATCCTTTCACATCTCAACAAGTAGAAGATACTTTCATTGACACCATCTTCAAGCTCCATGGCCCCCAATTGTCATTGTAACAGATAGAGACTAGATCTTCACATCCAAGGTCTGGCAACAACTCTTCAAGGCACTCAAGGTAGAACTCCACTTCAGTATTGCATATCACCCCGAGTCTAATGGACAGACAGAGCGAGTCAATCAGTGCCTAGAACAGTATCTACGCATTATGGCATTCAGGGAACCTAAGAAATGGGCCAGTTGGTTACCTGCTACAGAGTGGTGGTACAACACTTCCTACCACACCTCTCTGAAAAGCACCCCATTTCAAGCACTGTATGGATATGCTCCTCCCCAATTGCACAACACACCAGTGCCCTGTGATGTGTCCCAGATGTCGGATATATACTGAATAGGGGTATAGAAGATGGTAGACAAAGAACCGGACTACCAGGGTGGCCTACATGGTAATGGGCTTAGGACCATTGGGCGGCCCAGTAGTCCGACGCGCAGAAGCCGGATTCTAGAAGAACCCGGATCACGGCCCGCGTGATCTGGCTTGGAGGAGAAGACGGATTCCTTGCTTTCCAAGTTACAAGTTAAACGTAGTCTTCTAGGTTTCTTATTCTGTAAGCCCTAATCCGGCTATTATATAAAGCCGGACGGGAGATAGATTAAAAACAAGTTCAAGCTCTACGCAACTCGCCGAGAAGCTCATCCTCGCCGAGAAGCTAGATCTACACCCTCACATTGTAACCCTGATAAACGGGCTTTAGTCCCAATTAGTGAGAAGTGCAGGAGTAGGTACGCCGTACTGTCGCGACGTACCGAACCTGGGTAAAATCCCGCGTTCTGTGTTACTACGCTATCCCGTTACCCCACGTCTCTACCGTAGTCTCATGGCACCCCCGTCTATGAAAACTACTACGATGTCTCGACAGTTGGCGCCCACCGTGGGGCAAACGACGTCAGGCGTGAAATTCCGATCTGGGATACTCGGCGGAATTGGAAGATCGATCACTGTCGGAAGCCTGGAGTTCGACGACGACGTCGGGCGCTTCCTCGACAACGGATCCTACATACCGGCGCAAAACCACCTGGTAAGTGCCTGCGTGTTACCGATCGGATCTGCTAACATCTTTATCGGACTAACTGCAGAGGCAATGGGGTTTTGCGGTGGAAGATCCCACCCGCCCTATACCCAGTCGAAAACGACTATGATGCCGGATTCTGCTCAGATCGCCGACAAAAAAGTGATACACACTTTATCGGCATGGTGCAATCCGAAATCGCTGAAAACACGGATGACGGAAATCCCGTGCAAGAGGCAGATAACAACCTACCCGTCATAGAGACGGAAGAACAAATACCCGTCACAGAGACGGAAGATCCGACATCCGTCAACCAGACGATGAACTCGGAAGCAGAGTCCGTGCTTGCCGCCATTGAGGCGAGGTTGGAGTCGGAAACCGGATCGGATAACTTCGACTCCGAAGACGAAGACGAGGATGCCTTCGTAAGAAAGGTTAAGTCCTTTCAAGAGGGATTCCATGAAGTGCTAATGGCAAAACCAGCTGATACAACGGGCGCCGGCAGCCAGGAAAGCCCTAAAACCCCTCCGCCGGTGGAAGAGAGAGAAGACGGAGAAACTTCTCCGATATTCCCCAATGTTAAGGAGATGACAGAAGATGAGCCTGTCAAAAAACCTCCCTCTTCCAAGAAAAAGCACCGTGCTTCTAAAAAACTCCAATACAAAATCCGGAAAAAAAAATCAGCCGATCTCGCTGATGAAAACCTGGAAGTTGGAGATGTTAGCGGCACAAAGCCAGCGGAAAAGAAATCTAAGGAAATCACTGCTCCGCCAATGACGGAACAGGAAGAGCAAGAGCTATTACAAACACCAGTGGGACCAGATGAACCCCCTGAGATGCTGGAAGCCAGGAGACAAGCTTTCCAACGGCAACAGCAACATCTGCTTAGATCTCGGCAACATCTCCAACAAACCCATAATGACATCAAAGTCATGAAGGAAGAAATAGAGGAGTACGAGAGAAAGCATAGATCCGCGTTAAAACCTACTAGGTTACCCGGAATCGCAAAACCGGAAGAACTGCCGCCAAAAGAAAGGTTCTATAACCCATCTTGGCAAAAGCAGTTAAACGGCAAAGATGCCAAGGGCGAACCAATATACAAAACCGCAGCGGAAAACGCGGAAGCAGCATTCGCCATCCTAAACAACGACCTGTACTCCAACGGGGAAAAACTCCAAGGGGTGTATGCTTTCCTAGGAAAAGCATTACAGCAGCAACAGCGAGGCCAAGAACGATCAGGGAGGCTGCACGATAACTCCGCCCTCTGCAAAACAGCTACTTGCGCCGCTGGAGCACCTGGACCGGAAGAACCCGGAGATTCAGATAAAAAAGAGGATCCGAGAAAAGACAGGAAAAACCCAGACAACCGGGACGCAACGTCTAGAATCGGACCTCATCTCCCGAAAGATGGATATAAACCACATGATCGGGAAGACAAGCGCCGGAATGACGGCAAAATAATGCCACCTCCGAGAAACCCAGCTGAAAAAGCTGGAAGATATGATATACCTCACAGACGTGAAAGATCCCGGACACCTCCTAAGGATAAGGAAAGGCATAGAAGCAGAACTCCGCCTAACCCAAAAGGACGTGAACACGGAAGAGATAGAGATAACCTCGGAAAAGCGCGTCCGCGCAACAATGGAAACGAAAGGAGCAGATCCCCTTCTGTCCATTCAGCCGGGAGATATTCTGCACACATTGATAGAGCAGAAAAGGATGATCTATACTTTGGTCCTAAGTGTTTTACTGACAGGATCCGAAGGATAACCCTGCATTCTGGCTTCGCCAAAGTTGGTCCAACCTACCAAAAATATACCGGCAGCACAAACCCGGATACCTGGCTTTCAGATTATTATACGGCCGTCCAAATCAACAATAGGACAGACCTGGAAGCTGTCAAGTTTCTTCCCCTAATGTTGCTAGACGGAGCCAGAGATTGGATCAATGGTTTACCATCAAGAACTGTCGACAGCTGGGATGATATGGCTAGAGTATTCACTCAGCATTTTCGGGGAACATACAAACGCCCAAATAGCATCAACCAGCTGAACCGTTGCACCCAATTTGAGGACGAACCATACGTGGATTTCATCTCCAGATGGACTGCAATGAAGAATAGTTGTTCTGGAGTAACTGACGTACAAGCAATGCATGCTTTCGTCAATGGCCTAAAACCCGGACTCGTACCGTTCATGGTTGGTTCTAAACAGCACAAAGATCTCGGATCTATGCTTACAACCGCTAATGAGCACGCTGCAGCCGAAGATGATATCAGAGCAAGAGGAGGCAATATTGAGTCACTAATACTCGCCAAGAAAACCCCTCGTTCTGACAAAAAAGGAACTCCAGAGTCAACGACAAAGCCCAAAGAGGTCAACATAGCCTTTGGAGGAGATAAGGGAAATAAGTGGAAAGGTCGCAGCCCAGATCCAATCAATTACACTCCCGAAGAATGGGAGAGAATTAAGTCGGAACCCTGCGTCCACCACTCGCAATTTGGGAAACCAACCCACACAAATGCGCAATGCCGGCTAAACAAGCACATGAAAGGCAATGCAGGATCCGGAAATAAAGGGAAGGGTTCCAAAATGAAACCCGCCAAACAAAAACCAGAAGCTGACAAAGAAGACAGTGAATCGGACACTGATGACAAAATCCAGGAACAACAGCGAAAGGGCGAACCCAAATTTCCGAGAGTTGACGGAGAAGCAATGCTGACTTTCTTAGCAACCCCGTCAGCAAAGGTGGCCAAAAGAACACTTTGAGAAATAAACGCGGTTGTTCCGGCAACCCCGAAATTCTTGAAGTACTCCAACACGCCAACAGTCTGGGATCAGTCTGATCATCCCGGAAATATCCCTGAACCTGGCACACAAGCTCTTGTTGTCAGCCCTATTGTTCAAAACACTAGGCTAAGAAGAGTGCTGATGGACGGAGGATCCAGCATTAATATAATGTACCTGGATACACTGAAGCACTTGAAGATCTCCGAGTCCCAGCTCAATTACAGCAATATACGCTTCCACGGCATTGTTCCTGGCAGGAAAGCACGATCCCTAGGAGAAATTTCCCTAGATGTCACCTTCGGAGATAAAGATCACTTCCGGCAGGAAAAAGTATCCTTCGAAGTAGTGCCGTTCGAAAGCGTGTATCACGCAATACTCGGACGTCCGGCTTTCGCCAAATTCATGGCAAGATCCTGTTATATCTACAACAAGTTGAAAATGCCAGGACCCAAAGGAGGAGTAATCACCATAGCAGGTGATTTCAAGCTGGCAAACGAGTTGGAGAAAGAAAACGCCCTTTGCGCTCAGAGAGTTATAGCAAAGGAGGAACTGAAGGAATTAGCCAAGGAGGTATCGCCGAAAGAAATGCCGGCAGGAAAAGAAACTCGGAAGCCAACAGATAGCTTCAAGGCGTCCGAGAATACAAGACAGGTAATCCTAGATCCCAAAGATCCGACAAAATTTGTCATCGTAGGGACTGGGATGACCGACAAATAGGAAGGCGAGCTCATCAAGTTCCTCCATGAGAACTGGGATATTTTTGCCTGGTGTCCAGCTGACATGCCAGGCGTACCCAGGGAACTTGCTGAGCACCAACTCAAGGTTATTCCTGGATCAAAACCCGTCAAACAAGGTCTCTGTCGATTTGACGGAAGAAGACGGAAGGCTATTGGCAAGGAAATTATCCGGCTTTTAGCAGCGGATTTCATCAAGGAAGTAATCCATACTGATTGGTCCGCAAATCCGGTATTAGTGCCGAAGAAAGACATCACTGCTCTTAGAATGTGTATAGATTACACAAGATTGAACAAGTTGTGTCCGAAAGATAGGTTCGCATTACCGTGGATCGATCAAATAATAGATGCCACCGCAGGCTCCGAGCTTTTATGCTTTTTGGATGCATACTCCGGGTACCACCAAATACGCATGAAAAAGGAAGATCAAATCAAGACTTCTTTTATAACCCCGTATGGGACGTACTATTACGTAACCATGCCTTTTGGCCTGAAGAACGCAGGTGCAACCTACCAGCGTTGCATGCAACGCTGTTTGCATAGTCAGATTGGCAGAAACGTCCATGTTTATGTGGACGATATCGCCGTCGTAACCAAGGAAAAAGATACACTCCTTGAGGATTTGCGAGAAACCTTCGAAAACTTACGCACTTACAAGATGAAGTTAAATCCATCTAAGTGCGTATTCGGGGTTCCCTCAGGAAAACTTCTGGGTTTCATTGTTTCCCACAGAGGAATAGAAGTTAACCCGGAAAAGATCAAGGCAATCTTGAACATCTCAAAACCTACATGTGTAAAAGATGTCCAAAGATTGACGGGTTCCGCTGCAGCCGTCAGCAGATTTATCAGTCGACTGGGGGATAAAGCCTTACCACTCTACAAGCTGCTGAAAAAAATCGACAAAGTCAAGTGGATTGCGGAAGCCTGGGAACGTCTAGAAAGTTATGTACCTTTCCGTACTTAGTTCAATTCTATGTAAACATCTTTTGCGATCATGAAATAAAGTTGTCGGAATGCGGTCATCCATATTCTTTATAAGTTCAAAGCATTTCCGCCTCACCTATTTCCCAATGATCTTACAAATTTCTCAATGTTAACCCGAATTGTGCTTGCGTACTCGGCGTTACAAAACTGAATGATTTTTCAGCCTGATAACGGCTAAGGGAAACTTGAATTGCCTGCGTGCCCAAGTTTCACTTAAAACTTTCCTTGATTTCTCTAAGTCTTATCTGATTGTGTGTGTGTTGGGTTACTGGAACTAGTTAGTAAAAATGCCTTTAGCATGGTCCATGATTCCGAGTTTCAAAACTGCTTGGTTCGTCCCCAGTTACTCGGCATGAAGATTCATATTGCTATTTGAGCCATTTCAAACACTAAGGACAGTTAAAGCATATACACCAGAGAACTTAGAAGATAAAGGAATGATAAAATCCAAAAAACTTGCAAAGAATTTCATAATTTAAACTGCAAAAGACGGAAGTTTCATTCATACAAAAAGAAGCATTACATTTAAGATTACATTGAAAGAACAGTAATGCTCCTCTTGTCTACTTTTGCTATCCAGGTTTCAGGTAACCCTTCAAGCATCTGACTCCTCCTCGCTGCTTTCGTCTTCGGGGATCGGAGGGATCTCCTCTTCTGGATAGTTGACGGAGATATTCACCATGGAGGCAATCTGGGTGGCATGGCCTTTGACTTCACCAAAGATGGTGTTTCGCTGAGTATCCGTGTATCCTTGAGGGACACCGGAAGCCACGCGCCAGGATTTGGCAGAGGGGTAGTGCATGCGCATAAGGCCGAGGGCCATGCGCACACCACCCCGTGCAGCGGAGCGAAGAAGGGACTCCTTGGACTCCGCCACCTCCATGATGGCACCCGGAAGTTTTTCAATCTCCGAGCATTCCCCAGATTTTTCGGGAAGAAATTTGTCTACCAGCTGCGTGGCAGCAGCCTTGAGCAAAGTCCATGTCTCCCCGAAAGCTTGGATGCCTGCAACCCGAGTGCCATCTGGGGTATCTCCTGTTTTTCACAATAAAACACCCAAAAGGGTTAGACGAAAAAACAGAGAAAGCAAAACATGGACAGATGATAAATGAGTCAGAGACTTACCGATGAGCTTGTCGATCTCGGAAACTTCCTCCAGGCGAAGGTTCAGAGCGTCAGTCAATTCCTGAATGGTGGATTTGTCCTTCTCCGCCTGTTCGGAAGCCTTGGAATTGGAAATTCCAAGGGCCACGTTGCTGGCTTCCAGGTCTTGTTGTGCTTTCACAAGGTTCTTGTGAAGCTCAACATTCTCCTTGCGGAGAATTTCGGCATTGCCAGAATCTTCCGCTGCTTGTTTAGCTTGAGCTAATGCAGCTGAAAAGCAAGAAAAAAAATCCGGGTTAGCCAGTTCCTCAGGAAAAACTTAGGCAAATGATTGAATCGGAAAATTCAGAAGGAAAATGCTTACCTTGTGTTTCCGACAGTGCGAGCTTAGATGATTCCAGCTCTGCCTCCCTCTCTTCAAGAATAGAAAGAAGACTTCTAACTTCTTTATTCTTGATGGTGAGTTTCTTGAAAACTTCCATGTTGATGGCTTCGGAGGTTTTCTGAAACATAGCAAGGAGAAGAATGAGTACAAAAAACATCAAAGCAAAAAGCACGCATTTTGTTTAATGCTTGGGGGCTAGAGTTATATACCTGGCTCATGCGCTGCAAACCTGCCAAGTTTTCTTTAAACTCTTTCGCGTATTCCGCGAAGAGATTCCCGGCTGCGTCCAGGCCGTCATTGATAGCTTTGAAATCCTTGTCAAAGGTGGGAATTTCCTCGTCGAAAGTCCGAGAAAATTTTCCCACCTCTGGGGCCGCCCTTTCCCTCGTGTCCGTATCGGACACAACGGGCTGGCTGGGCTCCGGGGGCTTGGTGGTGGGGGCTGCAGTAGGCTCTTCCGCCATTGTGCGTGGCGTGTCCGGGGCGACGGCGGGAGAAGGTTGGCTGCCTCGGCTGGAAGAAACCTTGTGTTTCTTCAGCTTCTTCGGCTTCAGGGTGGAAGGCTGCAGGCTAAAAACAAAAAACCCGGAAAAGTCAAAAAACTGAAGATGGATGAAAAGTTCCCATAAAAGAAAACAGAACCCAGAAGAAAGAACCTCGAAGTGGCGACGGGGATTCCGTCAAGATCGATAATTTCTTCCGAGGAAGTTATCTTCTTGCGCTTGCGTCCACCTGTAGCGGCGGTGCGCAGCGCGTCCAGCTCAGTCTCGGATACCAAGTCCGAATCTGAAAGATCCGCGAACTGTCGGACAAGCAAGATCAAAATCAGAAGCTAGGAAATCCGAGAAAAAAATAAAACTGTACCCAAATGACTGAAAAATTACCTTGGGAACCGGATTTTCGGCTGTGTACATTGGCCGACTCTCTGTGTATTGGTCGCGCGATGCGACCAACTGATTGATGCACCGCCTAAGTTCCTTTCCGGGCCAATCTTTGGCGGTTGTCCGCATTGGATCCTTAACTCCCGTGTATTCGCACAGGAGATGGCCGCTGTGGTTGGCTAGTGGCTGGATTCGCCTAATCAGCCAGCATAGAACCGTGTCCATGCCGGTTAGAGGCGGATCCATGGAGGTAAGCTTGGCGATGCGCCGCTTGATCTTTAGTAGATCTGGCGGCAGAACCTGGACGGCTTCCGTTCCCCAGTTATCCTGGGGAACTGCGGCAGAGTTCACGAAAGGTGGAACCCCGACAGCTTCCTTAGGGAAAGGCACGTCGGGGTGATAAAAGAAGGAACCCGTCCAAAATTTGACGGATTCCGAAGTTTTTATCTTGGGGAACCAATCTTCTCGGAATCTCCGAAGAGTGAAAGATATGGTCCCGCAAGTCGGGAGTGCGCCCTCCGAAGAGTTCCGCTTAACCCCGAAGCAGTAATTCCAGAAATCTAGCCTAGGTTCTAGCCCTAAGTAGCCCTCAAACAAAGCCTGGAAGCCGGCCATGTAGAGGATGGAATTGGGAGGAAGGTTATGGGGTTGGATGTGGTAATGAGAGAGAATCTGGAGGAAGAAGGAAGAAGGCGGAAGCCCCATACCTCGCAGAAGGTGGGAAGTGAGAAGTACCCTTTCGCCATTCCGTGGCGTTGGTTCGCTCTCTTCTTCTGGCAGCCGCCATTTCTTCTTAAGAACCAGGCCCTCCTTTTCCAAGTTTGGAAGGAGAGCCGGGGGAATGCTGCAGGCACTCCAGTTGCCTGCAGATTCCGCTTCCTCGTCTGCTCCGGCGGCGGCGGCCTTCGCGGCGGCGAGTTCGTCGCCGAGGAGCTCGATCTTTTCCTCCGCCGTTTCAGGGGCAAACGGCGGGGTTGTCGCGGCGCTCGATGTCGCAACGTCCGCGGCGGCGGAAGTGTTATCTCCGCCCGCCGCGGAGGCCGTGGTCTTCTCCGGCATGTCGCCGGTGAGCTTTTGCGATCCCGGCTGTGGATCTAGGTCGCCGATGAGCTCGTCGATGGCGGCGCGAGTGGGCGAGGACGGCGAGGAGGCCATCTTTTGGTGGCGCGTTGCGTTCTGCGTGCTTGGAAGCTAAGTGCGACTGGGACAAGGGACTTGCTCTCGAGCTCGCGTTCGCGTCAATGGCGTGGGCAGTGAGGGAGTGAGGAAAGTTTCTGATGAGGACGATGATGGCTATTTATAGCCGGAAAACCGTTTAGATACGTGCCAACGGCTCTTTCGACCGTTGGATGCTCGACGCGTGTCGCTCGCCGGAAAATACGGGAAATAAAACGGCAGGGGAATGATGGCTATCTCCTCGTTTCCCGTGAGAATCTGTCATAGATACGCTGAGGGGTTTCCCGCGTGGAACCAAGCGACGCTTGCGTCAGCATGTTTAAGACGCTGACGTTAGAAGTTCCTTTTCCGCGAAGGATCGCGAGAAGAAAAGCTGGATTTTCATGGTTCCGAGTTTTATGTTACCATCTCCTTCAAAAGGAAAGTAGAAAGAATCAAGACTGCTGAATCAAGATTTCCCGGACAAAATGTATTTGACGAAAGACGGAGAATCAGAGTTTTGATCCTTCCTGGGGGCTACTGTCGGATATATACTGAATAGGGGTATAGAAGATGGTAGACAAAGAACCGGACTACCAGGGTGGCCTACATGGTAATGGGCTTAGGACCATTGGGCGGCCCAGTAGTCCGACGCACAGAAGCCGGATTCTAGAAGAACCCGGATCACGGCCCGCGTGATCTGGCTTGGAGGAGAAGACGGATTCCTTGCTTTCCAAGTTACAAGTTAAACGTAGTCTTCTAGGTTTCTTATTCTGTAAGCCCTAATCCGGCTATTATATAAAGCCGGACGGGAGATAGATTAAAAACAAGTTCAAGCTCTACGCAACTCGCCGAGAAGCTCATCCTCGCCGAGAAGCTAGATCTACACCCTCACATTGTAACCCTGATAAACGGGCTTTAGTCCCAATTAGTGAGAAGTGCAGTAGTAGGTACGCCGTACTGTCGCGACGTACCGAACCTGGGTAAAATCCCGCGTTCTGTGTTACTACGCTATCCCGTTACCCCACGTCTCTACCGTAGTCTCATGGCACCCCCGTCTATGAAAACTACTACGATGTCTCGACACCAGAAGTACAAGTCACACTGCAGGAAAAGGAACACATTCTCAAAGCCTTACATCTCAATCTCCAACAAGATCAGAACAGGATGAAGAAATATGCTGACTTAAAAAGAACAAAAAGAAAATTCGATGTTGGTGACATGGTATATCTCAAAGTGCAGCCTTAAAGAGAAACATCATTGGGACTGAGAAATTCACTGAAACTATCTTGAAAGTACTATGGCCCTTTCAGGATTATGCAGCAAGTGGGCAATGTTGCATACAAGCTTCGGTTACCAGCTGGTACCCTTCTCCATGGCGTGTTCCACGTCAATCAACTGAAGAAGCACCTCGGGCCCAAAGCAGTCCCAAATCCTCAGCTGCCTCTACTAACCCCTGACGGTAAGGTAAAGGTTGCACCTCTCGCAATTCTTGAATATCGCCAAATTCCTTGTTCTGCAGGTGGTTACGACATTCCAGTATCCTCGTCCAAGGAGGAGGAAACCTGGGAGGATGCGGCGTTCATTTAGACGACTTTCCCAAATTTCCACCCTTGAAGTCCGGTGTCCCCAACGGGGTATTGTCAGGTACCTACCTGTAGTGCGTCTGACAACAACTTCTTCAGAAAGCGAATGGCTCACATGGAGTCCAACCAACGACTAAGATTCATAGATGCAAGGACTTGTTTGTAACAAATGAGCGTGACTTGGATGTAATCATAACATTGCGGCTCCCTTAGGTACTCTATATAACCAGGGAGAGTGGGTGGCTGGGCGGCGCAATGAGAAAACCCTAATTTCCTTTCCTATCTGCAATTTATCTTCCCCAATTTACTTTCCTGCAATTTATTTTCTTTCTTCTTTATTTCGTTGATTATGTCCGAGTCTCGGTTCAAGATCCCAAACTAGGCTTCCGGGTCTCGACAGAGGTCGAGACCAAGAACCCCTCGACGGGACGCAGCCGAGACGGTCTGGGGCTGGCAGGGTTCACGGTGGCGCGGAGGAGCAGCAGCACAGGATGCACGTGGTGGCAGTGAGCAGTAAACTGCGGAGGTCGATGAGAGGTCTCCAGTGGCGGTGGGCGCTGATGAGCTTGGCAGCGTGAGATTGGGGAGAGATAGAGTCGCACGAAGGCGTTTTTTCTCATGCGGTTTTCTTTCAGTAAATCGCGGGAGAACAGGAGGAGCGACGAAGTGCGGGGGAAACACAGTTGACAGCGACGAAACGTTTCGCGAGGTGTAGTCGGATGAAGCGCTTCCCTCGACGGACGACAGAACAAAATTTACTTTTGAGGCGGTAGAGATTTTTTCAGGTTCTAAGCCTTAGCTATACCAATCTTAATTTGGAGAAAATTTCTGTTAGCTATTGAGCTTGGTTGTAGCTAGCTTCGTTCGGAGTTGCATTTCCTTCACATCTTATTTCGTGTTTAAGGTGTACTTTTATCATCATTCAGGACTTCAGGTAAGCGAGAGAATACTAGCACATGAATTCAGAATTATATGTAGTGTTGTCTATTGATGGCTAGACGAAATTTGCAATGCATATGATAAAGCAGCCATGTCATTGTGCTCATCGATGCTTTTGGTTCATGCTCCTACCAGTATTGTCAAGATGCCATGGTTCATTCGATGCATGCTTGTGGCAATGCTGATGAGCAGCTATGATTACTTTGGTGCCATAACATCATTGCGGATGGGTAAAAAATTCAGTAAGTTGTAGCCTGTAACCCTCCGTTAGTGTAAGATTTGAAGTTACAGTTTAAAGTCTCATATGGTTGTAGTGCCATTTGATATGAAAAGCTCATTGAAATTAATATATGTTAAAGTTATTGGATACATGGATATAACATGGCCCTGCATAAATCAAGTAAGCTATCCTTTTGTTCTAGCATGCATGTTTGGTGAGTGTCCTTATACCTCGGTTGTGAGTTGTGACTGACTTAGGGGGTGTTTGTTTGAGCTTTTCTTTGCTTTCCACGAGAGAATAAGCCAGCAAACCCAGCCAAACAGGCCAGGGTTGCTACTGGCTTTGCCAAAGCCATCCTCCTCGTTACACTGTCGAGAGAAAGCACCCCGAGAGGTGCTTCCCGCGGCTTCTCGCATAAAAACCGAACCGTTATATCCGTTTGCCCATTTTGTCTGTAGTATTTACGAGAGAATGCCACCCTAAGCCGAGTCGTTCCGCGTGTCCATCTCTCTCCTGACCAGCGTCGCGTTTCTTTCCCCCAACCGAGCGACAGAGGGTTCGTGACCATATCACCGCCGCCGTCGCCCCTGAAATATGCCGCCAGAGCTCGCCCCAGAAATCAGCCGCTCGAGCTCATCCCTTGCCGCCAGCGTCCGAGATCAGGCTCGGCAGATCGAAGCCGCCGTATATCGTCTGAGATCATGCCCCGACCGCCGCCCTTCTCGTCCCCAGTCCAACTGTCGGCTCTCGATCCGTGCTCGCCCTGTGCGTATTCTCCTAGTAATGCCTCAATCTGGAACTCCAACGCATCTTATAGCAGCTCATGCCTGTGATCCAGCCAGAGATGAGTTCGGCACAGACCTAGTTACCACCTCCACGTGAGACCCAGCTCGGGTGCTGCGCCCACGAGTCTAGTTGCAACTTCTTTGTATTGTATTTCGTTCAGATTTAAATACTGTAGCAAATATATCGGATGGACGTGAGACAAACAAAACATATATGTACACGAGAATTTGCTCCGATGCTCTAAGGTAAAAATCGTTATATCACATATTTTTTCATACTTACATACACATTATTAATTATTTGTGTTACAAAATCTTTAAAATGTATCCACATTTATATTAGGTGTAAATCAGAAAAACAAAATCTCATAACGCTAAGGGTATTGCAGACAATTTCTTAGTTCACAGCCAGACAGCCAGCTAAGTTGCCAAACAGAAAAACTCAGAGAAGCGACTTTCTTCCCGCAGTGGCTTTCCCTGCACAGCAGCACAGCCAGCCACAGCCAGCCGCAGCCAGCCCAAACAAACACACCCTTAAACATGCTGATGCAGATGCTGCCCCCACGGGCCAAGCAATCATCAACGTTGATCTAAATGAACTGGGCGGAGTTGGAGGTCACAATTCTTTGCATCGAAAAAGGACCGGCCGGCTGCTATGTTGTACATGGTGAATATGACGTCTTCAACTCTACATCTCATTAATTGCTCAACATCCAATTACTCAAGTCTCAGTCGACAAGGAAAACTTTCTGATATGGCGTCAAGAGTCCGATATGGCCTAAGATTGGTGCTCTGGTGTTGAAGCTTTCGTGTTTGTGACGGGCCAACTGTTCCTGGGCCCTTTCCTGGGGCTTGTATGCCTCATAGTTTTTTTTTTGTGTGTTGGTATTCTTCATGCGCTTCTGTACAACAAATTTCAGATAGACATCACTGTTTAACGCATCGCGGACCAAGAAAATTTCAAGGACGTTCGGAGGCCCCGCTCGAAATCCGGCCGGTGTTAGTGAGCATAACAAAGCAGGGAACACAATATTTCCGCTCCGGATATTAAACCAGCATTCCAAGCGGGATAAATGAGTTCGTACAACAAAGCAGCGACCCATCAAGACAAACTGGGACTTAATCGCAGTTTTGGTGGGGCGACGGTGACCAAGGTAAGAAAATGCATTGGTACTCTTGGTGGAAAATGTGCTTTCCCAAGAGGGAGGGTGGCATGGGTTTTCGGGATCTACACGCATTCAATCTCGCATTGTTGGCCAAACAAGTGTGGCGCTTAATCTTAGAGCCTGATACTTTGTGTGCTCGGGTCCTCCGGGCTAAATATTTTCCCTCTCGAGATATATTAAAAGCTGGGCCAAAGGCGGGAAGTTCTTTCACTTTCACTTGGCAAAGCTTACTTTCGGGTATTCAAACTTTTAAAAGAGGTTATATCTGGAGGGTTGGTAATGGGAGGTCCATTGGTATCTGGTCGGATCCCTGGATTCCACATGCAATCAATCGGAGGGTCTCTACTAATAGAGGTAAATGTTTATTGACAAAGGTTGAGGAGCTTATCAACCCCGACACGGAGCATTGGGACCATGAGTTAATTCATAGCATCTTTAATCCTCAAGATGCTAACCGTATTCTACAGATACCTCTGAATATTAATGCTTTTGACGATTTCATCGCTTGGAATGCGAATCGGAGTGGTATTTTTTCGGTAAAATCGGCCTACTATCTAGAATGGAGACACCAACATAATGGGCTTGCATGTCAACCTCTGATACAAGGAATTGCTGTTGATCCAGTAACATGGAGAATTCTTTGGCGGTTAAAAAATTCAGCTAAGGTAAAAAAAAATTGCTGGAGGGTGATGCATGGTATTGTTCCTATTAAGAAGGTTTTGGTCAATAGACACATAGCTGATTCGGGTTTATGCCCAGTATGTGGTAACGCTGAGGAAGATATGATGCATTTACTATTTGAATGCGATCTGGCTGTAAATATTTGGAGAGAGCTGGGAATCCTAGAGATCATTAACCAATATCGTAATGGCACGGCTGAGGGAGCTCGAGTGCTTGAGTTAATCCTGTTATCGAATCCCTGTACTGTTCAGGGTTATTCAGATCTGCTACTGAAGGAGTTGATGGTCACGGGAATGTGGTATGTATGGTGGCTAAGAAGGCAAAAAACTCACGGGAAAAATATCCCACCTGCCCATCAGTGCGCTGTCTCAATCTGGGCATTGACCCTTAACCATACAAAGGTGTCCTCGGATAATTACTCGGTGCCTAAACCAAAATGGGCTATGCCGAGATTAAATTCGTGGAAGATGAACGTGGACGCTACCTTCTGTGAGGAATCAAAAACAGGTGTTGTTGGGTTTATTATTAGAGATGATCATGGGGCCTTTGTCGCGGTGGGAGGGGTCTTCCTCCCTCATGTATCCTCTGTGGAGTTGGCTGAGGCTCTGGCGATGAAATATGGTCTCGAATTCTCACACCAAAGAGGGGCAAATATTATTGAAGCCGAATCAGACTCGGTGGAGGTGGTTAACTATTGCTCAGGCCATGCCCAAATTTGGAATGAGGGGGCAGCGATCTATTCTGGGACATTCTACGTTGCTGGATTAATTGGTTGTGTGGAGTTTGCACATTGCACTAGGGAATGTAATATGGCAGCGCACGACATAGCTAGGCATTGCTTTAGATCGAATAATAATTGTACTTGGGTCGATGAACCCCCTAGCTTCCTATTGCAAACTCTTCTAGATGATGTAACTAGGGTGTGATTGTGGTGGCAGCAAGTTTCAGACGCACTCTTTTTTTTCTTACCAGGGTACCTATGGGGACTGGAAGGTTTTTAATGAGACGGCTTGCTATCTTAATATATTTATTATGGTTTCAAAAAAAAACTGGGACTTAAGTCATGTCTATTACAGTTTTTATTTCGGGCTACAACAGTGGCAGAGGAAGCAAGGCATTGGGGGAGCCTGCTGCCAAGCTTTGTGCGTCGCTGGATCCCGAACAGCTGGTCAGGCTCTGGATCCTCCAATCAACGACGGCATGATCCTCTTGTAACCTCTTCACAGGTCTGGTCTGCGAATAAGTTTAGTCCCACCTTGTAGCTAAGACCAGAATTGTTTGTTTTGTACACAAACTTTGCAGTGTTCTTGAATATCTTGAACCGCGAGTCCATCTCAACACGATCACGGGATATGCCATGATACTTGCACCAGTACTAATACATGGCCCTTAGTGCTTTATCTGACTTGAGGGTTTCCGCAGTAACAATGAGACCCTTTGGCATGGGACGGATAGGCTCCTTCTGGTAACCATTAGCTACATAAGGCAGCAAATTTCACTTGTTCAGTAAGAATAGATAGTTACAGTTTGATTTGTGATGTGCACATAAAAATCATGAGTGAGAAATACACCACTGGTCCCAAAACTCCGACCAAACCAACACTTCAGTTCACTAACTCAATAACCGCATAACATAGTTTGGAAAATCGGTTAACTGATACAGTTTGGTCCAAAAGAACAACAAAATAGGAAGATAATACTGACGCGGCAGACACGCTCTACAAGGGGGTTTTCTGCACAAGAGAAAGGAATATCTCTCTGTCTCCGAGTGGTGCAGAAAGGACTGCCCCTCTAGCTCCAAGCGCAGCTGCTAGATATTATTTTAACTTGCATAAATGAGATGTACATAGATCTAATTGTTGATTTACCAACTGTTTCTTTAATGTGAAGGTTGGCTTGCCCTCTTCGATTTATTTTGATGATTCTGATTGCATGGAGTTGCACCAATGCAACAATTAAGTAGTTTGAGGTGGATGTTGCTGTTCCTAAAGGTACTTTTGAATTTGAAGCAAACTTCTCACCTTCAATTCTTATTTTACATTACTATGTATCTGCATTCATGATGGATTAGTGGTTTAAATTCTAAATATGATTAACAGGAGAAGTATGAGATTGTGCTCGAGAAAACCCGAGGACGGAGGAGCAAATGGCTATTCTGAAGGTACAGCGTGCAATGCCACAATGTTTTGGTGTGCTTCCATATAAAGAATAACTGGATAATCTTATGCGTATATCTACTTTTTTCACCTTGAAGAACATGCATCTTTTTAGGAGTTGAAACAATTAGTGTAGCTTATATTGAAAGGGCAACAATCAAGTGATGTAGATGCATTTTGAAATAATTCGATATCATGTGTTTTAAATCGCATAGCACAAAGGTTTTTTGTTGGGTGTATGAAAGTAGTTCAATTAGAAAAAGAGGCCTATTATTTGTAGACTACTCTTCTAGGTAGTTGCTAAGAGCTTCTTTTTAATACTACAAAGCTTTTCATTTTTCCTAAATGTTCATCATATGAAACAAAACAAAATCACGTGGCTTCAAACAATAACTTAATTTCTTGATATTCATATCTATTTTGTTATCCCATAGCTCTTGTTATTAACCAATCTACAATTTAAAAAACAGAAAGCTCGCAATCATTTTATGTAAATTGTGTTACTTTTTGGTACCTTCTTCTGTTATGTGCAATTCATTTCAAATTAACTTTCTAGTTTCCTGGAGTGCAAATCTTACATATTTCTCTGTCAAATGAAGTGTGCGTTGTTTGACTGCTAACACTGAAAAAAGAGCTGCCTTATTTACCAATCCTTCGTTGCGTTATATTTCCTAGCATAATCACCTGGCAGGTAGGGAGCTTACCTTTTAAGTACCTAGGCATACCAATCCACCATAGAAAACTTCTTAATAAAGAATGGAAACCGATTGAGGACAGGTTTGACAGGAAACTTAGTTCTTGGATAGGCAAATTGTTATCTTATGGGGACCGCCTCGTTTTGATTAACTCTGTCATATCTAGTTTAGCTATGTTTCTGTTGTCATTCTTTGAGATTCCCGTTGGAGTTAGGAAATGATTGGATTTTTATCGATCGAGATTTTTTTGGCAAAGTGATGTGAAAAAGAGGAAATACAGACTAACAAAATGGAATGTTGTTTGCCGTCCGAAGGATCAAGGAGGCTTTGGGATTGAAGTTTTACAGATTAAAAATATGTGCTTGTTAAGTAAATGGTTCTACAAAATTTTAACTGAAGAAGGGGTATGGCAAGAGCTGCTTTCTAATAAATATTTAGGGGATAAAACGTTATCTCAAGTAGAGATTAAACCATCCGACTCGCCCTTCTGGAAAGGATTAATGAGAGTTAAGAATGAATTCTTTTCACGTGGAAAGTTCTCTTTAGGGAACGGTCAGCAGGTGCAGTTTTGGGAAGATACATGGCTAGGTGATGAACCGTCATCACAATCCTATCCATCGCTGTATAATATCGCCTCCCATAAACATGTTACGGTTGCGGATGTGTTAGCTCATAATCCCCTAGACGTTCGGTTTCGTAGGAGTATAGTTGGACACAGAAGGGATCGTTGGTTGCACTTGGTGGAAAAGCTAATGGGAGTTTCTCTAACGAATGATAGAGACGTGTTTCGTTGGAAACTTACAATGGATGGGGCGTTTTCTATTAAATCGTAATATGCTGACTTGATGCATGGATCCACAAGATTTTTGCGAAAATATCTGTGGAAATTAAAGGTTCCATTGAAGATTAAGATCTTTTTATGGTTCCTTAACAGAAAAGTTATTCTCACAAAAGACAATTTGATTAAGAGAAATTGGCATGGTTGTAAAAAATGTGTTTTTTGCGATGCAGATGAGTCCGTAGAACACTTATTTATAACATGCCCTTTTGCCCGTGATATTTGGCGTTTGATACACTTCACCTATAGCATTTATCCACCTACTAGCATTACGAATATGTTTGGTAACTGGTTAAATGGCATAGATAGGAAAACAAAAGCACGAATACGAATTGGTGCAGCTGCTTTCCTTTGGGCGATTTGGAATTGTCGCAATGACGTGGTTTTTAACAAACAAACAAACACTCATTTTTTGCAGGTTGTAAACAAGGCGGTCTATTTTATCCAGATGTGGGCTTTGCTTCTCCCCGTGGATCAGCGCGGACTTATGGATTCAGGCTGTGCTCGACTGATGGCGGTCGTTCGGGCTATCTACAGCCAGGCTGAATGGCTTAATTATAGGCGAATTGATGTGTAATTCGTCGATGTTTGTGTGGCTTATTTTCGTGGCCACTTTATCCGACCCATGACTGCATCACATTTGAACTCTGGATGTTTCTTTCTATCATTTAATAAAATCCGGCTGTGTGCATCGCTTTGATGCAGAGGTCGGGGCCCAGGCTCCCGTTTCAAAAAAAATCACCTGGCAGGTAAGATGTCGGAATCAGAGAAAGAATGGGGACTGGGCTAGGAAGCGTAGGTGAGGAGGGTCAACAAGGTCACTGGAGAAGATGAGGTGGGAAGAGGAAGACGAGAAGGATAGGTTTTGTAGTCACGGTGTTAAATGGAATGTGCACCAATGGATCACCAATTGTATCGAAGTGTTTGTTTGATATGTGCGTGCAGCTTGTGTTGGCAATATCTTCCATTTTAGCTTTAACAATCTTCTGTGAGAATATTTTAGAAACCCGTGCGAACTTTGTGTGGTAGAAGCGGTGAAAGTACAGTAAATTTGATCAAATATTCAAGCAAATAGTCGTTATAGTTAAAAGTTTACCAGTTGGGTTCTGAACTAATTGTTATTTATGGTTCCGTAGCAATGCATGGGTTCCCTACTACTCCCTCTGTATCGAAATATAAGATGTTTTAGCATTTCCTAGACAATATGTATCTAGACATGTTTTAGTGTAAGATGCATATGAATCTACACACTAAAACATGTCTAGATACATTATATTTACAAAATGCTAGAACATCTTATATTTTGATACGGAGGGACTAGCTATCATAGTAAACTAGCTAATAGTAATGGTGATTAGAGCAAACCGTAATGAGTTGGGCTCAATTTCTCCATGCTTATTGAAGTAGATCTATCCAATATGAGAAACCATTTTCGTTGTTAAATTCGGTAGCATCCAGATCAAACTAAGGAGAACTCCTTAGGGTATTCAATTCTTGAGGATTAATAACATCCAAATTCTGCAAAAGGAAGCTATGAGAATAGGGGTTACCTGCGGGGTGGATGCCGCTACACATGCTCCGACCAGTCATATAGAGCTGCCGGGGGAGTGTCGCACCCGGACTTCTAGAGGATACTCGCCGTTCCGTTGAACAGTAGTAGATTGGATTACGGGGCTTACCGGCACCCGCGTCCTCTTACGAGTAGGCCAACACACGTATGTGTGACAACCAACCCCTATCTGTTCAGCGTCGACGTAAACTATCCCATAGAAATCAGGACACTTCCATTGACGTACTTCAAACCATACACACATGGTACGTCAACGGCGTTGAACAACTGATATCACAACAGATCTCTACGACACAAAAGATTGAAATAAGTTGCAAATAGCTCTCACTAGAGCAGAGATAGAAAATACAATCATCCAGAGGACACATGTCCCAACATATCATCATTACATCACAGCGGAAGCATTCAACATGTCTGAGTACAGACAAGAACCAAATAGGCCTAAGAGGCCGGAAACGAAAAGACGGAGCCCATCCACGAAGTCTCGGATCCTGCCCGGGTCCGCTATCTACTCGTCAGCAGTCTCGTCGTACTCCACGTAGTAGCCACCATGTAGATCCTTGAAAACGTAGGTCTGCGGAAACCACAGCCCCAAAGGGGTCAGTACATAAACGTACTGGCAAGCAAGACTCACAGTTCACCAAAGTGTAACCCGTCAACACCAAGCACAGATGCTTTGGGTTCAACGGAAGAAAGGGGAGATAAAAGATGCTGCAACTGGCTGCTCTAACCAACTACAGAAACATACTACAACTTCCGGCTATCAGAAAGGAGATAAGATCGTGTATCGTAACCAACTATAGCTAACCACCAATCAAACCCATCCTGGACCTCGCCCCTTATCCAAAGAAGCAATCCGAGGATAACTCACACAGTTAGATTAATGATGGTTCAGATTATTGTGTCAATAAGCCTATTACTAGTCAAGTTGTTAATCATTGGGTGTAAGGTTGTTAATCATTAGGTTTAAGTTGTCCTGAGTACTTGTTAGCCAGTACTTTCACCAAGTAGTCCATAACCGCGGAAAACACGGCTTCTCGAGAAGATTATCCCTGCAGGGTTGCACCAATTTGGCCGTACACGTATGAATAACCCGCCAGATGGAAAGGCCCTTCCACCAAGCGGGGCACTCAACACAACTCAACTCTTCTTCGCATCAAGCCCAAAGCACCTTGTGCGCACGGCTAATCGAGCCCAGAAGAAAATGGACCCTCATAGCACTCTAAGAACGTGTCCCCCTATATGCCGACTACGAAAGTTCCACCCGGGTACCAAGGGCTCGCAAGATCATGCATGCAGCAAATGGAAAACCCGAACTAAATGAGGCGATTTGGACGAGATGCGAATCGAATCAAATTGAGGGGGGCGCCCATACTCGCTTCCCACATGCTGGTAGTGCGCTCATCATGGATCAGTAGTAAAGACCCTTTTCCTATTAGGGTCGACACTAGCAGGCCTCAAAACCACAAAGGGCCTCCTGCCGGTGCCTTATCATCAAATTTATTATTGATAATAACATTAGCATGATTCATTGTTTAACCTCGAGCCCCAGAACATAATGAAAATAGATAAGAGAAAGTAACAGGTAACAGACTCGAGCAAAACAACCTAAGCATGCTAGTAAGACACGGGCTCAAGCAAAAGGTTATAGGTATGGAGGTGAGGCAATATCAGGGTTAAGGGATTCATGTGATAGGTTCGTAACAGAAGCAACTATTCATAGGGATAGAAAGATAGGCAACGGAAAGTATCGTAACCAATGTTGAAAGGAACACAATGGTTCATGTGAGTGATAACTTGCCTGCAAACCCAGTAGCCTGGTACTGAGCTAACTCCTTAGAAGGGGTGTCGTAAGGATCGTCGGTCTCAACGTCGTCGTTTATCCGGGAAGAAGCAAACAAACAATGCAGAAAGATAAGCAATCAATATCATGGCATAGTGCACAAACATGGGATGATGCATGACCATTTAATTGATGCATAGAAATAAACTAGTTGACAAGATAGAAACAGGATTAAATGGACCCACATGCAATTTGAGTTGCACCTGAAAAGCCCATGAATTATGGTTGAATTAATTGTTTTACAACTAATCGTCATATGAAAGTTGATTAGCATGATGCATGGATGAGGAAAACAGAAAAATAACAACAATAGAAACAATTTGAAATAAGGTTTAACAAGTTTGGAAATTCATTTATTAAGTTAGGAAATTTTGGTTACTTAAAGGTGTTGCTCAAGCAATTGTTGTTTTCACCAATTTTAATTGTTCAAAATAGATAACAAAGTTCATATTTGAAAAGAACACACAATTTTGGGTGGATTACATGTTTCACTTGTTGAAAAAGGAATTCAAATAAATTATTTATGAATTAAACAAGTTTAAGCAAGAATTAAATGAATTTAATTCAAGCATGAACTTATTTGAATTTTTATTTGTTCAAAGCATTAAACCAAATTCATATTTCAAAAGTTTATACTTTTAGGGTTTGAAAACATATTTTATATGTCCCAAAAGAATTTGTTTTGATCAAGTTATAAATTTAACAATATTAAATGAATTAAACAAGATTTAAATCATTTAACCAATTTTAATTATTCAAAACATGGAACAAATTTTATATTTGGAAAGGTGGTTTAATTTTGCATGGAAAACATATTTTATTTGTGGAAATTGGATTTAAAATGAGCAAGTTATTATTTTGGCAATTTTAAATGCATTAATTAAGAAACAGTTGTTTTCAGCAATTTAAATTATTCAAAACAGCAAACAAAATTTATATTTGGAAAGTACATGAAAAATTGATTGGAAAATATATTTAGTTTTTTGAATTTGGAATTTTCATGCTCAAGTTATGAATTTTGCAAAATTAAGTGATTTAAACAAGAATTCAAATATTTCACCAATTTAAAATATTCAAAACAGTAAATAAATTTTATATTTGGAAAGACCATTTAATTTGGGACAGAAAACATATTTAAAAAGTCAAAATTGGAGTTGGGATGAATTACTTATGCATTTTAGAACATTTGGTGCAAATCTGCCATTTTTTAGTAACTAGGGACTTAGGAAAAATTATTACAGGGGCTAGGAATAAATAGGAGGGACCTATGTGTGATTTGCAGAAGTTTCTGTGACCAAACACATAGCAGAAAAAAAGGTTGGGTTTTTTGGTGGGCAGGGGGGTTCGAACCTCTGACCTGCTGATGCGCATCAAGGGACAGGAACCAGATGGGCTAGTGGTGCTGTTGTAACAGAAGGGGGGCAGCGGGGGGTAAAGGCTTCAGATTCGTCTACTGAGACATTTCGGAAAAAAGGGAGAAAAGGGTGGGGTTGCGGGGATTTGATCCCAGCACCTCACGCTGCGCGCGCTAGGGATGCTACCACTAGGGTGTGCGGTGGCTTGTGCTAGGAGATGCAGATCGGGGAATATGAGGTGAGCTCGCGGGACTTAACTGAACCTGTGCGTATCTGAACCTGCAGGTCCAGATCGATGTCTTCCACGGAGGCAGCGATGCTCGCCGGCCGCTGCGGGAAGGCGCCGTGGGGTGCGTGCGGTTGGAGGGGAGTGCGGCCAAGGGAGGAGGAGGGAAGGCGAGAGGAGGAAGGGGAGGCGGCTCACCCGGGCGGTCGATGGAGGAGGACGGTTCGGTGCAGGCAGATCGTGGGCGGACAGCAGGTGGTCGCCGGCGACCTTGGAGCGGACGGTGGCGGCGGCTCGGTGCGTCCCCGCCCAAACCGAGGGGATGGGGAGGAAGCCCATGGAACACCGTTTCCATTCCCGGCGTCAGGGAGCGAGGAGGAGGCCTTCCCGGCGGCGATCACCGGAGCCAAAAAGGGGGAATTTTTGGTGAGGTGTTCAGTTACAGAGGAAATATCAGAGAGAAGAGAGAGCAGAGGGAGGAGGGAGAGATTGGAGGCGGAGAGGAAGAAGGAGGGGAAGAGGTTAGGGTTAGGAACCCTAGGGCTCGAGCTCCAGTTATAGGGGAAGGTGGAGGTGGAGATCACCGTCTGTTCTCTGAACATGTCGACGTGTTCCCCTCTGATGATTGTCGTACGAGGAAGAAGGGTTAAGCGGGCCAGGGGAGAAAGTGGGCTTGGGGGGGAGAGTTGGGCCTCTCTCTCTCTCTCCCTCTTGTTAGCTGTTAGGTTCTTTTTTTTTTGCTGATTTGGAAATAGGAAGAGAGATAGAAAGGGTTTGGGAGTTAGGGGAAAGTTTGAGAAAAATTGTGTGGGCTGATTTTGTCAAAAACAACCACTTGGCAACTTGGTTTTTCAAAAGTTCAAATCTAAATTGTGATTTGTGATTTAATTCAAATTTTGAAAGAATTTGCTTATGAGGTGATTATTATTGAAAACAACAATTTTAATAGGGTGAACCCTATTGATTTAAATAGAACAAATGATCAAAGTTGTTTTGGTGTTTTTCATAATTTGAAATTGGGTGTTGTTTGATGTTTTTGATTTGAATTTAAATGATTTTGAGATTAACTGATTATTGCAAACCAATGTTGAATGGAGTGATCAAATAATTTTGATTGGAAGCATATGATTAATAATTGTGTTGCAATTTTTATAAGATCCACATGGTTGCTGTTTTGGGCAATGTGATTTGAATTTGAATGTAAACTGATTCAAATGAGTTATTAAATAGAAATAACAAGTTAATGGTTCTATTTAAATAGAAACAACTAGTTGTTTTAATTGAAACTTTCATTTGAAACAAATGATTGTTTTGATTTGAAATATTCATTTGGAAATTGTAACATCACAAGGATGAAACAAAAGGTTTGAATTTTGGTTTGAAATTCAAATAGAAAACAAAGGAAAACAAATGAAAACAGTTGGAAAACAACTGGAAAACAAGCAAACAAATGCAATGAACATGATGCCATGATGCAAAACATAAAATAACAGAGAGCAAACATTCTAATGGCTATTTTTTTCATACTTGGGATGTTACAAAACGCCCCCCCCTTGAAGGAATCGCGCCCCGAGATTCCTACTGAGAAAAGAAAAGGTCCGGATACTTCTTGCGAAGATCCTCGTGAGCTGTGACACGTGAAACACATCGTGCACCTTGGATAGTTTCTGGAATTTCAAAACGATAGGTATTCCTGGGAACTCTTCCGGAAAGACGTCAGGGAATTCGCGAACCACCGGTACATTTTTGAGTAAAGGCAGAGGTTTTGTATGGAGGGTGTATAGCTGGATAGAATTTGATTCATTTGGAGAATAGACTATCTGGAATGTGGTGATTCAGGAATGCTTCCTCGAAACAACCCCAGGTGATAGGAATGCCAGCTCTCATAGCCTGGAATCAACAACAACAACAACAACAACAACAACAACAACAACCTTTCTGGCCAGATAGACTTGATATTTGGGAAGTTTTGATTAGATGCCGGTAGAAGAATTGAAGTGGAAAACAACAACAAGATTTCAACGGACGAAAAGGATGTTGAGAAGAACAGGATATCAACATCGGGGAAAACGAGAACAAAACAGTTCTGAGGTACTACGGAAAACCCATCCGGGCTTCTAAGGGATCAATATCTACTGCTTAAGGAATAGAGGATCTGCTTCCGGGGCTTACACGCCTCCGTTCTCAATCGTGAGTAGGCAACATGATAAATCATGTCACAACCACCTCCATTCCTATGGTCTAGTAGATATAACCATCCTAGGGAAACCAGAATTCGTGAAATCCTAACTTGAAAGTTTAGGTGAGAAGGGAAAACAACGTTGCACTTCCTTACCAGAAAAGGGAGGGTGGGTGGGGAAAGAAGAAAAAGAACAGAATTCCTACTCTCACGTTTCATTTTTCCTATATAGCTACAAAATAGTTTCTAGACTCAACTGCGACCAGTAAAAAAAAGGATCCTACAGGCCGACAGGCTCTGATACCATTTGTCGCACCCGGACTTCTAGAGGATACTCGCCGTTCCGTTGAACAGTAGTAGATTGGATTACGGGGCTTACCGGCACCCGCGTCCTCTTACGAGTAGGCCAACACACGTATGTGTGACAACCAACCCCTATCTGTTCAGCGTCGACGTAAACTATCCCATAGAAATCAGGACACTTCCATTGACGTACTTCAAACCATACACACATGGTACGTCAACGGCGTTGAACAACTGATATCACAACAGATCTCTACGACACAAAAGATTGAAATAAGTTGCAAATAGCTCTCACTAGAGCAGAGATAGCAAATACAATCATCCAGAGGACACATGTCCCAACATATCATCATTACATCACAGCGGAAGCATTCAACATGTCTGAGTACAGACAAGAACCAAATAGGCCTAAGAGGCCGGAAACGAAAAGACGGAGCCCATCCACGAAGTCTCGGATCCTGCCCGGGTCCGCTATCTACTCGTCAGCAGTCTCGTCGTACTCCACGTAGTAGCCACCATGTAGATCCTTGAAAACGTAGGTCTGCGGAAACCACAGCCCCAAAGGGGTCAGTACATAAACGTACTGGCAAGCAAGACTCACAGTTCACCAAAGTGTAACCCGTCAACACCAAGCACAGATGCTTTGGGTTCAACGGAAGAAAGGGGAGATAAAAGATGCTGCAACTGGCTGCTCTAACCAACTACAGAAACATACTACAACTTCCGGCTATCAGAAAGGAGATAAGATCGTGTATCGTAACCAACTATAGCTAACCACCAATCAAACCCATCCTGGACCTCGCCCCTTATCCAAAGAAGCAATCCGAGGATAACTCACACAGTTAGATTAATGATGGTTCAGATTATTGTGTCAATAAGCCTATTACTAGTCAAGTTGTTAATCATTGGGTGTAAGCTTGTTAATCATTAGGTTTAAGTTGTCCTGAGTACTTGTTAGCCAGTACTTTCACCAAGTAGTCCATAACCGCGGAAAACACGGCTTCTCGAGAAGATTATCCCTGCAGGGTTGCACCAATTTGGCCGTACACGTATGAATAACCCGCCAGATGGAAAGGCCCTTCCACCAAGCGGGGCACTCAACACAACTCAACTCTTCTTCGCATCAAGCCCAAAGCACCTTGTGCGCACGGCTAATCGAGCCCAGAAGAAAATGGACCCTCATAGCACTCTAAGAACGTGTCCCCCTATATGCCGACTACGAAAGTTCCACCCGGGTACCAAGGGCTCGCAAGATCATGCATGCAGCAAATGGAAAACCCGAACTAAATGAGGCGATTTGGACGAGATGCGAATCGAATCAAATTGAGGGGGGCGCCCATACTCGCTTCCCACATGCTGGTAGTGCGCTCATCATGGATCAGTAGTAAAGACCCTTTTCCTATTAGGGTCGACACTAGCAGGCCTAAAAACCACAAAGGGCCTCCTGCCGGTGCCTTATCATCAAATTTATTATTGATAATAACATTAGCATGATTCATTGTTTAACCTCGAGCCCCAGAACATAATGAAAATAGATAAGAGAAAGTAACAGGTAACAGACTCGAGCAAAACAACCTAAGCATGCTAGTAAGACACGGTCTTAAGCAAAAGGTTATAGGTATGGAGGTGAGGCAATATCAGGGTTAAGGGATTCATGTGATAGGTTCGTAACAGAAGCAACTATTCATAGGGCTAGCAAGATAGGCAACGGAAAGTATCGGTAACCAATGTTGAAAGGAACACAATGGTTCATGTGAGTGATAACTTACCTTCAAACCCAGTAGCCTGGTACTGAGCTAACTCCTTAGAAGGGGTGTCGTAAGGATCGTCGGTCTCAACGTCGTCGTTTATCCGGGAAGAAGCAAACAAACAATGCAGAAAGATAAGCAATCAATATCATGGCATAGTGCACAAACATGGGATGATGCATGACCATTTAATTGATGCATAGAAATAAACTAGTTGACAAGATAGAAACAGGATTAAATGGACCCACATGCAATTTGAGTTGCACCTGAAAAGCCCATGAATTATGGTTGAATTAATTGTTTTACAACTAATCGTCATATGAAAGTTGATTAGCATGATGCATGGATGAGGAAAACAGAAAAATAACAACAATAGAAACAATTTGAAATAAGGTTTAACAAGTTTGGAAATTCATTTATTAAGTTAGGAAATTTTGGTTACTTAAAGGTGTTGCTCAAGCAATTGTTGTTTTCACCAATTTTAATTGTTCAAAATAGATAACAAAGTTCATATTTGAAAAGAACACACAATTTTGGGTGGATTACATGTTTCACTTGTTGAAAAAGGAATTCAAATAAATTATTTATGAATTAAACAAGTTTAAGCAAGAATTAAATGAATTTAATTCAAGCATGAACTTATTTGAATTTTTATTTGTTCAAAGCATTAAACCAAATTCATATTTCAAAAGTTTATACTTTTAGGGTTTGAAAACATATTTTATATGTCCCAAAAGAATTTGTTTTGATCAAGTTATAAATTTAACAATATTAAATGAATTAAACAAGATTTAAATCATTTAACCAATTTTAATTATTCAAAACATGGAACAAATTTTATATTTGGAAAGGTGGTTTAATTTTGCATGGAAAACATATTTTATTTGTGGAAATTGGATTTAAAATGAGCAAGTTATTATTTTGGCAATTTTAAATGCATTAATTAAGAAACAGTTGTTTTCAGCAATTTAAATTATTCAAAACAGCAAACAAAATTTATATTTGGAAAGTACATGAAAAATTGATTGGAAAATATATTTAGTTTTTTGAATTTGGAATTTTCATGCTCAAGTTATGAATTTTGCAAAATTAAGTGATTTAAACAAGAATTCAAATATTTCACCAATTTAAAATATTCAAAACAGTAAATAAATTTTATATTTGGAAAGACCATTTAATTTGGGACAGAAAACATATTTAAAAAGTCAAAATTGGAGTTGGGATGAATTACTTATGCATTTTAGAACATTTGGTGCAAATCTGCCATTTTTTAGTAACTAGGGACTTAGGAAAAATTATTACAGGGGCTAGGAATAAATAGGAGGGACCTATGTGTGATTTGCAGAAGTTTCTGTGACCAAACACATAGCAGAAAAAAAGGTTGGGTTTTTTGGTGGGCAGGGGGGTTCGAACCTCTGACCTGCTGATGCGCATCAAGGGACAGGAACCAGATGGGCTAGTGGTGCTGTTGTAACAGAAGGGGGGCAGCGGGGGGTAAAGGCTTCAGATTCGTCTACTGAGACATTTCGGAAAAAAGGGAGAAAAGGGTGGGGTTGCGGGGATTTGATCCCAGCACCTCACGCTGCGCGCGCTAGGGATGCTACCACTAGGGTGTGCGGTGGCTTGTGCTAGGAGATGCAGATCGGGGAATATGAGGTGAGCTCGCGGGACTTAACTGAACCTGTGCGTATCTGAACCTGCAGGTCCAGATCGATGTCTTCCACGGAGGCAGCGATGCTCGCCGGCCGCTGCGGGAAGGCGCCGTGGGGTGCGTGCGGTTGGAGGGGAGTGCGGCCAAGGGAGGAGGAGGGAAGGCGAGAGGAGGAAGGGGAGGCGGCTCACCCGGGCGGTCGATGGAGGAGGACGGTTCGGTGCAGGCAGATCGTGGGCGGACAGCAGGTGGTCGCCGGCGACCTTGGAGCGGACGGTGGCGGCGGCTCGGTGCGTCCCCGCCCAAACCGAGGGGATGGGGAGGAAGCCCATGGAACACCGTTTCCATTCCCGGCGTCAGGGAGCGAGGAGGAGGCCTTCCCGGCGGCGATCACCGGAGCCAAAAAGGGGGAATTTTTGGTGAGGTGTTCAGTTACAGAGGAAATATCAGAGAGAAGAGAGAGCAGAGGGAGGAGGGAGAGATTGGAGGCGGAGAGGAAGAAGGAGGGGAAGAGGTTAGGGTTAGGAACCCTAGGGCTCGAGCTCCAGTTATAGGGGAAGGTGGAGGTGGAGATCACCGTCTGTTCTCTGAACATGTCGACGTGTTCCCCTCTGATGATTGCCGTACGAGGAAGAAGGGTTAAGCGGGCCAGGGGAGAAAGTGGGCTTGGGGGGAGAGTTGGGCCTCTCTCTCTCTCCCTCTTGTTAGCTGTTAGGTTTTTTTTTTTTTTGCTGATTTGGAAATAGGAAGAGAGATAGAAAGGGTTTGGGAGTTAGGGGAAATTTTGAGAAAAATTGTGTGGGCTGATTTGGTCAAAAACAACCACTTGGCAACTTGGTTTTTCAAAAGTTCAAATCTAAATTGTGATTTGTGATTTAATTCAAATTTTGAAAGAATTTGCTTATGAGGTGATTATTATTGAAAACAACAATTTTAATAGGGTGAACCCTATTGATTTAAATAGAACAAATGATCAAAGTTGTTTTGGTGTTTTTCATAATTTGAAATTGGGTGTTGTTTGATGTTTTTGATTTGAATTTAAATGATTTTGAGATTAACTGATTATTGCAAACCAATGTTGAATGGAGTGATCAAATAATTTTGATTGGAAGCATATTATTAATAATTGTGTTGCAATTTTTATAAGATCCACATGGTTGCTGTTTTGGGCAATGTGATTTGAATTTGAATGTAAACTGATTCAAATGAGTTATTAAATAGAAATAACAAGTTAATGGTTCTATTTAAATAGAAACAACTAGTTGTTTTAATTGAAACTTTCATTTGAAACAAATGATTGTTTTGATTTGAAATATTCATTTGGAAATTGTAACATCACAAGGATGAAACAAAAGGTTTGAATTTTGGTTTGAAATTCAAATAGAAAACAAAGGAAAACAAATGAAAACAGTTGGAAAACAACTGGAAAACAAGCAAACAAATGCAATGAACATGATGCCATGATGCAAAACATAAAATAACAGAGAGCAAACATTCTAATGGCTATTTTTTTCGTACTTGGGATGTTACAGGGAGACAGGGGGACACGGGGCGACTGCAATCTCCAACTGCTGCGGGAGAGAAGCGACATGCGACGGCTTCCCGCGCGAGCTTGGACGCGATTGAAGCCATCTTAGGTCGAAGGGGGTGAAAAATCACAAAAATAACCCTTACGACAAATTTCAGCGCAAAATAAACTTGGTTGTATTTTTTTCGAATATGACCCTTTTGAGTAGCGCCCACGATATTGGCGTTGTTCTTAGCAGCGCAGCGCCAAGGATACCGGCGCGATGGCTCTGCCACGTGGGCAGGGCGAGGCCCGGGCGCGTTTATGTAGCGTCGAGGCAGCCGACGTTGTACGTGAGGGGGCAGCGCCCGGGCACTCGGCGCGGTCCTCCTCGTTGTGTAAAGTCGCTCGGGCCTGACCCCCTCTCTCCCTCACCCTTATTCCTCAACCCGAGAGCAGAGAAAGAATGGCTGTCGGCGCCCCCTCTCCCCCTCCTAAACTTCCACTCAAATCCGGCTTGATTTGGAAGATTTCTCCATGGATTTGGAACACCCATCCCTCCTCAAGGTATTCTCAACCGATCCCCTCTATTTTGTCCAACAAATCTCTCACATTTGCTATATTTTGGTAACCTTAGGTGAAACCCTAGTTCTTGATTGATTTCGAAATTTAGTGATACTTTGGTGTATATGATAGTTGTGCTAGAGATGTAGATATGTGAGAGACATTTGACTTGTTAGAATGAAATAGTTTACTAGAGATGTAGATGTGTCAGAGACATTTTCCATATTTTTGGTATTCTCTAAGGTGGTAGATAATGTGGTGTATGTAATAGTGGTTGAATTCTCTCACATTTGCCATATTGTTTTGTTTGGTATATTTTGGTGTACGTAATAGTTGTGCTAGAGATGTACATGTATAACAGACATGTGACATGTGAGAATGAAATTGTGGTGTTCTCTAAGATGGTTTGATAATGTTTGGTTTATATGATAGATAGATGTTTGAGAGGTGTATATTTGCGCGTTGTTTGGTACATATATTACTTCAAGATGAATGCAAAAATTTATTTCGATGTGTATGTGAGACATGTGTCGTGTATCTTGTTATATGGATGTCAAATATATTATGATGTGTATGTGAGAAGTCATTACTTATCGTTCTATTCTTATTAGTTTGTCTATTTTGTAAAATTATGGATGGATGATGGGTATCTTCTCGAAGGTAAATGTGATGTTACTCGCCGTGGGATGTTGATGGCGGAGAAGAAGAGGGTAATCAATTTTGGTGATGTTAGTTCATATATATCTAGTTTTCATGGTTATTGTTCTAGCTTGTATTTGTTATTGTAGGTCTTTGTCCCTCTTCGTTCGCGGTCTCATGAGGCCCCACACAAGGACGAGCGGTATACGAGCTACATCGAGACACTTGGAGTTATTTCATTTATCTCCCTTGTGTATCGGTTGACGATGAATATGAATCCTTCTACCATCAGCGCTCTTGTTGACCGATGGAGGCCAGAGATGCACACTTTTCACCTCCACGCCGGGGAGATGACCGTCACTCTTCAGGACGTGTCCATGATAACGGGACTCCCCATCCGTGGAGCTCCCGTGTGTTATAGCACAAATTCCAAAGACTGGCATGCTGGTATGTTGATGGCGTGTAAACACACGTTTGTTGGGAGGCCCCAAGAGGAAGGTATGAAGAGTACAACAGCAAGTTTTCCCTCAGTAAGAAACCAAGGTTTAATCGGACCAGTAGGATAAAGAAATCACTTCTGAAGGTTGATGACAGCTGATATTTGCAGGGCGCACTACCAGGCTCAGCAGCAATGTGGAATCTGCATAACACAATCAAGATACTTTGCCCCAAAGAAACATTGAGGTTATCAATCTCACCAGTTTTGCTAACACAAAGGATTAGATTTATAGTGTGAAAAACAGTACTTGTTTGCATTGGATGAGAGGAAAACAATGATTGCAGTAATGAAAATAGTGTTTGAAGTGGTTGTATTATCAGCGTAAAAGAATGGACCGGGGTCCACAGTTCACTAGTGGTGTCTCTCCATAAAATATAGATAACATGCTGGGTAAACAAATTACAGCTGGACAATTGACATATATAAAGGCTGCACCGTAGTGCATATGCATGACATGATGATTACTATGTGATTCATGCGGGCATTACAACATAATTCATAGACCGTTATCCAACTGCATCTATGGCTAATAATCCACCCTCAAAGCATCATTCAATCAAACTTCGGGTATTAAGTTGTAAGCAACAAATTATTGCCTTAAGTAAAGTATGTAATGTAAACAATGAAAACATTGTTGTTTTCTCCCTAATGGCAACAACATACACCCCCCCATCCGTCATATTTCTATCACTCGAACACAGATGAAAGGGAGGCGTGAACCCACTATCGAGCATAAATACTGCCTCTTGGAGTTACAGACATCAACTTGGCCAGAGCATCCACTAGTAACGGAGAGCATGCAAGATCGTAAATAACATAAACATGATAGATTGATAATCACTTGACATAGCATTCAATATTCATCAGATCCCAGCAAAGACAACATGTAGCATTACAGATAGATGATCTTGATCATGTTAGGAAGCTCACAAGATCTAAACATGGTGGCATAAAGAGGAGAATACAACCATCTAGCTACTGCTATGGACCCGTAGTCCAAGGATGAACTACTCATGCATCACTCCGGAGGCAGGCATGGTGATGTAGAGCCCTCCGGTGATGAATTACCCTCCCGACAGGGTGCCGGGGAGAGCTTTAGAACCTCCCGAACTAGGGTTGATGATGACGTCGTCTACATAACTTTTCATGGATGGAGGCTTGGGTCTTTAGGCTTAACCCTAAAGGAGCTTAAATAGGCGAAAGGGCGATGTCGGTGGGCGGCCAGGGGGACACACCACCTGGTGGCGCGGGCAGGGGGCGCCACCCGATGGTGTGGTGGATCCAGGGCCCCCCTCCGGGTCCCCTCCGGACTCCGTTTACGTGACAGATTTATAAGACCCTAGGATTTTGTTTCGTCCAATTCCTAGAATATTTCCAGAACTACTTTTCTGAAACAAAAAATAGCAGAAAACATGAACTGGCTCTGTGGCATCTTGTTAATAGCTTAGTCCCAGGAAATCCATAAAAATGACATAATGTGTATAGAAAACATGTAGCATATGGCATGAAAACAACATGGAACATCAGAAATTATAGATACGTTTGAGACGTATCAAGCATCCCCAAGCTTAGTTCTACTCGTCCTCAAGTAGGTAAAACAATAAAAAAAAATCTGAGGTGACATGCTACCCTTGATCTCCATATTTGTGAAAGCATTTGTAATGTGAGATCATAGTACTCTAAACATAGGCATGATAGATATAATTCTAACAATGAAACTTTGCTATCATGTTGCAACATGAAAAGTAACACAAACAAAAGATCATGAATAATAATGCACTTGAAATTTATACGATTGTTTCGAGCATAAAGAAAACATAGCAAAGTGGTATTTCGTTTGTCCTCAAAAGTGGAGTAAAACATAAATTCCAGGGTACCTTCAAAGCTCAAGTGGATACTAGATACAAATAATTTGAGAACAAGTAATAACATATCATGAATCAATAATAATCTTTGGGACTGATGCACATTATTCTCAGAATGACAACTATGCTCTCTTAACTGTGCATAAAGTTAGAAGATGAAGACTCAACATAAAAGTAAAAGAATGGCCCTTCGCAGAGGGAGGCAGGGATTAACTCATGTGCTAGAGCTTTTTATTTGATTAAAACAGAGGTATTGAAAATATTTCTTTTAGAGAGGTGTATGCTTATGTCAACGAATGGTAAACAGACAATACAATACGTCACAAGCCAACTAGACTTTACAAGAGCGGCTCTTATTGAAGGACGCACCTGGGGTTAATAGATCATCCCTCTTCTCTTTTGTTTACACAATTATGCTTAGGGGCAAAAAGAGTGAAGATAATTTATAGTAACCAAGTTTGGGGTTGGGCACCCTGTTGCCAGCTCTTCTATCAATTTGGATAAGCGGATGTGCTGCTAGTCCAGGTGTGTAAAGTCCAATCAACATGCGAGAGAAATATTCTCTACTTACGTCCTCATGAGCTAAAACAAGAACACAAAACATGTATAATTTTGAAGGTTTAAAAGGTAGCACATGATAAATTTATTTTGGAGTGGCGGTTAAATACCACATATAGATAGGTATGGTGGACACATTTGGCAAACTTTGGTTTTTGGGAGTTGGATGCACGAGTAGAGCTCATACTAAGTACAGGTGGAGGCTAGCAAAAGACTGTGAGCAGCAAATTAGGAGAGCAATAATGACCATAATCATGCATAGCGACAATAACATTATTAATCAAAGCATAAATGGTATTACAAGTCAGAAACTAAATGATCATAGAGACTAGAGGTGACTGGTTTATAGTCATAACATGGTGTAAGCATGCGCCGAGTCAACCAAATAAAGCATTCAAAGGAGAATACCACAATATTATGCTTCAATGTGATAAAAACAACTAATGATTCTTTCAATGGCACATTAAGCACTCTCAGATATTTGAGACAAGTCATGCTACAATAATAACTACTAAGAATATAATTAAAATAACATCTAACATGACATGATAAAGTCTAGCCACAGTCTAAACAAGCTTCTTTTTGCACCGTTATAAGCATGAAATATTTTATTGCTTTCCAACACCAATCGTTTCAAACAAAAACTCTCCAAAATATTTATCAATGAAACAAGAGAGTACTACTACTACTCTACTAGAACTAACATCTCTTAATAAGAGATGCGTGAAAAAGGGAGCTAAAAAGGATTTTCGGCAGCTAGAAGAAAAACAAAGAATACGAGTATGATATGAAGAAGCGGAGCGTGTCTCTCTCCCACACAAGAATGTTGGGTTCCAACTAAGTTTATAACAGCACGGAAAAAAAAGAAAACAAAACAAAAACAAACAGACGCTTCAAGTAAAGTGCATATGATGTGACCGAATAAAAATATAGTTTCACTATAAGTGACCTGATAAGTTGATGATGAAGAAGGGGATGTCTTGAGAATCCCCAAGCTTAGACGCTTGAGTCTTCATGGAATTTTCTAGGATGAACCACGGGGGCATCCCCAAGATTGGGCTTTTCACTCTTCTTGATCACATTATATCATTATCTTCTCTTGACCCATGAAAACTTCCTTCACCAAACTCAAAGTAATTCTCATTAGAGGGTTAGTGCACAATCAAAAAATCACATGTTCTCCTTGGACACAAGCATTATTAATATTTTTTAAACATTAGCTACAGCCACTGATGTTTTGTGGAGCAAAGAAATCCACTCCACGTAGTAAAAGAGAGAATGCAACGTAAAAAAGGCAGAATCTGTCGAAACCAGAATAGTTTGTAAAGACGAATGTTTTCAATACACTTACGTTGCTCAGATTAGAAAACTCATAACTAGAAAAAAATTCGGAAATACCTGAGGATCATGCACAAAATTTTAGGTAGTTTTGATTTTTCTGTGAATTTATACGAATTTAACAATGGACAACCAAAATCTGTTCCTGCGCAGAAATCCAAATCTAACTTCAACTTTTCACTAGAGACTTTACTTGGCACAACAAATACAGTAAAATAAAAATACAAAGGAGTTTCTACAGAAGTAAACAACACCTTGACTCAAAGAAAACTGATGGAGGGATGATAACCCGGTAGGCTAACGCCAAGGTGTAACTCGGCCCAAAGGGCGCTGCGCAAGACCCGGCTTAGGGAAAAGGAGTTTCTAGAAGGCCAAAGAGTGCAGGCCTCGTAACCCGGATTGCAGGTTCCGATAAGGAAACTTAGGGTTTGTAAGTAGTGTCCGGGTAGGACTCCGAGTATGCCTTGGATAGTAAGCCAGGGGGTCCGGATATGATATAAGCTGGCCCCTAGGGTTAGATAGGACACAATCACACGAACACAAGATATTCGAGTATCCTTTGTAACACAAGTATCGAGATAATATATTCAGATCGGAGACTCGGCGACTTGATTGCCGGCTACCAGATCGCATATCACCATGGTTTCCTTCGAGCTAAACCCTCTCCCAAACACCAGAGTCGAATTGCCCCAAGATAAGTTACCCCCGGTAACGTCTGCCGTGATTATCCCACGACAGTTGGCGCCCACCGTGGGGCCTGCATCCAAGGGGGTTTACATCACGGGAGAAGCTCGGGAGAACATGAAGAACCTCGTCATCGGCGAGATCTACACCAACCCCGAAGGAGAGAAGATGGTGGACGATTTTGGCTGGGGGCCAGAGTCGGATCTGCTCGAATCCGGATCTGTCGTTACAATCGGCCGGGTCAATGTCCTCATCGGCATGGTACGTACGTCCGGTTCAATTCCTGATGATTTTGGATATGATTATGTGTCAGGAGAAGCGACATGCGTACAGTCGGATGGAGAAGAATCGGTCGGAACGGTGGATCCGATAGAAGAGCCCACCACGAAGAGGGAACAGCCGGAGGAGCCGGCATGGACCCCGCGTGGCCGGGTCATGAGAGAAGATGACACCGAGTCTATCCTGCACTTGCTGGAGGACCGGTACGAGGAAGATAGTTGTGATGAGGAGGAATACGAATCTTCACCAGGCATCGCGCGCCAGGTCGCGGTTTACACGGCCCCTGCAACCAATCTAAATCAAGGGGACGTGACTATGGCCGCGGTCGGAGCGGCGCGAGCGCTGGCCCAGCAGCAAAATCCGGCTGACGGAAATCCGGTTCTGACCCGGGTTGACGGAGAGTCGGCTTCAGTCACCAGCCGAGCGGCGGATAGCGAGTTACATGCAAACATGTTTGGGTTCCTGGCGAACAGGACTCCAGGAGCGGGTCCTTCAAATCCACAACACCCGGCCCTGTTCAGCAACAATATGGTCTTGGACCCAACAGTGTTAGCTACTGTGATAACCCCGGAAAACGCCGCGGCGCGTGCCAGGGACCTGGAGGTAGCACGCCGCGCGCTGGAGCAACAAAGAAGAGATGTGGAAGCAGAGAAACAAGGGGTAGCCACGCGCCAACGTGAGCTGGAAGCTTTGGAGAACCGGCTCCGGGTTGAGTCGACTAGAATGCATCAAAGATATCAGACAAGATTACCGGCAACAGGCGGAGTTCTAAACCCGGCTGCGCTGTTCACCACACCCCAGGATCAGCCAAACCCGACCGCAAACCAAGGAACTGTACATCATCCCGCAACCGGAGGAGGACAGCCGGCAAACGTGCAGGCCGGGTTACCCACATTGCAGACCGGGGTCACTGCCGGCAATACAGCACCACCACCACCACCATCACGATTTCGCACACCGCCAGGTCACTTTAACAACCCCATGGACAACGTATACGCAGCAACAATCGCATTGAATCAGATCCCGGTCAGAGAGTCACCCCACGCAGAGGAGACCCGGCGGGCGATAGATCTATTACGCACAGCAGTGGCACAGCAAGTAAATTATCCGGATAACAGGAGTGGAATGCATGGGACGCCATATATCAGCCGGCATCAGGGCAACACCGGCAACATTCAAACAAGTTCAGCACGGCGGAGGGCAGAGCAGCAGCAAATGCCGCCTCCTCCCCGCGTTCAAGCAGCACCAGCAGTATCAGCAGCACAAGCTATTGTGGATAGTTCCAGAGCCAGGCGAGCCGCGGCCGGGTCTGCGGTGCACGGACCAGCAGCAGCGCCACGTCCAGCCGTACCCCCCGCAGGATCGCATGTTTCCCGGGTGAGGCCAGTACCGACTAATCTCGCTGGGCCCAAGTGTCTGTCGGATAACATCAGGGCTGAACCTTACCCGGATAAATTCAAGGAACTGGGTAAAGTAGTGAATTATGAGCCGACTATGGATCCGGAAACATGGTTGAGCAGTTATGAGATGGCTATGTCGATTCACAACGCATCTGAAAATCTTCAAGCCAAGTTCATGTACTTAATGATGTCAGAAGGAGCTGCAAAGTTGTGGTTCAACAATTTACCTGAAGGATCTATCAAATCTTGGAGTGAATTGAAAACTGCGTTTATCAAGCACTTTCACGGAACATGCAGGAAGTTGTTCACTATCGACGATCTAGAACGGTGTGTGCAAAAGAAGGGAGAGTCGGCGCGCAGCTGGGTGCGCCGGGTTATGGATACTTCATTCATCTACAGATATCCAGCCAAAGGACGCGTTGCAAGCTATGGCCAAGACATGCAAGTACACACCTTTAGTGCAGAAGTTAACTCGCATAAAATCGAGTCGGAATGCTTCAGAGGTTACGATGGGAGAGCTAATGGATGCGTGCAACAAACACGCTGCCACGGATACCACGGAAGAGGATGTTGATGACAAGAAAGCAAAAGCAAACACGGGTAATAATGGGAGAACCGGCAATGGATCTGCGCCGGGTAACCATGGAGGAAATAACGGAAACAACCAGAATAAGCGCCCGTTCGATGGGAATTCTGAGTTCGTCGCCAGCACGGAAGCCGGGTCTTCGAGACCCAGAGCAGAAGGAAATTTCAACGGAGGAAACCATAATGGAGGACACTATCAAGGGCCACCAAGGCCGGGTAATAACTGGGATATTTTCAGAATGGCGTGCCCAAAGCATAGCAGGAACGGAAGGCCGGCTAACCACTCATTGGAGCAGTGTGTGGATCTACAGAGATGGAAGAACGAGGAAGTAAATAAGGCCATGCGAGGTGCAGGCCGGGGAGGAGGACCGGGTCCGGGTGGAAACCCGGGCAACAGCCCACCCCCAGCAGGCAACCCGGGAGTTGGAAATCCGGGTAATAACCAGGGAGGAGCTGGAGGTTTCCAAGCCAACCCCAAGCAATTGGGACAGTACCACGTTCACACTACAGGAACTTCTAACAAGGATAGAAAGATACTAAAAAAAGGCAGTAAACTCGGTCTCCTCGGCTGTCCCGAGATACTTGAGATGGTCGGAGCAAGATGTAACATGGAGCAGAAGAGATCACCCGGAAAGGATAGAACATCCGGGAGTCCTAGCATTGGTGGTTGCGCCACAGGTTAATGGTTACGAGCTGAAAAAGGTCTTAATGGACGGCGGAAGCAGCATCAACATCTTATATTGGGAAACTTTCTTACGCATGGGTCTCAAGGAGTCTCAGCTACAGAAAAGTTCAACAGTTTTTCACGGGATTGTGCCGGGTCACTCGGCGTGCCCCGAGGGAAAGATCACTTTGGAAGTTGCTTTTGGGGAATCGAAGGACAATTTCCGGGTGGAGTGGCTCACGTTCGAAGTGGTAAAATTGCGCAGCCCTTATCACGCGCTGTTTGGAAGGACGGCTTACGCCAAGTTCATGGCCAGGCCGTGTTACGTGTACTTACAGCTAAAAATCCCGGGTCCTAAGCAGACCATCACCATACATGGGAGCCGGGATATAGCGGCTGAGTGTGACGAAGGAGATGCGGCAATGGCGGAACAAGCTTGTAGAAAGGAGGAGCTCAAGTATTATCGGTCTCAAGTAGACCCGGATGACAGAACAGCGTTAAAAAGGCCGAATACGGAGGATGAGAGAGCGAAATTCAAGGCAACACAGGATACCAAGATGGTGGCCTTTGTCGAGGGTGATCCCTCCAAGAAATTTGCTATAGGATCTAACCTGGACAATGAGCAGGAAAAAGCACTCGTGGAGTTTATTCGTTCGAATCAAGATGTTTTTGCTTGGACGCCCAGCGATATGCCGGGTATTCCTACAGAGTTAGCAGAACACAGCTTGCACGTTGATCCCAAGTCCAGGCCTGTGAAGCAGGGCCTGAGGAAAATGAATGGGGAAAGAAGGAGGGCTATAGGGGAAGAAATTGCTCGGCTATTGACAGCCGACTTTATCATGGAAGTATTTCACCCGGACTGGTTGGCAAATCCGGTTCTCGTGATGAAAAAGACCAATGAGTGGAGGATGTGTATTGATTATACGAGTCTCAACAAGCATTGCCCAAAGGATCCGTTTGCACTTCCAAGGATAGACCAGATCATAGACGCAGTGGCTGGAAGTGACCTATTATGTTTCCTGGATGCATATTCCGGGTATCATCAGATCAAACTCAAGAAGGAGGACTGGGAGAAAACGTCGTTCATAACCCCTTTTGGGGCCTTTTGTTACAAGACCATGACTTTTGGATTGAAGAACGCTGGCGCAACCTATCAACGGTGTATTCAGAAGTGCTTTGAGGACCAAATCGGACGCAACGTTCATGCTTATGTAGATGATGTGGTGATCAAGACCAGAAAAGCGGAGACATTTATTGACGATCTAAAGGAAACATTCAAAAACCTGAGAAGATACCAGATGAAACTTAACCCGACAAAGTGTGTGTTTGGAGTTCCAGCAGGGAAGTTACTCGGCTTCATCGTTTCAGAGAGAGGGATTGAGGCCAATCCGGATAAAATCAAAGCTATCCAGAGTCTGAAAAAGCCGGAAAATCTGAAGCATGTTCAGAAGCTTACAGGGTGTGTTGCAGTGCTGAGCCGGTATATATCAAGACTCGGAGAGAAGGCAATACCCTTGTACTGGCTCTTGAGGAAATCTGATAAATTCGTTTGGGACCAAGAGGCGGATGAGGCGTTCGAGGCACTAAAGAAGCAGCTATCTGAAGCACCAGTCCTAGCAGCCCCGGGCCCTAAAGAGCCCATGTTATTATACGTCGCAGCCGGGCCCCGGGCGGTTAGCGCAGTGGTTGTTGTTGAACGCAAGGAGGATGGGAAAGATCACCCGGTTCAGAGGCCGGGTTATTACGTCAGTGAGGTATTATCGGAGGCAAAGCAGCGCTACCCACATTGGCAGAAGCTGGTTTTCGGGGTCTTCATGGCCATCCGTAAATTGAAGCCATATTTTTAGGAACACCCCATAACAGTGGTTAGCTCTATACCAATGTCGGATATCATCAGAAACTCGGATGCAACAGGTAGAATAGCCAAATGGGCGATCGAGATGGGAGATTATCATATCAACTACGAGCCCAGGTCAGCAATCAAATCTCAAGCTCTAGTTGATTTCGTTAATGATTGGACTCACACAGGCATGACCACAATGACTCCAAGTTCCGAGTCTTGGATAATGCACCTTGATGGTTCCAAGCAATACGAGGGATCAGGAGCTGAAGTGGTGCTCACATCACCCAAAGGAGACAAGTTGAGCTACGTGTTGCAAATTCACTTTGATTGTTCCAACAACGTGGCCGAGTATGAGGCATTATTGCATGGATTGAAGATAGCCAAGGAGATGAACATTAAGAGGATACGATGCTATGGAGATTCGGACCTTGTGGTACAGCAGGTCTCGGGAACTTGGGATAGAAAAGATGCAACTATGGCAGCATAACGCAGAGAGGTGGACAGGGTTGCCGGGTGTTTTTCTGGGTATGAGGTGGAACATATAGACAGAAGAAAAAACGAGGCAGCTGATGCACTCGCCAGACTCGGCTCGCGCAGAGAGCTGGTTCCACCCAATGTGTTCCTGGACGAGCTATGGCGGCCATCAGTTAAAACCGAGTCTGAGGAAGAAGTGGCTAACAAAGACCCGGATTTGGAGCTCGTGGCCACGGTACGTGCTGCTCCCGAGTGGACACAGCCGTTTCTGGCTTACCTATCACGGAGCGAGTTACCACAGCAGGAGGTACTAGCAAGGAAAATTCTGAGGCGAGCAAAAGGTTATTCCATTATCAATGGGGAGTTATATAAAAGGAGTGCTGCAGGAGTATTTTTGCGCTGTGTGACACCAGAAGAAGGCCGGCAGATCCTGAAAGAGATCCACGAAGGCGACTGTGGGCATCACGCATCCACAAGGTCCCTTGTGGCCAAAGCATATAGTCACGGTTTCTTCTGGCTCACAGCCTTAGCAGACGCGGAACGCTTGGTGGCAAGGTGCGATGGACGTCAAAGGTATGCCCGCCAAATCCATGTGCCGGCTATGGAGTTGCAAACAATTCCTTTAACCTGGCTGTTTGCCGTTTGGGGTATGGACATGGTTGGCCCCTTTCACATGTCACCTTGCAAAAAGACACATCTCTTGGTGGCTATTGATAAATTTACCAAGTGGGTTGAAGTTATGCCAGTTACCAATTGTGAAGCGATTACGGCAGTCAAGTTCCTGAAAAGGATCATCTACCGGTTCGGGTATCCCCACAATATAATAACGGACAATGGAACCAACATGTCCCTTGGTGAGATGGAGAAATTATGTGGTAACAATGGAATCCGGCTTGACATAGCTTCCGTAGCCCATCCACAAGCCAATGGACAAGTGGAGAGGGCAAATCAGGAGTTACTTCGTGGGTTAAAACCACGACTGCGAGTCCCATGCATCAGAGCTGCTGGAGCATGGGTTGAGGAGTTACCTTCAGTGGTTTGGGGCATCAACTCTACACCTAACAGATCTACTCAGATGACGCCGTTTTTCATGGTTTATGGTGCAGAGGCGGTATTGCCGAGTGATATTATTCATGACTCGCCCCGAGTGTCGGCTTACGTCGAGGTGGAGAACGAGAAGACCCGGCAGGACGCCGTGGATATGCTAGAAGAACACAGGGAACAAGCTTTGGAGAGATCAGCCATATACCAGCAGGACCTGAGGAGATATCACAGCCGGAGAGTCAAAACCCGGGTCTTCCAGGAAGGAGACCTGGTTCTTCGCCTAGTACAGTCAAAGGAAGGAAAACACAAGCTATCCCCACCATGGGAAGGACCGTTCATCATAAGCCGGAATCTACACAATGGATCGTATTACTTGATAGATGCAAGGGAAGAGTCGGCTACGGTTAATGACACCGCTCTTACCACTTCATCTATGCAAGAAAGAGAAAGACCATGGAACGTGGCTCAGCTGCGTCCCTACTATACTTAGCATAGGCCAGATTCGCAAGTGGAATTACACGATGTAACAGGCAGTAGGTTTCAGACGCACTCTTTTCCTATCCAGGGTACCTAAGGGGACTGGAGGGTTTTTAATGAGGCGGCTTGCTGACCTAACTTTTCTCATATCAATAAAGAGATGGTTAAACAATATATTGTTCCTTTTTTGTGTGTGTTTTTTATCAAGTTTTTATATTACTGTCGTGTTCTTATTTTTCTTCCAGGTAAGTATTATTTATTGCTCTTAGTATATTAGTTTCTCTAGTAAATTGCATATATCTAGGTCTTGGGGGTTGATTGCTTGAATAGCACAGTTGCAAACTCAAAGACCCGGCCACGATGCCATTGAGTTATAAGGGCCGATTACTTGTAACAAGTACGGCTGCAAGCTTATAACCGGACAAAGGAGCCAAACTTTCTTGACCTTTCTTACTTAAGCTTGATGTGACTCGCACTAATGTGGCATGCTTTGCTAGCGTATGATTACAATCAGTCATGATGCCCAATGGGACTTGCCTGACCCTGTCTTCGTACAGCTGTAGCAACATTGATTATCCACGCGAAAGCCGGCTTATAGTAGAAGAAGGTCAAAAGTGTCATCTAAACCACAAGTTATGCAGAGTACAAGGTTAATAGCCGGAAACTCAAAGTATATTAAGCATAACTTCAAAGCCTGTGTGAAACGGCTCTAGGTTTTGGGCTTAGCAGAAACAATTTATTCCTTTCGAAAGACCCAACACCCTAGACTCGGAATTTCGGGCCTTAAGGACTTGGGAATTTGAAAAAAGAAACAAATTATCTAGCTATTCAGCTCAAAAACCCAAAAATCCGAGTCTTGGGGACTTGGGGACTTAGAAAAAAGTCCACTAGTCAAAACCCACGAGACCCGGAAACCGAGTTTCACAAAAGGAACCATAGCAGAAAGTCGGAAAATCAGGAATGAAAAAAGCTCGAAGTTAAGAAATATCAAATTCACGCAAAGGCCAGACGGGCCATGAAAGATATTAAGGTTTTAAAACGTATTACAAACCAGGATAGTAGTATCATAAAGTGCATAGGCGCACTATCAAAAGAATAATTGTTTTAAAAAGGCCTAGTGGCCAAATAGAGTGTTTGAGACGGTTGCCGATAAAGAGTTCACTCGGACCCCTGGGTCGAGTCGTCCATCTTGCCCTTGCCCTTGGCAGCCGGGTCTTGGTCCTTGACTTGTTCTTCAGTAGTCTTTGCGGCAGCGGCACCCGGGTCAGCAGCAGTGCCGGCGCGCGCGGGAGGAGGAACAACCGGCGTGGAGGTAGTGGGCGCAGTGTCGGCCTCGGCCTTCTTCTTCGCGGCTTCCTCCCTCGCCTGAGCAGCCTCCGCCTTCCACCGTGCCAGCATGTCATACGGCTTGGGAAGATCCGACTTAACTGCCTTATCGTCAGCGTCATATGGTGGGACAATCGAACTGACGTCCAGACTATCAGCAATCATACTAGCCGAGTGACGAACCTCCTTCTGGATAGCCTTGAAGTTCTTTGCTGAGAACCTGGAGCCGTCATGGTTGAACTCTGGAAACCCGCCAACGAGCTTCGCCGGCTCAAGTTTTGGAAAATATGCCTTAGCCAGTGCAAGCCCCCGGGTTACTCCAACCCAGCAGGACGAGCGTTTCCAGTGCTCGATCCACTCGGGGATGGTGGAGCACGCGTCAAGCAGTGTCTTCAAGATACCATGTCCAACACGCGGCCACTTCAAAGCCTGAAGAATCCATTTGGTTCCGGCACAGAGCTGCCGGATCGTGCTCTTTATGGTTTTCAGTTTTGCTATGTCATCTTCATCCGGAGTTTCATCATCCGGACCTGCAGAAAATAGAAAAAAGCTTTAAGTAAGGAAATCCGACTGTTTATCAGAATGAGAATCCGGGTTATAGTTAGGAATAGTTACCAGTCAAAGCACGATACGTGTCGGCAATTTGAACAGAAGTTTGGTCAATTCAACCTCTGCTGCATGAGCTCTCTTTCTATACTTTCTTGCAATTTTCCCTGTCTTCTTGGCGTCAGCTTCAGCCGACTCACGCCGCGTCGTCTCCGCCTCGAGGAGTTTGGTGGCCTTCGCCAACGCTTTCTCAGAGTGTGTTACGAAGGCCTGCATGGAAACACAAGGAAGGGTTAGCCGGATAAAAGCAAACTATCAGTTGGATACACTATGAAAGTTCCAAGCAAATTATCAATAAGTTCACTCGGAACTTGGGGACTAGACAAATATACATGCAATATTACTCGGATTTACCTCATGTTTGGCTATCAAGGCTTCTAGGATATTTTCTTCGTCAGCCCTCAAGGTGTGAAGGGCGTCGAGCATCTGGGTAAAGGTCATATCCTCGGGCTTGGTACAGGAAGAGCCGGCAGCCTGATCACTCGGAGGAGGAGTCTTCTCCGGCTTTGGGGTCGAGACCCGGGCTGCCTGGGTGTCAGGATTGGGAGTGCCCATCCTCGTGTCCAGGATCTCGATGTCGTCGTCCTCAGGTTCCTCAGATGGCTTGGGAGACCCGGCTTGCTGCCGGGCCGAGTCTGTTAGGGGGTCTTGTCCTTGGTTTTCTTCACCAGCACCACCAGTTGCGGCGTCCATATCATCAACCGGCCCTTCAGTCTCCCGGTTATCCATATCCATGTTATCCGGGTCACTGATCGAGACCTGGGCGCTAAGAAAAGAAAAGAGAAGTGGTTAGTAGCAAAAGGTGAAGGTTATCAAAAGGACTAGTATATCGCTTAGCAGGAAATGTAACTTACCCGGCATTCACCACGAAATCCGCCGGAAGCTCGCTGCTAGATGCGGACGATGCTGTCACAGAATCCGAGAGTGAGACCCGGAACTGTCCGGCTAATGGATGGTTGGGAGAAGGGTGACGTTGAGGTGGATTGGAAGGATGAGATGGGGAAGTACCAGTACGGCGGGCTGGGACGTGGGGATACCCGGGTTGAGGGGGTCATCACCCGGGGAATTCCGGGTCACCCTACGCTTGGCTGGAGGCGGATCCTTCAAGTTTGGCGAGTTGGATAGTTGTTGGTTAAGCTCACGCATATTAGCAAAAGAATAGGGTTTGGAAGACATGGAGGAATAGGGAACCTTTAATACAACCCCTCGGGGTTTCCTCTTTGCTCCAACCACCGTTTCCGGTTCAACCTCCTCCTCGCCGCTCTCAGTTTCTTCCGGGTCTCCCTGGTCATCCTTGTCCTCCCTATCCTCCATCCCTGAGAAGCACAAATGCATAGTCGAAAAAAGAGAAAATATGGGAAAGAAAAGTGACGGAAGTTCAGATGATTGAAACCCGGATGATACCTTCATCGGTGTCAGCCGGCTCTTCTTCCTCTTCCGGGTTCCCGGAGTTGGGGGGGTCTCGATGTTCCAAAAAGCATTATCAGCCTGAGATAAAGGCATAAAAGTGAGAGTTAGTAGTTGTATCAAGTAAAAGTACAAGAGTAAGTGAATAAGTGTCGGAGCTTACCGCTGGAGTCGGGTTATCTCGAGTATACGGCTCTAAGCCGGCTATATTCTTGATCACTTCCACCTTCTCAGTTAGGAAGCTTTTGATGATCTTGTTCGTGTCGCTAGCCGGATAGTTCCTCGAAGAGTATCGGAGTGCATCCGTGCCATGCCCCGAGTACTCGCACATCAACTTAGGACGAATGGAGTTGAGCTGGATCCGGAAGTTTACCCAAGTTTTTACTAGATTAAGCCCAAGGAGACCATGAGCGGAAAGGGCGGCTATCTTGGCTAAGTAGGGCTGGATGGACTCCCTGTCCGACTCAGAAGCGAATGCATTGAAAGTGTCGGATAAATCTAAGAGGCCCTCCGAGAAACCTGGCAATCTCTTTTCGCCGGGTGGGGAGGCGTCCCGGAAATAAAAGAAGGATTTTTGCCAATGTTTGACGTGGGAGTTTAAGCTAAGAGTCGGCATAGGTGAATTTTTCTGGCGTTGGATAGACACACCGCCGCAGGCCAAAAGGGCCCCGTCTCCGCTTTTGCGGCACGGTTTGCATTGGAACAGTTCTGGAAAGAGGGCAAGGTTTGGTGGGATGCACAGGTAAGACTCGCAAAGGACGATGAAGTGACTTATATTCAACATAGAGTTAGGCCCTATGTCGAATACTCGGAGGCCGTAGTGGCTAAGGAGCTCACGAAAAAAGGAGTGACCCGGGGGACGAAATCCCCGGATCACGTGCTCCACAAAGCATATTACCTCATTCGGATTGGGGGTAGGCCGGGTCTCGTCGCCCGGTACTCTCCAAAGGATATCCTCCTGAGATGGAAGGTCGCCAGAATCGGCAAGCTCCTCTAGCTTCGCCTTGGTCACGGTAGATCGTGCCCAGTTGGCAGAGATGGACTGAGTTGACTTTGGTTTTGCCGGTTGTTTCCCCTTGTTCTTGGGAGCCATTTTTTCGGTCTGCAAAACACAAGGCAAGAGTGCAGAACATGAGTAACTAAGACCCGGAAACTACGAGTTATCCGAGTATCAATTAGCGGCACGGAAATTACGGGTTATCCGAGTGTCAACGAGCAGCTACAGAGATTACAGGTTGTCCGAATATCAGTGAGCAATTGTGAAAAAGGGTTGGCTATCTGGTTACCTAGAGAGTAAATGAGAAATCCGGAAATAGTGGATTATCCGGGTATCGAAGAACGACTACGGAAAATCTTGACAGACTACACCTAGATTGGAAAATTTGCAGAGAAATTTGCGGAGAGATTAATGGCTGCGAGTGACAGGAGAGTGTTATTGGATCTACCATTGAGCAATTAGACAAGCAAGAGTAGAGTTGATCAATCTAAATCGGTACGGAACAAGAAGATGACCTAAGGGCGAACCTAGATCCAATCTGGTTCGAGCAAAAAACTTGAAGGTGAGATTCATGGAGGGAAGGTTACCGGTGATGTCCGGAGGAGGTTGCGGCGGTGGCAAATGACGTAGCCGCGGTGGCCTGCGGGATCTCCCGGCGGGCAGCTCGAGGGCGCGGCGGCGGAGGCTGACGGCGGCGCGGCGCGGATCGTGGACGAGCGCAGCTGGCGGCGGCTCGATTCCGGCGGCGCGTCCGGGGTCTCCGTGGTGGCGCGACGGCGAGCTCGAGTGAGGGAGCACCGGAGACGAAAGAGATGGAAGAGAAATGAGAAGTTAGGTTAGGTTACCCCCCAAGGCCCTTATTTATAGGTGCGGGTGGGGGAAACCTAGGCTGGCGAGCGGGAACCAAAAATTTCGGGATAAGGGGTATCTGCCCGGATTTGTTGGGATAAGCATTTAAGTGCCCGTGCGCGATATCCGGAAATTATGAGAGCAAATCGCTTCCGCGATATCCGGGCTAATTAACGAGCGAAGCAAGCCGGGTCTTCTGTGTTTTCCTCGGAGTGTTGACCCGGGAAAATAAGGGAGGATTCGGGGAAAGCCGGGTTACTATATGGACCACCAGTGGAGTTAGGCCTAGCTGTTTATCAAAAGCAACCTAACCCGGCCTTTTATGAATTTGTATGTTTATTATTTTTGCAGGGAATAGCATGCGCTTCAAGGAGGACCCCGTGAAGCCCAAGCTATTCTGGGGACTACTGATGGAGGGATGATAACCCGGTAGGCTAACGCCAAGGTGTAACTCGGCCCAAAGGGCGCTGCGCAAGACCCGGCTTAGGGAAAAGGAGTTTCTAGAAGGCCCAAGAGTGCAGGCCTCGTAACCCGGATTGCGGGTTCCGATAAGGAAACTTAGGGTTTGTAAGTAGTGTCCGGGTAGGACTCCGGGTATGCCTTGGATAGTAAGCCAGGGGGTCCGGATATGATATAAGCCGGCCCCTAGGGTTAGATAGGACACAATCACACGAACACAAGATATTCGAGTATCCTTTGTAACACAAGTATCGAGACAATATATTCAGATCGGAGACTCGGCGACTTGATTGCCGGCTACCAGATCGCATATCACCATGGTTTCCTTCGAGCTAAACCCTCTCCCAAACACCAGAGTCGAATTTCCCCAAGATAAGTTACCCCCGGTAACGTCTGCCGTGATTATCCCACGACAAAAACATAAGAAGACATTGCAAAAATAAAAACATGGGTTATCTCCCAAGATGTGCTTTTCTTTAATACCTTTTAGCTAGGCCCAGAAAACAAGAAGATGCTCACATAAGCAGTATGAATTAAGAAAAACAGAGCATCAAGAAGCAAGTAAAAAACAAATTTAAGTCTAAACCACTTCCTATGCATAGGAATCTTATAAATAAATAAATTAAAGAAGCTCAAACTAGAAATCATGGGAAGGTAGAATAAGAGCAATTTCAAAACTTTCAACAAAAAGAGAGGTGTTTTAGTAACATGAAAATTCCTACAACCATATTTTCCTCTCTCATAATAATTTTCTGTAGCATCATGAACAAACTCAATAACATAATTATCACATAAAGCATGTTTGTCATGGTCTAAAAGCACATAATTCATATCAAGCTAAAAAATAGTGGGATCAAAATTAAAAATAAAGACCTCTTCTTTCTAACTTTTAGCAATAGCAAAAAAAGATGATTGGTCACTCTTAAAAGGTATGGGACACATTATAGCAATACTACTTTTAGTAGAATTATAATTTATAACATCAATTAACATAGGACCATCATCTAGAGCATTATCATATAAATTTTCTAAAAAAATCCTCATTATCATGCATATCAATAGTTGGAATAAATAGAGGATTATAATAAATAACAATAGAAATATCATTCTCACAATTTTCATTCATAGTAGTATCAAGGTCACAAGTATAGCAAGTATCAATTTCATAAAAAAGGGATATTTTAAAAGAATCAATAGGATCATCACAATTATCAATATAACACTCGTCCTCTTTTAGTAAGCATGGAGGGCAATAAAATAAGGTGTGAGTTAAATAGTTACTCTCATTGGGAGATATACATGGGTAGCTACTCCATTCTTCCTCCTCTTGATCATCACTCTCCTCCTTTTTTTTTCATCCAATGAGCTTCCAGATTCAGCAATTTCTTCTTCCATAGGCTCCTGCAAGGCATTAGTCTCTTCCTTTGGTTGAGAGCATTTACAAAGATATTTAAGAATAAAGCCATTTTCTTCCTTGTAATTATCAAAGCAAAATTCAAGTATATCATAAGTCTCATATTTATAAGGTGCATCATCAATATTTTTAAACAAATAAGCAATTTCGAATGCACCCTTCCAAGCAATAAATTCTTTAATTTGTTCCACATCATAAAATTCATAATTTTCCTTAACATAAGAAGATATGGTAACATTATCATTATACTCACATTAAAAAGGGAGGTGTTTATGCCTCCTATAGCAACAAGATTTATCAAAGAAATAAGTAACATTATAAGTAGAGCACAAATTTTTAGCATATTATGCAATTTATTAACTTGCTCCCATAAGTGTATCCCTTTTTGTGACAAGAGGTGTTCCTTATAATATTTTTGTTGTTCTTCCGTGAACCCACCTTTCCAATAAGATATAGTTTCAAAGACATCAACATTGATAGCAAAAATGATAAAACAAGATTAAAACATGATAACAAAAATAAAAACTAGAATAGGAACTGATTTTTTTTGTGTTTTCCATATAAAGAAGCAAACAAGATAAAATAAAATGAACTAAGAAAAAAAACAAAAAAAAAGTAAAGAGATTGGAGGTGAGAGACTCCTCTTGCAGAAATCCTCTTTCTCCCCTGCAACAACGCCAGAAAACAAGCTTGATGGCGTGTAAACACGTGTTCGTTGGGAGACCCCAACAGGAAGGTATGAAGAGTACAACAACAAGTTTTCCCTCAGTAAGAAATAAAGGTTTAATCGGACCATTAGTAAAAAGAAATCACTTCTAAAGATTGATGACAGGTGATGTTGGAAGGACGCACTACCAGGCTCAGTGTCGATACATCATAGTAAGGTTCATGGACGGGGGTGCCATAAGCCTACTAATAGAACCCCAGGGGGACGTGGAAACACTCAAACGAGAACACCGGGTTTACCATGGTTTGGTATGACGCAATGATGATGGCAATGCATGTTGGGAACCCCAAGATGAGGGTGTGATGAGCACAGCGGTAAGAATTTCCCCTCAGTTAAGAACCAAGGTTATCAATCCAGTAGGAGAAAGAGGATCTTCGGAAGGTTGATTCCACTGAAGGTGGTGATGGTGCCTCACCGGTGTCAGCAACAACATGGAACCTGCACACAACACAACCAAAATACTTTGTCCCAACGGTAGAGTGAGGTTCTCAATCTCACCGGTCTTGCTGAAAACAAATATTAGACGTATAGTGTGAAAAATGGTGTATGCTTGCAGTAAGTAAAGAAAGTAGGAAATTGTAGTGGTTTGTTTAACAGTGTAGGAAAATGGACCGGGGTTCATAGGTTCGGTAGTGGGGTCTCTCCATAAAAGATAGCATGTTGGATGAACAAATTACAGCTGGGCAATTGACAAATAGAGGTTGCACCGTAGTGCACATTCATGACATGATGTCTACTATGATATTTAGTGCGGGCATTACAACAATATACATAGACCGTAATACAACTGCATCTATGACTAATAATCCACCCTCAGGTTATCAGCTGAACCCCCTTAGGTATTAAGTTGCAACCAATAGATAATCGCATTAAGCAATGTGTGTAATGTAAGTAATGATTGTGCACGCGGGCAATCACACCGCAGTTTTCTCCCTAGTGGCAACATCACATCCTCCCTCGTCAGGTTTCTGTCACTCGAGCATAGGAGAAAAGTAGGCATGAACCCACTATCGAGCATAAATACTCCCTCTTGGAGTCACTAGCAACTACTTGGCCAGAGCAACCACTAGCAACAGAAAGCATGCAAGATCATAAATAACATATGAAATAAATACTATAATCAACTTGGCGTAAGTTCAATATTAATCGGATCCCAGCAAACATAGCACATAGAATTACATAAGAACAATATCGATCATGTTAGGCAGCTTACGAGATCTAAACATTGAGGCATAGGAGGAGAACACAACCATCTAGATACTGCTATGGACCCGTAGTCTAAGGATGAACTACTCACGCATCACTCCGTAGGCACGCATGGTGATGAAGAGGCCTCCGGTGATGATCTCCTCTCCGGTAGGTTGCCGGGAGACAGCTTGAGAACCCCCCTGATCTAGGGTTGACAACGACGGCGGCTGCGGAACTTTTCGGGGATTTTTGATCAGGTGCCTAGGGTTTTCCTTCGGAGGGGAATAAATAGGCGAAAGGGCAAAGGCGGTGGAGCCCTGGGGGGCCACACCACCCCCCGACGCGGCCAAGGGGGGCGTGCCGCCCTATGGTGTGGGCCCCCTGAGGCCCCCCTCTGGGTCTCTTCGGGACTCCGTGGAACCTTCGGGAAATTTATGACTTCCGGGCTTTGAATTTTCCAATTCCGAGAATATTTCCAGAACAAATTTTCTCAAACTAAAAACAGCAAAAAACAGGGAATTGGCTCTGTGGCATCTTGTCAATAGGTTAGTCTGGAAAATCGATAAAAGTGACATAAAGAAGGGAGAAAACATGTAGCAATTGGCATAATATCATCATGGAACATCAGAAATTAGGGATACGTTTAAGGCGTATCAAGCATCCCCAAGCTTAGTTCCTACTCGTCCTCGAGTAGGTAAACGATAAAAACACAATAATTTCTGAGGTGACATGCTACTAACATAAACTTGATCATAATATGTAAAAGCATATGTAAGCTGAGATCATAGAACTTTAAACACAAACATGATAAATAGAACTTTAATAATAAATCATAGCAATCACTTTGCATCATGAGAAGTCACTCAAATAAAAGATCATGAATAACAATGCAAAGAAAGATATATGTTTGTTTCAAATATAAAGAAAGCATGGCAAAGTGATATTTCGCAACTCCTTAAGAGTGGGACAAAACATAAATGCCAGGACACCTTCAAAGTTCATGAGGAAGACTAGAACAAATAATTGGAGAACAACCAATAACACTTCATGAAGCAATTAATTATGTTTCTGGGACAAATGCACATAAAACTCAGAATGGCAAAAATGCTCTCTCAACTGTGCATAAAGTTAGAAGATGGAGAGCAACATAAAAGTAAAAGAAAGGCCCTTCGCTGAGGGAAGCATGGATCACTCATGTGCTAGAGCTTTTATTTTATTAAACAGAGGTATTAAAAGTTTGACACTCCTCCCATTCATCTTACACCATGGCTAACCAAATCCTCGGGTGCCTGCCAACAATCACATACCATGGAGGAGTGTCTATATTTTAAGAGAGGTGTATGCTAATGTCAACTAATGGTAAACAGAAAATACAGTACGTCACAAGCCAACTAGATTTCACAAGAGCGGCTCCCATGTGAAGGACGCATCTGGGTAGAAGGTCATCCCTCTTTCTCTTTTGTTTACATAATTATGCTTTAACTGATAATTCAGGGGCAAAACTAGTGAAGAGAATTTGTTTGCATTAATTTGGGGCTGGGCACCCCACTGCCAGCTCTTCTATCAATTGATAAGCGTATGAAGCCACTAGTTCATGGTGTGAAATCCAGTCAACAAGTGAGATAAAGATTCTCTATTTACGTCCTCATGAGCAAAAACAAGAACACAAAACAGGAGTAATATTGAAAGTTTTAAAGGTAGCACATGAGCAAATTACTTGGAGTGGTAGTGAAATGCCACATGTAGGTAGGTATGGTGGACACAATGGGAAAATTTTGGTTTTAGGTAGTTGGATGCACGAGTATACCTCATACTCAGTACAGGTGGAGGCTAGCAAAAGACTGGGAGCGACAAATCAAGAGAGCATAAGAGCCATAATCATGCATAGCGACATAAACATCATTAATCAAAGCATAAGTGGTACCACAAGTTCAAAAACTATATGGTCATGGAGGCTATTCGTGACTGGTTCATAGTCATAAACATGGCGTGAGCATGTGCCAAGTCAACCAAATAAAACATTCAAAGGAGAATACCACAAATTTATGCTTTAATATGACAAGAACAACTCATGATTCTTTAAATGGCATATTAAACACTCACAGTTATTTGAGGATAATCATGCTAATCAATAAACACAAGGCTTTAAAACTAAAATAACATCTAGCATGACATGAAAAAGTTCTAGCCACAGTCTATACAAGCTTCTACGTGCACCGTTATAAATTCTACCTCAAGCAGTAGTTTCTTTTCCCAACAAGCAACATACAACATATGTTTTAACAAAAATACTCTACATGATACAACAAGCAAAAATGAGAGTACTCACATAACACTACTAAAACTAACAGCTCTTAGATAAGAGATGCATGCTAAACAGGAGCTAAATAAATGTAGCAGCCAGACAAAGTATTCCCATGAAAAAGCGGAGCGTGTCACTCTCCAATAAAAGAATTATGGGCTCCAACCAATATTATTGAAAAACTAAAAACAAACTGAAAGCAAAAATAAAAGACGCTCCAAGTAAAGCACATAAGATGTGACTGAATAAAAATATAGTTTCACTAGAAGTGACCTGATAATTTATCGATGAAGAAGGGGATGCCTTGGGCATCCCCAAACTTAGAGGATTGAGTCTTCTTGGAATTTGCTGGGATGTACCACCGGGACATTCCCAAGCTTAGGCTCTTCACTCTTCTTGATGACGTCATATCATCCTCTTCTTTTGACCCTTGAAAACTTCCTTCACACCAAACTTCTCACGATCTTCATTAGCAACGTTAGTGCAGTCGAAATAATAAATTCACATGGTTCAGTTTAAACCCAAGCCTAACACTCATAAACACATTATCTACTGTCACAACTTATTTTAAAACTCTTTTTCTCAAAAGAACACCAAAAGAAAGAGATTAAGATGCAAATGAAATTATTGGCAGAAATATGTCAAAATAGGACAGCAGGTAAAGATGATTTTTTCGAAAATCTTCTGTTGCTCAAATCAAAAAGTGTTCAACTACGGAAAGTTTTGTATATAGCCCAGAATTACTCAAAAATAACTCAGCTCATTTTGAATTTTCTGTGATTTTATACAAATTTAACATTGGACAACAGAAATCTGTTTCCTGCGCAGAAATCCGAAATATAGTCTCAACTTTCCACTAGAGGCTTTACTTTGCTCAACAAAGACGCAAAAGAAAAGATACATAGGGGTTTCTAAGTAAGTAGGCAACACCCAGGTGCAAAGCACGCATAAAGAAACGACGGAAAACGGGTTGAAAACGGAAAAATAAAACTGGTTGTCTCCCGGTAGTGCTTTTCTTTAACGCCTTTCAGCTAGGCATAAAAAGCAAGTCAAGTATTTCCAAGTGAGGAAGCATCAAAATTAAGATTAGAAATATCCTCAACAATGAATTTTATTTCATCTATAGAAGTTTTAGAGGTCCCTTTATCAGCACTTTTAGGCACACTACTTTCATCAAATGGGTTTGCAGGAACAATCCAATCAAAATTCTTTTCTAGAGTTTCATGCATTTCTACCAATTTAAAGGGTATTGGTATTTTAATTTCCTTATCGTTGGCTTTACCCGGTGTGCTATTAACATCTACACATGATCCTGACATCTCAAATCGGTTAAAAACATTTTTAGCCTCAATGGCAACATCACCAAATACTTTAAACAAAGTTTCTAGAATAAACTCTCTTTTTTCGCTATCCCTAATGTTATCAAGGTTGAGGAACATTTGTTGTATTATGGGATTAAGGTTAACAAACCTAGCTTCCAGCATACGAAATAGAGATGCTGCAGCGGTTTCATAATCTGGAGCAAGTTCAGCTAAGGATCTATCTTCAAATTCTTTGTGCTTACTAGCATAATTAAAGAACTCTCCAATATTATCTTTCCCAATTATATCACCGCTACTTATTGGTACGTCTTTCAAGGTAAACTTGGGTAGAATCATGATTAGAGATTAAACTAAGAGCAGAAAAGCAAAAATAACAGCTATGAAGTAAACTAATTTTTTTGTGTTTTTATATATAAAGAAGCAAAACAAGACAAAAATAAAAACAAGACAATAAACAAAATAAAGAGGTTGAGAGTGAGAGACTCCCCTTGCCAGAAGACTTCTTTCTCCCCAGCAACAGCGCCAGAAAAATCCTTGATGCTGGCAATACGTGTTGGGAACCCCAAGAGGAGGGTGTGATGAGCACAACGCGGCCAAGAAGGATTAAGACTTCATTCTACCATTCCTTGTGGATTTGTATTTTTTCCTAGAAATGCCGGTGTTTTTTCTTGATTCTTCTTTCATCAAAATTTCTTCAATGCCAAACTCGGATTTACCGAAATCCGGCTTTTCTCCCACAAGCCTTCGAGGAGAAGGAAACAGTGATGCAAGCGATGAAATCTTGCTTACGTCACGGTAATGAAGGGTCAGTCAAAAAGCCTGAACCCTTATCTCTGACAGATTCTCGCGCGAGAAACGAGGAGATAGCAATAATCACCCTGCCCCCTCATTTCCCGGATTTTCAGGCGTTACACGCATCAATCATCCAACGGCTAAAAGATCCAACTCGTCTCCACTCGTGATCAATACGAGGAGAGCCGACAAATGGATCACGCCGGAAACCCGGCTCCTAAGGTATGTTTTTGTCTTTTGGGGAATTTCTCGAATTCTATCTTTTCTCGGATGTTTTCAATGCTAATCCGGGTTTTTGTTTCTTTCACAACTTCTTGATCTTCCAGAGAAAGAGCTTGCCACTGACGACGAATTGGCTGCGCAAAAAGCCAATTTTCAGTCAGCCGGAGGGCGGAAATGCAAGAAGATATCTTTCGGCCAGGAAGTTATCGACCTTGACGGTGTACCCGTAGCCACTTCCAGGTAGAAACCCGGGATATTTACATTTGCATGCTTTTTCTTGCCTATATTCTTTCTCGGAATTTGAATTTCGGATTTTAATCCTTTTCCCTTTTCTAGCCTTGCCCCTACCACTCTGAAAGGAAAAGGCAGGAAGAAGTTGAAAGCCGCCGCCCATAGGGGAACAAAGCCATCTCCCGCAGCTGCCCCATACACTCCAATGGCGGATGGAGAGGAAAACTCGGCTGCTCGGGAGGAGTATTCCTTGCAGACCAGCCAGCCTGTTGCATCCAACACGGATGCGCGGGAAAGGGAGGAACCATAGAAGGGCGGGCCCTCGAACCCTCCCAAGGCGGAAACAATACCAACCTTCGACGAGAAGTTCAAGGTAAAACAAGAATCATGCTTTGACGAACGCGGATACATCCATCCGTGGGCAAAGAAATTCTTTGCCCGAGCCCCCTTGAGTCGTCCTAGGCCAAAAGGCGGACTTATCGTGCGGAATAATTACGTGTTCTCGCCTCGTTAGGTTATGCAAGACGGCCTTCACCACATGGGGATTACCTTCCCGGAATACGCCAAGGAATTCTCCGAGAATCTCGCCGATTTGCAGAGAATGAGCTAGGTAATATCTCTAGCCCCCAAGTATTAAGACATAACTATTGTTTCTGTTTTTTCCTTAATGCTTTTCTCATTTTCCAGCATATTTTTGGCCTAAGCAAACTTTTCCTTTGTCTACTTTTCATCAAACCGCCGAAAATATAAATGTGGAAGTTTTTGAGAAACTCACCATTAAGAACCAGCAAGTAAAATCTCTTCTTGGTATACTTAATGGGAAGGACTTGGAACTAACCGAGGCTCAAAAGCAGCTGAAGGAGACAACAGGTAAGCATGCTTTTCAATCCTTGATTCTGTTTCTGAATTTTTCTAAGTCTATTTACGAGTTTTTAACCCTTCATCTCCTTTTCTTCTCAGCTTCTTTGGCTAAGGCCAAATAGATTGCTGAGGACACTGGTAGTGCCGAAACCCTCCACAAAGAAAACTCGGAGCTTTACAAAATGACTGTAAAGCTCCAGAAGGATTTGGAGGGGTGCTAACTGGCCCTGGGATTGGCCGAGTCCCAAGTTTCTTCTCAAGTTGAGAAGGATCATAGGACTATCCGAGACCTTGAGAATGCCCTCAACCAATGCCTTGAAGAAGGCGTTGAGATGGATAAAATTCTTGGTAAGTTTTTTTGTAATTTTACCAAGTTTTTCCTTATACTTTGCGAAATGTTTTCTTTTCCTCCTTCTGTGTTTTTTAACCTTTCTTGGTTTTCTTAACATAAGGTAATCCTCTGCTCACTCGAATTGACAGAATCGGTCTTTCGGGAGATTTGTCGCCGAGCTAAAGAATATCGGGATGCTACTTATAAACAAGTGCATTCCGGACAAGGCTAGCGAATAATCGGAAGTCAACAAACTCCCGGAGGCCATTGTAGAAACCAGAGGGAGTCCTGGCTCCAATCTGTCGCCCGTGGTGGTGTGCGCATGGCCCTTGGGTTAATGCGTATGCACTATACCACCGCCAAATCCTGGCGCATCGCCACCGGTGTTCCGCAAGGATACACGGACGCTCAGCGGGCAGAGATCTTTGACTCTATCAAGGGGCATGCCTCCAAGATAGCTCAGATGGTGTCTACCTCAACTTTCTACCCCGAGGAAGAGATTCTGAAAACCCTGGAGAACCTGAGTGACAGTAATGAGGATGACGACAAAGATATCAAAGACGCCATCTAATTCCTGCATAGCCATATAGCCAAATTGAAAGAATTATTGTTCTTTCAGTTGAATATCAATTGTAATGCATTCTATCTTTTGTATAAATAAGTATTTATCCTTTGCAATAAAGGTTATCTCTGCGAGTTTTTCAAAGTTTTAATTCCTTTCCTTCTAAGTTCTCTGGTTTGTATGCTTTAACTTCCCTTAGTGTTGAGGTGGATCGAAAGTATGCAATCTTCACGCCAAATGACTGGGTTAAGACCTATCAGTCAAAAACTCGGAATCATGGCTTATACCTTGGCACTTTTACTTACTAAGTCCAGGGACCCAACACACAAACAATCAGATAATACTTAGGAAAAATAAATAATTTGAAAACTATGAACCTCAGGCACACATGCACAATCTGGGTTTCTTAAGCCTCCTTAGGCTAAAAAGCATTCAGGTTTATAACTCTGAATACGCAGGCGCAATTTGGGTTAACATTGAAGCTAAATTGAAAGATCGTTGGGAAATAGATAAGACGGAAACATGCTTGGAACAGGAAATACAAAACAAACAACAATGCATGAATTTCGGACAACTTTATTTCATGATCTCAATGATGTTTACATAGAATTTGAACTAAGTGTAAAAGAGACGTAACAGCTGGATGCTCCACGGCCTCTTTGTCTCTCCTAGTTCTACATCTATCTTTGTTTTTCTCTTGCGATTCGAATTTTTTGGATCATCTTCCGTGTCTCGAATATCTACAAGGTAATATGACCCATTTTTCATAGCCTTGCTAATGACAAATGGTCCCTCCCAAATTGGGGCTAATTTGTGCTTCCTATCCTGTACCAACCTTAGTACCAAATCACCTTCTTTGAAAGAATGTTGTATGATTTTTTGACTATGATAACGTCGCAGACCTTGCTGATAAATGGCGGATCTTTGCAGCACAAGCTCTCGTTCTTCTTCTAAGAGATTGACGCCATCCTGTCGTGCGTTTTTGGCATCTGAGTCATCGTACGCCTGCACTCTTGGGATATCATGGATCATGTCCGTAGGAAGCATTGCTTCTGCACGATAAACCAGGAAAAAGGTGTTTGCCCTGTTGATCTATTTGGCGTCGTTCGAATACTCCAAAGCAAAGAAGGTAATTGTTCTATCCATGCTCCAACTGCTCTATGAACAGGAGATTCGAGTCTTGGGCGGATTCCTTGCAGTATCGAACTATTCATTCGTTCGACCTGACCATTGGATTATGGGTGTGCCATAGGTGCAAGATCTAGGCGAGTTCCCGTTTGCCAGCAATATTTTGCCAACTCTCCAATTGAGAAATGTGTCCCGTTATCCGTGATTATGTTGTGTGGAACGTCGTATCGCATGACTACGTCAATGAGGAAATTTCTGACAGTTACACCGTCAAGTTTTTTCATGGGTTTTGCTTCCACCCCCTTGGTATACTTATCTACTGCCACGAGTAGATGTGTAAGTCCACCACTTGCAGTTTTGAATGGTCCCATCATATCTAGCCCCTAGACCATAAATGGCCATGTTATGGGGATAGTTTTGAGTGCTTGAGCTGGCATATTCGCCTGCTTGGCGTAATACTGGCATCCGGCACATGTATTCACTATGTGCTCCGCATCTGTCTTGGCTGTGAGCCAGAAAAATCATGCACGGAATGCTTTTTTAACTATGCTTTTTAATTGAGCATGATGTCCGCAATCTCCTGCATGAATTTCCTGCATAATTTCTCGTCCTTCTGGCAAAATACATCGCTGAAAAATCCGATAGTACTGCGCTTATACAGGCAATCATTGATTACCGTGTATCCTTTGCATCGGCGTTGTATCTGCCTCTGCAAGACTTCGTCTGCTCCATTCGGGAACTTCTGATTAACTAAGAAGTTTAAGTATGGAATTGTCCAATCCAGGTTAACAAGCAAAACTTCTATTGACTCGAAAACTAGAGGATAGTCAACATCTTCGCCTTTTATTTATGCTTCATGCAAATGCTGGACGAACACACCAGGTGGTAGAGTCTTTACTCTTTCCGAGCCCATACGGGCTAATGCATCTGTGTTCCAGTTTTTTCCCTTTTGATGTGAAGTACTTCAAATCCCAGGAAGCAAATGGCAAACTCGTCGACCGTTTTTCGATATTCGGCCATGATGCGGCTTTTAGCATCCCATGTTTGGTTTAGCTGATGTTCTACCAAGTCTGAGTCACCATAGCAAAGTATACGTTTTACACATATCTCCTTTGCAATATGCAAGCCATGAAGCAATGCTTCGTATTCTGCCATATTGTTACTGGCGTTGAAATATATCTGTAATACATATTCCATTATGTCGCCTTTTGGAGATTTAAGCACTACACCAGCTCCAACGCCTTCTTTCATTTTGGATCCATCGAAATGCATGATCCAATGTTCCAACGCCAGGGCTGAAGGCTGAAGTATATAGAGTACAATGGTGAGTATGGTTTCGCTAACTCAGAGAGGATCAACTTCTCGGCGAGTTGGCTTCTAGCTAATTGTTTGTTTGTTCTTGCTCCCGTCCGGTTTTATATAGATAGCCAGATTAGGGCTTACAGAAAGGAAACCTAGAAGACTACAGAAAGTATCTAACTTGGAAAGTAACGAATCCGTCTTCTCCCCCAAGCCGCACCACTTTGGGCCGTGGTCCGGGTTCTTCTAGAATCCGGCTTCCCGCATGTTAGATTACTGGGTCACCCAATGGAGTAGCTCCATTGCCTATGGGCCACCCTGGTAACCTGGCCTTAGGCCAATGCCGGACATACCCCTAATTGACATATATCCAAGACTCAACAGCAACGTGAAATCTGCGCAACACAACCAAGACACTTTGCCCCAGCGAAACAGTGAGGTTGTCAATCTCACCGATTTTGCTAACACAAAGGATTAGATGTATAGTATGGAAAATAGTACTGGTTTGCAGTGAAGAGAGGAAAATAATGATTGTAGTAAAGAAAATAGTGTTTGCAGTGGTTGTATTATCATCATAAAAGAATGGACTTGGGTCCACGGTTCACTAGTGGTGTCTCTCCATAAAAGATAAATAACATGCTTGGTAAACAAATTACAACTAGGCAATTGACACATATAAAGGCTGCACCATAGTGCATATGCATGACATGATGATTACTGTGTGATTAATGCGGACATTACAACATAATTCATAGACCATTATCCAACTTCATCTATGACTAATAATCCACCCTCTGAGCGTCATCAAATCAAACTTCGGGTATTATGTTGCAAGCAACAGATTATTCTCTTATGTAATGTAATGTAAACAATGAAAACATTGTTGTTTTCTCCCTAATGGAAACAACACATCCCCCATCCGTCACATTTCTGTCACTCGATCACAGATGAAAGGGAGGCATGAACCCACTATTGATCATAAATACTCCCTCTTGGAGTTACAAGCATCTACTAGTAACTGAGAGCATGGAAGATCATAAATAACATAAACATGATAGATTGATAATCAGTTAACATAGCATTCAATATTCATTGGATCCAAGCAAACACAACATGTAGCATTACAGATAGATGATCTTGATCATATTAGGCATCTCACAAGATCTAAACATGGTGGCATAAAGAGGAGAATACAACCATCTAGATACTACTATGGACCCGTAGTCCAAGGATGAACTACTCACGCATCACTCCGGAGGTAGGCATGGTGATGTAGAGCCCTCCGGTGATGAATTCCCCTCCCGGCAGGGTGCCGGGGAGAGCCTCAGAACCATCCCGAACTAGGCATAACGATGACGGCGGCTATGAAACTTTTCGTGGATGGAGGTTTGGGTCTTTAGGCTTAAACCGAGAAGGAGCTTAAATAGGTGAAAGGGCGACGTCGGTGGGAGGCCAGGGGGCCACACCACCTGGTGGCGCGTCCTATGGTGTGGTGGCTCCAGGGCCCCCCTCCGGACTCCGTGTAAGTGATAGATTTCTAAGACCCTGGGATTTTGTTTCGTCCAATTCCGAGAATATTTCCAGAGCAAATTTTATGAAACCAAAAACAGCAGAAAACAGGAACTGGCTCTGTGTCATCTTGTTAATAGGTTAGCCCCAGGAAATCCATAAAAATGTCATAAAGTGTATAGAAAACATGTAGCATATGGCATGAAAACAACATGGAACATTAGAAATTATAGATACGTTTGAGACGTATCATATGTTCAGTCTCATCGGTAAGGTTCCACCACCGAAGACAAACCCGGGTAAGGATAGACTCTCTCCGGTGCTACATTTTTTTGGATTAGAAAAACTTTGGAAAATGCCCCGCTGGGGCTGATAGGGAGACTATTGAGAATTATGCACGCGCATACGTGTGGTAGTCATATTGAGGATTTTGTTTGCTGACAGTGGTGGAAGGAACGCTCCGTGGATGTGGCTGAAGGCGTTATCAAGGAAAAATCTAAGCTGGGGTTCGGCTGCTGATGCTTGCGTTGGGATACCCCAAGAGGAGGGTGTGATGAACACAGCGGTAGGAGTTTTCCCCTTAGTTAAGAACCAGGGTTATCAATCAGTAGGAGAAATAGGATCTTCGGAAGGTTGATGCCACTAACGGTGGTGCTGGTGCTTCACCGGTGTCAGCAACAACATGGAACCTGCACACAACACAACCAAAAAAAAAATCCCCAACTGTATAATGAGGTTGCCAATCTCACCGGTCTTGCTGAAAACAAAGATTAGACGTATAGTGTGGAAAACAGTGTATGCTTGCAGAAAGTAAAGAGAGCAGGAAATTGTTGCGGTTTGTTTAGCAGTGTGGAAAATGGACCGGGGTTCATAGGTTCACTAGTGGCGTCTCTCCATAAACCCGGTCCATTTTCCGTAGTGCACAATATAACATTATGACTACTATGATATTTAGTGTGGGCATTACAACAAAATACATAGACCGAAATCCATCTGCATCTATGACTAATAATCCACCCTCAGGTTATCATCCGAAGCCCCTTAGGTATTAAGTTGCAAGCAACAGATAATCGCATTAAGAAATGTGTGTAATGTAAGAAATGATTATACACGCGGGTACTCTCACTGATGTTTTCTCCCTAATGGCAACCGCACATCCTCCCCCTTCACGTTTCTATCACTCAAGCAAGGCAACAAGGAGGCATGAACCCAGTATCAAGCATAAATACTCCCTCTTGGAGTCACTAGCAACTACTTGGCCAGAGCAACCACTAGCAACGGAAAGCATGCAAGATCACAAATAACATATGCAATAAAGACTATAATCAACTTGGCATAAGGTCAATATTCATCGGATCCCAGCAAACACATCATAAAGAATTACATAAGATCAATCTCGATCATGATAGGCAGCTCACGAGATCTAAACATGGAGGCATATGAGGAGGAGACAACCATCTGGCTACTGTTATGGACCCGTAGTCCAGGGATGAACTACTCATGCATCACTCCGGAGGGGAGCATGGTGATGTAGAAGCCTCCGGTGATGATTTCCTCTTCGGAAGGGTGCCGGAAAACAGCTCCAGAACCCTCCTGATCTAGGGTTGACGACGACGGCGACTGCAGAACTTTTTCAGGATTTTTGATCAGGTGCCTAGGGTTTTCCATCCGGGGGGGAATAAACAGGCGAAAGGGCAGAGGCCGGGGAGGCCAGGGGGCCCCACACTCATAGTTGACGTGACCAGGGAGGACCCGCGCCAGCCCTTGGTGTGGCCCCCCTGTTGCCCCTCTTCGACTCCTCTTCGGTGTTCTGGATGCTTCCGGGAAAATAGGCACTTCGGGGTTTGTGGGGTCCAATTCCGAGAATGTTTCTAGAACAACTTTTCTGAAACCAAAAACAGCAGAAAACAGGGAACTGGCACTTGACATCTTGTTAATAGGTTAGTCCCGGAAAACGTATAAAAATGCTATAAATAAGGGAGACAACATGTAGCAATTGGCATAATATGATCATGGAGCATCAGAAATTAGGGATGCGTTTATGACGTATCAGCTGCGCTTGCATATTTGTATCGCCAGGTAATCCAAATAAATCTCATTTTCTTAGTACGTGGTTGTCTCCAAAAATTTGGATACTAACGAGCATGTCTCTATGTGCAGTTGGACGACGCTTCCCGTAGGGCCTTACCACAGGTCAGTATTGGTGGTATGATGGTACTACTCTCGGTTTGGATGTGGGAACACTTCTCGGTGGGACGGCCGAAAAAGTTGCAATGGAAGCCATGGGACGACCATGCAACCCGCTGGGTAGGGCTACATGGGTATATTGGTGGTATAGAGTTGCGGAGTTCAAAGGGGGCCCGAAGAGGGAGTGTGTGCGGTACACCAACGAGATTGATGAGCTGACCCCTGAGCACGTAATAACTGGTGATATCATTTTTTCGCATATTATTGTAGGTAATAATTGATGAGTTTTGTTGTAGCTTTTATATCTTGTATGATTTTTTAGGTGACATGGAGATCTATGGCACTCGGGAAAATTTCAAAAACACAAACAATCAGTTCAAGCTAAACCCAAAATGCCAAGAGGAAGAATATCTTTGGTTGTTGAAGGCTCCAATGATATGCATTTATGCAGCTGAGCTCCACTCGCCACATCGAGTTATGACCCAATTTGGGTTATTCCAAACTACACCGCCGCAGTGGAAGGACACAGAGTTTCTGTTACACGAGTAAGAAGCTAACTTTTCTCTCTTCCATTCTAATAAGAAGGGTGACAACGCCCTTAGAGCTTATGTGAAAGTAAGTTCTTACATCTTCTCGAGACCAATGTTTTGTTTTAAGTTTCACTTAAATTTTGCTTGTCAATGTCACAGCGTAGTGCCTATCGGATTCAAAAATTGGCTCATATGCTTGGTTGGAGTACCTCCAACGCCGCAGACCCAACCAATGATTCCTCTATCTCTCAAGGCCCTTCAGCCCCTGTCTGTGGTGGTGCCTCCTCCTCTAATCCAGTTGATCTTGAGGTAGTAATATATGTCTCACCGTAGATGTTTTGGAAATTGCTCCATACATATGATTTCTCATTTTCTTGTTTCAGTTTGATGATACTCTAGGTGACGATCAGACCTTGGAGGCATATGTACGTTCCTACGGTTTGAGGTCCAAGAAAAAGGACAAAATGGTTGTGGAGGAAGATGAGCACGAGTTCAAATATGAAGAGTCCGAGGAGCAAGAAGATGTTGAGGAGAAGGAGGAGGAAGATGTAGAAGCCGAGGAGGAGATCAAGGCCCCTCCGCAGCTACCCCCGAGGAGGAAGAAGATTTCGTGCAGGAGGAAGAATGCTGACCCGCCGTCCTCGCCGACGAGGAGGTTGACTCAGGCCAGCAAGGGAAGGAGGTAGATGTAATTGTTAGTGGACTTGTGTATTGTTCTGAACTTGTGGACTTGTGTATTGTCCCGAACTTAGGGACTTGTGTGTCGTCCTGAACTGGTGGATTTGTGTACTTGTCAAATTAAGTGGTCCTAAACTATTTGTGGACCAATTCTCCATGAACTTCATATTTGTGTACTCTTTATATTTTTCTTGTCAATTGTTTTTTTCGAACTTGATGGTACTTGTGAACTTCTGGTTTCTGCTTTGTTTTGAAAGAGCTACCCTCCCTTCCTTAGCCGTTTTGGTGACGGGGGGAGGGGTAGTTGCTCTCACCATGCCCAGGCATGTGGCGCTGCCCTTCTCATCACCGCGTCCCCTTCTTCACTTGAAAATATTTGATTCCACTTTTCTGGGCCTAGCTAAAAGGCGTTAAAGAAAAGCACTTCTTGGGAGATAACTCATGGTTTTATTTTCACTTTGTTTTTCTATATTTTCTTTGATTCAAGGGGTTATATACTTATGTAGCAACTCATGTGTATCTTTATTTCATGTTTTAGTAGTGCCAAGTAAGGTTTCTGACGAGAGTTGGAGTTGGTTTTTGGATTTCTGCGCAGGAAACTGATTTCTGCTGTCCACCGTAAAAAATCGTTAAAATCACAGAAAAATCAGAATGACCTCAAATTTCTTGTGCTTATTCCTCGGCAAATTCCACAACTTTTTTGGTCTTTAAGTTTTTCGATCCGAGCAACGTAAGTGCCTTGAAAAAAATTAGTCTTTACAGATTGTTCTGGTTTTGACAAATTCAGCCATTTTTCTTGCATTTTCTCTTTTGCGATGTCAAGTGGATTTCTTAGCTTCACGAAAATCAGTTGTTGTATCTTATGTTTAAAAGTATCAATAGAACTTGTGCCATACATAACCCTTATATTTTTAATTATTGCACTAACCCTCTAATGTGAATTACTCTCTCAGTGTGGTGTGAAGGAAGTTTTCAAGGGTCAAGAGAAGAGGGTGATATATGTGATCAAGAAGAGTGCAAGGTCAAAGCTTGGGAATGCCCCCGTGGTTCATCCAAGCATATTTTAAGAAGACTCAAGCATCTAAGCTTGGCGATTCCCAAGGCATCCCCTTCTTCATCAACAATCTATCAGATCACTTCTAGTGAAACTATATTTTTATTCGGTCACATCATATGAAGTTTACTTGGAGCGTCTGTTTGTTTTTATTTTGTTTTCCTTTGTTTATTTTTTCCTTGCTGCAATAATATAGCTGGACCCTAGCATTCTTTGTTTGGGAGATAGACACGCTCCACTTTTTTGTTTGAATACTTGCTATGCTAGTATTCTTAGTTTTTCTTCTAGTTGATGCAAAAAATTATGTTTAGATCTTGTTTTCATTGCATCTCTTGTCCAGAGCTGTTAGTTTTAGTAGTTTTATGTGAGTACTATCATGTTTGCTTGCTGAAGCATTTAGAGAGTTTTTGTTAAAGCATGTTTTGTATGGTGCTTGTTGGGAAAAGAAACTGCTGCTTGAGGTAGATTTTTTTACGGTGCAAGTAGAAGCTTGTATAGATTGTGGCTAGACTTTTTCATATCACGCTATATGTTATTTGAGTTCTAAATCCTTGTGGTTATTTAATAGAATGATTAGCCTCAAATAGCTAAGAGTGTTTAATGTGTAATTGAAAGAATCATGAGTTGTTCTTGTCATATTGAAGCATAAATTTGTGGTGTTCTCCTTTGAATGTTTTATTTTGGTTGACTTGGAGCATGCTCACACCATGTTTATGACTATGAACCAGTCACTTATAGCCTTAATGATCATTTAGTTTTTGAACTTGTGGTACCACTTATGCTTTGATTAATGATGTTTATGTCGCTATGCATGATTATGGCTCTTATGCTCTCTTGATTTGTCGTTGTCAGTCTTTTGCTAGCCTCCACCTGTAGTGAGTATGAGCTCTACTCGTGCATCCAACTCCCAAAAAACAAAGTTTTCCCATTTTGTACACCATACCTACCTACATTTGGTATTTAACCGCCACTCCAAAGTAAATTGCTCATGAGTTACCTTTAAAACTTTCAAAATTACTCCTGTTTTACCTCATGAGGACTTAAATAGGGAATCTTTATCTCACTTGTTGATTGGACTTTCACACCCTGGACTAGTGGCTTCATCTGCTTATCCAATGATAGAAGAGCTGGCGGCAGGGTGCCCAGCCCCAAATTAATAACAAGAAATTCTCTTCACTATTTTTGCCCCTGATTTATCAATCAAAGCATAATTGTGTAAACAAAAGAGAAAGAGGGATGACCTTCTACCGAGATGCATCCTTCTATGGGAGCCACTCTTGTGAACTCTAGTTGGCTTGTGACGTACTGTATTTTTTGTTTACCGTTCGTTGACATAAGCATACACCTCTCTTAAAATATAGACAGTCCTCCACGGTATGTGATTATTGGCATGCACCCAAGGATTCGGTTAGCCATGGTTTGTGTAAGATGGTTGGGAAGAGTGTCAAGCTATTTATACACATGTTTAATAAAATAAAAGCTCTAGCACATGAGTGATCCATGCTTCCCTCTGCGAAGGGCCTTTCTTTTACTTTTATGTTGAGTCTCCATGTTCTAACTGTATGCACGGTTGAGAGAGCATAGTTGCCATTATGAGTTTTATGTGCATTTGTCCTAGAAACATTATTAATTGATTCATGATGTGTTATTGCTTGTTCTCTAATTATTTGTTCTAGTCTTCCTCATGAACTTTGAAGGTGCCCTGTCATTTATGTTTTTCCCCACTCTTAAGGACTACCGAAATATCACTTTGACATGTTTTCTCTATTCTTGAAACAAACGTATATCTTTCGTTGCATTGCTATTCATGATATTTTATTTGTGTTCCTTCTTGTGATGCAAGGTGATTGCTGTGCTTTATTATTAAAATTCTATTTATCATGCTTGTGTTTAAGTTCTATGATCTCAGCTTACTTATGCTTTTAGATTATTGATGATCCAGTTTATGTTAGTAGCATGTCACCTCAGAAATTATGTGTTTATATCGTTTACCTACTCGAGGACGAGTAGGAATTAAGCTTGGGGATGTTGATACGTCATAAATGTATCATTAATTTCTGATGTTCCATGTTGTTTTCATGTTGTTTCCCACATGTTTGATATACAATTTATGTCAATTTTATCGATTTTTCGGACTAACCTATTGACAAGATGCCAAAGAGCCAGTTCCCTGTTTTCTACTGTTTTTAGTTTCAGAAAAGTTGTTCTAGAAATATTCTCGGAATTGGAAAATTCGAATCCCGGAAGTCTTAGAATTTTCAAAGGTTCCATGTTGTTGCTAAACCGGTAGTGCGCCCTTCCATCTCAGTTGCATCAACCTTCAGAGATTGCTTGTCCTCCTACTGGTCGATTCAACCTTGGTTTCTTTTCTGAGGGAAAACTTGCCGCTGCACTCTTCACAACCTTTGTCTTGGGGTTTACCAACGTCAGCCACCACTACCCCGACCGAAGCGTAACAAAAAGCCATTGCGATTGCTATCAGCAAAGGAAGTCATATACCATTATCCCGTCAACTGGTTATTTGAGTGTGACACAGTTTCAATCTTCTATACCAACCATTAATTGTTTTCACTCTACTAGACCAGCAAGTTTACCATTAAACATATTAATATCTCAAAACAACAACAAATAATCAAGTGAACCAGTTTAATGATCTACAAGAATATGCAAGCTTTTCCATTATACCATCTACCACTAGTAGCATTTTCTACCAAACACCATAAAACAAAAACGCTCCAAGAGATATAGCAATGAAACAAGAGAGTACTAACACAAATCTACTAAAACTAACAGCTCTGAATAAGAGATGCGAGAAAAACATGAGCTAAATAGGAATTTTGCATCAACTAGAAGAAAAAACTGAGAATACGAGCATAACTAGTATTCAAACGAAAAAGCGGAGCATGTCTCTCTCCCGCATAAAGAATGCTAGGTTCCAACTATATTATTGCAGCAAGGAAAACGAAAGAAAACTGAAGGGAATATGCCCGAGAGGCAATAATAAAGTGGTTATTATCTTATTCCTTGTTTATGATAAATGTTTATTTCTCATGCTAGAATTGTATTAACCGGAAACATTGAGACATGTGTGTTTAATAAACAAACAATGGTTCCTAGTGAAGCCTCTCTTTTAACTAGCTCGTTGATTAATAGATGATCAAGGTTTCTTGATCATGAACATTGGATGTTGTTAATAACGAGGTCATGTCATTAGAAGAATTATGTGATGAACATAGACCCAATATCAAGATAACAATACGATCAAATCATTTAGTTTATATTGTTATATCTCGCGTACGAAGTAACTTATTCCTTAGACCATGAGATCATGCCAATCACTGGTACCGGAAGGGTGCTTTGATGTCATCAAACGTCACACCGTAACAGGGTGACTATAAAGGTGACGTTAGGTATTCGGAAAGTATTAGCTGAGGATCATGGATCAAGAGTGGGATTTGTCCATCCAAAATGAGGGTGAGATATACTATGGGCCCTCTTGGTGATATCACATCGACACCGCTTGCAAGCACGTGATATGATCACAAGGATGTCATATCACAGAAACGAGAAAAGAGTACTTGTCAGGTAACAAGATTGAACAAGGTATGGTTGATACAAATGATCGAATCTCGGACAAGTAAAATATCGTGAGACAAAGGGAATAGTTATGACGTTGATGGTTCACACGATCACGCGAGTCATCGTTGAATATATAGTAGTCATCACGGATCTCCAGATCCCGCTGTTGATTATTGATTGGAGAGGTGTCTCGATCATGTCTATGTTATTCGCGAACCGTAGGGTGACACACTTAAGGTTTGATGACGCATTTGAGAGGATACGGAATATCGGAGAAAAGTTTGGACAACACCGAAATTGTTTCGGGGAATATTGAAATAGTCACCGGAATTGTTTCAGGGAATATTGAAATAGTTCAAGGTGGTATATGTTAATGTTTGATTAAAAAATACTTCAAGGGGGTAAGTGTTAATTTTTGTTAATAGGATTAACAAATATTAAAATAAATAAATGAAATTGTTTTATTTATTTATTAAAGAAAACCCTTGGAATTTTGAGTGGAAATTGATGAGAGAATGAGTGGGTTGAGTGGAGACTCCACCCACATGATGAGGGGAGAGGTGGAGGCACCAAAAATTCGTGGCTTCCTCCCCCTCCTATATAAAGATGGGTTGGACCTCCCTTTCCTCACACACTTGCCCACCTCACTTCCTCTCCACCCGCTGCTCCATTCCATGGTCTCCGGCTTGGCGGAGCCCTGACCGTGGGATTCTTCACCACCACCACGTCGTCGTGCTGCCGGAGTTCCGGAGGATCCTCTGCTTCCGCCTCCCCGCTGGATCGAGGGAACAAGGGCACCGCCGGATTGCGGTGCACATCTTCTCTCTCTCAGGATCGGTGTGCGTACGACTACGCCAACAACGAGATTTTATCTCGTAACGCTTTGTGTGTTCGAGGGTATGTTCTTCTTAAGACTCTCTCTATGCTCGTTGCTTTCATCTCCTAGATTAGATCTTGGCCTTTCGAGTGTCTCTCGCGTAGGAAATTTTTTGTTTTCTATGCAACGACCCCTTCAAAAACAAAGGAAAACAAAATAAAAACAAATTGACGCTCCAAGTAAATTTCATATGATGGGACCGAATAAAAATATAGTTTCACTAGAAGTAACCTGATAAATTGTTGATGAAGAAGGGGATGCCTTGGGCATCCCCAAGCTTAGACGCTTGAGTCTTATTAGAATTTTCTCAGATGAAGCACGGGGGCATCCCCAAGCTTAGACCTTGCACTCTTTTTAATCACATTATATCACCCTCTTCTCTTGACCCTTGAAAACATCCTTCACACCACACTCAAAGAGTAATTCGCGTTAGAGGGTTACTGCAAAAATCAAAAATCCATGGGTTCTATATTGTCACAAGTTCTATTGATACTTTTGAACATTATCTACAGCCACTGATGTTTTGTGAAGCAAAGAAATCCACTTGACATCGTAAAAGAGCAAATACAAGAAAAATGGCAGAATCTGCCAAAACCAGAACAGTGTGTAGATACGAATTTTTTCGGGGCACTTACATTGCTCAGATAGAAAAACTTAAATAACAAAACAATTTCGTAATTAGCCGAGGAATAAGCACAAAATATTTCAGGGCATTCTGATCTTTCTGGATTTGATACGATTTTTTATGGTGAACAACAGAAATCTGTTTTCTGCGCAGAAATCCAAAACCAACTCCAACTTTCGCTAGAAACTTTACTTGGCACAACTAATACATGAAAATAAATATACAAAGGAGTTTCTACATAAGTAAACAACGCCTTGACTCAAAGAAAACGGAGAAAAACAAAGCAAAAATAAAACCATGGGTTATCTCCCAAGAAGTGTTTTTCTTTAACGCCTTTTAGCTAGGCATGATAATTTGAGAAGAAGCTCACATGAGAAATATAAATTGAAGTAAAAGAGAGCATCAAGAAGCAAATGTAAAACAAATTTAAGTCTAACCCACTTCCTATGAAAAATAATCTTGTAGAAAAACAACTCATGAAAGCACAAGGCAACAAGCATAGGAAAGCAAAACAAGCGCAACTTAAAATAATTCAACATAAAGACGGGAAACTTGATATTGTTGAGATGCATAAGACTATGTTTCCCTCTCTCATAATAACTTTCATTAGCATCATGAATGAAATTAACAATATAACTATCACAAGAAATATTCTTATCATGAGCCACATGCATAAAAGAATTAATACTCTCCACATAAGCATAGTCATTCTTATTAATAGCAGTGGGATCAAATTCAACAAAATAACTATCATTATTATTCTGATCACCATAATCATAAAATATAGGAGACATATTATAATCATAATTAAATTTCTCCTCAATAGTAGGTGGACTGAAATAACATATTCATCATTGTAATCATCATATATTGGAGGCAAAGTATCATCAAATAAAATTTCCTCCTCAAAACTTGGGGGACTAAAAATATCATATTCATCAAGACCAGCTTCCCCAAGCTTAGATTTTTCCATAGCATTAGAAATAATGGTGTTCAAAGAATTAATGCTAATAACATTGCTACTAGCATGCAAATAAAGCTCCATAGGTTTTTTTAATTTTCTCTTCAAACACTTCATGTCCTAACTCAAGATAAATATTATAAAGCTATCTCATTTTTTTGATGTTTTCCATTAATCCTAACTAGTAAAAATAAAAAACAAGCAACAAGTAAAAATAAGCCTAACTAGTGAAAATAAAAACAAGAAACAAAAAATATATAATTGCAGAATCTAAAGGAAATAACTTCGAGCACTCACAGAGGATGTGAGTACCTTTTACCTTACCTCCTCGGCAACGGCGCCAGAAAAGAGCTTGATGTCTACCCATGCTTCTATTCTTGTAGACACTGTTGGGCCTCCAAGTGTAGAGGTTTGTAGAACAATAGCAAGTTTCCCTTAAGTGGATCACCCAAGGTTTATCGAACTCAGGGAGATAGAGGTCAAAGATATCCCTCTCAAGCAACCCTGCAATTACGATACAAGAAGTCTATTGTGTCCCTAACACACCTAATACAATTTTAGTTGTATAGGTGCGCTAGTTCGGCAAAGAGGGAGTAAAATACAAGTAATATGGATGATTATAAGTGATAGTAACAATCTGAAATAAAAATGGCAGCAAGCAAACATGTAGCAGAACTGATTGTAGATGGTGTTTCAATGCTTAGAAACAAGGCCTAGGGATCCTACTTTCACTAGTGAACACTCTCAACAATGATAACATAATTGAATGCATAAATATCTCTCTTCACTATGCTACTCTGAACCACTCTCCGGTCGAATAACAAACACCAATTCATTGTGTAGGGCTACAAAGCACACCTTAAAGCCGCATTCCCATGTCTAGTTAACCCCACACTGTCAACTTGAGCGCCCTAGAAGGTACTAGACAAACACCACAATTTCATAGGGTCATCCAACACAATATATAAATATCATGATAAACCACACGGTGCACACACTGTCACCATTACACTGTGATCAAAGTGTTTAGGAGATCTCATAACAAAACCACTTGAGTAGCATAACAAATGAAGAGTAACATCTACTTATTCAACTAGATTACAAAGCTCACGATCACATAAAGATCACACCATGGGATAACTACTCCCTCCTCATCATAGGAGACAGCAACGACGATGAAGATAGCGGTGGAGTCGATGGAGATTTCTCCGGGGGCACTTCCCCGTCCCGGCAGGGTGTCGGAACAGAGATTTCTTTACCCCTAAACTTGTCGGCGACGGCGGCGGAGCTACGGAACTTTTCGTGGAAAAATGCTGATTTTTCTTTAGGATTTATGCATCGGGGGGCATATATAGGCGAAATGGCGATGGCGGTGGGCGCCCTGAGGGGCCCACACCACCTCCCGGCGCGGCCAGGGCCCCACCCGCAAGGATGCATGGTGTGGGGCTACAGGGGCCCCCTCCCGGTCTCTTCGGGACTCCGTGGAACCTTTGGGAATTCTAAGACTTCCGGGATTCGAATTTTCCAATTCTGAGAATATTTCCATAACAACTTTTTTGGATCTAAAAACAGCAGAAACATGAAGTGACTCTGTGGCATCTTGTCAATAGGTTAGTCCCGGGAAATCGATAAAAATGACATAAAGTGTAAGGAAAACATATATCATATGGCATGAAAACAACATGGAACATGTGAAATTAAGGATACATTTATGAAGTATCAATGCCGGTCTCTTGTATGTTGCCTGGAAATTCTTCGCGAAGTCGCGAGTGAGATCGTCCCAGGATGTGTAACACGCGCGCGGTCTTCCTTCGAGCCAGCTTCGGGCAGCCCCGACGAGGTGCAGGTTTAAGTACTACATGGCTGTCACCTTGTTTCCGCGCTGGCACTTCACCGCGGTCAGGTAATCTGAGAGCCAGGTCTTAGGTTCCTGTGAGCCATCATACTTCGAGTCTTCCGAGGTGAGCTTGAATCTCTTGGGCATCGGTGCATCACGGATGCTGCTACTGAAGCACATCGCGCCGCAAGCTTCCTCATCGGAGGAGGTAGATAATGAGCGGGCGCAGTTCATGCGTGCACGGGCTCTGTCGACCTTGTTCTGCACGATGTCCCTCCGCGCGTTGTATTGGGATCGGTCGCGACTGTCTTCTCGCTGCGGTTCCCTGCTGCGATGTCGCGAGCGGTTTCCGTGGTGCTGCGGGCTACCATCACGGCGTCTTGCCTCCTTGCCCCTGGGGCGACGAGTCGACTCCTTGTCTCCTCTTCTAGGGGACGTACTCTCGCGTTTGCGAGGTGTTCTGTCCACTTGAGGTGTTTTATTAGCTTCAGGGGTCGCTACATTCTTGCGGGTTTGGGAGGCAATCGCCGCTATGGCCATGCCTAGCCCCCTTTGGACTTGGTGATGTTGTTCTTCGCGGGGGTCGTTTTCAGGTGGCTGGTTTGCCTGTAGGTAGGTAGCTGCGGCCAGGACCGTGGCTGCAGGAGTTATCGGGTGCACGTTTCCCTCATTGTCGACGTGCATGAGGGAGGTCTCGATGGTTTTGCTAATCTCGTTGAGGGATCCTTGGTCCATACGGGCGGTCCTCGAGACGTACTTCCCCTTTTTGATGGGTTGGTTCTCTGTCGAGTGAGTTCTGGAGAGCTCCGCTCGGTGCTGGCTCGAAGCTTCTGCTGCGCGTCGGCGTGCGTCGAGTTCCTTGCGGGCGTCCGCTAACTGGCGTCTTTTCAGTGATAGATGATAGTGGTATGCTATCAGGTATTCTCCGGAGGCCTCGGGCTCTAGCGGGTGGCCAGTTTGCACCGCTGCTTTTCCCTTCTCCCAGGTATCCCGTGAAACACTGATCTGTTGCCTCGCGGCGAGGCTGGACTCTGTTTTGGCGGTTTCTTCAACTGTATCTGCCATATAGACGTGGGCCAGATATGGCTCGTGAGTCTCTGGCACGGGCCAGTATTCCTCTCCGAGTTTGGCAGGCTCTTCAGTCGCGATGGTGTGGAAGTCAAGCCTGTTGCGGCAGATGGAGCCACCGCTAGACTCCGAGTTATGATCAATATCGCTGAGCGGAGATTCTTGGGTCGCCGTGCTCGAGACAAACTTAGTGTCTGATCCATAGAGCGTGCTTGGGTCGGGGAAGCGTAGGATTCCCTCCTTGTTGGCGCGGAAATGGAGGTTGTCGAACGTCATGTTGCCGCTCTCCTGGAGACTGTTGAACGCCAGGAGAGATTCCAGCGAGTGAGCCGTGTAGATGAACAACCTAAAGCAGATTGGATCCAAAGGAGCCGAGGATCCCAGGCTCCAGTCGAAGCTCGGTGAAGATGAAGCCGGCGATGTCGTGGATCTAGTGCCTGCCGTTCCCACAGACTATGCCAATTTGTCGATGAGTCATGTCGACAAATCCCTCGGATGATCCGGTAGGGTTTCGAGTAGAGGAACAAAATAGGCGCTGATGGACACGACGGCTAACAGGGGGTACAATTTACCCAGGTTCGGGGCCCTCGTAGAGGTAATACCCTTACTCCTGCTTGTTTGTCCCTGTATTATGAAGATTGGTTACAATGGTGGTGCGCAAGTCGAGAGATTAGATCTCGAGCTATGGCTATGGTGGTGAAAACCTAGATTGGATGTCCCCCTCGGGTGGCTCTCCCATCCCTTAAATAGGTAGTTGGGTCTCAAGCCGTACCCGGGAGGGTTACAAACCCTAGCTCTAGTCGGTGGAGATTTTCCATCTTGACCCGCAAGTCTTACGGGTGGACCGTTGTTGGGCCTTCTAGAGCCATGGGGTAGTCCTTTCCGCCGGGCTTCAGTGCTGGGCCTTGGACCAGGTAGGCACATCCGTCAGGTCCGGAAGTCATCCCCACGCCACTCTTATTGATCACATTATATCACCCTCTTCTCTTGACCCTTGAAAATTTCCTTCACACCAAACTCAATGTAATTCTCATTAGAAGGTTAGTGCACAATCAAAAATTCACATTTTCTCCTTGGACACAAGCATTATAAATACTTTTTAAACATTAACTACAACCACTAATGTTTTGTGGAGCAAAGAAATCCACTCAACATAATAAAAGAGAGAATGCAAGTAAAAAAGGAAGAATCTGTCAAAACCAGAACAGTTTGTAAAGATGAATTTTTTCAGGGCACTTACATTACTCAAATCGAAAAACGCAAAGCTAGAAAAAGTTTTGGAATTAGCTGAGGAATAAGCACAAAAATTTGCAGGACATTTTGATCTTTCTGTGAGTTTTCACAAATTTAACGGTGGACAGCAGAAATCTGCTTTCTGCGCAGAAATCCAAATCGAACCTCAGCCTTTCACTAGAGACTTTACTTGACACAACAAATACGAGAAAATAAGATATTTGGAGCATTATGGGGTGAAGGTTAACAAACCTAGCTTCAAACATGTGAACTAAAGAGGCTACAACAGTTTCATAATTTGGAGCAAGTTATACTATGGATTTGTCCTCAAAATTCTCATGCTTACTAACATGATTAAAGAATTCTTCAATGGTATCCTTTCCCATTATAGAACCACTACCTATTGATATATATTTCAGGGTAAACTTAGGGAGCAACATGATGAAAAATAACAACAGCGAAACAAAAATAACAACTAGAATAAGAAGTAATTTTTTGTGTGTTTTTTATAAAGAGAAGCAAACAAGACAAAATAAAATAAGCGAAACAAAAACAAAGTAAGTAGATTGGAGGTGAGAGACCCCCTTGCATAAATCCTCTTCCTCCCCGGCAACGGCGCCATAAATTACTTGATGGAGACTGATGCTCTCGTTGGGAAACCCCAAGTGAAAGGTATGAAGAGCACATGAGCAAGTTTTCCCTTAGGAAGAAACCAAAGTTGAATCGACCAGTAGGAGAAAGAAATCTCTTCCGAAGGTTGATGGCGCTGATGTTGGCAGGGCGCACTACCAGTTCATCAGCAACGTGGAATCTACACAACACGATCAAATTACTTTGCCCAAACGAAGCAGTGAGGTTGTCAATCTCACCGGTTTTGCTGAAACAAAGAGTTAGACATATAGTGTGTAAAATAGTATTGTTTGTATTATATGAAAGAGAACAATAATTGCAGTAGGAAAACAACGGGAAAACAGTGGTTATATATCAGTGTAAAGAAATGGACCGGAGTCCACAGTTCACTAGAGGTGTCTCTCCAAAACGAATAGATAACATGCTGGCTAAACAAATTACAGCTGGGCAATTGATAGATGTAAAGGCTGCACCGCAGTGCATATGCATGTCATGATGATTACTATATGATTCATGCGGGCATTACAACAAGATACATAGACCGTTACCCAACTACATCTATGACTAATAATCCACCCTCAACGTGTCATCCGCGCAAACTTTGGGTATTAAGTTGCAAGCAATAGATAATTGCATTAAGCAAAATGTGTAATATAAACAATAAAATCATCCTTAGACAAAGCATTGTTGTTTTCTCCCTAATGGAAACAACACATCCCCCACCCGTTACGTTTCCGTCACTCGAGCGTGAGTGAAAGGGAGGCATGAACCCACTATCGAGCATAAATACTCCCTCTTGGTTACAAGCATCAACTTGGCCAGATCATCTACTAATAACGGAGAGCATGCAAGATCATAAATAACATACACATGAAATAACATGATAGATTGATAATCACTGGACATAACATTAAATATTCATCATATCCCAGCAAAAACAACATGTAGCATTACAATAAGATGATCTTGATCATGTTAGGCAGCTCACAAGATCTAAACATGAGGTATAAAAAGGAGAGAACAACCATCTAGCTACTGCCATGGACCCGTAGTCCAGGGATGAACTACTCACGCATCACTCCGGAGGCAGGCATGGTGATGAAGAGCCCTCCTGTGATGATCCCCCTCCCGACAGGGTGCCGGGGAGAGCTCCAGAACCCTCCCGAACTAGGGTTAACGATGACGGCGACTACGGATCTTTTTTGTGGAAAAGGCTCGGGTATTTAGGGTTAACGCAGGGGGAGGTATAAATAGGCGAGAGGGCAATGTCGGTGGGCATCCAAGGGGCCCACACTAACCCCAAGTGCGGCCAGAGGGGGCGCCGCCCTATGGTGTGGGGCCCCTGAGGCCCCCCTCCCGGTCTCCTCCAGACTACGTGGACGCAACGACTTTCTAAGACTCTGTGATTTTGTTTCGTCCAATTACGAGAATATTTCCAGAATGATTTTTCTGAAACAAAAAACAACAGAAAACAGGAACTGGCTCTGTGGCATCTTGTCAATAGGTTAGCCCTAGAAAATCCATAAACATGAAATAAAGTGTATAAGAAACATGTAGCAAGTGGCATGAAAATAATATGGAACATCAGAAATTATGGATACGTTTGAAACATATCAGGTTACCAGGGTGCACATAACCCGAGACTCGGAAATCATGGACCCGGAAATTTGGGAGCTGACCAGGGAGGTCCTTCTCAGGGAGAACATTCAGGTTTCCACAGTAACCCAAACCAGTTGAGTTAGGTGCAATACCACGTATTCACAACAAGTTCAAATAGGAGGGATAGACAATTACAGAAAGGGCCATTAATGCAGTAGCGCCGACAGTTCCGATGTGGGTAAATTGGTCTGAGTGACGAAGGGATGAACCTTGGACCTGTCGAGTAAGGATACCCGGTCCTAGGCCCAAGACTGAAGCCCAAGAAGGGATGCCTTTGGACTATTCTAGAAGGCCCAGTTGAAGCCCACCCGCAGTGCCTTCCGGGTTAAGATAGGAAACTTGTAACCGACATAGGGTTAGAGTTCGAGTCCTCCCCGGGTACGGTTTGAGACCTGGCCACCTATATAAGGCCAGGAGAACCACCGGGAGAGGACCAAGCAATACCGCACCACCAAGCCTTGAGATCGAGATCATACTCTCGACTTGAGCAACCCCCCATTGTAACCGATCTACTCGTGAATACAGATCGACAGAGGCAAGAGTAAGGGTTTTACCTCTACGAGGGCCCCGAACCTAGGTAAATCGTGCCTCATGTCTAGCCGACGATCGTCACCAGCGCCTACAGGTTCTCCTATTCAAAACCCTATGGGTTCACCCGAGGGACTTGTTGAGATGCAGATTCGACAATTGGCGCCGTCTGTGGGAACGGCAGGCGCTGGATCTCCGGCATCTTCGGCTTCATCGACAACCAACTCACGTTGGAAACCTTCGACTTCGACTCCGACCAACCCGATTCGAATCAGATCTGTTGTAGTCACCCCTCACTCGCCGGAATCACGCCCGGTATTCAGCGATCTGGAGAAGAGCGTCACCTTGACGTTCGGGAGCTTCAAGTTCTACACCAACAAATACGGGGTCCTTCACTTCCCTGAGGAATTGGGATCTGAGTCGATTTCCATCCCAGGAGTTGTAGATTCACGACCCTACTTGGCGAAAAGTGGCCGGTCCATCCACCTCAACACCAGCAACTTCCATACCCTCTCTACAGAGGAGCCCTCTCGGGCCAGGAAGGCCTTTCAAGCTACGCCTAGGACTTACAAGCCACATCTGGATCAGGTCTGCATGGCAGGATCGGAACAACCACCCGCAGAAACTGAACACAACGCAAGGGAACGTGCTGAGATCAACGTCTTGCGAGACGCTTGGGTCCGAGCAAAGGAGGCTATCCGCACGAGCAAACCACCTGCAGCCGGAGCCCCACACGAAGACATGATCGCCTACCACTATCATCTAGTGAGAGCGGCCACTGCGATCAAAGAAGCTCAGATAGATCTAGCCAAGCGGAAAAGATTGGTAGACGAGTCAAGTCAACGCCGAGCTGAGTTGTCCCTAACACCTTCTGTCGGGACTCGCCCCGCGAAGAAGGGACACGCCTCAAGAACCGCGACCATGGACGACGAGTCCCTGAACGGGATCAGCAAGTCACTCGGACCTTCCCTCATGCGGGTCGACGAGGAAGGAAACATCTATCCGCAAACTCGTGCTGCCGCAGTCCTAGCCGCAGCAACCTACATGCAGATAAATCAACCAGGAGAAAACGACCCCCGTGCGGAGCAATATAAGCAAGTTCGGAAGGGATTAGGCATGGCAGCCTCAAGGCTTGCCTCCTATGATCGCAGGAAAGCTGCTGCACAGAAGGAGAAGGAAACATCCCGCAGGCGCAGGAGTGCCTCGCCTAGGAGGGAGAAATCGCCTCGCCGTGGTCGAGGAAAAGAAGCCCGGTGACGTGATGATAGCCGAAGCAGCAGCGAAGGTAGCCCGAGAAATAAAGACCGCGGCTCGCGACATCATAGCAGCCGCTCGTGAAATCGTAGCAAGGAACCAAGGAGGGAAACCGATCGCGATCAGCGAGGTTATAATGCGCGATCGGACATCGCGCAAAATAAAGTAGACAGAGAGAGAGAGCTGCAAGGAACCGCGCACGCTCCTCATCCGGATGTTCTGATGACGAAACCTGCGGCGCGTTATGCTTTGCTCGCAGCATCCGCGAGGCGCCTCTACCCAAAAGATTCAAGCTCAACACAGAAGTAACAAAATGCGACGGTTCACTTGAACCTTCGTCATGGCTGAACGATTACCTCACGGCAGTAAAATGCCAACGTGGGAACAAGAACACGGCTATGCAATACCTCAACCTGCACTTGGTAGGAGCGGCACGCAGTTGGCTGGAAGCGAGACCGAAGTCCTGCTATGGGTCATGGGACGACCTACACTTTGATTTTTGCAAAAACTTCCAGGCCACATACAAAAGACCAGCGACCATCGAGGAATTGCGAGCCTGCAAGCAAAAGAGTGGCGAGTCCACTCGCGAATACATTCAGCGATGGACCACGCTCAGGAACACTGCGGGGAACATATCAGAGGAAGTAGCGGTTGAAGCCTTCGCAAAGGGCGCTCGATGAACTGCTTTCAGAGAAGAACTGGGACGAGCCGCATCCAATACTATTGGAGAACTGATGATCATAGCCGATAGATGGTCTAATGGAGAGGACTCAGTGCGCAACGAGAGGGCATCCTCACCCGCACCCGAGGACGATCGCCACGGTCGAAAGAAAAGAAGGAAGTACTACGATCACGATGACCGCGAAGAACTGGTAGCAGCAGAATTCACACGGAATCGCGATAGCGGACGCCGTGGAAATCGCGAATGGAAGCCAAAAACAGAGGACAAGACTCCCGAGGAGGACCTTGATGGATAATGCACGCTACATCTATTTACAGATAAACGCACATGCAAAACTAAGGCAACACACCTTCTCAAGGATTGCCGAAAGTTCCTTGACATCCACGAGGCCTTCTCGAAAAAGAATAGACCGGTAGTTAGTCAAGGCTACCCGCAACTTCCAGGAGGAGGACATCAAGGATTCCAACGACCACAACCCTTACCTCCACTAGGAAACCAGAACGCGGTGCTAGCCACACTACCTGCGCCACCAGTCGCCAACGCAGGAGGTAACGCATACTTGAACCCTGCCGGACTGTTAGGGATGATACAAAAGGTCTGCCCGTCAGGCAGGGCCCAGAAGACAAACACTCGACAGTTATGCATGGCTGTGCAAACCCCACCAGCAAGACCCGAGTACCTGAAGATGGCGGACCAGCCAATCACCTTTTCCAAGGAATACCACCCCCCACGAGTTTATCGACCGGGACACGTTGCCCTAGTAATCCAAGCACAAATTGGCAACTACGAACTGGCTCGCGTATTCATGGACGGGAGCAGCGGCATCAACATCATCTACGCGGACACTCTCCATCGGATGAACAGGAACCTGGAGGGACTCGCAGAATCAGAAACATCCTTCCACGGGATAGTTCCAGGAAAGGAGATCCGCCCACTCGGAATGATCAACCTGGAGGTGGTGTTGGGCAATCGATGCAAGTACAGGAGAGAATTTCTTGACTTCGAAGTAGTCGACTGGCCCTCACAGTACCACGCCATTCTTGGTCGAACAACGTTCTCAAGATTCATGGTAGTACCTCATTATGCATGCCTGAAGCTCAAGCTACCCGGGGAATACGGCACAATCACCATCGACGGAGATTTCCAAAAATCCAACAAGTGCGACATCGAGTTCAACGAGATCGCCAAATCTTTCGGGATGCACGAAGAACTGGAGGAGATAGCGAAAACCACGGATCACTCTGTGATGCCCCTCACGAAGAAGAACGCACCGGAGCTAGAATTCAGTGCCAACAGCGACACTCGCAAACATCAAGTGCACCCGACAGATTCCGCGAAAACGGCGATGGTCTCCACTACCCTCTCGCAAACATAGGAAAGCGCGCTCGTCGAACTCCTCCATGAGTACTGGGAAATTTTCGCCTGGCAGCCCTCAGATATGCCAGGAATACCCAGGGAGTTCGCCGAGCACTCACTCGAAGTCTACAAAGACACAAAGCCCATCAAGCAGACCACCCGACGGTTCTCAGAGCCCAAGCAGAAAGCGCTTGGAGAGGAAGTAAACAGACTGCTCGCGGCTAAATTTATCAGAGAGATTAAAATATCCACTTGGCTAGCAAATCCAGTGCTGGTCCCAAAGAAGAACACCAACATGCTTCGCGTGTGCATCGACTACACGTCATTGAACAAGCACTGCCCCAAGGATAGCTTTCCCCTCCCACAGATCGACCAGATCGTGGACTCCACTGCAGGCTGCCAACGCCTCTCCTTCCTAGATGCCTACTCGGGATACAACCAGATCAGGATGAAGCAGGAAGACAAGGAAAAGACAACATTCATCACACCTCATGGTGTATACTGCTACACGACAATGCCTTTCGGGCTCAAAAACGCAGTCGCAACATATCAGCGCTGCATGCAAAAATGCCTTGCCAAGCTGATTTGCAAGAACGTACAAGTGTACGTTGACGACATCGTCATCAAGACTCGAGTGGAGGATACGCTCCTCGAGGACATCAGAGAAACATTCGACGCTCTAAACGCATACAGGATCAAGCTCAACCCGACAAAATGCGTCTTCGGTGTCCCAGCAGGACAACTTCTCGGGTACCTGGTATCCGCCAGAGGAATCAAAGCCAACCTAGAGAAGATACAAGCAATCTTGACAATGAAGGAGCCGACCAATCTGCGCGGAGTGCAACAGCTCGCAGGGCGACTGGCCGCCTTGAGCAGATTCATTGCGCGATTGGGCGAGCAGGCATTACCCTTCTACAAGTTATTGAAAAAGACGGATAAATTCGAGTGGACACCAGAGGCAAGACAGGCGTTCGCAGACCTGAAACGAACCCTACAGAGCAGGCGCGTTCTGGCAACACCACAAGAAAGGGAACCGCTATACCTATACTTAGCCGCAACAAATCAAGTCATCAGCACGACCATCGTAGTCGAGCGACCCGAGGACGGCAAGACGTATGGAGTTCAAAGGCCAATCTACTACATCAGTGAGGTGCTTTCGCCGTGCAAGCAGCGATACCCTCACTACCAGAAGCTTGCATACGGAGTTGTCCTCACTGCTCGAAAGCTCAAACACTACTTCCAGGAGCATACCATAACGGTGCTAAACAACGCAGCACTCGGTACCATCATGAACAATCCAATGACATCCGGAAGAATAGCAAAGTGGAGCATTGAGATAGGCGTCTGGGACATCATCTACGCAGGGCGCAATTCCGTGAAGTCATAGGTACTCGTGGAATTCCTGAGCGAGTGGACAGAATTATAAACACCCGGACCGCCAGAGTAGACGAGTAACTGGATCATGTACTTCGATGGATCCAAAACAAACGAAGGAGTTGGAGCTGGGATCGTCCTTATATCACCTAGAGGAGACAAATTACAATACATCCTACGATTGGATTTCCCACCCGACGATCCAGCATCCAACAACGACGCCGAATACGAAGCCCTGTTACATGGGATGAAGATGGCAATCGCATGTGGAGCCACCCGACTGATGATCTATGGCGATTCCAATCTCATCGTGCAACAGACAATGAAGGAGTGCGACGCTATCGCAGAAAACATGGTTGCATATCGGGACATGTACAATCTACTCGAAGGAAGTTTCAAAGAATGTGAGCTGAAGCACATCGCGAGATCCAACAATGAAGAGGCAGATAGGCTGGCAAACATGGGGTCCACAAACACACCCATACCACCAGGAATATATTTCGAGCGGATGACCAAGCGTTCAGTCAAGGTCAAGAAAACTGCAGGAGCACCCGCAGCATTGGAGACAGAGGTCAGCCCGCAAGTTGCTATCATCGAGCTTACACATGGTATTTCAAGACAAGTTTTTCTGGTCGAGCCAGTCTGGATGCAGAAATACCTCGACTATTTGTCCACCAAACAGCTCCCAGCAGACGTTCGCGAGGCTCGACAAATAGTCCGACGCAGCAAATCTTTTCGGGTACTCAACGGCGAGCTATACAAACAGAGCATCTCAGGCATACTGCAAAGATGCATAGCACCCGAAGATGGCAAACTATTGCTGCGAGACATACATCAAGGAGATTGTGGACATCAGGCCAGCTGGAAAGCAATCGTGGGCAAACCTTTTCGAGCAGGATTCTACTGGCTCACAGCAGCCAGAGATGCAAAGGACTTGGTCGACATGACATCATATACGCAGGGCGCAATTCCGTGAAGTCACGGGTACTCGTGGAATTCCTGAGCGAGTGGACATAATTACAAACACCCGGAACGCTAGAGTACACGAGTAACTGGATCATGTACTTCGACGGATCCAAAACAAACGAAGAAGCTGGAGCTGGGATCGTCCTTATATCACCTAGAGGAGACAAATTACAATACATCCTACGATTGGATTTCCCACCCGACGATCCAGCATCCAACAACGACGCCGAATACGAAGCCCTGTTACATGGAATGAAGATGGCAATCGCATGTGGAGCCACCTGACTGATGATCTATGGCGATTCCAATCTCATCGTGCAACAAACAATGAAGGAGTGTGACGCTATCGCAGAAAACATGGTTGCATATCGGGACATGTACAATCTACTCGAAGGAAGTTTCAAAGAATGTGAGCTGAAGCACATCGCGAGATCCAGCAATGAAAAGGCAGATAGGCTGGCAAACATGGGGTCCACAAACACACCCATACCACCAGGAATATATTTCGAGCGGATGACCAAGCGTTCAGTCAAGGTCAAGAAAACTTCAGGAGCACCCGCAGCATTGGAGACAGAGGTCAGCCTGCAAGTTGCTATCATCGAGCTTACACATGGTATTTCAAGACAAGTTTTTCTGGTCGAGCCAGTCTGGATGCAAAAATACCTCGACTATTTGTCCACCAAACAGCTCCCAGCAGACGTTCGCGAGGCTCGACAAATAGTCCAACGCAGCAAATCTTTTCGGGTACTCAACGGCGAGCTATACAAAGAGAGCATCTCAGGCATACTGCAAAGATGCATAGCACCCGAAGATGGCAAAGAATTGCTGCGAGACATACATCAAGGAGATTGTGGACATCAGGCCAGCTGGAAAACAATCGTGGGCAAACCTTTTCGAGCAGGATTCTACTGGCTCACAGCAGCCAGAGATGCAAAGGACTTGGTCGACATGACATCATATACGCAGGGCGCAATTCCGTGAAGTCACGGGTACTCGTGGAATTCCTGAGCGAGTGGACAGAATTACAAACACCCGGAACGCCAGAGTACACGAGTAACTAGATCATGTACTTCGACGGATCCAAAACAAACGAAGAAGCTGGATCTGGGATCGTCCTTATATCACCTAGAGGAGACAAATTACAATACATCCTACGATTGGATTTCCCACCCGACGATCCAGCATCCAACAACGACGCCGAATACGAAGCCCTGTTACATGGAATGAAGATGGCAATCGCATGTGGAGCCACCTGACTGATGATCTATGGCGATTCCAATCTCATCGTGCAACAAACAATGAAGGAGTGTGACGCTATCGCAGAAAACATGGTTGCATATCGGGACATGTACAATCTACTCGAAGGAAGTTTCAAAGGATGTGAGCTGAAGCACATCACGAGATCCAGCAATGAAGAGGCAGATACGCTGGCAAACATGGGGTCCACAAACACACCCATACCACCAGGAATATATTTCGAGTGGATGACCAAGCGTTCAGTCAAGGTCAAGAAAACTGCAGGAGCACCCGCAGCATTGGAGACAGAGGTCAGCCCGCAAGTTGCTATCATCGAGCTTACACATGGTATTTCAAGACAAGTTTTTCTGGTCGAGCCAGTGTGGACGCAGAAATACCTCGACCACTTGTCCACCAAACAGCTCCCAGCAGACGTTCGCGAGGCTCGACAAATAGTCCGACGCAGCAAATCTTTTCGGGTACTCAACGGCGAGCTATACAAACAGAGCATCTCAGGCATACTGCAAAGATGCATAGCACCCGAAGATGGCAAAGAATTGCTGCGAGACATACATCAAGGAGATTGTGTACATCACGCCAGCTGGAAAGAAATTGTGGGCAAACCTTTTCGAGCAGGATTCTACTGGCTCACAGCAGCCAGAGATGCAAAGGACTTGGTCGACAGGACATCATATACGCAGGGCGCAATTCCGTGAAGTCACAGGTACTCGTGGAATTCCTGAGCGAGTGGACAGAATTACAAACACCCGGACCGCCAGAGTACACGAGTAACTGAATCATGTACTTCGACGGATCCAAAACAAATGAAGGAGCTGGAGCTGGGATCGTCCTTATATCACCTAGAGGAGACAAATTACAATACATCCTACGATTGGATTTCCCACCCGACGATCCAGCATCCAACAACGACGCCGAATACGATGCCCTGTTACATGGAATGAAGATGGCAATCACATGTGGAGCCACCCGACTGATGATCTATGGCGATTACAATCTCATCGCGCAACAGACAATGAAGGAGTGCGACGCTATCGCAGAAAACATGGTTGCATATCGGGACATGGACAATCTACTCGAAGAAAGTTTCAAAGGATGTGAGCTGAAGCACATCGCGAGATCCAGCAATGAAGAGGCAGATAGGCTGGCAAACATGGGGTCCACAAACACACCCATACCACCAGTAATATATTTCGAGCGGATGACCAAGCGTTCAGTCAAGGTCAAGAAAACTGCAGGAGCACCCGCAACATTGGAGACAGAGGTCAGCCCGCAAGTTGCTATCATCGAGGTTACACATGGTATTTCAAGACAAGTTTTTCTGTTCGAGCCAGTCTGGACGCAGAAATACCTGGACTACTTGTCCACCAAACAGCTCCCAGCAGACGTTCGCGAGGCTCAACAAATAGTCCGACACAGCTAATCTTTTTGGGTACTCAACGACGAGCTATACAAACAGAGCATCTCAGGCATACTGCAAAGATGCATAGCACCCGAAGATGGCAAAGAATTGCTGCGAGACATACATCAAGGAGATTGTGGACATCACTCCAGCTGGAAAGCAATCGTGGGCAAAGCTTTTCGAGCAGGATTCTACTGGCTCACAGCAGCCAGAGATGCAAAGGACTTGGTCGACAGGTGCAATGCTTGCCAGCGATTTGCACCTAAACCACATGCTCCCGCCACAGAATTACATATGATACCAATCGCCTGGCCCTTTGCACAATGGGGGCTGGACATGGTAGGGCCATTACGCAAGTCTACACCCGGAGGATACACACACTTGCTGGTCGCAGTTGACAAATTTACGAAGTGGATAGAAGCAATGCCAGTTACCTCGGCTAGCGTCCAATGCGTCGTAAAATTCCTCGACTCCATTGTGTGCAGATTTGGCATACCACACAACATCATCACCGACAACGGAAGCAATTTCACGGCCTAGGAAACACAACAGTTCTGTGAAAAAAAAGGAATCACCCTCAGCTTCGCTTCGGTGGCTCATCCGCAAACCAACGGCCAGGTCGAACGATCCAACGGATTGGTTTCGGCTGGCATCAAGAAACGACTACTCGACCGCCTACACCCAGCAGCAGGACATTGGGTAGAAGAGCTACCCTCTGTGCTATGGAGCCTCCGCACAACTCCTAATCGATCCACAAAATACACGCCATTTTTCATGGTATACGGGGCTGAAGCAGTCCTTCCCGAGGATGTCAAATTCAGCGCCCCACGGGTCGTTGCTTACAGCGAAGAAACCTCTAACAGGGCACTTGCGGAAGATATGGACGCACTCGACGAAATACGCGATATTGCACTCGCAATATCCGGAGTATACCAACAGTCGTTGCGAAACTATCGCAGTCGCCGTATACGCCACAGAGCCTTCGCAGTAGGAGATTTGGTGCTACGGCTCAAGCAGAAGGAAGGGCACAAGCTCGAACCACCATGGGAGGGACCCTTGATAATACACGAAGTTATCCCAGGTGGCGCCTATCGACTGAAGAACCCGACGACTGGTGGCATCTACTCCAACCCATGGAATGTTGCGCACCTCCGCAAATTCTATCGTTAAGATTTATCTTTGCTCGCAAAAATAAGGCTTTATTAGCCATCCTGTAGCTCGAAAGAAACACATGGCTTCTCAGTCATTTCAATAAAATACATGGTTTTTCAACCATAGCTACTCGAGTTCTTTGCCCTTACACGCTAAATAACAGGTATACACCCCAAATACACGGGGGCTGCACCTAACTAAGCATAACATGGAAAATTTCATATACAAAAGTTACAAACAAGGTAGACACCTTACAAAGTTTTGGACAACTATACAAAGTAACAAGATACATACATCCTACGATTACATATGGCGACGAGCATTTTCCTCGGCTAATACCCGATCCACCTCTTCCGAGGTCAATCGAATAATCTCCTCTACTACAAGCCGAACAACTCTATAATGAGGGGCCATGTCGACTAGACCATCAGGGAGCATAGCTACAAAGTTGAAATTCACCTCAGGATGCCACAATCGGACGAAAGAAAGCGCTACCACGGATCCGCAAATCATTTGATTACGGACACACTCGCGAATTTCGCCTTCTCGCCCGAAAGTTCTAAGGAGATGGCTCAAATCATCAGGACCCCTCTCCAACGGATAGAAATCAGAGTTCACAGCAATCAAGGCCTCATGGCAGGCGCCTGGACTACTCGATACTTCAACGTAGCCAGAACAAAGCCTCGACTACGGTCCGACCAGAAGTTGTTCGCATGTGGTTTGGAGCTACCAGCTTCGCGAGCAATAAAGTTATCCATCCAATGCGCTTCACGTTGACCATCAGGGTCAACAACTACAAAAGAAGGTTACAAAAAGTCAGCACAGAAAAGAAGAGCAGTCGGACCAAACGCTAGGGGGCTAACGTGCTTACACAACATATCCTTGGCAACGGCTGCAAGTTCCTCCATCACATACTCTTCACGATCAGCCGCAAGTTTTTGCTTCGACTTGGCCACATCAGCCACCCTGCGCAAAGCTTTATACTTGCGTTCGCAATCCGTGACACGATCACGAAGAGAAGCAAAAGTACTAACAGCAGCACCAAGCGGATCCAATCGTGCAGCAGATCCAGTCGAAGACTCCGCGGCAGCACCAATTTCCTGGAGGAAAACACAAAGGTTAAGGGAAAAGTTTCAAAGTAACCCCACTCGAGAAAACAAAACCACCTATTCAACAGGTGCTCGGGGGATACTCCCATCGGGAGAACTTCACGGCAATCAATCGCAAGAAATCAGCAATCAATCACAAGAAATCACAAACTTGGATACCAAAAGAACATTCTGATTAAAGGTAGAAGTACGGGAATACATCCCAAGGTTCATTACATCGGGAAGAACAAGTTAAAATAAATCCTATCCTATGGAATCACGGAAGTGCTGCCACTCGCAGCAGGTTGCCCCTTGCGTCTGGCACCAGCAATCAAGGCGGACAACTTCCGAGCAAGGGCTTCAGCCGACTCGCCGAAGGGACAAAGCGCTACCTTTCTGCCCGTGGAAGGATTGACGGGAAGACTCGAGTAGGCTTCATCCAAGCCTTCAACTCTGTGCGCCAACATGAACTGGATAGCGGTCTTTGCCCTGCACTCTGACTGGGCAACTAAGTAAGCCTGGAGGATGTCGTCCTCCAAGAAAACCTTCAGGAGACCGCCCAGCGTAGGCGGAACTGCGACATTCACCAAAAGATGCTCATGGATTTGCCTCAGCACTTGAGTGGCATCACCGATGAGGAGCCAATCTCATCCGCATGCTTCCGCAGCTGGGCGAGAGAATCCGTCACCGCATCCACCCTAGTAACCCCGGGCAGCTCCAGCGCTACGCCAAGAATATCTACAAGGGGCAGCATTAGTTTCAGAGACAGTCCAAGCTGGCCACGAAATAACAAAGAGAAGTATAACTTACTCGCGAAGTTCTGAGCTAAAGGACGGAGGAAGTCGACAAGATCATTGTCCTGTTTGACGCTAGCTTCCTCCAATTTCTTCAAAGCATCCTCAGCACCCGCGAGATTCCCCTCGTAGTCAGCTGACTGCTTGCGAAGGGACTCAAGTTCCTTTCGAGCAGTCTCCAACTCAGCCTCGAGGTTGTTCGCCCGAGTGATAGCATCGGTCTTCTCAGCCTTCAGAACTTCGGCTTGAGCTGCACAATAATGGATTTCAGAGCCGAAGAAATTCGCACGACTGGAAAATATAAAGATAAAGAGCAAATCAAGTTACCTTGGAGGAGTTGACCTTCCGAGACGAGTCGGTCGCGATCTGCCCGAAGGGTCACGCACTCCGTCTCAGCCGAAATTACACGACGGCCAACAGCCACGAGGCAGTCAAGGAGAGCCTGCAAAACAAAGAAGAAAGAAAATCAAGGAAGATAGAGAAGTTTGAGCCTATTCATGACTGTACACAGTCGTGAATAGCCTCGGGGGCTACTCCCATCGGGAGCACTGCTAAGTTCTTGAGCCTGTGGCCAATCGCAAGCGATTAACCACAGCCTCGGGGGCTACTCCCATCGGGAGCACTGACGTGCACCTGATAAAAATTCTAAACGCACAAACATACAGAATGAAAGGAAAAGAGTAAATCTTACTTGGCCCTGAGCGATGCAGAGGGGATCAGCTGAACTACCCGACACTTCTTTCGAAGTCGAGGCTCCAACTGTAAGGCTAGGCAATCTGTACTCTATGGCCGCAGCTGTTGGAGCTGGACTCGGCGAGTTTTGGACATTCCTAGCGGTTGGAGTCTCATCCGCATCAACATTCTTCCTCTTAGGAAGAGAAGAGGCAAATTGACCGGGGCTGATGGATTGAAGCCTATTATCAAAGAAAAGCAACAGTATAAGGAAGAGCAAGCAAAGGCATTCGACTAAGAAAGTGGAAGAAAGAAAGAAACTTACTCGTCGTCTTCATCATCAAGCATATTCGCGTTCCAAGCGGTTTGGATTGTCGGCTTGGGAGCAAGAGGAGTGCGCACACTCAGCGGGGTCGCATGGAGAGGCTCCTTATCGGACACTCCACCCAGGGAGTTGTCCTTAGAAGTAGCTTCGTCTCCTCCCGCCCGGCGGCGCTTGAGGTGGCGAAGATCGCTACTCGATTCCTCCACATCATCCGAAGAAGCATGGTCGGAGCTCTAGCTAGCATCCGCAACACTGGTGTCAGCAGGGACATCCAGGTTACTCGCCAACAAGTCAGAAACTTCTTCACCAGAAACTGGCGGGTAGCAAGTTGCTACTGCCAAACTCTACAAGGAGAGAACATGAAGGAAAGAAGAAAAAACTCAATCTAAAGATTCGCAAAACGAAGGAAAAGTTGGAGACAGAAAAAGCATTTAACTTACATCGGATGGAGGAGGATTTGAGGCTGCAAAGGCTGTGATTGGACAATCGGCGAAAGACTCGCCTACCTTCAGCTTCGTGATGGCCGCAATCTTCTTCTCGAACTCGGCATTCGAGAGTTCTTCACGGCTCACTCGGATGGGGTCTTCAGCTCCTTGGTACTCCCACATGGTAGAGGGCCTCGCCTGCAGGAGTTGGATCCTGTGCTTAAGGAACACACTCGTAAGATGCAAGCCGTTCAGCGCAACCCCTGCAGTTTGGTCGCGGAGCGCTGCAACCTTGGCGAGTAGCGGGGCGACGATCCGGCTCTCTTCAGCTGAGAGCTTGTGCGCCCAGGACTTTCGCCGCTTCAGAACAGCAAACGGGTGGAATTCGTTAACTCCACCCGCGCTGTTGTCGACGACATAAACCACTTCTTCCTCCACCCTTGCGCAGAGTCGATGAGTTGCATGTCGAAGTAGAGGGTGTCGGACTTCGCCTGGATTCCGAAGCCGCCGGTGCGCAGCGTCTCCCCAAGCTTAGCTTCCACCCGCGATTTCTCGCGGAAAGCCCGCACCTTGAACAGAGCCTTCCAAAGGCCCCAGTGCGGGCGAACACCGAGAAAGCACTCGCAAAGCACAATGAAGCACGAGATGTGTTGCACCGCGTTCGGAGGCAGGTCGTGGAGCTGTATGCCATAGACATACAACAATGCCACGAAGAAGGGGTGAAGGGGGAGTGAAAGCCCGCGCGAGACGTGATCCGCGAAGATCACGCGCTCGTTCACGCGGGGATTGGGTACCTCTTCCTTTTTGCCGAGGCGAACTCGCTTCTCGGCGTCGGCAGGCAGCAATCCCTCCCTTTGCATCTCCTTGATGCTCTTCTGCGTGGTGTTGGCGGAGCGCCAGTCGCCAGAGCGCGGAGCAGGAGCCACAGGGACATCCTCGGGCCCTTGCGAGGAGGAAACAGCGGCGCTTCGTTTCTTGCCTCCCACCATGAGCGCTGGTGCGAGTTTGAGAACATAGAAGGAGCGCGAGGAAGACGAAGGCTAGGAAGGTGAAAACTGGGAAGCAAATGACGGGAAATTTTTACTCTTCACCTAAGGCCCGTACTTATACACGGTATCGCCCAATCCTGACCGCTCGTCGAGCAACGTGGCGCTCATCGCGGCGGCCACGCGTGAAGCCGAAACGAAACGGCGGTGAACGTTGTTTCGTGCCACGATCTTAACAGAAGATCGTGGGCATTTACTGCGCGCGGTTCGCGGGAAAACCGGAAACGACGTCTCGTTTCCAGTCAAAAAGCTGACAAGGTGGGCCAGCAAATCCTGTTTTTGCTTCGTCACGTCCCATTGGGAGGATTCAGAGCAAACAGAGTGCGCTATGACGTTATGACAAACGTCATCAAGTCTTCGTCACGTCCCATCGGGAGGATTCAGAGCAAACAGAGTGCGCTATGACGTCATGACAAACGTCATCAAGTCTGAAATACTTTCGAATAAAACCCCAAACACAAACAAAACTTCGTATGGGTAAGATCAAAAACGCGGAAGAACTTTCGCATAAAATAGAACCCAAGACACGGAATTTTCTTTCGTATGGGCACAAACAAATTGTCGGATATATACTGAATAGGGGTATAGAAGATGGTAGACAAAAGAGCCGGACTACCAGGGTGGCCTACAAGGTAATGGGCTTAGGTCCATTGGGCGGCCCAGTAGTCCGACGCGCAGAAGCCGGATTCTAGAAGAACCCGGATCACGGCCCACGTGATCTGGCTTGGAGGAGAAGACGGATTCCTTACTTTCCAAGTTATAAGTTAAACGTAGTCTTCTAGGTTTCTTGTTCTGTAAGCCCTAATCCGGCTATTATATAAAACCGGACGGGAGATAGATTACATAAGTTTTTTTAGTTCCAAGGTTCTAGGTTCAAGCTCAAGCCTTACGCAACTCGCCGGGAAGTTCATCCTCGACGAGTAGCTAGATCTATTCCCTCACATTGTAACCCTGTTATACGGGCTTTAGTCCCAATTAGTGAGAAGTGCAGGAGTAGGTACGCCGTACTGTCGCGACGTACCGAACCTGGGTAAAATCCCGTGTTCTGTGTTACTACGCTATCCCGTTACCCCACGTCTCTACCGTAGTCTCATGGCACCCCAGTCTATGAAAACTACTACGATGTCTCGACAGTTGGCGCCCACCGTGGGGTAAACGACGTCAGGCGTGAAATTCCGATCTGGGATACTAGGCGGAATTGGAAGATCGATCACTGTCGGAAGCTTGGAATTCGACGACGACGTCAGGCGCTTCCTCGACAATGGATCCTACATACCGGCGCAAAACCACCTGGTAAGTGCCTGCGTTTTACCGATTGGATCTGCTAACATCTTTATCGGATTAACCGCGGAAGCAATGGGGTTTTGCGGTGAAAGCAATTATTTCCCACCCGCCCTATACCCAGTCGAAGACGACTATGATGCCGGATTTTGCTCAGATCGCCGACAAAACAGTGATACGCACTTTATCGGCATGGTGCAATCCGAGATCGCCGAAAACACGGATGACGGAAATCCCGTGCAAGAGGCAGACAACAATACACCCGTCACAGAGACGGAAGAACCAACACCCGTCACAGAGACGGAAGATCCGACATCCGTCAACCAGACGATGAACTCGGAAACAGAGTCCGTACTTGCCGCCATAGAGGCGAGATTGGAGTCGGAAACCGGATCGGATAACTTCAACTCCGAAGACGAAGACGATGATGCCTTCGTAAGAAAAGTTAAGTCCTTTCAAGAGGGATTCCATGAAGTGCTAATGGCAAAACCAGCTGATACAACGGGTGCCGACAGCCAGGAAAGCCCTAAAACCCCTCCGCCAGTGGAAGAGAGGGAAGACGGAGAAACTTCTCCGATATTCCCTAATGTCAAGGAGATGACAGAGGATGAACCTGTCAAAAAACCTCCGTCTTCCAAGAAAAAGCACCGTGCTTCTAAAAAACTCCAGTACAAACTCCGGAAGAAAAAGTCAGCTGATCTCGCTGATGAAAACCTGGAAGTTGGAGATATTAGTGGCACAAAGCCTACGGAAAAGAAATCTAAGGAAATCACTGCTCCGCCAATGACAGAACTGGAAGAGCAAGAACTATTACAAACTCCAGTGGGACCCAATGAACCCCCTGAGATGCTGGAAGCCAGGAGACAAGCTTTCCAACGACAACAGCAACATCTGCTTAGATCTCGGCAACATCTCCAACAAACCCACAATGACATCAAAATCATGAAGGAAGAAATAGAGGAGTACGAGAGAAAGCATAGATCTGCCTTAAAACCTACTAGGTTACCCGGAATTGCAAAATCGGAAGAACTGCCGCCAAAAGAAAGGTTCTATAACCCATCTTGGCAAAAGCAGTTAAACGGCAAAGATGCCAAGGGCAAACCAATATACAAAACCGCAGCTGAAAACGCGGAAGCAGCGTTCGCCATCCTGAACAATGATCTGTACTCCAACGGGGAAAAACTCCAAGGGGTGTATGCTTTCCTAGGAAAAGCATTACAGCAGCAACAGCGAGGACAAGAGCGATCAGGGAGGCTGCATGATAATTCCGCCCTCTGCAAAACTGTTACTTGCGCTGCTGGAGCACCTGGACCGGAAGAACCCGGAGATTCGGATAAAAAAGAGGATCCGAGAAAAGACAAGAAAAACCCCGACAACCGGGACGCAACGTCTAGAACCGGACCTCATCTCCCGAAAGATGGATATAAACCACACGATCGGGAAGACAAACACCGGAATGACGGCAAAATAATGCCACCTCCGAGAAACCCAGCTGAAAAAGCTGGAAGATACGATACACCTCACAGACATGAAAGATCTCGGACACCGCCTAAAGATAAGGAAAGGTACAGGAGCAGGACTCCACCTAATCCCAGAGGGCGTGACAACGGAAGAGATAGAGATAACCTCGGAAAAACGCGTCCGCGCAACAATGGAAAAGAAAGGAGCAGATCCCCTTCTGTCCATTCAGCCGGGAGATATTCTGCACATATTGATAGAGCAGAAAAGGATGATCTATACTTTGGTCCTAAGTGTTTTACTGACAGGATCCGAAGGATAACCCTGCATTCTGGCTTTGCCAAAGTTGGTCCAACCTACCAAAAATATACCGGCAGTACAAACCCGGATACCTGGCTTTCAGACTATTACACAGCCGTCCAAATCAACAACGGGACAGACCTGGAAGCTGTCAAGTTCCTTCCCCTAATGTTGCTAGACGGAGCCAGAGATTGGATTAATGGTTTGCCATCAAGAACTGTCGACAGTTGGGATGATATGGCGAGAGTATTCACTCAGCATTTCCGGGGAACATACAAACGCCCAAATAGCATCAACCAGCTGAACCGTTGCACCCAATTTGAAGACGAACCATACGTGGATTTCATCTCCAGATGGACTGCAATGAAGAATAGTTGCTCTGGAGTAACTGACGTACAAGCAATGCATGCTTTCGTCAATGGCCTAAAACCCGGACTTGTACCGTTCATGGTTGGTTCTAAAAAGCACAAAGATCTCGGATCTATGCTTACAACCGCTAATGAGCATGCTGCAGCCGAAGACGATATCAGAGCAAGAGGAGGAAATATTGAGTCACTGATACTGGCCAAGAAAACACCTCGTTCTGATAAAAAAGGAACTCCGGAGTCAACAACAAAGCCCAAGGAGGTTAACATAGCCTTTGGAGGAGAAAAAGGGAACAAGTGGAAAGGCCGCAGTCCGGATCCCATCAATTACACTCCTGAAGAATGGGAGAGAATTAAGTCGGAACCCTGCGTCCACCACTCTCAGTTTGGGAAACCAACCCACACAAACGCGCAATGCCGGCTAAACAAGCATATGAAAGGCAATGCAGGATCCGGAAATAAAGGGAAGGGTTCCAAGAGGAAACCTGCCAAACAAAAGCCAGAAGCTGAAAAAGAAGACAGTGAATCGGACACTGATGACAAAATCCAGGAACAGCAGCGAAAAGGCGAACCTAAATTTCCGAGAGTTGACGGAGAAGCAATGTTAACTTTCCTAGCAACCCCGTCAGCAAAGGTGGCCAAAAGGACACTTCGAGAAATAAACGCGGTTGTTCCTGCAACCCCAAAATTCTTGAAGTACTCCAACACACCGATAATCTGGGATCAGTCAGATCATCCCGGAAATATCCCTGAACCCGGCACACAAGCTCTTGTTGTAAGCCCTATTGTTCAAAACACTAGGCTAAGAAGAGTGCTGATGGACGGAGGATCCAGCATCAATATAATGTACCTGGATACACTGAAGCACTTGAAGATATCCGAGTCCCAGCTCAATTACAGCAATATACGCTTCCATGGCATTGTTCCTGGCAGGCAAGCACGATCCCTAGGAGAAATTTCCCTAGATGTCACCTTCGGAGATAAAGATCACTTCCGGCAGGAAAAAGTATCCTTCGAAGTTGTGCCGTTCGAGAGCGTGTATCACGCAATACTCGGACGTCCGGCTTTCGCCAAGTTTATGGCAAGATCTTTCTATATCTACAACAAGCTGAAGATGCCAGGACCCAAAGGAGGAGTAATCACCATTGCCGGTGATTTCAAGCTGGCAAACGAGTTGGAGAAGCAAAACGTCCTTTGCGCTCAAAGAGTTATAGCTCAGGAAGAACTGAAGGAGTTAGCCAAGGAGGTATCGCCGAAAGAAATGCCGGCAGGAAAAGAAACTCGGAAGCCAACAGATAGCTTCAAGGCGTCCGAGAATACAAGACAGGTAATCCTAGATCCCAAAGATCCGACAAAATTTGTCGTAATAGGGACTGGGATGACCGACAAATAGGAAGGCGAGCTCATCAAGTTCCTCCGTGAGAACTGGGATATTTTTGCCTGGTGTCCAGCTGACATGCCAGGCGTACCCAGGGAACTTGCTGAGCACCAACTCAAGGTTATTCCCGGATCAAAACCCGTCAAACAAGGTCTCCGTCGATTTGACGGAAGAAGACGGAAGGCTATTGGCAAGGAAATTATCCGGCTTTTAGCAGCGGATTTCATCAAGGAAGTAATCCATACTGACTGGTCCGCAAATCCGGTATTAGTACCGAAGAAAGACACAACTGCCCTCAGAATGTGCATAGATTACACAGGATTGAACAAGTTATGCCCGAAAGATAGGTTCGCACTACCGCGAATCGATCAAATAATAGACGCCACTGCAGGCTCTGAGCTTTTATGCTTTTTGGATGCATACTCCGGGTACCACCAAATACGCATGAAAAAGGAAGATCAAATCAAGACTTCTTTTATAACCCCGTACGGGACGTATTACTACGTAACCATGCCTTTTGGCCTGAAGAACGCAGGTGCAACCTACCAGCGTTGCATGCAACGTTGTTTGCATAGTCAGATTGGAAAAAATGTCCATGTTTACGTGGACGATATCGCTGTCGTAACCAAGGAAAAAGATACACTCCTTGAGGATTTGCGAGAAACCTTCGAAAACTTGCGCACTTACAAGATGAAGTTGAATCCATCTAAGTGCGTATTCGGGGTTCCCTCAGGAAAACTTCTGGGTTTCATCGTTTCTCACAGAGGAATAGAAGTTAACCCGGAAAAGATCAAGGCAATCTTGAATATCTCAAAGCCTACATGTGTAAAAGATGTCCAAAGATTGACGGGTTCCGCCACAGCCATAAAAAGATTTCTTAGTTGGCTGGGGGCTAAAACCCTACCACTCTTCGAGCTGCTGAAAAATTTCGACAAAGTCAAGTGGATTGCGGAAGCCTGGGAACGTATAGAAAGTTATGTACCTTTCCGTACTTCGTTCAATTCTATGTAAACATCTTTTGAGATCATGAAATAAAGTTGTCGGAATACTGTCATCCATGTTTCTTATAAGTGCAAAGTGTTTCCGCCTCATCTATTTCCCAATGATCTTACAAATTTCTCAACGTTAACCCGAATTGTGCTTGCGTACTCGGCGTTACATAACTGAATGATTTTTCAGCCTTTTAACGGCTAAAGGAAACTTGAATTGCCTGCGTGCCCAAGTTTCACTTGAAACTTTCCTTGTTTCTCTAAGTCTTATCTGATTGTGCGTATGCTGGGTTACTGGAACTAGTTAGTAAAAATGCCTTTAGCATGATTCATGTTTTCGAGTTTCAAAACTGCTTGGTTCGTCCCCAGTTACTCGGCATAACGATTCATAATGCTATTTGAGCCATTTCAAACACTAAGGACAGTTAAAGCATATACACCAGAGAACTTAGAAGATAAAGGAATGGTAAAATCCAAACAACTTGCAAAGTAAATTTCATAGTTTAAACTGCAAAAAGCGGAATTTTCATTAATACAAAAGAAGCATTACATTTTGGATTACAAATGAAAGAACAGTAATGCTCCTATTGTCTGCTTTTTCTATCCAGGTTCCAGGTAACTTTTCAAGAATCCGACTCCTCCTCGCTGCTTTCTTCGTCGGGGATTGGAGGAGCTTCCTCTTCTGGATAGTTGACGGCGACATTTACCATGGCGGCAATCTGGGTGGTGTGGCCCTTAACTTCACCAAAGATGGTGGATCGTTGCGCATCCGTGTATCCCTGAGGGACACCGGTGGCCACACGCCAGGATTTGGCACTAGGATAGTGCATGCGCATAAGGCCTAAGGCCATGCGCGCACCACCCCGTGCAGCGGAGCGGAGAAGAGACTCCTTGGACTCCGCCACCTCCATGATGACACCCGGAAGTTTTTCAACCTCCGAGCATTCCCCAGATTTATCGGGAAGAAACTTGCCTACTAGCTGCGTTGCAGCAGCCTTCATCAAATTCCATGTCTCCCCGAAAGCTCGGATGCCTGCAGCCCGAGTGCCATCTGGGGTGTCTCCTGTTTGATCCAATAAAACATACAAAAGGGTTAAGCAGACAAACAAAGAAAGAAAAACATGGAAAGATGAGGAAAAGGGTAAGAAATTTACCGATGAGCTTGTCGATCTCGGAAACTTCCTCCAGGCGAAGGTTCAGAGCTTCAGTCAAATCCTGAATGGTGGATTTGTCTTTCTCCGCCTGTTCGGAAGCCTTGGAATTAGCCATTCCAAGAGCCAGGTTGTTGGCTTCCAGGTCTTGCTGAGCTTTCACAAGATTCTTGTGAAGCTCAATGTTCTCATTGCGGAGAATTTCGGCGTTGCCAGAATCTTCCGCTGCTTGCTTAGCCTCAGCTAAGGCAGCTGAAAAGCAAGGGAAAATCCGAGTTGATCAATTTCCTCGGGAAAAAACTTAGACAAAGTCTTAAATCGGAAATTTCAAAACGAAAAAAGCTTACCTTTCGTTTCTGTCAAAGCGAGCTGAGATGATTCCAGCTCCGCCTCTTTCTCCTCAAGAATAGAAAGAAGACTTCGAACTTCTTTATTCTTGATGGTGAGCTTCCGGAAAACTTCCAGGTTTATGGCCTCGGAGGTTTGCTGAAACACAGCAAGGAAAAGTATGGTTAACAAAAAAACATCAAAGCAAAAAAGCATGCATTTTGTTTAATGCTTGGGGGCTAGAGTTACATACCTGGCTCATGCGCTGCAAACCTGCTAAGTTTTCTTGGAATTCTTTCGCGTATTCCGCGAAGTGATTTCCGGCTGCGTCCAAGCCGTCATTGATAGCCTTAAAATCCTTGTCAAAGGTGGGGATTTCCTCGTCGAAAGTCCGAGAAGATTTCCCCACCTCTGGAGCCGCCCTTTCCCTCGTGTCCGACTCGGACACAACGGGCTGGCTGGGCTCTGGGGGCTTGGTGGTGGTGGCTGCAGTAGGCTCTTCCGCCATTGTCTGCGGCGTGTCCGGGGCGACGGCGGGAGATGGTTGGCTGCCTCGGTTGGAAGAAGCTATGAGTTTCTTCAGCTTTCTCGGCTTCAAGTTGGAGGGGGGTAGGCTAAAAACCAAAAACCCGGAAAAGGTTAAAACACCGAAGATGGACGAAAAAGATCCCATAAAAGAAAAAACCCAGAAGAAAATAACCTGGAAGTGGCGACGGGGATTCCGTCAAGGTCGATAATCTCATCCGAAGAAATTATCTTCTTGCGCTTGCGCCCACCTGTAGCGGCGGTGCGCAGCGCATCCAGCTCGGCCTCGGAGGCTAACTCCGAGTCTGGAAGATCCACAAGCTGTCGGAAAAAACCAATCAGATTCAAAAGGTAGATTATCCAGGAAGTGAGATTATACCCAAATGACGGAAAATTTACCTTAGGAGCTGGGTTGTCGGCCGTGTACATTGGCCGACTCTCCGTGTATTGGTCGCGCGATGCGACCAACTGATTGATGCGCCGCCTAAGTTCCTTTGCGGGCCAATCCTTGTCGGTTGTCCGCATTGGATCCTTGGCTCCCGTGTATTCACACAGGAGACGGCCTCCGTGGTTTGCTAATGGCTGAATCCGCCTATCCAGCCAGCAAAAGACCGTGTCCATACCGGTCAAAGGAGGTTTGGAGGAGGTGAGCTTGGCGATGCGCCTCTTGATCCTTAGCAGATCTGGAGGCAGAACCTGGACGGCCTCTGTCACCCAGTTATCCTAGGGAACGGCGGCGGAGTTCACAAAAGGTGGAACCCCGACGGCCTTTTTAGGAAAAGGCACGTCGGGATGATAGAAAAAAGAACCCATCCAGAATTTGACGGATTCTGAAGTTTTGATTTTGGGGAACCAATCCTCTCGGAATCTCCGAAGAGTAAAGGAAATGGTCCCGCAATTTGGGAGTGCGCCCTCCGAAGAGTTACGCTTGACCCCAAAGCAGTACAGCCAAAAATCTAACCTAGGCTCTATCCCTAGGTAACCTTCGAACAAGGCCTGGAAGCCGGCCATGTACAGAATGGAATTGGGAGGAAGGTTGTGAGGTTGGATGCTGTAATGTGACAGAACCTGGAGGAAGAAAGAGGAAGGTGGGAGCCCCATACCTCGTAGAAGGTGGGAGGCAAGAAGCACCCTTTCGCCCTCTTGTGGCATGGGTTCAGTCTCCTCTTCCGGGAGCCGCCATTTCTTTTTTAGCACCAAACCCTCCTTCTCCAAGTTGGGAAGGAGAGCCGGGGGAATACTGCAGGCACTCCAGTTGCCTGCAGTTTCCTCTTCCTCGTCTGCTCCGGCGGCGGCGGCGGCGGCCTTCGCGGCGGCAAGTTTCTCGCCAAGGAGCTCGATTTTCTCCTCCGCCGTTTCAGGTGCAAACGGCGGAGTTGTTGTGGCGCTTGGGCCCGCTACGTCCGCGACGGCGGAAGCGTTTCCTCCGCCCGCCGCGGATGCAGTGGTCTTTTCCGGCCCGCCGCCGGCATGCTTGGGCGACCCCAGCTGTGGATCTAGGTCGCCCAAAAGCTCGTCGATGGAGGCGCGAGCCGGTGAGGACGACGGAGAGGCCATCTTTTTCGGTGGCGAGTGAGCGCTCCGGCGTGCAAACGGTTCGTCGGGGCAAGTTCTTGCTCTCGTGCTCGCGTTTGCGTCAATGGCGTGGGCAGTGTGGAGTGAGGAAAGATTTCCGATGACGACGAGGACGGCTATTTATAGCCTGAAAACCTCTAGATACGCGCCAACGGCTCTTTTGACCGTTGGATGTTCGACGCGTGTCGCTCGCCGGAAAATCCGGGAAACGGAGCAACAGAGGAATGATGGCTATCTCCTCGTTTCTCGTGAGAATCTGTCAGAGATACGTTGCAGGGTTTCCCGCGTGAAACCAAGCGGCGCTTGCGTCAGCATGATTAAGGCGCTGATGTCATAAGTTCCTTTTCCGCGAAGGATCGCGAGAAGAAAAGCCGGATTTTCATAGTTCCGAGTTTTGTGTTACCATCTCCTTCAAAAGGAAAGAAGAAAGAATCAAGACTGCTGAATCAAGTTTTCCTGGACAAAATGTATTTGACGAAAGGCGGAGTTTCAGAGTTTTGATCCTTCCTGGGGGCTACTGTCGGGTATATACTGAATAGGGGTATAGAAGATGGTAGACAAAAGAGCCGGACTACCAGGGTGGCCTACAAGGTAATGGGCTTAGGTCCATTGGGCGGCCCAGTAGTCCGACGCGCAGAAGCCGGATTCTAGAAGAACCCGGATCACGGCCCACGTGATCTGGCTTGGAGGAGAAGACGGATTCCTTACTTTCCAAGTTACAAGTTAAATGTAGTCTTCTAGGTTTCTTGTTCTGTAAGCCCTAATCCGGCTATTATATAAACCGGACGGGAGATAGATTACATAAGTTTTTTTAGTTCCAAGGTTCTAGGTTCAAGCTCAAGCCTTACGCAACTCGCCGGGAAGTTCATCCTCGACGAGTAGCTAGATCTATTCCCTCACATTGTAACCCTGTTATACGGGCTTTAGTCCCAATTAGTGAGAAGTGCAGGAGTAGGTACGCCGTACTGTCGCGACGTACCGAACCTGGGTAAAATCCCGTGTTCTGTGTTACTACGCTATCCCGTTACCCCACGTCTCTACCGTAGTCTCATGGCACCCCAGTCTATGAAAACTACTACGATGTCTCGACACAAATCCAGACACGAAAACTCTTTCGTATGGACAAAACAACTTGATTTTCTCACTCTAAAGATCACAGACCAAAAATTCGCGAGTGCGCAGATCCTGCCACTCCATCATACGATGTATACACATCACAGACCTAGATTGTTCAGCCTACTAGGCACATCCGGATGCCATATTCTTTCGGATATGAAGGTTGAAAGTGCACTATGGTCAACTAGAGGGGGGGTGAATAGGTTGACTACCAATTTTTCTTTTCTTTTCCTTTTAAGGGGCTTAGTAAGATAAGATACGATTCTCTAGATGTGCAACTAAGTGAACAACCTATGTGAAGAGAGTAGTATGCGCAACGGAAGTAAAGCGTAAGGTAGTAAAGCAAACAACAAGTGTAAACAAGGAGACAAGGATATGTTTCACCGTAGTTCCTTCTCAAAGAGAAGTACGTCTACGTTGGAGAGGTGGGGAGCCACCTAGGCGCTCCTCAATAGCACGGTTGTGCACACCTTGTTCTCCTTGAGCTTCTCCGGTGAGGGAGATGCTCGTTTCCACTATGAGGTCGACTTGAAGGCGTTGACCAAACCTTTACAAGGGCTTGAGGTCACTCCACAAGGATGGAGGCTCTCAAGCAATCCGTAGCTTCTTGCAACAAGGTGGAAACTACAAGCACGAGATCTACTAAGGTTTCTAGGCCTCAAGTAGGATTCTAGATCTACTAGGTTGTGGTGGATGGATTTGAAATTCCTTTGGTGGAAGTGTGGATCTAGGTCTCCTCTAGCTCTCCACCAAGTTTGGGAGTGATTGGGTGAACGGAGAGAGAGATCTAAGAGGTTGAAGCTTTCATTAATGGCTAGGAGAGAGAGTGGAAAAAGCTTGGCATTTATGAGGTAGGTGAAGGGGTATTTATACTCTTGGCCACGAAGTAGCCGTTTGCAGTCCAGTGCACCGGAGGCTCCGGTGGTTTCACCGGAGGCTCCGGTGGGTCTTCTTTGCACTGCGCAGTTGCGCAGTGCCTTATCCTTTTTGCGCTGTAGAGGAGGCCGGAGGCTCCGGTGGACCGAGCGGAGGTTCCGCCCACCGGACCCGCACCGGAGGCTCCGGTGGAACCTCCGCCACTTTCCAACAGAAGGGGTGCCGAGCGGAGCTAGCACCGGACCCTTCACCGGAGGCCATTTGCCCTAGCGCCAGGGGGCCACCGGATGTCCACCGGAGGCTCCGGTGGAACCTCCGCCACTTTCCAACAGAAGGGTGTTTGGGCGGAGGGACCACCGGATGCACACCGGATCCTTTTTGCACACAGGCTGAGTGGCAGCAGCGGGCTGAGCCTCCGGTGGATTCACCGGAGCCTCCGGTGGATTTACCGGAGCCTCCGGTGGATTCACCGGAGCTTCCGCCCCTGCATATTTTGGCTTCCTGGGATCCTTTCTCTTAGCACTTTTCGAATATATTAAGCATTAGCCCCATAGATATAGTGAACCTAATAACCTGGGCATTTTCATCATTTGAACAAACATTAGATCCAACAATTATGTTGTCATATAATTACCAAAACGGACGATGATCTTTCAATCTCCCCCTTTTTGGTAATTGATGACAACATAATTATTTGCATGATTACGGACTCAACATGAACGGAGCTCCCCCTAAAGATATGCTCCTTTCATATTGAGATCACTAAGACATGATATAAACTAATAATAATATGACAATGATAACACATATCACATAGATAATATGAAACGAGGTTCACACATGATCACAATATAGCGAGGTTCATGATAGATACGAATAAGATAAACAACCGAAGTTCCAAATAGTTCAAATCAAATTCCCTCAAGCAAAAGAGAGATGCAAATCAAAGAGAGCTTGAGGGACCATGCAAATGCCCGTTGCCTAATATATCTTTCTCCCCCTTTGGCATCAAGATACCAAAAGAGGGAGAGCCAAGTGCTAACGCCCCAAATCATTCGGAGGATGTGGGAGATGCTTCCGGAGCCGGGGAGGGAACACGGTGAGAACTAGTGGCTTCGTCTCCTTCTTCCTCGGACCATTCAATGAGCTTGCCCTTGGAGTCCTTAGCTTGCCAAGCATCCCAATCTGTGATGCTGTCAAGAACCGGGGATTCAATGGAGAGACCCTCTTCACGGAGACGTTCACGAGATGCTTGAGCCTTTTTACGTGCCTTGAGTTCCGCATCATAATGTGCCTCCCATTGATGTTGCTCAATCTTTTTGTTCAAGCAAAATACTTTCTTGAGAGCCCGAGCCATCCATTTGAAGGCATTGCTAGAAGGAGGGGGTTGAGATGGACCCTCGGGTTCCGCTTCCTCATCCACAATGATGTGAGGCCGAGCCTTGTGCTTGCGAACAGCTGGAGTGGGATGCACAACGGGCTCGGTGTGATTCTTCATGAGGAGCCTCTTTTCCGTATGAGAGATCCAAAGAGAATCATCCAAAGGATCATCCGGAAACCTAGCATTCCACACCTTCAATATAATTTTCATGATGAAAGGACCAAAGCAAGCATTCCTTCGGTTGGCAATGACATGCCACATCTCGTTCCAAATGTAGTCAAGGACATCAAGCTTGCGAGGAGTGGCATCCATACGGTGTTGATGAGTGAGAAGCAACAAGTTCTTCATGAAACCTTGAATCTCATCCACATTGCCCGCCTTTGGATTGATAGTCTCTCTATAGACCCGTAACATGATGTCATAGGTGGGATAGAGACCCTTGACGAAGCCCACGGCATATTTCTTCCAATGATAGAGGGGAGTGAGGTCATCCTTTGAATTAGCTTGAGCGGAGTGAACTCGAAACCACCCATTAGCAAATTCTTCTCCGTTGGCAAAAGGACCAAAATCTGGGTAGCCACCAAGCAGAGTGCCAACATCCTTCCAAGTGATGTCAAGTTGTTTGTCCTTGGTCATCCAAATGAGGTGGCGGTTGGTCTCATTGCCAAGATGAACTGTGGCAAGGAACTGACAGACGAGCTCTTCATCAAAGTCTTGTTGAAGGGTGATAATGGGACGGAGGCCAAACTTCTCAATGACCTCAAGGGCCTCCCCAAAGTACTTGTGGTTGCGTTCCATGTGACCAATGCTTATAGCATGTTGGGGGACCACATTTTCCTTGGGCTTCCTCATCAAGATCTCCTTGAATATCTGTCCTTGGAAGGCGGTGTGGAAACGCGGATCCTTGCCCCGGAATTGGGGCATTTGGCGGTCACGGGCAATGACATAGGGATTTTCCCTTCTTTCCTTGATAAATGTCCCATCGGACATCTTGGATGCGGTTGGTGCGGTGTTCTTCCTTGGCAAGGTCTTCTCGGGAGCCGGAAATCTCTTGCGCTTGCCTTGAGTACGGTCAAGTTCCTCTTGAATCTCATCCACGGGAGGTGGGTTGCGGCGGCCCGTGGACTTGTACCTTACTCCTTTCCCTTTGGAGCCGGAAGCATCTATCATAAAAATCGAGAAGAGCAAGAAAAACAAGTAAAGCTCGAGTCAAATAAGGCACGCACAAACCAAAGAACCAAGATATTCATGGTGTTAGGGTTGAATAATCTAGGGTTAGGGCAACTTCCCATGGAACCGCAACGATTCAAGCCTAACATGGATTATCTAGGTTGCTAGGGTGAGTACTCGAGAAAATCCACTCCTAAAACTCCAAACCACAAATCTAGAATGCTAGAACATGAACTCCTATGCATCTCATCCATCAACTAGATGAGAGAGAGAGAGAGCACATACCGGCTTCATCCATGGTGGAGAAAGGAGGAGGGAAGGTTCCCGGGGCGTCCCGAGGCGAGGAGGAGGTCTCCCCGCGGTGGAGCACCCAAATCCGGCGGCGGTGAGCTTGGGGGCGGCGGCGGTTGAGAGGAAGAAGATGGGGGCGTGGGGGGAAAATGAGATTGGATCTCACTTACCCCCGTGCGCCCCAATCTTTAACCGCAGTGATTTTTCCGCCGGCGGAACCTCCGGTGGTTTCACCGGAGCCTCCGCTCCCGCCAGCGGAGCCTCCGGTGGGATCACCGGAGCCTCCGCTCCTGTCCCAAAACTTTAAGTTTTGGCCCGCTGAGCCACAGGGACCCAGCGGAGCCTCCGGTGAGGTACCGGTGGACAGCCCCGGCGGAGCCTCCGGTGGATTCACCGGAGGTTCCGCCCAAATGAATTTCAGCGCGCCGAGATTGGAAAAACTCGAGCAATACAATAAGAGCAACGGTTTGGGCAAGTGGGGCTTGGGTTTGAAAAACTTTTTACTGTCATACGAGAGACATTGCTCGACGGGGTTCGCAAGAACCATAAAACAAGTGAAAAACCGAACCCGTACGAGTTGTCAAGATGAGGATATAAAGTGAGAAAATGATCAAAAACACCTCAAGGGTTGGTGGCCGAGGCCACCATGTTTGAGTGTGTAACTTGGCACCGCGAAGATATATCTTGGGTCCAAAATTACTACTCACAATTAAGCACAATGAGTCACAACTTGACTAGATATGCAATGATTGATTGATTTTCGCATAATAGAAGGAGTGCATACTCATGAGTTGAGTAGCGCTCCCCCTATATCCATGCCTACACCTAGACGAGATAGCAAGTATAATGAGGGTAGATATGCAAGGTTTCAAGTGAAGTTGGAGGAATCTATGACATTTAGTTCATTCCTCAAAGCTCGAAATCTTGGTTCATCAAGGGCCTTCGTGAAAATATCGGCAAGTTGATCCGTGGTGGAGACATAAGAGAGATCAATATCACCTTTCTCAACATGATCCCGAATAAAGTGATGACGAATCTCAATATGCTTCGTCTTGGAGTGAAGAACCGGGTTGTAGGCGATCTTGATAGCACTCTCATTGTCACAAAGAAGAGGCACCTTGTCAAAATGAATACCATAATCCTTCAAGGTTTGCCTCATCCATAGCAATTGGGCACAACAACTTGCCGCGGAGATATACTCGGCCTCGGTGGTGGAGAGAGCAATACAATTTTGCTTCTTGGAAGACCAACAAACCAAGGAGCGGCCAAGAAATTGGCAACCCCCGGATGTGGACTTCCTATCCGTCTTCTCTCCCGCATAATCCGCATCCGAGTAACCAATGAGCTGAAAGCTTGAACCCTTGGGGTACCAAAGACCGAAGTTTGGGGTATGAACTAGATATCGAAAGATTCGTTTCACGGCTTCCAAATGACTTTGCCTCGGAGAGGCTTGAAACCTTGCACATTTACCTACGCTATACATGATATCGGGTCTAGATGCACAAAGGTAAAGCAAAGAGCCAATCATGGAGCGGTATACCTTTTGATCTACCTCTTTCCCATTAGGGTCGGGTTTCAAGTCGGTGGTTGTGGACATAGGGGTCTTCATAGGTTTGGCATCATTCATATTAAATCTCTTGAGCATGTCTTGAGTATATTTGGCTTGTTTGATGAAGGTTCCTTCATAATATTGATTCACTTCGAAGCCAAGAAAGAATTCCAACTCTCCCATCATAGACATCTCAAACCTATCGGTCATAAGCTTGCAAAACTCCTCATTGAACAAGGTGTTAGTAGACCCAAAAATGATGTCATCCACATAGAGTTGGCATATGAACAAGTCACCTCCAACCGTCTTCGTAAAGAGTGTGGGATCGATTAAACCAACATTAAACCCGCGATCTACTAGAAACTCTTTAAGGTGCTCATACCACGCACGTGGAGCTTGTTTAAGTCCATAGAGCGCCTTATCAAGTTTATAGACATGATCGGGGTGGTTGGGATCCTCGAAACCCGGAGGTTGCTTGACATATACTAACTCATTAATGGGACCATTAAGAAAAGCACTTTTGACATCCATTTGTTGTAATTTGAAGTTATGATGAGATGCATAGGCAAGTAAGATACGAATGGATTCAAGGCGAGCTACGGGGGCAAAAGTTTCACCGAAATCGATACCTTCGACTTGAGAAAAACCTTGGGCCACCAATCTTGCCTTGTTGCGAATGACAATACCATCTTTGTCTTGCTTGTTCTTGAACACCCATTTGGTACCAATAACATTTTTGCAATCCTTGGGTCTTGGCACTAATTTCCACACCTTGTTGCGCTCGAAGTTATTGAGTTCCTCATGCATGGCTTCAAGCCAATCTTGATCTTCGAGAGCTTCATATACCTTCTTGGGTTCAATGAAGGAGACGAATGCATGAGCCTTGCTAAAATCCGCCAATTGCCTTCTAGTGACCACTCTTCCACGAACTTGACCAAGAATCATGTCCTCCGTATGACCCGCTCGTTCAAGATTCTCTTGCCTTCTCTTTGCTCTTCGAGCCAATATCTCCTCCAAAGATTCCTTGGATATGGATTGAGAATCACCTTCTTCATCGGAGACATGTCCATCTTCATTTTGCCCTTGATCAATAATGGGTGATGAATCACCACTAGGTTGAGCATTCTCAACAATAGTAGAATCTTGATCATGATTTAGGTGTGTTGCTTGGCCTTGGTCATTAGCTTGGCCTTGATCGTTAGCTTGAGGGCTTGGTGCATCTTGTTGGATAGCTTGATCATCAATGGGTGTAGTCAATGGCTCCACTTGAGTGGGGCATAGTCCTTCTCCCTCCGTCATCCGGTAACCCTCAATGGGAATTATTTCACCAATCCCCATTCTTCTTATGACGATGGGAGGAATTGCATCTCCTACAACACCATGATCTATACGCCCCCCTTGGGAGCCATTATCCTCATCAAACACCACGTCTATAGCTTCTTCAACTTGTCCGGTGGACTTGTTGTAGACTCTATAGGCGTGAGCGTTTGTGGCATAACCAACAAAAATGCCCTCATAAGATCTAGTCTCAAATTTTGACAACCGTTTACCTTTCTTGCGAATGAAGCACTTGCAACCGAAGACCTTGAAGTAAGATACATCCGGTTTCTTACCCGTGAGAATCTCATAAGGGGTCTTGTTCAAGATCTTGCGAAGATATAACCGGTTGGTGGCGTGACATGCGGTGGAGACGGCTTCGGCCCAAAAGTTATAGGGAGAGGAGAACTCCGCAATCATAGTTCTAGCCGCATCCATCAAAGTCCGGTTCTTTCTCTCCGCAACACCATTTTGTTGAGGGGTATAAGGAGTGGAGTATTGATGAGCAATGCCCTCTTCACTAAGAAAACCCTCAACGGTGTAGTTCTTGAACTCCGAGCCATTGTCACTCCGGATAGCCAATATGGTAGCATTGTGTTGGCGCTCGACTAGAGTGATGAACTCGATGACTCTACTTTGAGTTTCACTTTTCCTCTTGAAGAAATACACCCAACAATATCTTGAATAGTCATCCACAATTACCAAACAATACTTCTTTCCTCCGAGACTATCATAGGATAGTGGACCAAAGAGATCTAAGTGAATGAGCTCGAGAATTCTTGTAGTGGAGATAGATGTCTTGGTTGGGTGTTGTTCTCCATGTTGCTTCCCAAAGGTGCAAGAGCTACACACACGATCTTTAGCAAATTTAGCTTTGGTTAGTCCTAGAACGTGATTGCCACTTTGGAGATCATGTAACATTCTCATATTGGTGTGGGCTAGTCGGCGATGCCAAAGCCACCCCACATCAACTTTAGCCATTAGGCATGTCGCGGCACACGTGTCTTCTTTAGAGAAGTCCACTACATACATGCCGTTCTCGACAAACCCAACAAAGGCTACTTTAAGAGATGTCTCCCAAGTGACAATCACACTCTCTTTATTAAAGAACGAGGTGAAACCACAATTTGCAAGTTGAAGAACGGACATCAAATTATAGCCAAGGGACTCAACAAGGAGAACATTCTCAATTGATAAATCATTCGAGATTGCTACCTTGCCTCGTCCCAATACCTTAAGCTCGGACTTATCACCAATAGTGACGCAATTGAGATGAGGTAGAGGAGGTTCAAGATTGCTTATTGCGTCAAGGCTTCCGGTCATATGTTGGGATGCACCACTATCCACTGTCCATTTGTTAGACCCGGAAGCATTTCCCTACAAGAGATCAATTTCTTGATTTAGGTACCCATCCTTCAATGGGTCCTCTTTTGTTAGTAACAAGGGTCTTAGGAACCCAAATAGTCCAATGATAATCATCACCATAAGAAGTACCAACGTATTTAGCATAAACATGTCCATCCCTAGATTTCATAAGAACATAAGATGGATTATATTTTCCGGCGAAATCATTATGAGTGATGCTCCCCCTAGAGGTATCACCACCCATAATGGTGTTGGTCTCCTTTTCTTTGGTCACCTCACCCTCTTTTACAAAGACAACATTTTGAGGGGGAGAGGTGACATTCTTGGATGTCTTCTTTGACTTGGAAATGAACCCAAGTCCCTCTTTACCTTTCTTGGCACCTTGAGAGCTTATTGCATCGTTGAGAATTATTTCCTTCCCTACATTGTTAGTCGTAGAGGAAGAGGTAGGTGCAATAACAACACTATTTGATGAAGATGCAACATGCTTATTTGATTGTTGAGCTAGAAGCTTAATTCGAGACTTGGCAAGTTTGTCATGAATTTCCTTAAGAGATTTAAACTCTTCTTTTAGTTTGTCATGTTCCTTGTCAAGTTTTTCATGAGCTATTCCTAGCTTCAACTCTTCCTCTTCAAATTCTTTAAGCAAAACAAGAGATTTAGCATGTTCTTTCTTAAGTTTGGCAAGAGATTTTTAATTGTCTTTCCTAAGCTTAGAAACACTAATAGCATAAGAGTCTTGTAAGCTAGATAGTCTTTCTTCAAGAGAGGCTCTCATGGATCTCTCCTTTTCGAGAGCCTTAATTAGTTCACCATCATGATTCTCATTGGTACTACCATGATTCTCCAAGGTCATGATGATTTCCTCTTTCTCATCAATGAGAGAGTTGGCATCATCAAGTTGCCTTAGGAGAGTTTTTACTTTTTCTTTAGTTTCACCTTCAAGACTATTCAACCAAGACCCTAGGTTCTTGGCCTCCTCATCTTCACCAATGTTTTCAACACAATCCAATAAAGAGGGAGTGGTAGTGTTAATAGACTTGGAGGTGGAAGTTATTACCGCGGTGGCTTTTGCCATGAGACATGTAGGTCGGATCGATGTCTTCTCACTGGGAGATTCAAATAGAGAGACCGATGAAGAGGAAGTGGTAGCTATGGCAACGTGGGCAACACCTACGACTTCATCTTCTCCTTCATCTCCGGAGTAGTATGTCTCCAATGTGGGGCCTTCTTGAACATATAGAGCCCTTGGAACCCTTCTAGCGAGGTTCTTGTTTTGTGGAGCTTTGTTCTTGTCCTTGCGAACAAGCTTCCCTTCATTCTCTTCTCTTGGCTCAAAGGGACACTCTTTGACGAAGTGGTTTGCACTTCCACAATTATAGCATGTCCTTGGCCGTTCCCCTTTCTTCCTAAAGATCTTGTTCCTTGAAGGTCTTGGGGCACCGGCTTTGTGAGCCTCCCATCTCTTCCAATACCCTTGCATGGCAAGAGCAATACATTTATGGGCACCCTTGTATGTATCCTCATAGTCCTCATCATCATCATCATCATCATCATCATCAACTTCTTCAATCTTGGCCATTGCTCTAGACTTCAAGGCAAGGTTGGGAGACTTTCCAAGTCCTCTAGAGCGAGCAAGAGCATCATCCGCACTTTTGTGAGATAAGGATATAGCAATGAACTCACTAAGCACTCCAATGGAGTTAAGGGAGTTGTAGTCGGATCTTGTTCGAATGCTAGTGGAGAGGTTCTTCTCAAATGGAGTTATGGCCTTGACAAACTTCCTCTTGATCCATTCATCCGAGATTTCTTCTTTCCCAAAATCTCTTAGTTGATTGCCAAGAGTGACAACTCTTCTATATAGCTCCTCGGGACTCTCGTCTTCAAGCATGACGAAGTTCTCGGACTTGTCGAGAGCAACATCATATTTTGATGATTGAATGCTAGCATTTCCTTGGAACAAGGAGTCAAGTTTATCCCATGCTTCCTTGGCGGTCTTCAAGCCGCGAATGTGCTCAAGATGTTCTCTTGGGAGAGCCTTTTGAATAGTCACAATAGCGGTCTTGTTGAGTTGGAATTCCACGTCTTCTCTTGGGGTCAAGTTGTTTGGATCATGAGGGTGGAATCCATGAACAACGCTTCTCCATAAAGCGGTGCAACAACCTGAAATATGAGACTCCATATCGAACTTCCATGATGAGAATTCGTTAGTGTTAAGCATGGGAGGATTTCCAACATTAACCATGTGTGGTATTGTAGCAATAGGGTGGATAGAATCATAATTGGGAGGTGGTGGAACTTTAGAGTTAGACCCCGAACCGTTAGCCGATTGAGACTTGGAGCCCTCGGAGTTCCCACTACTCTTAGCCTTTTTATCGGCTTTTGCTTTGGCTTTCGCCTTAGCTAAAACGATGTTAGCTTCCATTTCATCAATGTCCGGAATGGATTCTTCATCCGAGCTAACATCGTTGGTAGTGAGAGGTGCTTCCTCGGACTCCTTGGTTCTCCCCATCAATACCTCCATCATTTTCTTGATGCTAGAAACCTCCGTACTGACAGTAGAGCTAACCTTAGACATTTCGGCTTGGAGGATTCCAACCGAGTCTTGTAGGTTAGATATACTGTCGGACATCTTGGAGATTTCCGCACTAGAACTACCGGGGGTATTTTCATCGACCATTGTACTCTTAGGCGGTTAAGCCCTTAGTAAGAGCCGAGGCTCTGATACCAATTGAAAGTGCACTATGGTCAACTAGAGGGGGGGTGAATAGGTTGACTACCAATTTTTCTTTTCTTTTCCTTTTAAGGGGCTTAGTAAGATAAGATACGATTCTCTAGATGTGCAACTAAGTGAACAACCTATGTGAAGAGAGTAGTATGCGCAACGGAAGTAAAGCGTAAGGTAGTAAAGCAAACAACAAGTGTAAACAAGGAGACAAGGATATGTTTCACCGTAGTTCCTTCTCAAAGAGAAGTACGTCTACGTTGGAGAGGTGGGGAGCCACCTAGGCGCTCCTCAATAGCACGGTTGTGCACACCTTGTTCTCCTTGAGCTTCTCCGGTGAGGGAGATGCTCGTTTCCACTATGAGGTCGACTTGAAGGCGTTGACCAAACCTTTACAAGGGCTTGAGGTCACTCCACAAGGATGGAGGCTCTCAAGCAATCCGTAGCTTCTTGCAACAAGGTGGAAACTACAAGCACGAGATCTACTAAGGTTTCTAGGCCTCAAGTAGGATTCTAGATCTACTAGGTTGTGGTGGATGGATTTGAAATTCCTTTGGTGGAAGTGTGGATCTAGGTCTCCTCTAGCTCTCCACCAAGTTTGGGAGTGATTGGGTGAACGGAGAGAGAGATCTAAGAGGTTGAAGCTTTCATTAATGGCTAGGAGAGAGAGTGGAAAAAGCTTGGCATTTATGAGGTAGGTGAAGGGGTATTTATACTCTTGGCCACGAAGTAGCCGTTTGCAGTCCAGTGCACCGGAGGCTCCGGTGGGTCTTCTTTGCACTGCGCAGTTGCGCAGTGCCTTATCCTTTTTGCGCTGTAGAGGAGGCCGGAGGCTCCGGTGGACCGAGCGGAGGTTCCGCCCACCGGACCCGCACCGGAGGCTCCGGTGGAACCTCCGCCACTTTCCAACAGAAGGGGTGCCGAGCGGAGCTAGCACCGGACCCTTCACCGGAGGCCATTTGCCCTAGCGCCAGGGGGCCACCGGATGTCCACCGGAGGCTCCGGTGGAACCTCCGCCACTTTCCAACAGAAGGGTGTTTGGGCGGAGGGACCACCGGATGCACACCGGATCCTTTTTGCACACAGGCTGAGTGGCAGCAGCGGGCTGAGCCTCCGGTGGATTCACCGGAGCCTCCGGTGGATTTACCGGAGCCTCCGGTGGATTCACCGGAGCTTCCGCCCCTGCATATTTTGGCTTCCTGGGATCCTTTCTCTTAGCACTTTTCGAATATATTAAGCATTAGCCCCATAGATATAGTGAACCTAATAACCTGGGCATTTTCATCATTTGAACAAACATTAGATCCAACAATTATGTTGTCATATAATTACCAAAACGGACGATGATCTTTCAAAGGTAAGACCCAAAAGATCTCTCTTGAGGGTCTGGAATCGCACTCAAGCTGCGTCCTCCGGTAAAATTCCGTGTCAACAACACGACGAAAAATCCTAGCGGACGCGCCGGGTACCCCTATAGGTTAAGTTCGACTCGGTAAGACCTCAACGGCCCAGTCGTAATGATCACCTCATCGGGTTCGAGTCGGAGGTCTCGAATCTGTGTAGGCCAGAATTGTTTTTGCCCTAGCTGCAATTAATTGGCCTTGATCTTTCGGGAGAGACAAGCTACTGAGCCATATCCTTCTGCGAAAATAGCCAAAAACACATGCGCTCTCATCGCTCGATACTCGGGCATAAAAACTCATCACACAGGGTATGCGCCCTCCAATCGGTAAACGACTAAAATGATCATCCGAAGGAAACAAGGCGAAAACTTTGAGCGTCTACCCGACTGGGAAAACCCAATCGAGCAAACGCTCGGGGGCTACTAACGAAGGGATGAACCTTGGACCTGTCGAGTAAGGATACCCGGTCCTAGGCCCAAGACTGAAGCGCAAGAAGGGATGCCTTCGGACTATTCTAGAGGGCCCAGTTAAAACCCACCCGCAGTGCCTTGCGGGTTAAGATAGGAAACTTGTAACCGACATAGGGTTAGAGTTCGAGTCCTCCCCGGGTACGGTTTGAGACCTGGCCACCTATATAAGGCTAGGAGAACCACCGGGAGAGGACCAAGCAATACCGCACCACCAAGCCTTGAGATCGAGATCATACTCTCGACTTGAGCAGCCCCCATTGTAATCGATCTACTCGTGAATACAGATCGACATAGGCAGGAGTAAGGGTTTTACCTCTACGAGGGCCCCGAACCTGGGTAAATCGTGCCCCCTGTCTAGCCGACGATCGTCACCAGCGCCTACAGGTTCTCCTATTCGAAACCCTATGGGTTCACCCGAGGGACTTGTTGAGATGCATATTCGACACTGAGCACCTATAACTTGGAGCACAACAGATCATCCACCTCGTGTAGACAGGCCTGGAAGTTTGGCCTTGGTGATTGCTCCCCAAGTTGGAAGATACATGTTGACAAATATGCTGATGGATGGTGATAGGAGCATAAACATATTATACTATGACACGTTCAAAAGAACGAACCTTCAGAAAAGCAGTTGTAGCCCTCAGCTACTGTCTGCAATGGCATCGTTTCAAGTAAATCAACCCAGCCAATTGGTAAAATTTATCCGGAGGTAGTTTTTGGGACTATGGATAATTACAGGTATGAAATACTATCATTTGAGGTGGTCAAAGTTAAGAGTCTGTATCATGCCTATTTGAACGCCTAGCTTATGCCAAGTTCATAGCCAGACCTTGTTATGTTTACCTCAAGCTCAAGATGTCGGGTCCCAAAGAAAACATCACGGTCTGTTTATGTTTTAGAAACCATAATAACGATTATTTGGTTGTTTTAGAGATATGCCGGAGCTGCTAGGGGCTGGATTGCGCTTGTCATGGGCCGCATACCGCCGGGTGCAGTGCACCAATTGGCTAATCGATGGAACATGAAGCTATTGAAACTGCCATGCTTGTTTCTGCGTGCTAGCCTAATAATCAGGATCACTAGAAAAAGGGAACCCTTTCGAAAGGTCACCCCGCGCGCGCTTTGCTTGCGACAAGTGTCACCTTCTCCTTCCTCACATCCCTCACAGGTGCTCGCATGTGTGACAAGTGGAATCACGGTAGAGTTTTGGTGGGATTTTTCCTTCTCTCGCACGGACGGGTGTGCTCATTTATTTTGAGATTCGTTTTTTTTAAAATGAAATATCTTGAGAACCGTTTTTCGAAATCACAAACCGTTTTCATATTTGAGATCCTCGCGTTGAGATCTTCAAAACTAGATCTCATGTTGATAGGTTTCGAGATTTTTTTTTCCAGATTTTGTACTCTCTGTTCTATATAATTTATACTTTAAGTATCAGTTTATACTTCCAGTAGCAACATGGGTGTACATCCAGTAGCATGCGCGTGGGTGTATAACATATACACCGTGTACATCCAGTAGCAAGTGCTTGTACACTTTTAGTAGCAAGGTGAGCGTACACCCAGAAGCTGGCCCTCTCTCTCGAGATATTTCATTTCAAAATATGAATCTCAACATAAATCCGTGCTGCGTTGTACGCTCCACCACCGTCACACGTCTTTGCAATTGCCCCGTTGCCCGAGCTTGCCCACTCACCTCGGCGGCAGCGCATGTACCCTTCTTCCCTGGCCCTCTCTCTCCCGTCCCCCTCCAGCAGCCCCCTAGACGGCAGAACGACGGCGGAAGGTTGTACTCCTAAGATATACGGAGTGAGTAGTATCGCTCGCCTAGATGACGTGGGGGAGATGGAACAACGGCTCGGAAGCGTTTTTGATTTCCGCAAACAAAGACTCGCCAAAAAAATGAAATTGCCAGGGGAACACCAAGGGGCGGGCACACTTTAACTGCTAGCATTAGTAGTACAGTATTATTCTTCCTCTCTGAAAGAAAATCAGTAGTGCAGTAAGCATATATAGGGACCGGATGGGTTAGTTGAGTAGGATGGATACCTAGCACGTCTTGCCATGAACAACGCTTCCTTCTCCCTCCAACCCTAGTTGGCTCGTTGCCTGATGGATCTGTCCAAGTACGTGGCCAATCTCATATGCTTCTTCCGTAGGTATGTACTGTAAACCAACGGATTACTTAATTATTAATTCTTTCTCCCCACAAAAAACCCTCCAAATGTATGCCCAATTCCTTCCTGAGACGATGAATCTCAATTTGATATTCTCAAAGCGAAACGAGGACTAGCATCATCCACTATGGTTTGGCTATAAATTTCTTGACTCCAAATATGGACCGTTGATCCTGAGGATGGACGGCCGTCCTTGCCCCCGTAGGACCAGATAAGGACGAGGGTGGACTCCAAATTTCTCAGTCGTTTCCTCTGCCAAACCCTTGCGGCTTGTCCCCTTCTTCGCCTGCTGCTAACCGGTTCCGCCGTCTCAGGCTCCGGATCCGGGCGTTCCGTGCGATGGGAGGCGGCGGCGGCGGCGCGGAGGAGGAGCTCACGGCGCAGGAGACGGCGCTCTATGACCGCCAGATCCGCGTCTGGGGCGTTGATGCCCAGAAGAGGTGCGCCCCTCCCAGCTCCTGCTTACTTTTACTGCATCCTTCTTTTTTCTCTCGGATTAGAGCGCGTCTTTGGCCTCTCTTGCGATTTCGAAACAAAGATTCAGACTTTTTATTCTGTTATTATGATTATGGGTTTCCCTTGATTATGATGCTATCCCAGCTTGATGCTTCCGGTGCAATTTCAAACTTTAGTTTTTGCCCATATTATGTTTACCTTTTTTTTAGGATTTTCTTTCTTTTTACCGGGGTTTTCCCCCCTTTGTACTGTAGCATATTTTTTGGGTGCATTATTACCTGGCTGACTGTTATATCTCTGTTGCTTGGAACAGACTAAGTAAAGCGCATGTGCTTGTGTGTGGCGTCAATGCTACTACTATTGAGGTGGGTATACTGCATTTCATCTGTGTGTGTGATCATGGTCTCCTATTCATCAAAATAACACTGGAATTAGGGTTCAACTGTCATGCTACCAACTATTTCTATTCTTTTAACTGTCTATGTGATACTTCTCCCTTTTGTCACAGTAAGACCTAATCTTTTCCTTTGCTAGATAGAAATAAATAAATCTGAACTTACTGTTCCTTTTGTCAAAGTGCACTGGTTTTCCAATTAGAGCCCCCCCATTCTTCTTGACATTGATTTAACTTGTGATATAATATTCACAGTTTTGTGAAAGCAACCGCTTACACTAAATCAATCTCTCCTCTACTCTGCAGTTCTGCAAGAATATTGTTCTTGCAGGAGTTGGTAGTTTATCCTTGATGGATGATCACATAGTCACAGAGGATGATCTCAGTGCAAACTTCCTAATTCCACATGATGAGAGTGTGTATGGTGGTAGATCACGAGCTGATGTTTGCTGCCAGTCCTTAAAAGATTTCAATCCAATGGTCCGTGTCGCTGTTGCAGAAGGTGAGGTGTATAGTTTGGTGCAATTTTTTTTTTAATTTAATTTTGATGTTAGATTGAAGAATTATATATTGTATAAATTCGTCATGTCTTGTATTCTCGACTTGTTTGTTATCCCTACTCCTTATGGTTTCTTCCAAAATTACGGGCAGGGGTGTTAAGCTATTTTTTTCCACTGATAATGCTGCTATAGTTGAGAACGTTCATGCAAGAAACACCATTTAATGATAGGAACAAGCAGCTGTTATAGGATTATACTGTTGGACTAATATATTTGGTTCTCTAAGAGAATTTCTAACCCTTGGCCATAAAAATGCGAGACTCCTTACAGTATTGAACTATTGGTTCTAAAAATCCTAACTATTATGTTATTTCATCCAGGTGATCCATCACTAATTGATGGAGAATTTATTGACAGGTTCGACATTATTGTAGTTAGCTGCGCATCTCTTAAAACAAAGGTGCAGATCCTTCGCTAAAGTAGTATTTTCACAACTTTTACTGTCTTTTGGAATTTAAATTCCTAGATCAAGTTCACCTTTTCTGTTTCTTATTCTCACTGTTTTTGCATCTGTGTTATGCTTGTAGTTATTTATTAATGACAACTGCCGGAAGAGAAACAAGCATATTGCCTTCTACACTATAGAGTGCAAGGATTCTTGTGGTGAGATATTTGTTGACCTGCAGAACCATAGCTATGTTCAGGTATGTACCATGTAACGACATGTGACATATTTTGTAGATGCATCAATTAACCGTTGTATTACTTGCATTGTTCAGTAGTCAAAACAAGTATGACATCCCCTTATAAGCATGCCTGCACAAATTCCTTCAATTGGTCTATGTTCAGTCAATATTACTTGTCTCCCCTAATAAGATATACCCATGCATGCATGCATGCACTTTGCACGCTACAGTAATGATCTTTTTCTTATCTGCTGTGTAGTTCATAAGATTTTGCGTCTCATTTTGTTCCTTTATCTTCACTCTAATAAAAGGTTCATCTGTCATCCATAACAATGCATGGGCATTTAGCTAGTGTTCATTGTTTTGGAGTTTATAACTCTAGGATCTCAGTGAAATTATCTTGGGCCATACCTAGTTTAATTTTCAAGATAGACATAAGGATGGTCACATTCTGCAGTGACATGTTTGACTTCAAACTGGCTGTCACATTTTGGCAGGCTATTCAATTTGACAGCATACAAAAACGAAATATTTATGTTCTCATTGGCTGTCTTAAATTTGACTTCAAGTCTCATGTCATATGTCAATTCTTAAAATGGATGATAAACATAAGTTGCACGTTATGGTGCTTAAAATGTGGCACAACACACATACAGAAGCTGGGACCAGGATCAGTTTTATACATACCACTTTTGATTCAATTTGATAGCATGTAAAAGCGAAATATTATTGTGATCTCATTGGCTGTCTTCATGTCTCATGTCGTATGTCAATTCTTAAAACTGATGATAAACAAAAGCTGCACGTTATGGTGCAATGTGGTACAGCACACATACAGAAGCTGGGACCAGGATCAGTTTTATACATACCACTGTTGATTCACTCACCATGGTGGTGATTAAATCTCTTTGTAAATTACAATTAGTGGCGCCTTTTTGTTGTTGCTTCAATTCATTTTTGAAATGTACCTTCAAATTGCATGCTCAATTTTTTCAGAAGAAGCCTGGGGGCGATCCTAAACAGCAGGAGTTATCATATCCTAGTCTGCAGGTATGGAAGTTCAGTTTGATTTTTTTGTAGGTCGGTCTTTATTGAGATAAACTCTTTTCAGTAGCCATACGCTCTTGGTTTGCATTCTTCAAGTTGGTGATTCTTGTTCTGTCATGTGTGTCTGGGGAGTATTTAGTATGCAACTGAAACACACGTTACACGGAAGAATTGGATAGACCTTGCTGATATTTCCTAGATAAAATAATGCGTAGTAGTTTTTTGTGACAGCAAAGAGCAAAAAAATGAAATGCTGTTCCTGAATTTCTTTTTCCCTCTTAGTTCAAATGTGGCTCTGAATGTTTTGGAAATAGCTTCGGGTTTTTCCTTTTTGTATTGCCACTGTACTTCCTTAAATTGTTGGTTTCTGTGCGACTATAACGTTATCTTGTTGTAATTATGTGTTTGTCACCACTTAAATATTATTTCAGTCTGTTCTCATAATGATGATGCTATATTTGTATATTACTACTCTCATTTAGTTGAATCATGCTCTATTGCTGGAATGCCTGCCATGATTTACTTTCAGAATCTGATTTCACACCCTTTTGGATGCTTCGATCGGCAAATATGACAGTTTCAGTTCCGATGACTGCAATCCTACACTACCACTGGAACATGCATATCACACCTGTGACAAATATTACAATTTAAATTGTATTGACTGCATATACATCTGTTTTTTTTTTAAATACAGGAAGCTATTGATGTGCCCTGGAAGAGTCTGCCCAAAAAAACAAGTAAACTGCATTTCGCCATGAGAGGTGATGACACGAGAACATAAGATACTGTTCCAAAGGCCTGTCCTGTCCAATAGTGGCAACTGAAAAGGGGTGTTTTGTTACTTTTTGGCATTTTTCCTGGGCAAATATCAGGCGAAAATGTGAATATGGTGAAATGTCATAAAACTGAATCATTGAAGTTACGAAATAAATAAACATTCGCAAATGTATGGGGTGGGCATGTTCTCTATATCTCTGTAAAATTTGAAATCAATGTCATCGTGACGTAGGGAAATGACAAATATTTTCAGTCGCTGTTTTACCAAATATTTTCTTTTTCATATCTCATAAAGCGAAGGAGCTTGCTCTTGATATTTTGCAGACATAGAATATAACATTCCCATATGTCAGCTGGTTTTCCGACATTTTCTTTAGAACTTGTAGATTTGCGCTAACTATTACTACTTATTTGCATGTCTCTTGATCCACCCAGAACCCTTTTGACTGTTACACATCCTTATTTTTCTTGTATTGGTTTCTTAACTATTATAAAATATGTTCGTGCAGTCTTGGAAAGTTATGAATTATCTGAAGGGCGTGACCCTGGTGAGGCATCACTTTCAGATCTACCTGCAGTTTTGGCTCGGAGGAAGGACATGTGTGATAGAATGGTATAGCAGTTTTCGTCTATCGTACTTTGGGTAGTGTTCCTTCAGGTATTTTACATGTTATTGTAACTGCAGTCTATAAATGAGTCTCAAATTCCTACGGCTCTTCTGGAACGGCTTCTGGCAGCTGGAAAGAAGGAACATCCTCCTGTATGTGCAATCCTTGGTGGCATTCTTGGTCAGGTAGGTGCCAATATCACTTGATCCTATATCATTCGAACTACAATTTTTTTTTTCCCGTTCATTCTATTGTTTGGTGGCATTCTTGGTTAGGTAGGTGCCAATATCACTTGATCCTATATCATTCGAACTACAAATTTTCATTTTTTTTTTCCTGTTCATTCTATTGTTTGGTTTCTGTCGTAGCTGGATAATAATTAAAGTAATATACATCAAGTATTCTTAGATCACTAGTTTTCTCACATATGGAACATAGTAGCTCTCAACAAGAAATATAGTCATCTGAAGTAATGTATGGCATTCAGTTACTAGGTGAAAGCAGTTGACACTTTGAACTTCCTATCTAGTAATCTCTAGTGCAGGAAAAAATATGGACTATTTTCCTTCCAACTTGCTATCTAGGACATTTGTGCTGTGCAGGGAAAAGATGACAGTAGCTTGCTAAATTGTCAGTCAACATCATGCTTCAACTCAAAGCTAGCACCACCCACCTAGTCAACTTGGCCTGTTGCAGAAATAAATGCAGTTAGCCCATAATTTGAGTAATGTACTAATAATGTACTAATACTCATTTTCTACTCCCTCCGTCTCATATTCACTGTCTCAAAGTTGGCCAAAAGTGGATGTATCTAGACATATTTTAGTGTTAGATATATCCACTTTTGTCCAACTTTAAGACAATTAACTTGGGACGGAGGGAGTACTTAGACCCCATCAATTCCATAGCTGAACCGTTGTTCCAACAGATGGACCAGTGAACCAAGGTGGTGCTCACTGGTTTGGTTTTCAAAACAATGGTTCATAGATACCTTTGGGTAGATCTTGAAATTGCACTAATGAACCACGTGGGGAAACTAGTTTGTTTAAAAATTTCCAAAATGTCAATTACAAAACGATATAAGATGGGAACATGCAATGTTTGGTGAATCATCTAGAAAAACCGTCAGTCCAAAAAAAAAACACTAGAATTGTTTTGTGTTTAGCTGAAAGAAAGCTTGAAGCTGTGAATTTATTCCTACCAAGCCTTCTTATTATAATTCAAATACTTTACTTAGCATACTGCTTACAACTTTTGTACTCTGTGTTTTTGTGGATCTAACAGGAGGTCATTAAGTCTATATCTTGCAAGGGAGATCCGATCAAGAATTTCTTCTATTTTGACGCAGCTGATGGTAAAGGGGTCATGGAGGACGTCCCCCCAACTCCTGCAGACTAAACAACTTCCTGCCTAACACTCTTCTACCTGGCTCGCCGATAACTGTCCCAATTCATTAGCGTTGAGCATGTGAAAACTCTAGATTAGTGGCTGAGTCATTAAACTCATACTTGTCATTTTAGCCTTGGCATCAAGCTCTTGTCACCTCAGTACTGTACTGGACAAATAACTGACATTCTCCGGCATGCAATTTCATAGGTGAAGTGAGACATATTGAATTGCTTATTGAGCGACGAAATGCTTTGTTTTCTGCTTGCCTCTCTGTCCCATATGTGGTAAACAAGTTGTTAGTAACAATTAGAAATTGTCACGTGTAACAGTGAAGGACTCTACAGGCACATTTCTTGCCTGTTCTGCTGAGCATAGTCACTGTAATAATATACGGAGTATGACGTAACATAGGTCGTTGTCTTCAATTCAGGGGGAAAGTCAGGATCATCATTAGTTGTTTCGTTAGAGCACGTAGGAGTGCTCTAACAAAACAGCTATTAGAGCATCTCCACGGGCACCCTCCAAATGGCCCCCCAAAGGCCCAATGGGGGTCTGGACCCAAAAAACGCCGCAGCGGTACCCCCAAATGTGTCAATCCGTCAAATTAGTGTCCGGCCCACCCGTCATAATTGGGGGCCTGGCTGGGGGCGCCGGACATCGTCTGCTCACCCCTCCCGACAGACGGACCCCGCCCGTCATAGAGACAATGAGGGGCTCAACCGCGATTTATTACGCCGCTGAGGAGGCCGATGACCACGTTAATGGCTCGGGGGCGCCCGTTTCCAATGCGACGCGACGCTTGCCTGCAGTTACACCGGCGACACGACGCAATGCTTTCGAGGCCGGCGTTGCGCCTTTCCCATGCAATGCATTTGCCGTCCTTCTGCCAAGATAAAAGGCGACGCCTTTTGCCTCGCCGTGCACATCCTCGCCTCCTCAACCTCGCCTCACCTCACCTCGTCGTGCACATCCTCGTCTCCCCAACCTCGCCTCGCCTCCCCGCCCTCGCCGCCGCCGCCATGGCCAACAACAGCTGGGAGGGCGAGCCATCCAAGCTGACCAGCGGGCACACCATCAACACGGACGGCGTGCGGGAGCTGTAAGATAAGATAGTGAATCAAGAGCACATCCACCGAAGGAATGGCGCGTCTCCGACGGCGGCCTCGTCGTGCCACCGATCCACCTAACGACGGAACAAGTCCGCCGTTACATCGCTCGCCGGCGCAGTTGGATGACGTACGCAGAGCGCCGCCTCCCCGAGAACGACGACGGCCAGCACAACTGGGGGAGGTGGATCAACCGCTTCGAGCAGGAGCGGGAGGCCGTCATCAACCTCGTCGACAGCCCCGACGTGCTCCTCTCGCGGTGGAACGCCATCGGGCGCCGCCGCTGGTGGGATCGGACTGGCCACACCATGGCCAACGCGATTGACGCCGCGAGGCGGCACGCCGCGACGGGAAACGTCCTCCCGCTCCGGCTGTTGCCGCTTCCGCCACCGCAGCGCCCCATCGCGCCACCGAGCCACCGGGGAGCCCCTGGCATCGTCATCCGCGACAAGCCACGCCGCCACACTTCTCCCCGCCGCCGACACTCTCCACCTCGGGCCGCCTTTTCCTCCGCCGACGGCACCAGGAGCCGGAGCCGCCGCGCGCCACCGTCAAGAAGGAGCCGCAGGTGAAGGAGGAGCCCATCTGATGAGGGGATAGTAACCCGGTATACCAATTCAAAGGTGTGATTCGGCCCAAAACGGCGGCTGGACCGGATCCGGCTAAGGACAAAGAAACTTCTGGAAGGCCCAAAGCTTGTAATGTTTGTAACCCGGATTGTGGGTTGCGGTAAGGAAAGTTAGGGTTTGTAAGCAAAGTTCGAATAGGACTCAAGATGTGCCTTGAAGGGCAAGTTAGGGGTGTACGGGTGCTTTATAAACCGGCCCCTAGGTTTAGTTTGCCAGAGATTCAAGTCATAGTTGTAACACCTGTTATCGAGTATCCAGCATAATTCATATTGAGATCCGGCGAGTTATTTTCCGGTTCTTAGATTGCTTTCCGCCATGTCTCCTTTCGAGCTAAACCCTCTCCCGAATACCTGTGTCGACTTGCCCCAAGATCAGTTACCCCCGGTAACATCTGCCGTGATTATCCCACGACAGTTGGCGCCCACCGTGGGGCCTGCGTCCAAAGGTGTTTGCATCACGGGAGAAGCTCGGAAAAGCATGGAGAACCTCGTCGTCGGTGAGATCTACGACGACCACGAAGGAAAGAAGATGGTGGACGATTCCGGCTGGGGGCCTGAGTCGGATCGCCTCGAATCCGGATCGGTCGTGACGATCGTCCGAATCAACGTCTTCATCGGCATGGTATGTACCTCTGGTTCGATTCCTGACAATTTTTCTGATCCTGTATCAGGGGAGGCTGCGTACGCCCAACCCGATAGAGAAGAGTCAGTCGGAACAACATACCAGGCAGAGGAGTCTATTACACGTTGGGAACAGCCGGAGGAGCCGGCATGGACTCCGCGCAACCCAAGCAATGGAAAGGATGACACTGCATCCATTAAGGACTTGCTGGAGGATCGGTATAGGGAGGAAAACGGCGAGGAAGAACAGCACGAGTCTACCCCGGGTATCATGCGCCGGGTTGCAGTTTATGCGGCTCCCGCGACCAATCTCAATCAAGAAAATGCAGCCGCGGCGCCAGTCGGGGCGGCCCAGGCAGTGGCCCAGCAGCAAGGAACGGTTAACCCGGTCCTGGTCCAGGTCGATGGAGAGTCGGCGTCAGTCACCAGTCGCCCAGCAGACGAGGAGCAACACGCAAATATGTTCGGATTCCAAGCAAACCGGACACCGGGGGCGGGCCCCTCGAATCCGCGCCACCCGGCTCTGTTCGATAATAATTTGATCTTGGACCCCACAGTCCTGGCCACAGTTATTACCCCAGAAAACGCGGCAGAGCGCGTAAGAGACCTGGACGTGGCTCGTCGTGCATTGGAGCAGCAAAGAAGGCAAGTAGAAGCAGAAAGGCAGGGGATGGCCGCGCGGCAGCGCGAATTGGATGATCGAGAGACCCGGCTCCGGGAGGAAACGACAAGGATGCACCAAAGGCACCGAACTATGCTGCCGGCAACAGGAGGGGTTATTAACCCGACTGCCCTGGTGTTCACACCTCAAGATCAGCCGATTCCACCGGTGAACCAAGGGACCATACCGCGACCGTCAACAGGAGCACAGCCGGTAAACGCGCCAGCCGGGTTACCTTTGCCACAGACGGGGGTGACAGCCGGCAATACCATTCCACCACCACCATCACGATTCCACACACCAGCAGGCCATTACAACAATCCCATGGACAACGTGTACGCAGCAACGCTCGCATTAAACCAGATTCCTGTAGGAGATTCGCCTCATGCAGAAGGAACCCGACGAGAGATCGATCTGCTACACACCGCGGTAGCACAGCAAGCCAATTATCCGGATCATAGAAGCGGAATGCATGGGACGCCGTACGTCAGTCAGCAGCAGGGCAATGTCCAAACAAGTGCGGCACGACGAAGGGAAGAGCAACAGCAAATGCCGCCTCCACCGCGTATCCAGACAGTACCAGTAGTATCAGCAGCGCAGGCGGTGGTGGACAGTTCCAGGGCCAGAAGAGTCGGGGCCGGGTCTGCAGGGCACGAGTTGCCGATGGCGCCGCGCCCCGTGGCACCCCCAGCCGGGTCACGTGTTTCCCGAGTAAGACCAGCCCCAACCACCCTGGCGGGACCCAGGTGCCTCTCGGACGATATCAGAGCAGAACCTTACCCGGAGAAGTTCAAAGAACCGGGGAAAGTAGTAAATTATGAGCCAACAATGGATCCAGAAACGTGGCTGAGCAGCTACGAGATGGCAATGTCAATTCGCAACGCATCCGAGAATCTCCAAGCCAAATTCATGTACTTAATGATGTCAGAGGGAGCAGCAAAGTTATGGTTCACCAATTTACCGGAAAAGTCGATCAAATCGTGGGATGAGCTAAAGACCGCATTTATCAAGCACTTCCATGGGACATGCAGAAAGTTATTTACTATTGATGATTTAGAAAGATGCGTTCAGAAGAAAGGAGAGTCAGCACGCAGCTGGGTACGCCGGGTTATGGAGATACTCCACTCGTCTACAGATATCCAGCCTAAGGACGCGCTACAAGCTATGGCAAAAACATGTAAGTATGTTCCTTTAGTGCAAAAGCTAACTCGCATGAAATCTAGTAGGAATGCAGCGGAGGTTACGATGGGAGAGTTAATGGATGCGTGCAACAAACACGCTGCAACGGATACCACAGAGGAGGAAGTTGATGACAAGAAAGCAAAAGCAAACACAAGTAGCAGTGGGAAAACCGGCAATGGATCGGCGCCAAACAATAATGGAAATAGCCAGAACAAGCGCCCGTTTGAAGGGAATTCCGAGTTTGTAGCCAACACGGAGGCCGGGTCTTCAAGACCTAGATCCGAAGGAAATTTTAATACTGGAAATCACAATGGGGGACACTACCAAGGACCTCCAAGACCAAGCAACAGTTGGGACATATTTAGGATGGCATGCCCGAAGCATAGCAGGAACGGCAAGCCGGCCAATCATTCATTGGAGCAATGTGCCGACTTACAAAGGTGGAAGAACGAGGAAGTGAATAGAGCCATGCGAGGTGCAGGCCGAGGGGGAGGCCCGGGCCTAGGTGGAAATTTGGGCAACGGACCGCCCCCAGCCGGCAACCCGCCAGCTGGAAATCAAGGTAACAATCAAGGGGGAACGGGAGGTTTTCAAGCTAACCCCAAACAGCTGGGTCAATATCATGTGCACACTACGGGAGGCTCTAACAAGGATAAGAAGATACTGAAACAAGCAGTTAATTCGGTCTCTTCCGCTGTTCCAAGATATTTGAGGTGGTCAGAGCAAGAGGTAACATGGAGCAGGAAGGATCACCCGGACAGAGTTGATCACCCGGGAGTCTTAGCTTTGGTAGTGGCACCCCAGGTCAACGGCTACGAGCTGAAAAAAGTCTTGATGGATGGAGGAAGTAGTATCAATATCCTGTACTGGGAAACTTTTCTGCGTATGGGCTTAAAGGAATCGCAGCTGCAAAAGAGTACACCAGTTTTTCACGGGATAGTGCCGGGTCATTCGGCATGCCCCGAAGGAAAGGTGGCACTGGAAGTAGCTTTTGGAGAGTCAAAGGACAACTACCGAGTAGAGTGGCTTACCTTTGAGGTAGTAAAGTTGCGCAGTCCTTATCATGCATTGTTTGGAAGGCCGGCTTATGCCAAGTTCATGGCAAGACCGTGTTATGTGTACCTACAGCTGAAAATCCCGGGTCCTAAGAAGACCATTACAATACACGGAAATCGAGATATAGCAGCTGAATGTGATGAGGGAGATGCGGCAATGGCCGAGCAAGCCTGCAGGAAGGAAGAGCTCAAACATTACCGTTCTCAGGTGGACCTAGAAGAGAGGACAACGTAAAAAAAGCCAACTCCTGAGGGGGACAAAGCAAAAATTAGGGCAGAACAAAACCCTAAGATGGTAGGCTTCATCAGGAGCTATCCTTTCAAAACTCCTAGCAGGGAAGAAGAAGACGTACCGCCATCCGCAGCTGATCACGCTTCAAGGACGATATACCCGGATTGGCTAGCAAATCCGGTACTCATTATGAAAGGGCCTAGCAAATGGAGAATGTGCATCGGCCGTACCAACGCGAGGCCGATTCCCGAGAATAACTAAAGCAGTGTAATGGACGGCAGGTTTTATACGCACTCTTTTCCTACCCAGGGTACCTAAGGGGACTGGAAGGTTTTTAATGAGGCGGCCTGCTGATTCAGAAAAGAAATTTTTATCAATAAAAGAAGATGGTTTCAAGTCTTATCATGGCCTTTGCTTCAGTTACAAGTAAGTAATGCTTGTTATTATCAATACGTCAATATCATCGAAATACGTCACGTGCATATAGGTCTTCGGGGATTGGTGTGCTTAAATAAGTAATCACAAACCCGGAGACCCGGCCTTGATGCCTATGAGTTATGAGGGCTGATTACTCGAAAAAACGGGTACGGCTGCAATCTTATAACCGGACAAAGGAGCCAAATTTCTTGATTATTCTTACTTAAGCTCGATGTGACTCGCGCTAAAGTGGCATGATCTGTTCACTTACGATTACAATCAAACTATGCAGCCCAATGGGACTTGCTTGACCCTGTTTTTCGTATAGATGTAACAGCATGGTATCCACGCGAAAGCCGGCTTACAGTACAAGATAATCAAAAGGGTCATATAAACCACAAGTCCATGCAGAGTATAAGGCTCAAATAGCCGGAAACTCAACAAGTATTAAGCATGACTTCAGTATTTATGTGAATAGCTATTGGTCTTCAGCTTGGTAAAGAGCAGTTTGGCATCTGAGAAAGGCCACGCCCCCTTAGCTCGTACTTTGGGTCATGGGGACTGGGGACTTCGAGACAGAAACAAACTGCTTAGCTACTAAAGCTCGTGAACCTTAGTTTCCGAGTCTTGGGGACTTAAAGAAAAGTCCGTCTATCAAAACCTACGATACTCGGTTAGCCGAGTCTCAAAAGGGAATCAAAAACAAGAGTTCAAAGTATCGAGAATAAGCTTACAAGTAACACAAGGATCGAGATTATCAAAAGCCGGGAGAGGCAAAGAGTTATCATAAATTAACAAGCGCAAAGTCATAATATCAGTATCAATGTTGCACAGGCGCACCGCTAAAAATCATATCAGTCTCGAGAAACGCAAAGCACTAGGTATCATCCTACTCGGCATCCTGAGAGTGGTCCTCCGGGTCTTCGTCTTGGACTTGCTCCTTGGCCTTGCCAGCAGTTTTACCCGGACTCTTCACGTCAGGACGGACAGGCGGAGGAACGGCTGGTGTAGAGGTAGACGGCTTTACGCCTAGTTCGGTTTCTCTCTTCGCAGCCTCTTCTTTCCTCCTGGCCAGGTCAGTCGACCACCTTTCCAGCATATCAAAAGGAGGGGGTGCCTCCACCAGAATAACCTTGCCCTCAGAGTCATATGAGCTCATAATTGTGTTTAGATCCATTTTATCTGCCAAAGTTGTGGCCGAGTGACGTACCGAAGATTGTATAGCTTTGAAGTCCTGGGGTTTAAACTTAGACCCGTCAGCCTTGAATTCTGGGAACCCGGATACTACCTTGGCCGGGTCAAGCTTAGGAAAATAAGCCTTCGCCAGCGTCAAAGCCCGGGTCATCCCAATCCGGCAAGACGAACGCTTCAATATTTCAATCCATCCAGGCGCTGTGGACAAGGCCTGCATGAGATTTTCTTCGCCCGGGTATACCTCCGAAGGCCACTTTATAGCATCCAGCAAAAGTTTCGTGACGGCAAAAAATGTCCGGAGCACAGTCTTCAGAGTTTTAGCCTGAGTAACGGTGTTCTCCTCCGGAGCAGCAAGGTTAGCACCTGCAATCGAAACACACAAAAGCATATCAGTAATCTTGATTATTACAACGGCAAGATAGAGATACGCAAGTTAATTGCAAATAACAAACTTACTTAGCAAGATACGGTAAGTGTCCGTAATTTGAGTCGACAGGTTCTTCAGCGAGGATTGGGCAGCATTGTATTTGTTCTTGTATTTGGAGACATCTTTTTTCAAAGTCTTTATCTCCGCTTCAAGGGTTTCCCTACGTTTTGTTTCCGCAAGCAGGAGCTGCTCAGTTTTAAGTAATGTTTCATCCGACTGAGTTATCTCCGCCTGCAAAGAATAAGTGCAACTGTAAGCCGGATATCACGAGAATATTTCCTTCTGAGAAAATAATTACAGAAAATTATTATGCGAAGTACCGAGAATAATTACAGAAAATTATGCTCGGAACTTGGGGACTGGATGTATAGTAAGAAGTATCAAGTAAGGTTACCTGATGTGCTGCAGCCATACGCTCTAGGATATTTCCTTCTGAAGCTTTCATGGCGAGAAGAGCGCTCATCAGCTGGTTAAAATCAGCGTTATCCGAGTTAGATGACTCGGGTACCTGGAAAGTGGGAAAAGGAGCTTTTCTTGTAACAGGAGGTGGCACCCGGGTCATCCGAATGTCGGAGTCTGGTCCCCCTCCCGCGATCGAAGCTGCGCCCTTCTCCTTCTCGCCTGCGTGCGAAGCGATTGGATACCCGGCATCATGCCTAGCCAGCTCCGGTGGCGACGCTTGCTCGTCGCCAGTTGCGGTGAATGCGCCATCAGCCGGCTCATTCTCGACTCGGACCTCAGCCTCCGTGCCCTCTTCGTCGCTAATAACAACCGTGGCTCTGTAGAAGGTACAAGGGTGCAGTTAATCTTTGGTTATGAAAAAGGTGATAAAAGTTCGGTATAACGTCAAGGAAAGGAGTTTACCCGGTGTTCACCGGGAAGTCCGAAGGGAAGTCGCCGCTAGACCCGGGAGAGACTGAAAAATGGCAAGCAAGGTCTGGGATTACGTCGCAAAGGAATGTCCGGAAAGAGTTTCTATGTACGATAAATACCAGAGCGTCGAGCCGGGGGCGACAAAGTGTCCGGGTTAAGGGCCTCGTCGCCCGGATGGTTCCGGGTTACTCGGCGCCTAGTCGCGGGCGGCTCCTTCATTTATGATCAAAAGGGATGAAGATGAGGTTAGCCCCGGAGTGACGTTATGAGAGCAAAAATTAAAGGGCAAGGAAATGAAATGAAAACCTGGAGGGCGATTCTTTGGGATTTCCTTTTTGATCCGGCTTTGGTGGCCGGCTCCGGCTCGTCCTCTTCGCTGGTGGACTCCGCCCTGCCGTCTGTTTCTTCTTCTTCTTCGTCTTGATCCTCTCGTTCTGAAAGATATCAAAGTTATAGCATAAGGAAAAAAGAGGAGGCAGGATATAATGCGTGCGAGGGGATTGAGTATGCACCTTCATCCGAGTTAGCGGCATCGTCTTCCTCCTCCGCGTCTTCGGAACTAAGAGGAGTGTTGACCGTCCAAAAGTAATTTTCGGCCTGAGGTGAAAATGCCAGGGCAATGGTTAATATTGAGTCAAGAAAAGCGGGTAAAGGTAAGCTTGTTGAAATCCAAAATCAAGAGGTAGAAAGCTTACCGCGGGGGCGGGGTTCTCGAGTGTAAAAGGTTCTAACCCGGCTATGTTCCGGATTACCTCGAGCTTCTCTGTTAAAAAACCCTTGATCGTTTTGTTCGTGTCATTAGGGGCGAAGGTGCTGGTAGAGTATCGGATCGGGTCCGTGGTTTGACCCGAATATTCACACATCAGCTTCTCACGAATGGAGTTTGGCTGGATGCGGAAGTTGACCCAGGTCTTCACCAGGTTTAGCCCGACGAGGCCTCGAGCCGATAAGATAGAGATCTTAGCCAGCAAAGGCAAGATAGCCTCCCTGTCCGAGTCAGGGGCGAAGGCATTGAAAGTCTCGGAAATGTCAAGCTGACCCTCCGAGTAACCCGGCAACTTCTTTTCGCTGGGAGGGGAGGTATCCTGGCAGTAGAAGTACGAGAGCTGCCAGTGCTTTACATGAGAATTGAGAGTGATAGGAGGCATCAAGGAGTTCTTGCGGCGCTGGATAGAAACCCCGCCGCAAGTAAGAAGTGCGCCGTCGCCGCTTTCGCGGCACGGCTTGCACTGAAAGAGTTCAACGAAGAGAGCCAAACTTGGCGGAGTGCACAAGTAAGACTCGGAAAGAACGATAAAGTGGGAGATGTTTAGAACGGAGTTTGGGCCTATGTCGAAAATACGGAGGTTGTAGTGATCTAGGACGTCACGAAAGAAAGGGTGACCCGGAGGCCTGAAGCCCCGGGTCACATGTTCGACGAAACATATTACCTCGTCCGTTGCTGGAGAAGGCCGGGTTTCGTTGCCTGGTACTCTCCAACGGATAGATTCCTGCGGAGGAAGAATTCCAAGCTCGACCAACTCCTCCAGTTTAGCCTTGGTAACGGAGGACTTCCCCCAATTGGCTGATATGGAGTTCGTGGATTTAGCCTTAGCCGGCTGTTTCCCTTGCCTCTTGGGTGCCATGGGATTGACCTGGTGAAACATCAAAGGGAAGGACGTAAGAAACGAAAACTTGGAAGTTAGCAGATGAGCAATTACCGACTATTTAAACACGATCCGGGTATTGCCTTGCTGGGTCAAGTACGATTTGTCCGGGTATTGTATATCATCACAAAACCTGTAGGGTTTTCCATAAGGTAAGTGTTTGGGGAAGTTAGAAGGATACCCATATGTCTACCATCAGCAAGTGAGCCGGAGAAGTGAGATTTTCGGAGGGATAAGAGCAAAGGCGGAAATTTTAGACGGCCCGAGCCCAGATTGGGGACCCTATTTCTAGATTTGTGACCAAGTTAATGCGTACTGACGTTAGGGGAGTAATATAAGCAATGTATCCTATCTAGGGGAATGGTTATGGTAAGCGCTAGTGATTTAAATCGGCAGGGCCCGAGAAATTGCAGGCGACTCGATTCAGATCTGATCTAAGGAAAAGCTAAGAGATTGCAAGGTTAGGCTGGAGGATATCAAGAACTTACCGGAGGAGGTTGAAGTAGGGATTTGCGGAGACAGATGGCGCAAGATTGATGCCCTTTCGCGATTTCTGGCCGGCGAATCGGGGGCTTAGTGGTGGATTTGGGAGCTGGAGTGGGTTGCACGGTGGCGGAGCGCAAACGACGGCGGATGGGCTCCGGCGACGTGCGCAGGGCTTCCGTGGTGGCACTCTGTGAACTCGAGCTTGAGAAGAAGAGGAGTGGGGGAAATGAGCCGTTAGGGTTGAGTTTGCTCCTTGGGGTCTATTTATAATAGCCCGGGTGGAAAAGCTTATCCTAACGGGCGAAACCCGGGAGGTGCGGAGTAATAGTTGGCTATTTTTGAAATTTGAAAAGACACGCTTTATGCGTAGTCAGATATGATCCAGAGAGAAAGGAAGGGGAAATCTCCTTCCTGGTATCAGCGATAATTATCAAGAAAGATGTGAAATTATGGAGTTTCCTATTAAGACTCAAATCTGGAAGGTTAAGGGAGAACCTTTAAGGGAGAGCCGGGTTATTACCTGACCCCCTTGGTACCAATCTCAGCCATTCGTCAACGTATTGTGTCTTGACCTTCATGTGTTTGTGTCTAACATTTCTGCAGGGAATAGCCAGCGCTTCGAAGAGTAAATCTTGGAAGCCCCAGCTATTCTGGGGACTACTGATGAGGGGATAGTAACCCGGTATACCAATTCAAAGGTGTGATTCGGCCCAAAACGGCGGCTGGACCGGATCCGGCTAAGGACAAAGAAACTTCTGGAAGGCCCAAAGCTTGTAATGTTTGTAACCCGGATTGTGGGTTGCGGTAAGGAAAGTTAGGGTTTGTAAGCAAAGTTCGAATAGGACTCAAGATGTGCCTTGAAGGGCAAGTTAGGGGTGTACGGGTGCTTTATAAACCGGCCCCTAGGTTTAGTTTGCCAGAGATTCAAGTCATAGTTGTAACACCTGTTATCGAGTATCCAGCATAATTCATATTGAGATCCGGCGAGTTATTTTCCGGTTCTTAGATTGCTTTCCGCCATGTATCCTTTCGAGCTAAACCCTCTCCCGAATACCTGTGTCGACTTGCCCCAAGATCAGTTACCCCCGGTAACATCTGCCGTGATTATCCCACGACACCATCGATGACGACCGCGTCCCAACGCCGCTGCGTGACCCGATGGGTGGCGACTGCCCCTGCCTCGTCGCAGCCATGGCCCGATCGATGGCCACGTTGGAGGAGGAGGCTCCGGGTTGGCTGACGACGATTCAGTCCACCGCAGTGGAGGCATCCGGGAGCCGCGGTAGCAGCAACGTGGCCACGACCACCTCGAGCTCTCGAACCTCCCCTCCTCTAGCCACGCCGTCGCAGGCCCCTCCTCCAGCCACGGCAAAGTCGTCGTGATCGACTGAAGCGACGACGACTCTTTCGACTGAAGCGACGACGAGTAGTCTTGGGTTTAGGGTTAGGGCGGCGCCATTTACTATTTCATTCAAAGTTTGTAAAATATTTCTAAATTTGAATGAAAATGCAAAATTGAATGCCGTTGTCGGCGTGCACAAGGTGTTTGCGTTTATGTCGTCTGTAAGCTGGTCGCCGATTGGGGGGCGCCGTTGTGGAGCACGCCCTCCAAATCGGCGGACATAGGTCCAGTCACCCCCAAAGGGGGACAATTGTTGGGTGCCGAACACGTTTTTGATGGGTGCTGGTGGAGATGCTCTTAGCTGGCCAGTTTAGCAGCATTTGCCCAAGCAAAACCCCTACTTGATCCAACTTTCTCCACTCTTACAACGAGATGCATGTGGGAGCCTGCCCAGGATCCTCCTATCCTAAACAGCGCGGTCCTCTTGTCCCGCCGACCAGGATTGTTGGTTTTGTGCATAGACTCTGCAGTCACGGGATATGCCATGATACTTGCACCAGTACTCATACATCGCCCATAGTGCTTCATCTGACTTGAGGATTTCTGCAGTAACAATGAGAGCCTGTGGCACGGGAGGGACATGCTCCATCTGGTACCCGTTTACCTACAGAAGGCGGCAAGGAAAATGCCACTTGTTCAGTAAAGGCATAGATAGTTACGGTTTGATTTCTCATGTGCACATAAAAATCATGAGTAAAATACACCATGCTGCTACCGTATCGCCTTCATAGATTCACGCTGGGGAATCGGGCTACGTTGGAGGAGTGGTGGCCTCAGGTATCGGAGGCAGCGGCACATCAGTTGAGAAAGGAGCTGAACTCGATGATCATTATGTGTGTCGTAAGATCAAGGAGGAGTTGCAGCTTTGGAAAACTGACAAGCTGAGTGGGGTCTTTTTACGAGAGTTAGAGTAGTGAGTAGCGTTTGTTCTGGGGAAGTGGGATGAATGGTCACCTGTGATCATCTCATCCCGTCCGGCGTCTTGTAAAAAACCTGATAAGGGGTGGCCCAATCTTCTCAGTGAACTCACAGATAACTTCTGATTGATAACTAGTGCGCCACTAAGAACTCTCCCGGCTGATCCCTGATGCCAATGCAAAAGATAGCAACCCCAAGGATATTTTCAACTCCACACTCTTGCACAAGTAATCCACCGACTACAAGTGGTCCTGTACCTTCTTATTCCCAGTGGAACAACAGGTAACACGTAAAGTTTGCAGATGAACTTTCAGATCAAAGCTTACAAGCTGTTTCAATCTAGAGGTCTAGGGTTTAATGCTTAACATAGTCTAAGGAGCCTTGGCTCGGATCCTATCTATTTAAGAGAGGGGGTGCGGCCACAAGGGGGGTCCCTTGCGCAAGCACCAAACCTACTAGGACTAGGACTCATGGTTTAGGGGGACACAAACCCAAACAGACTCACAATGGATACAAACCGACCCACCATTAAGGGGTGCGGCCAATAATGGTATACAAACCATGCCTAACATTGTTAGGACTTCTAATAGGCGCATTTGACCTTGTGGAGGCGCCATCCCCTTGTATGCTATGAAATAACAATTGTTTTCAATGAATAACAATTGTTATTTTCTGTTATTCCATGTTTTTACCATGCTAGCACTTGTTCTTCATCTCCTCCTCAAGTCCATCATCATCCATGTGCATCTCCTCTTCATGATCTCCTCCTTTCATGCTTGTGTTATGAACAAACCTGAGAATACATAAGTGCATGGATTTAGGTAGTATAAAGTTCTCACAATTATAAACATTATACTCAAGTAGGAGTGAATTCACCTGTTGTTGTAATAGCTTGGTCCTTGATCTCGTCATGGGACCAATCCTCACTTCATTAGCTTTTATTGGGGCATCCTCGTGTGTAACAATAGGTGAAGAGCTAGGGATGTCCTCATCATCCTCCCCCTCTTGAAAAGGCATCGACCTCGATGCAAGATCATCGCCATGGTAAGGTGTCAAATCAGCCACATTAAAAGAATTGCTAACACCAAACTCATCAATTGGGAGGTCAATTTTGTAGGCATTATCATTGATCCTTGAAATAACTCTATAAGGACCAGCACCTCTAGGAATAATTTTGATTTTCTCAATGTGGGAAATCTATCTTTTCGAAAGTGAATCCACACCATATCTCGTGGCCGAAATATCACTTCTTTTCTTTTCTTGTTTACTCTTTCAGCCACATGTCTTCCTCTCTTCTCAATTGCCTCTTTTGTCTTCTCATGAATTTTCTTCACAAAATCAGCTCTCTTGGATGCCTCCATATTAATTCTCTCTTGTGTAGGAAGTGGTAACAAATCAAGAGGAGTAATAGGCTTGAACCCATAAACCACCTCAAAAGGACATAATTGAGTAGTTGAATGCACAACTCTATTATATGAAAATTCCACATGGGTCAAACACTCCTCCCACTTCTTCAATTTTTTCTTGATCATTCTTCTCAATAATGTAGACAATGTCCTATTCACCACTTCGGTTTGGCCATCAGTTTGGGGGTGACAAGTTGTTGAAAATAACAATTTTGTTCCAAGCTTCCCCCATAGTGTCTTCCAAAAATAGCTCATAAATTTCACATCTCTATCTGACACAATTGTCCTTGGCACTCCATGTAATCTTACTATTTCTCTAAAGAAGAGATTAGCAATATGTGAAGCATCATCACTCTTGTGGCATGCAATGAAGTGGGACATCTTAGAAAATCTGTCCACTACCACAAAGATAGAATCATGCCCTCTTTTTGTCCTTGGCAAGCCCAAAACAAAGTCCATACTTATATCTTCCTATGGGGTATTTGGTGATGGTAATGGAGTATACAACCCGTGGGGTTTGAGATTGGATTTGGCCTTATTGCATGTGATGCACCTTTGCACAAATCTATAGACATCTCTCCTCATATGTGCCCAATAGAAATTTTCAGACAACATAAGCAATGTCTTTTCTCTTCCAAAGTGTCCCATTAATCCTCCACTATGAGATTCCTGCACTAAGAATAAATGCAAAGAACACTCGGGAATACACAATTTGTTAGCTCTAAACAAGTACCCATCATGTATATGAAATTTATCCCATGCCTTAACATTAGTACATTTATTAAATGGCATAGAAAATTCATTATCTTCATCATATAAATCTCTAATACCCTCCAAACGCGAAACCTTAATTTCTAAATTTGAGAGTAACATATTCTTCCTTGACAAAGCATCGACAACTACATTTTCCAATCCTTTCTTATGTTTAATGATGTATGGAAAAGATTCAATAAATTCAACCCATTTAGCATGTCTTTTATTTAAGTTTGATTGGCTCTTTAAGAATTTTAGTGCCTCATAATCAGAATGTATAATAAATTCTTTAGGCCATAAATAATGTTTCCACACCTCTAAAACTCTCACAAGTGCATATAATTCTTTATCATAAACAGAATAATTCAATTGTGCACCATGTAATTTTTCAGAAAAATGGGCAATAGGTTTCTTTTCTTGCATTAACACACCTCCAATACCTATGCCACTAGCATCACACTCAATCTCAAATTATTTATCAAAATTTGGTAGCATTAATAGTGGGGCCGAAATTAATTTCTCTTTTAATGTATCAAAAGCAATGTCTTGAGCAACCCCCCACTCGAAATCTACTACCTTTTTAGTTAGATCATTTAATGGAGCGGTACTAAAATTAGGCACAAATCTTCTATAGAAACCAGCAAGACCATTAAAACTTCTAACTTGACTCACATTAGTTGGAATAGGCCAATTTCGAATTGCTTCAATTTTTGATGTATCTACTTCAATCCCATGTTTAGAAACTACATATCCCAAAAATATTACCTTATCTTTGCAAAAAGTGCACTTCTCAAGATTACCATACAATTTATTTTCTCTTAGCACTTGCAAAACTTGTCTAATATGATCAATGTGTTCATGTTCATTGTGGCTATATATGAGAATATCATCAAAATAAACTACCACAAATCTACCAATAAATTCTCTCAAAATATGGTTCATTAGTCTCATGAAAGTACTAGGTGCATTAGTTAAACCAAAAGGCATCACTAACCATTCATATAAACCAAATTTTGTTTTAAATGCTGTTTTCCACTCATCTCCCTCTTTCATTCTTATTTGATGGTAACCACTACGCAAATCAATTTTAGAGAAAACAGCAACACCACTTAATTCATCTAACATATCTTCTAAACGTGGTATAGGATGACGATAACGAATAGAAATGATGTTAATTGCTCTACAATCTACACACATGCGCCAAGTACCATCTTTCTTAGGGACTAAAATAACAGGAACAACACAAGCAGAAAGACTAACTCGAATATAACCTTCATCTAGCAACTCTTGTTGTCTTTGTATCTCCTTTGTCTCTTGTGGATTTGTTCTATAAGGGGCTCGGTTTGGCAAAGATGATCCAGGAATTAAATCAATTTGATGCTCAATCCCTCTCAATGGTGGCAATCCCGAGGGAATATCTCTTGGAAACACATCATCAAAATCCTGCAACACATGAGAAACACCAAGAGGAATAGGGGTCATATAATTAGAAACCAAAATATCTCCCTTGTGAATAAGCACAATAGGGACTAATGTAGGATCCTCCCTAAATTCCCTCAAATCCTCTTTAGTGGCTAACATGCATAATAGGCTCTCTCTCTTATTTTTATTTTTACCACTCGAATTGTTTTTAATACCACTCCTCATAGCTTGTAAATTTTGTTTTCCCTCATCCCTCTCACTCTCTTTTTCAAATTTCACTTCTATTTTGGATTGGGACTCATTTAAAATTTTTTGTGGTGCCATAGGACTCAAAATAATAGTCTTCCCATGATGATGCAACTCATAAGTATTGGCTCTTCCTTCATGTTTCACACTTCTGTCGAATTGCCATGGTCTTCCCAATAATAAGTGGCAAACTGTCATAGGAACCACATCAAACTCAATAGTATCCTTATAAGGACCAATCTGAAATTCCACACGCACCATATGGGACACCTTCATTCGTCCAGAGCTACTCAACCATTGTATATGATAAGGACAAGGGTGTGGTAAATATTTCAGATTTAGCTTTGCACATAAATCTGTGCTAGCCAAATTCCTGCAACTCCCTCCATCAATAATGACTTTGCAAGCCATATTAGGACCAATGACATCCTTTTTTTGAAATAAATTGCACCTTTTATTTTCAGGACTAGGAATAACACTCAAAGATTTTGTGTGCAAATAATAGATGGCATAGTGGTAGCATAGGCATCCAATGGAGTATCACTCAAATATCCATCATCATCATCATCATTATCATTAGGATCAACATCATCTCCTGTCTCATACTCATTGTTCTCATTAATAAACATCACCTTTGTATTTGGACAATCCTTCTTGAAGTGCCCCTTTCCTCCACATGTATGACATGTAATATCTCTATTTCTTGTTGTGGATGCACTTGAACCCATGGTACTTGCTGTTGGTTGTGATTATTTTCTTGCCATGGAAGTACTAGGCTCGGCCTTGGATGATGAAACACCACGGCTAATAGAAGGTGGAGGTGGTGTACTAGGCATAGTAGATGATCTCAAGGGAAATCTGCTCCTTGTTCTTGCTGTAATTTTAGCCTCCTCATTGATATGTGATTCGGCCTCCCTAGCATGATGTAATAACTCATGCATATCATGATATTGATGATGCCTAACAATGCCCTTGATTTTATAATTCAAACCTGAAAGGAACCTTTGCATTGTTTGCTCAAATTTCTCTCTCACACGTGCTCTTTGCATGATCAATTCCATCTCTTGATAATAAGCATCAACAGTCATAGTACTTTGCCTCAATTGTTGCAATTGATCAAATTGTTGCCTTATGTAATTTGGTGTTACAAATCTGTCCCTCATGACTCTCTTCATGGTATTACAAGTGATAATGTGTAATTCACCATCTTCTTGTCTCTTTCTCACAGTAGTATCCCACCAACGAAGAGCATATCCATCAAACTCAGAAGAAGCCAATTTTATTTTTCTATCCTCAGTATAATCATGTGACAGAGGCGAAGGTGTCCGATCTTTCGATGAGATGATAACTACGATTTGGGTGACGTTGACGTTGACGATCCGACTACAACCGTACGAGGACGCTGCGCCTTAGCAATCGCTACACCAACTCCGGGAGGTTCTTGACAGCGCCGTAGCACAATCGATCCAACCACTCAGGTCTAGTTCCTGCAATCAATCGAGAACAAGCAAGAACCAAATATACAATCAGAATTGCGGATAAATATGAAGTATATTGATAGATGGGATTCTGCAAGTGCATAGTACAAGAGGTCAATCCGACACTCGTGCCTATGGCGAAGACTAGCAAATAAAGCTGAGTTCTTTTTAACTAAACAAAATCCGAGTCTAAACTGAGGCCTATGGAGGGTATATATGAAGGAGAGACTTGGGTGGCGGCCAAGGAGGAGGAAGGACGTCCCAAGGCACCAAAAATCCAACCCTAATTCGTACAAGGCCTTTGGGCCCAATTAGAGGTGACGCAGCACCTTTTTCCTGGATTCCTGGCCCATTTTCAACTACAGGGTCGGACTATTTTGGCCATAACGTTTCGCTCGAAACGAATTTTGAGGTGAGGCCAATTTTGCTGGAAAGTGCAAGAGATTTAATTTCCAACAAAAAAAGATTCATCCCATTTGGATTCCGTATGCAAAAGTTATAGCCTTGTGAAGGCAGGTATATTTCTGCAGTCCGAATCTGCGTCCAGAACGTGGAGTAGGGGGACTCTATCTTCTCTTGAACCCAAAGTGACGTGGGAGAACTCCTTGAGCAGCATCTAATCATGTCCCTTATTTCTTGATGAAGTTTAGAGAAAGTAGTAATTGTCTTGGTCGTATCCGGCCTGGTCATGTCCTCATCATCCTCCCTTTCTTGAAAGATAAGCCGTCCTCGGCGCTGTTTCTTCTGAAACAAGGATAACAAAAGAGACAAGGTATACACATGATAGATGTAGATGTCATCCATTTGTATTTCTCTTAATTTTTTCACATATGACACATATATACAGGGGTAAGTGGTATGTCCTTTTAAATATAAAGCCAAATAATTATCGCAAGATACAAACCACATTAAATTATTGCAACCCAGTTTGCACATATAAGTGAAGATTTTATTCATAACATTGATATTGCGATGCGCATCATTAAACCATCCCAACATTGTTACACAAAAAAAGTGATGTATCAAAAATTCTAGCCAAAACTTGTATAGATAAGCAATCATGCAACAAGTTACTTAGCATTAAATCACTACCATAGTTGGAGGTCATATCAAAATGATTGAACATATGCATCAAGTTATTTTCTTTGAAGATGTTACTATGATCGGTCCCAAATGAAAATTGTAATTGAGATAGCAAATATATAACACATACTTGTCATAATGGAACAAAGAATATCTCAGCAATAAGCAATCATAATTGCAAGTGTAAGTGAAACCCATGTAATCATGATCATGAGAAGAAACACATATGTAGAAGTTCTTATTGTTCAATACTAAATCCAATGTCCTCACAGAAGATCGATGATCAAATTTGTGAAAAACAAGTTCAAACCAATCCATAAAATGTGACAACAAAACAGGTTTAAACCATGCTTCAACTGCGCTACTCTGATAATTATGAATATGAGATGGATGGACAAAAAATTTATCAATCATATGTCCAATATGTAAGATGCAACTCAAATTGCAAATATAAGTGAAGCACAAATCAGTAGCACAACTAGGTAATAACTTATGGGACACACATAATGGATATGACAAACTAGTTTCTAATGTATCAACTACACCAGAATGTATCACATGATCATGAAAATTATGAACAATCCCATAGCAACAATACATTGGCCTATAGCATAGATTGCTGAAAACAACAATATCATCATACGTGACACAAATTTTATGCACCCAAAATTTATTATTAATACCATAATCACCAATCAGCTGAAAGGTTAAATTAGGGACATAAACACTTTTGAACGTACTCAAACATGTGATTTCAGAAATTTTATGCTTAGCATGTGACAAAGACATAGGTGGATCCATTGGAACACAAAACAAAGTATTAACATGATGAATTGTAGCCAAAACTTCATCATTCCTAAAAAATTCTATATGATCCAATTCAGAGTTAATTATTAAGTCAGATTGTTCGTTTGCATTAAGTCTTATTTCTGTGGGCGCACTCGTATAAATAGATGCATTAACATCAATAATAGGTGCACTGAAAACAGTAGCTACTTGGGTTATTTGATCACATGTTAAATTCAAATCAGCAACATAGTTCTCTAAGATAGGTGCTGTGACCAAAACAACTGGTAACTCAACACATGATGTATGCAAATCCTCATGGAATATATCAATAGCATGTGGAGGAACAAAATCAGTACCATTACTATTACCATATATGTCCAACTCAGATGGTGTAGGTACTAGCGATGCAGACACATCCCGAGCTTGTGGTGGTGTGACCTCCACAAATTCTTGAGTGGTTGTCATGGTAGGTGTAGTGGTCGAGGGTTTAACCTTCTTTATTGTTGATGAAAGTAATTCCATCGAACTCTTGTCGGTCTTATTGCCACGTCTTCGTATTTCCTGTTCAGCTTTACAAGCAAGACAAAACAAATGGTCTATAGAATATATCTCATCTTCACATAGTAATCTTTTATGAATATCATGGTGTAACCCTCTCCAAAATCTATCCATAAACTCTTCTTCACTTTCTTCTAAAAGTAATGCAACAAGGTACTTTCTAACTTATCATAATATTCCCTGACATTGTTATTACCTTGTTTTAAAGTTTTCAGTTTTTTAACCATGTCACGAGTATAATATGATGGAACAAATTTATATCTCATAGCAAGTTTCATGTCATGCCAAGTAATAGGTATATAATCAGGATATAAATGACAATATTCATTCCACCAAATAGAAGCCAAACCAGTAAATGTAGAAATTGCAAATTTCACTTTCTTATTCTCAGAAATATTATGGAAAACAAATATTGCATTAATGTCAAATTCCCATTCAATGTATAAAACAGGTTTACAACGACCCTCAAAAGATGGCATAGAAACAGTAACCTGATCATATACATGAGTACGTGTTTCTACCTTCCGTGGTCGCTGTTCATGTGATGTAGGAGTCAGTTCATCTCCAACTATAGACGAAGCCCAATGACATCGAGCTCCCGGACCTGCCATGATTAGTAGAAGACAAGAACAAATCACAATAGATGTTCCTATTCCTACTAGGATGTGGTGGCAAGTCGCATAATCCTTCCAGCAAAAATAAAGTTCTTACAAGTTCTCACCCAACAGCAGGAGGTGACTGGCAACGAACGATGTCAAGTCTCACTAAAGATTAGATGGAGCGATTGCCAGGTGAAAGTCACAACGCACGATGTAGAATATGTGGAGCTTTAGGAGGCTTGAATATAGTAGCAAGAAATAGCAATAATCAAATCTGGAATGCAAGTTGAATAAACGCTCAAAGACGGTACTGTGCTGGTCCTAGGCTAGACCGTTTTAGAGACGCGAGCCTATAGCACCAACAACGTCACGACGCGGCAACAACAAGCAAAAAGAGGAAAAGTATGAGCAAAGAGCAGTAAAAAAATGCACTAGAGAGAGGAAGTTTTTTTTTTGCTCTCTCCAAACCTCAGACTATGTCTATGGTCAGGCGAGATCACGATTTTTTTTCCGGCTCTCTCCAAACCTCAGACTATGTCTGTGGTCAGGCGAGATCACGATTTTTTTTTAGGTCGCGAATTTGGAGTCCCAAACTGATTAGAACTCTAATCTATTGATAGAAATAAGGATTGAAACAACGAGAAAACCCTAGCCCTTAACTAGGAGCGTGGAAGCGGCGCACGGGGACAAGTGGAGACGCACGCGTGCGGATGGAAGCTATTGGCGGCGCGATGCAATGTGGTGATGGTGGTGCAATGGAAGCTTGTAGAACAGCGATGATGGTGGATATTGTTTATTGTAAGTGGAAGCGGTAGTAGATGTGAGAGGAGGTGTGAGTGGATGGAGATGCACACGCAGCGGTGCGGTTAGATGGAGATGCGCGAGCAGCGGTAGATGGTGTGTGGCAGCGGAAAAATTGGTGGTGCACAGCAAGGGTAATCTGCGAGCGTGCAAGGTGATGCGGCAGCGGCGATGATAAACTATGCAAAGAACTCGAAACTCTACGGGACTAGACGCTAATACCAGCAACTTGACACGACGATGTAGACGAAAACTCAACGATGCAATGCACTAAAAAGAAAATGCGAGAGGCTCGGACTGGTTGTAGGACAATATGATCTAATCTATATACTTTTGTATGGCTTTTTCTGTGGACTGTAGGTATGAAGAAGAAAACGAATCTAGGGATAAATGTTCTCACCGAGCAACCTGAAATCTGATACCACTTGATAGAGGCGAAGGTGTCCGATCTTTCGATGAGATGATAACTACGATTTGGGTGGCGTTGACGTTGACGATCCGACTACAACCGTACGAGGACGCTGCGCCTTAGCAATCGCTACACCAACTCTGGGAGGTTCTTGACAGTGCCGTAGCACAATCGACCCAACCACTCAGGTCTAGTTCCTGCAATCAATCGAGAACAAGCAAGAACCAAATATGCAATCAAAATTGCGGATAAAATATGAAGTATATTGATAGATGGGATTCTGCAAGTGCGTAGTACAAGAGGTCTATCCGACACTCGTGCCTATGGCGAAGACTAGGAAATAAAGCTGAGTTCTTTTTAACTAAACAAAATCCGAGTCTAAACTGAGGCCTATGGAGGGTATATATGAAGGAGAGACTTGGGTGGCGGCCAAGGAGGAGGAAGGACGTCCCAAGGCACCAAAAATCCAACCCTAATTCGTACAAGGCCTTTGGGCCCAATTAGAGGTGACGCAACACCTTTTTCCTGGATTCCTGGCCCATTTTCAGCTATAGGGTCGGACTGTTTTGGCCATAACGTTTCGCTCGAGACGAATTTTAAGGTGAGGCCAATTTTGCTAGAAAGTGCAAGAGATCTACTTTCAAAAAAAAAAGATTCATCCCATTTGTATTTCGTATGCAAAAGTTATAGCCTTGTGAAGGCAGGTATATTTCTGCAGTCCGAATCTGCGTCCAGAACGTGGAGTAGGGGGACTCTATCTTCTCTTGAACCCAAAGTGACGTGGGAGAACTCCTTGAGCAGCATCTAATCATGTCCCTTATTTCTTGATGAAGTTTAGAGGAAGTAGTAATTGTCTTGGTCGTATCCGGCCTGGTCATGTCCTCATCATCATGCAATCTCCATAGCTTCTCAATTTTCAGTTCCCATAGCAAATATTCTTCCACATCCATGGTGTCAAAGCTGAAAGATGGTATAGAAAATTTTGGCTTACCCAAACCATCATCCTCTCTATGATTTTCAGGAGCAACATTGATGGGAACACGCCTAGCTCCCATGTGATTGGCTCGGCCTAGATATCCTCCTCGACCTCTTTCTCCTCTGGCTCCACGGCCATGATTATTATCCACCTCAACATTGGCTTCAAAACCATTATTTGCATCACTATGTACACTAGCATTATCATCATCAATAGGTGGTAATCTTTCTTGAATCAATGTTTGAAGACCAGCAAGGGTAGTAGTCAATGTAGCAATAGAATCTTGTATTGTTTTCATTTGCCCATTATTGGTCTCGGCCATCTTATGTGTCTCCTCCATTTTATTCTCCATGGCTTGGAGAGCATCATATAGAGGATCACATGCATCAGTAACAAACTCCTTGATATTTTTATGATTGTCTCTCATTTGATTTGTCAACACATCCTTTAGAGCCTCATACTCCCTCCCATTCACTCCTTCTTTATGGTGCTTCTTTTGCTGCACAAGGTCATCACTAGAAAGATCCACTAGTAGGTTAGTGAAAACAGAAACAAGTATATAGGTCGTGGTGTTCTCTCACAACTCACTCAAAATCTAGCAAGACAATAGTTTATCTTACCGCTCCAAAGTGAATAGAAATACTTACCGACAAGTAGAGGCAATTAATGTACTTTGATGTGAAGAAGAGAATACCGAGGGTTTTCACTCTCACAAAGGCAAACAAGGTTATTTAGTGGGGCTTGGTATGGATACCTAACAATCACCAAAGTAAAAAGTCCTATTTGTTGTTTTGTGATGATACAAAAATACCCAAGGAAACTCACAAAATAATGGAGACACATGTGGCAAAGCAAATATATGTTTTGCAATGCACTAGAAAGTAACTAGCTAGGATCACAATTGACAGGCACAAGATTGCTCAATGAAAAACCAAGTGTCACAATGTCAAGCTCCACTAGTAAACAATTAGTATCACTTCGGCCTCTTTGCAATTTTCTGTTTTCTGTTTTCTCTTTTTTTTATACTTTTACTCTTTTTCTATTTTTTTATATTTTTCCAATGGCCTTAAACACAACTAGGAGCAATATATACCAATGAAGAAGTGAACACAATGGTGGTGATGAAAAATGAGCAATCTTCCAGAGCACAAAATAGCTATACTTGTGGGCAAGTTCCTATTTGTAATGCTGTAGAAAGGCTGTGGCTAGGTTCACAAAGGTTGGATATATTGTTCCTAATGATAATAACAGGAAATAACAAGAAATAACAAAGAAAAACTAAGTGAAAACTAATTTTATAGCTCACGGCAGAGTTCTGTGACTCACGACAGCAAAACAGGATGATTTCTCTGCCACGGCAGCGCGCGCACGAGCGAAACTGCCAAATGGTAAGCGCTTTATGGTGGATTTTGCAGCGCGCGGGTGTTACGTGGACAACGGAAGTAGACAGCAGCGCGCGGCAGCGTTTTGGCACGTTTTAATGTCGCGGCAGCGCGCGGGTGGGTGCGGTGGTAAGCTGTGCTGCGGGCGCGGGGGCGGTTTTGTAAACGTGGTACGGTAGGAATCCGAGTTCGATTGGGACCAGGCAGCGGCAGCGGTACGGCAGGGAATCGGTGATTTTTCTGCCGCGGTAGGAATTCGAGTTGGACTCGGATTAGATCAATAAGGAGCAACTTGCAGCGGATATTTTTGTAGTTTTTGATAGGATTTCGACCAGGGGAACAAAGAACCCTAACCCTAACCGAAAAGAACAAAACTAAAAAGATAAAAAGGAACACAAAATCAAGCACAAAAACAGCAACTAGTAATTGAAACTAAGGTGAAACTAAGGCTATGACAAAGAACTAGACTATTTTTGTGGGGCAATTTTCTGGATAGGTATAAAAACACTCAAATCTAAAGGGAAATTTGATAGCTCACCGAGGCAACCTGTAAATCTGATACCAAGATGATAAGGGGTGGCCCAATCTTCTCAGTGAACTCACAGATAACTTCTGATTGATAACTAGTGCGCCACTAAGAACTCTCCCGGCTGATCCCAGATGCCAATGCAAAAGATAGCAACCCCAAGGATATTCTCAACTCCACACTCTTGCACAAGTAATCCACCGACTACAAGTGGTCCGGTACCTTCTTATTCCCAGTGGAACAACAGGTAACACGTAAAGTTTGCAGATGAACTTCCAGATGTAAGCTTACAAGCTGTTTCAATCTAGAGGTCTAGGGTTTAATGTTTAACGTAGTCTAAGGAACCTTGGCTCGGATCCTATCTATTTAAGAGAGGGGGTGCGGCCACAAGGGGGGTCCCTTGCGCAAGCACCAAACCTACTAGGACTAGGACTCATGGTTTGGGGGGACACAAACCCAAACCGACTCACAATGGATACAAACCGACCCACCATTAAGGGGTGCGGCCAATAATGGTATACAAACCATGCCTAACATTGTTAGGACTTCTAATAGGCGCATTTGACCTTGTGGAGGCGCCATCCCCTTGTATGCTATGAAATAACAATTTTTTTCAATGAATAACAATTGTTATTTTCTGTTGTTCCTTGTTTTCACCATGCTAGCACTTGTTCTTCCTCTCCTCCTCAAGTCCATCATCATCCATGTGCATCTCCTCTTCATGATCTCCTCCTTTCATGCTTGTGTTATCAACAAACCTGAGAATACATAAGTGCATGGATTTAGGTAGTATAAAGTCCTCACAATTATAAAAATTATACTCAAGTAGGAGTGAATTCACCTGTTGTTGTAATAGCTTGGTCCTTGATCTTGTCATGGGACCAATCCTCACTTCATTAGCTTGTATTGGGGCATCCTCATGTGTAACAATAGGTGAAGAGCTAGGGATGTCCTCATCATCCTCCCCCTCTTGAAAAGGCATCGACTTCGATGCAAGATCATCGCCATGGTAAGGTGTCAAATCAGCCACATTAAAAGAATTGCTAACACCAAACTCATCAGAAGACCAACTCCCACCGTCGGCCACCAGGAGGGCAGTGTCGGAGGCTCCTGCACCCCTCTACGACGACCTGTAGGTGTTCTTCCTCAACACCACTCCACCAATAGAGAGCCAGGGTTATCTCCATGGGCTATCCCATATTTGGTTCTTCTGATTCATGTAAGTGCCCAAAACCATATCTTTTATGGGTGTTCTATGCGATGGCTAGATTGTATTCAGTTTAATCCTAAAGATATTAAACTAACATTGGTATCAGAGCCAATCTAGTCATGCGAGAACCCTATAGAATTCGTTAAATCAATTTATGGTTCATTAAGTCCATGTTTTAGGCAAGTTTGCGAAGTTTATGTCTCATATTAGACCTAAGTTGCTTGCTAATGAACTTAAGTATTCAATGTTGTCTTGGGACAGAACCTTTTAATCAAGTTAATCATGATTATTAACCTAGATTAAAGTTTAAGTTCAAGATTAGTGGCCTGGTTAATTCTACCATGATCCTACTGTGGCAAACATTATGTTCTAAAATGCAATTTACGTACGGGAGTAAAGTTAAATGACCATAAGGAACAGTCCCCAATTGTAAGAAACCCTAAGCTCGAAATCTGTGAACCCTAAAAGGTAAATGATCATAAATACGTGAGTACAAGAAGAGGGGATTTATCGAACGCCGTCGCGTCGTTGCCTCTCGGCCCGTCCAGCACGCACTGCTGGGCGAGGGCGATGTCGCCGCGCCCGCCGCTCAAGTGCATTTTGTTTTCCCTAAGGTTGTGCGTGTTAGTTAATGTTGGAACGCGTAGAGATAAACAAGAACTTTTCCTACGCGATGCTTCCAAGATCTAGCCGAGGTAGAAGGCCACGAGTATTACCACTAGACGCGCAGGTGCGGATTATCGATGCAGCGCGTCGGGGCAGTGCAGTCCCACGATCCGATCCGGCCGATCCAATCCCTCGAACGTCGAAGTGCTGAACGTACAACACCTCTGCCGGTATCCACACGTACGAGGAGGAGCTCCGACGGCAGACTGCTAGGTCTGGTGCGACGGCTGGACTGAGTGGGGCTAGGGTTCCCAACGCATGGGAGAGTGGACTAACGTGCCCGCTGGGCAACCTGCACCCCTCTTTATATAGTGTATGGTAATGGGCTTCACAACACTTGTGGCCCATTCCCTCTGTGAGTCCGACTCACAAAACAGTCAATTTCCAGTTCGGGTCCAACCCGACCAATACAATTGCTCCCGCTCTTAAGTGTGCGACCCTGCAGGCTCATGGCGACTTGGACACGATTGGAGTCCTACTCTCAATCGATCAATCGGTAGCGGCTCCTAGCAGAACGTGCCAACTCCCAAGTTCCATTGAGTCATGACGACATACCTTTCAATGTGATATTCATCTTAGTCCTTTTTGCCTCACGATATACCTTGTCAAGCTATAGGCGATTTATCGTCATCCCTTGAATAGCTTAACTCTCTTCTCGATCTGTGACATGTGATTCATCTGACTAATTCTTAGTCAACCGACACAGTTAACACTTAACTGAGTCGCGCATGGCCATGCTTCCTGAATCATATCACTCGAGAGGGCCCAGAGAATATCTCTCAATTAGGAGGGGCAAAATCCCATCTTGATTATCCACATCACGCAGCTTGCTTCTCATTCGACCCGAACTCTGCCTTTATAGTTGCCTTGTCACAGAACAACGTTCGACAGAACCTAAGTCGGTGATCCACAACTCGGATTGTGCGACAACCTCAGGTCTAAGGATTACATTGATTGAGACATGCAAATGACGACTTGATCGTTGCATCTCAATGTGGGTCAGTCCGACTTGCTAAACTCTTTAGCCAAGTCCGTGAACGTTGGAATGACATCACCATGCCCATGACAAGTGGAACCGTGTCATCAGCCAACACTCACATTAGTCTAGGGTGTGTGTCCAGCACAACCTTAACGACCAAGGACAATCAGTATGAACAACATGAATACATAGTTCCACAATCGAATCACATATTCAATGACATATATCAGATGTTCAAACCAAAGGACAACTTAACAACTTTATGAATACATTGGGAATTACATAATCTATGATTGCCTCTAGGGCATATTCCCAACAGTCTCCCACTTGCACTAGAGTCAATCATCTTGGCATCATATGCCTAGACATCTAATGCCCATACCTCTCGTGTGCGCCTCATGCTTAGGCTGTGGTAGCGCCTTTGTCAACGGATCTGCAATGTTTGCATCCGTGTGTACTTTGCATAACTTGATATCACCCTGTTCGACAAACTGGCGAATGAGGTGGTACCGCATGAGTATATGTTTGTTCTTCTGGTGTTGTCTAGGTTCCTTGGCTTGTGCGATAGCACCATTGTTGTCACAATATACGTCCAATGGATTGGACGCGCCCTGAACCACACCAAGATCCATCAGGAGGTTCCTGATCCAAACAGCTTCCTTTGCCGCCTCTGAGGCAGCAATATACTCAGCCTCTGTTGTAGATGCAGACACCGTATCTTGCTTGGAACTCTTCCAGCTCACAGCTCCTCCGTTCATTACGAACACGTATCCCGATTGCGAACGAGAATCATCTGAGTCGGTGAGATAACTCGCATCCGTGTAACCCTTTACACTGAATTCCTCATCACCTCCATAAACTAGGAACATTTCCTTAGTATTTCTCAAATACTTAAAGATGTTTTTAACCGCTGCCCAGTGGGCTTCGCCAGGGTCAGCCTGGTATCTGCTCGTAACACTTAGAGCATAGGAAACATCTGGCCTAGTACAAATCATGGCATACATGATGGATCCTATTGCCGAAGCATACGGAATCACACTCATCCGACTTCGCTCATCAGTCGTCGAAGGACACTGAGTCTTGCTAAGTTTTATGCCATGGGACATCGGCAAGAATCCCTTCTTGGACTCTTGCATTTTGAATTTCTTCAAAACTTTGTCCAGATATGTACTCTGACTCAATCCAATGAGCCGCCTTGATCTATCTCTATAGATCCTGATTCCTAATATGTAAGTTGCCTCACCCAAATCTTTCATTGAGAAACTCCTTTCCAATGACTCTTTGGTTTCTTGCAACATCATGACATCATTTCCAATCAGCAATATGTCATCCACATATAAGATTAGAAAATTTACTTTGCTCCCACTAAACTTCTTGTATAAACAAGAATCATGATCGCTCTTGATGAAGCCAAACGATTTGACTACCTCATCAAAGCGAATGTTCCAACTCCGAGATGCTTGCTTCAACCCATAAATGGATTTCTGAAGTTTGCATACCTTGTCAGCATTAGCTGGATCGACAAAACCTTCGGGCTGTATCATATACACGTCCTCAGTTAAATTTCCATTAAGGAAAGCCGTCTTGACATCCATCTGCCATATCTCATAGTCGAAATAGGCCGCTATGGCTAACATGATCCGAATTGATTTAAGCATCGCTACGGGCGAGAAGGTCTCGTCGTAGTCAACTCCTTGAACTTGTCGGAACCCCTTCGCGACAAGTCGTGCTTTATAGACGGAAATATTTCCATCCATATCAATTTTCTTCTTAAAGACCCATTTGCACTCGACGGGTCTTGCACCGTCAGGCAGATCAACCAAATTCCAAACTTGGTTTTCATCCATGGACTTTAACTCGGATCTCATGGCTCCAAGCCATGACTCAGAATCAGATCCCACCATCGCTTCCGAATAAGTTGCCGGCTCATTACTGTCTAACAGTAAAACATCTCGAGCACTCTGTAATCTGGCAGATCTCCGTGGTTCAGCTGCTGTTACCGGTGTAGGTACCACGACCGGCTCAGCCTCCAAGGCGTTCGCCGACTCGCCCCTAGCCGGTTCCTCTCGAATTTCTTCGAGTTGCACTGTGCTCCCACTGACTTCCCGACTGAGAAACTCTTTCTCAAGGAAGACACCATTCCGAGCGACAAACACTTTGCCCTCTTCCCGGTTGTAGAAGTAGTACCCCAAGGTTTCCCTCGGATACCCCACGAAAATACACTTATCCGACTTGGCCGTGAGCTTGTCCGACTGAAGTCGCTTGACAAATACCTCACAACCCCAAATCTTAAGAAAAGACAAACTTGGCTTTTTACCAGTCCACATCTCATGTGGTGTCTTCTCTACTGACTTTGATGGTACTCTGTTTAGTGTGAAAGCTGCAGTTTCTAGACAATAACCCCAAAATGATAAAGGTAGATCTGTCCGACTCATCATTGATCTTACCATGTCCAACAAGGTTCGATTTCTCCGTTCCGATACACCGTTTCTCTGCGGTGTACCCGGCGGAGTGAGTTGAGGAACTATTCCACAACTCTTTAGATGGTCATCAAACTCATGGCTCATGTACTCGCCTCCACGGTCCGACCGTAGAAACTTTATTTTCTTGCCGAGCTGATTTTGTACCTCACTCTGGAATTCCTTGAACTTTTCAAAGGCTCCCGACTTGTGTTTCATTAAATAGATATATCCATACCTACTCAAATCATCAGTGAAGGTAATGAAGTACTCATAACCACCCCTAGCTGTCGTGCTCATTGGTCCACATACATCACTATGTATTAGTTCCAACAAGTCGGACGCCCTTTCACAACTCCTTGCAAAAGGTGTCTTGGTCATCTTGCCTAGTAGGCATGATTCGCATGTCTCGAATGACTCTAAGTCAAACGAAGTTAGAAGTCCATCATCATGGAGCTTCTTCATGCGCTTCCAACTTATATGACCAAGCCGACAGTGCCAAAAGTAAGTCATATTCAGATCATTTGGTTTCAACCTTTTAACATTTATGTTATAGACCGATTCACTATCAAGATTTAAAATAAATAACCCGTTCTGAACGGGTGCAAAGCCATGAAACATATATTTCAAATATAAAGAACAACCATTATTCTTAATATTCGACTCATAACCTTGTCTCATCAAATATGAGGCGGAAATAATGTTTCGACTAAGCGTTGGAACATAATAACAATTATTCAGTTCCAAAATAAATCCTGAAGGTAAATGAAGTTGCATCGCGCCGACTTCCAACGCAGCGACTCTCGCCTTGTTGCCGACGCGAATGTCAACCTCTCCTCTTGCCACGCTCCTAGTTCTTACCAGTCCCTGCAACGAGTTGCATATGTGAATAACTGATCCGGTATCATATACCCAAGAACTATTAGGCGCATCAGCAAGATAAATGTCTATAACATTGCACACAAGCGTACCTGAGTTGGAAGTCACACCTCCACTCTTGGCTCTGTCAGCCAAATACTTGGTGCAGTTCCTCTTCCAGTGGCCATCTTGCTTGCAATAGAAGCAGTTGGCTCCGGCTGTAGGAGAAGGTTTAGTCTTTGAGGGAGCACTCTGGACAGGGCCATGGGTACTACCTCCTGACTTATCCTTCTTCTTCTTAGTCCAAGAACTCTTCTTGAACTTAGCCTTATTCTGCACCATCAACACTTGACTGGTGCCTTTCTTGATATCAGCCTATGCCGTTTTGAGCATCCCATGTAATTCAGTGATATTCTTATCCATACCATGCATATGGTAGTTCGAGATGAACGGACCATACGCACTAGGAAGAGAGTTCAGAATTATATCAGTAGCGAACTCTTCGTTAATTGGGAAGCCCAGTCGATCCAAAGACTGTATGTAACCAATCATCTTGATTACATGCGGACTCAGTGGATCGCCGTCTTTCAACTTACAGCCAAGCAAAGCTTGAGAGACTTGATACCTATCAGTCTTTGCTTGAGCCTGGAACATACTTTTGAGGCTTTCGATCATATCGTAGGCCTCAACATTCTCGAACTGCTGCTGCAAGTCCGGTTCCATGTGTGCAAGCATAAGACAGCTAATTTCCGTAGACTCATCTCTAGTCTTACGGTAGGCATTTATGACTGCGACAGTCGCATCATCATCAGGCTCATCTGGAAGTGGAGTTTCTAGAACATGTTCTTTCTTGTCATGCTTGAGGACTATCCTCAGATTACGATACCAGTTGGTGAAATTAGTTCCATTAAGCTTATCTTTCTCTAAGATTGATCTCAACGCAAACGCGGACAACTGAGGAAGGTTGCTAGGTGCCATTGATCTACAACAGAAAATACGCAAAAACACTTAAGACATGTATTCATAAAAGAGCAGGCATATTAAACGTTTTAATACTTATGCTCCCACTAGAACCAACATCCCTCCGATGGTTGCTAAGTGATTCAAGATCCTAAATAAGCAAGCCGACTAGTGAGCTTTAGCATCACCGCTAGCCGTCAAGTGATCTAGGTAGGCAACACCTTGCCAATCGTATCCAATACGACTCCTGTTAGTTGGGTGACATCACATGCCCCGGCTCCCAACCTACCTCGCCCCGAGCCCCACAACCGTTGTGATGGACTCGTCTAGATAACCAAGTGCTTCTGCTTGTAAGAGTCCGACTCAAACCCACCTAACCGGAAAGAATTGGTAGCACCTCAATTTCATGAGCCCACTACCAAGAATGTCCGACTTGTGATGGTGCAACACTGGCGGGGCGACCGACTAGACCTTCTTTGAGGGATTAAAGAATCTACCAACTATCTAAATAGAGGTAAATAGAGACATAACAATAACACAAATAAAGCAATTATAATGTGAAATGGTATGGCTCTCTTCATGGTGATCTCCATCTCCACGAAGCTTGCAAGTCGGCTCGTGCCAACTCTTGTCACGTGCCATCTTGCTCCATGTAGCCGACTTGTACATCGACTTGCATGCCTTCCGGGTTCTCCAACAAGCTACACTAGCTAGTAAATCAAAATTTACATAGAGAATCCGACACACAGGCCGGTATACAATAAAATGACAACACCTAGGCTCCAGCCGGCTGACATAAACATGATACGCAGATCATGTATGGATTACACACATCACATGCACATAAGCCATACCATTCACAACTTCCTGCAAAAACAAGTTATGCATAGATACGATATCTACCGGCGTTGTGAAACTCGCAACGACATCTAAGGCGCTACGACAGGGCGAAGCGGCGGTCCCATCTGCATTCCGATCATGGATTTCTTCATCGGATAAAACGATTTTTCCCGAATCTGATCCGTATTCCGATTGGACCAAACTCTTTGATCTTCGATCACCGCAATGTATACCCCGATGGCGGAAACCGACCGGTAGGGGTAAGTTGTTTCACGACCTTAGCAGTATGATCACGGAAACCAGATCATCCATTAACCCCGAGTACGATTGATCCAATCAACCTTGTACAAAACCGATCTATCTCATAGACCGACCACCAAAACAGCAATTAGATCACATCTAACGCTAACTACATATCACATATGTACGGATCTCAGGCCTAATACCAGAAGCTACCGCTCTGATACCACTGTTGGAACGCGTAGAGATAAACAAGAACTTTTCCTACGCGATGCTTCCAAGATCTAGCCGAGGTAGAAGGCCACGAGTATTACCACTAGACGCGCAGGTGCGGATTATCGATGCAGCGCGTCGGGGCAGTGCAGTCCCACGATCCGATCCGGCCGATCCAATCCCTCGAACGTCGAAGTGCTGAACGTGCAGCACCTCTGCCGGTATCCACACGTACGAGGAGGAGCTCCGACGGCAGACTGCTAGGTCTGGTGCGACGGCTGGACTGAGTGGGGCTAGGGTTCCCAACGCATGGGAGAGTGGACTAACGTGCCCGCTGGGCAACCTGCACCCCTCTTTATATAGCGTATGGTAATGGGCTTCACAACACTTGTGGCCCATTCCCTCTGTAAGTCCGACTCACAAAACAGTCCATTTCCAGTTCGGGTCCAACCCGACCAATACAATTGCTCCCGCTCTTAAGTGTGCGACCCTGCAGGCTCATGGCGACTTGGACACGATTGGAGTCCTACTCTCAATCGATCAATCGGTAGCGGCTCCTAGCAGAACGTGCCGACTCCCAAGTTCCATTGAGTCATGACGACATACCTTTCAATGTGATATTCATCTTAGTCCTTTTTGCCTCACGATATACCTTGTCAAGCTATAGGCGATTTATCGTCATCCCTTGAATAGCTTAACTCTCTTCTCGATCTGTGACATGTGATTCATCTGACTAACTCTTAGTCAACCGACACAGTTAACACTTAACTGAGTCGCACATGGCCATGCTTCCTGAATCATATCACTCGAGATGGCCCAGAGAATATCTCTCAATTAGGAGGGGCAAAATCCCATCTTGATTATCCACATCACGCAGCTTGCTTCTCATTCGACCCGAACTCTGCCTTTATAGTTGCCTTGTCACAGAACAACGTTTGACAGAACCTAAGTCGGTGATCCACAACTCGGATTGTGCGACAACCTCAGGTCTAAGGATTACATTGATTGAGACATGCAAATGACGACTTGATCGTTGCATCTCAATGTGGGTCAGTCCGACTTGCTAAACTCTTTAGCCAAGTCCGTGAACGTTGGAATGGCATCACCATGCCCATGACAAGTGGAACCGTGTCATCAGCCAACACTCACATTAGTCTAGGGTGTGTGTCCAGCACAACCTTAACGACCAAGGACAATCAGTATGAACAACATGAATACATAGTTCCACAATCGAATCACATATTCAATGACATATATCAGATGTTCAAACCAAAGGACAACTTAACAACTTTATGAATACATTGGGAATTACATCATCTATGATTGCCTCTAGGGCATATTCCCAACAGTTAACAGTACTAATGCCATTATTTATCAAGATGTTAAGTGGTGCAGGTGTTTATTCATTCATCCTTATCGAAGACCAAAAAAGAAGATGAAGTTAGATCATCCATATTTGTCACAGGGACCAACCGGATATTTCTGGGGAATCGGAAATTCCGGTTGAGTAGATTTTCTATGAAATTGACCCCTGGAGTCACCGGAAATTTCTGGACCAACCGGATATTCCGATTGAGGAAGAACAAGAGGAAAAACGGCTAAGGATTTGGAGTTTGTGCTCGCATAGATCAACCGTAAATTTCCGGGCCAACCGGAATTTCCGGTTGGAACTTATTTTTGGCATAGAAGCGAGCCGGAAATTCTGACCGGATTATTTGGAGTAAACCAAAATTTCTGGTTTAGGTCAACGGCTGTCGAATTCCATATCTGAAGAAGAAGCCAATTGGAATTTCCGGTTCAAATTTGAATCGAAATTTCTGGGTCAAGATTTCTGCTCCAACAACTACATTTTGGGAGGAGGTATAAATACCCCTCCTTCTTCCCCAAGTGAGCCAGTTCGTCAGAGCCATTAATGTGCATTTATTGAGCTAACCAAATCCTATATTTCTCCCAATCCTTCCACGCAAAATCGTTGATCTTTGGAAGATTGAAGGAGAAGGTCCCGATCAACATCTTCACCAACCGACTTTTATTTCCCCTCTCATTTGCTTAAGGGGTTCGAGTGTAGGGTTTCTTTGTGAAAAACCTAGGTTTCATTGCTACTCTCATGGTAATTGTTAGTGATTCTTGGGAGCCTCCAATTTGGTTGTAGGTGTGTGCCTCAAACTTGTTGTAAAGGACTCGATTTCCGCCTAAAAAAGGATCAATAGTGGAAGGTGAACTAGGCCTTTGTAGCGAGGTTCATCGGATAATAGGGTGAGGCCTTTGTGACGAAACTCACACCCCTCCAATGAGACGTACTCCCCTCAAAAGGAGGAACTCGGGATTACATCCTTGTCTCCACGTTTGTTTCCATTATCGGTTACCTCGTTACCTCTTCTTTACTTTGTGTTTTGTGTTTGTATCTTGTTTATTGTTGTTGTTGTCATGTAGGTAAATTCACCGTAGTTGCATATCTAGAGAATTTACGTTTGTCTCAAGTCTTAATTTGAATAAAAATTAAAATTGATCGTAGCACCTATTCACACCCTCTAGGTGCCCATACTATCCGTTCACCATTGTTAATACGTCCCCTTAAATAACGGCTCATAAGGCGTAAGGCAGAGCGGGTCCGTCCCCGCACCAATAGGGCCAACAAGCGTTTCGGGTTGGGCCCCATGTGTTAATCGCTGGTAATACCCCAGAGAAGCACTAGATAGAGCGGGTCCACTCCCGCAACCATGAGAGCCCATGCCACAATACCTGCATATCCGGGTAGTGCCCCCGCATGTAAACCACTATGTTTCTCTACTACTATTAAAAGAGCAAACATTATCTTCGCTACGCGCACCCGTCTAAGATACACACAACAACACGAAGCAATTTAGACCTCAGGATCAAACCCACTAATTGAGATTTAAGCGTCAGGATAAGAACTAACCTACAACTTGTGTGCGTTTAGCAATTCTTATGGGCGGACGAAAACTCTGCCAACGTCCGCCTATCTCAACTCCCCATCACGTTAATCCCGCGTCCGCAAATCACGGAACCATCTCTCCCATTCCCTCACGATTGTATCTCATTGCAAAGAAAAAAAAATCCCTAACAAATCGCCCAGATGGGACCCTAGACAGACCTCCATCTACATCTTGCACAGCGGCCTCCCATCAGCGTCCCGAAGGCGGCCTCCTCGCAAACTCCCCACACAACTTTTCACCGGCGCCCCGCCAGCTGCTTCCCCACGGGCGTCCACCCCAACAAAGAACCTCAGTCTGTCCAACTGGCATTCTCCGACCTACTCGCCCACCACCAGGTCTTCTCGCCGGGAAGGAGAGTAACCAGTGCCTGCCGATGCCGGAGAAGGAGGAAAAGGCGAAGGAGAATCTGCTCGCTTGCCAACACTGCGGCGAATCACGCCAACCCTCAAACCCTTAACTTATTACTCCTCGAGCAAAGACCCTGACGCCCGACGTGACGCTTCTAATCCGAACGGTCAGGAGAATCCATCTTTAATCTCACTTTAAATTGTATTGACATTACCGAATGTGTATGCAATTCAGCGAGTTCGAATAGTTAGCGTGAATTCTTAGCTTTTTCCAACTTTTAGGAACAAAAGAGTTGGGATTTGTATGTTGTTTGCTTTCCAAAGCTACGAACCCTCGAATTCACGCTAGGAAAAGTTCATGGTTAAACTCCAGATGTTAAACCGTTTTGTTTTGTACAGGCACTAAACCTTGGATGTACGTACCATGATTTGGAGGCATGTATTGTTGGTGTACTGTTGTATTTTTATCCCTAAAGCTATGGATAAACCTAGCTTGGATTGGAGTTCCATTTCGTTGATATCTTGTTTGGTGCTGAAAGTGTACTTTCCTCATTGTTCAGATAAGAAAGAGATTAATGGCACAAGAACTCCAAGGCTATCTTCTGCATTGTTTGATCTGGAGTATACTCCAAGGTGGAAATTTTACAAATATCAACCACTGCAAGCTCGTGGCCTGCCGTGAACTACGCGTCGGTAATCAGGGTTCAGGATGCTATGCTGCCATTCACATCTTTTTTTACTTCTTTCGTTGCAATTTTGTATTGATGTCGGGGCCGAAGCCAGAGTGGAGTTTTACAGGGTGGTTACATAGATGGAGAGGGAGAGAGGGGGGACCTCATTCCACTCTTAATCTTGCTCCGGTAGCGAAGAGCTCGAGCCAGCCGTCAGCGTCCGCGTTGCACAGCAGGGAGACAGTGGCGCCACATCGCCGCGTCTAGAAGACCCCGTTTCGATGCTTCCATACGAAGATGATTTTCTAATGGCTTCACGACATAATCTTCTTCAGATTCATTGTTTGGTTTCATTAGTTCGAAATTAGACATTAGTTGTAGTTTGCATTCCCTTAAATATATTGGATACTTTAGGACTGCTAAAACTGCACAAGTTGTTTTCACTGGTTACTTTTTGTACCATTAAAGGAATGGAATAACTTCTGCTTTGCAAAATCTGAAATCATTCACTGGTACTTTGAATCTGCTAAGGAAAAGAAGAAATGGGTTAGATTACTGTTCCATTTGCTTTCCATACCCTGTTTCATCATCTCTCTGGTTACTTCATTGAATACTTTTAGGAGAAATGCAGTTTTTAACACCTTTCCATTGTCATTTTCACTAACATAAAAATCAACGTCTGGGCGGCAGTCCACACCTCTGTCTTTGTGGGGGTTCAGCCCTCACCTCGGCTGGAGCTCTGCCATCACCCTTCGCCTACCTATGCGGCCGGCGCATGCGGCATAGATAGCGAGATGGAATCTACGGACGAGGAGAGGAGGTACAAGGTGAGACACACCGGATGTGTTCTATGGCTTGTGGTCTGTGTTGCATATTGTATGCTCTCACGTTGTATTGAGATAGGTTGAGCTTACAGTTATGCATGAAAATAACCAAAAAAAAAAGTAAGATAAACTTCCTCTTGGGTCGTTAGAAAATAAAAAAAATTCAGTTCTTGGTTCTGCAGAGTTTAGGGTGCAGTTGTACATGAAGATAACAACATGCAGTTTCCTATGTTTTTCTAGATTGTCTAACAAGGTTAGTGACAAGCTATTGAAGAGATTGTTACTGTTCATTGGTTAGCATTCTCTCAGTTATAATATCTTAGTAACGCCACTTCCTTTAGATTAGTAACAAGTTTTCGGTGATGTGATTCCCGCGAAGCGCCCCCCCCCCCCCCCCCGCCCCCCGCGTCGCCCGCGCCCAAGGGCGACTCGGGGGCGACCCCCAAACCCTAGCGCCGCCACCCTCCCTCCCCCCCTCCCTCCCGCCGCGCCGCCGCCGGAGGACGCCACCGGGCGAAACGTCCGCGTGGTCGACGACGGCGGCGGGGCTCTTCTTCGCGCGGTGTCTCCAGGGTCGTGGGCGGCGACCCTTGGAGGTCTCCGGTGCCCGCCTTCGGTTGTGGGGGACTCGGCGGCGGATGGTCGCGGCCGGCGGCGCCTGTCGGAGGGGCTGCACGCCGGTGCGCCTGCGGTCTCGCGCGGAGTCTCCAGGGTCGTGGGCGGTGGTTCTCCGGTGCCCGGCGGTGGGAGACTCGGCGGCGGATGGTCGCGGCCGGCGGCGCCTGTCGGAGGGGTTGCGCGCCGGTGCACCTGCGGTCCCGAGCTGCGCCGTTGGGTCCACGCCCCTCCCCCCCCTCCCCGATTTCCGTGGCCGTGGTGCCGGCCATGGCTCTAGGCCTCCTCCAGGCTGCTGCGCAGGTTCGCCGCCGGGCAGGGACGACACCTCCTCGTTCCCTTGGTGGTTGGGTGGCTGCCGAGCACGGCGCCGTTGGGGTGACTGACCCCATCCCGATCTGGCCAAGGTATGGTGTGAGGGGTTGTCCTGAGGTGGGAAGGTGAGGCCTTTCCCTCCCGTGCCTTTGGCCGGCGATGTCGGTGTGCCGCTTGGGGCTTGTGCTGGGAGCAGGGTCGGGGAAAACGTCCATGGGTGGAGAGGTTGCGCCGAGACCGTGGCTGCATCCTCGCTCGGGGTGGAGGCAGAAGATGGGCTGCGCCTCCTCGGCCATTCGGGGTTGAGGTTGGGCTGCGCCTTAGGGTGAACCTCGGCACTAGGCTACTTTGGAGAGGAGCTGCAACGGCGGCGGTGTGTAAGGCAAGGATGCTACTCCAATCTGACGGATTTGGTGGATGTTGGCAGCAATCCGGACGAAAGTCTTGCCCGGTTGGGGCAGACGGCGATGGCGCTCGATGCGTCATTCCCCTCCTTGGAGGCGTCGTCGAGGAGGGCCGATCCTTTCCTCTCGTCCCTTCGGTTTGGTGGTTGTCTCCGGGCGAAAGCCTAGATCCGGTTGGATCGACGTGATGGCGGCGTTTCGACGTCGTCACTCTGTTGGGAGCATCACGTTTGGAGTCATGGCGCGAAATCCCTTGTTGCTTTCCTCCGGTGCCGGTCGCCGTCCTAGGTTGTTGTTTCAGAGGCGCAATGCACGCCATCGCCGGTGAGCCAAGATGGTGTCTCTCTCGGGATCGATCAAGTCCCTCCATCCACTTGCCACCTCCGGCATCAAGAGTGGATGGTGCGTCGACAAGAGAAGTTCAGCCGGAGTCGTCGTTTTTCGGAGGTGACTGGCGTTGGTCGAGACGCGGCGATGTTGCTTAGCTTAGGGCAGGCTCTGTTGCTCTGTAGTTCTTGTGTCGAGGGTGGCTGTCTTCGGACTAGCCAGTCGTGGAGTGCGTACTACGCTTGTTCAGGCGAGTTGTAGTCGTCTTGCTCTACTAGGGTGTGTCAGTGTTGTACCGGGTGGTGTCCGCTCATTCTTGAGCTTGTAAATCTCTTCTTTCTATCAATGCAATGAAACGCAAAGCTTTTTGCTTTTCGCGAAAAAAGTTTTCGGTGATGTTCTTAGGTCACACAAATTCTTATGAATGCTTTTAGGTCTCCGAAAGAGTATTTTCTTTATCTCATTGCTTTGTGCGTACAAATATTGCTAGAATCGTTTGAAATTTTTATGTTTGCTGATCAAGTCGTAATGCAATGATTATGGTTGTGCTTTCTCATCCCGTTGGTGCACAGATGGTGTTTCTTATTTATGCTCATTCGATTACGAATGTTCCCATTGGCAATAGATCTTATTAGGTCCTTTGATAAGCCCGAGATGCTATTGTCTGTTTAGTAGCATCATATTTATCACTTTGTTAAGTGGTCATGTAGGGGATACTAATAACATCTCCATATTGCTACTTCATTGTTATATTCGTTGTTGTCAGGACACACTTTGCCTTGTTATTTAGCTATCGCTCTCTTCCTTGCTCAATAAACGTTAATAAGCGTTTAGTTGGTAATTCATCTGATTGATTTCGAGCACAGAATATGTATACAGATTGATTTGTTTGTGTAATTAGCTTGATTGGTGGCTTGCAACTGCATCGAGGCCGTCTATGAAAACAACCACTCCACCTCATTATATATACTTCCTTCATCCATTTCTTCCTATAAATTATGTCTGAATTTTGTATGATCTAAATTCTGTACCAGGGTTGCACCGGGAGAATAGGTGGTGACGGAAAAATTGTGAATGAAGAGAGCTGATCTAAACATAAGTTCTGGAAGATTGCTAATATCCGACATGCCTTTCGTTCTGTGGGGCATAAGGACGCATATCCTCCATACCAGTTTGTGTACACAAGTAACAGAATATTGTGATGTCCCAAAAACCCCGGTTTATGTATTTACAATGTTGATGGACATAGTTGTACTATTGTTGTTGAGGCTAGCGCTTGAGTAGTATTTGAGTATAAACAGTTATTTGATCGGCAATTTTGGTTTTGTGGTTTCATATGTAAAATGTTGAGTTAATATTAAAAAGCCCATTAATTCCGTCTGATGTATCTCTTAACAAAAATATAAAGTAAACCGAAGGTAGGGCCTTCTCTTCATTTTAATCGATCTTCAGTGAAGCTATTACACGCTTCAAATCACAAGTTAATATACTCATACTTCTGCTCAATCAGTGCAAAATACAAATAAAGATATGCTCAGTTAAAAATTTCTAAAACTATTGCTCGCGCAAATCCTATTGCTGCATTTTTCTTTCACGGTGCCTATGAGTTACAATTTCTATATTCTCTCACTACAAAGCACAAATTTTATGAATAAATAACTCATTATTTTTTGTAAATACTATTATTTTGATTTATAATAGTTGAGGCGTGCGTTGCTTCTAAATACTATTATTTTAATTTATAATAGTTGAGGCGTGCGTTGCACGTGCACACTTACTATATGGATATGTTCTAAAAAAGAATTTAAGGAAGAAACCGGTTTTTTCTCGCGTTTTTCATTTTGATATCCATTAAGCTTTCTATCTTAATCAAGAGTGTTGTGGTCGCGTGAATCTTTTTTGCGGGCATTTTCGGCTTTGTCCCGGGTGTAAACCTCCACGCCGTAAAAAAAAAGGGGGGGGGGGGGGGTTCCCTCCCCTAAGCAACAAAATCGTATTCTTTGAGATCGAGTCTTCAAAAAAATTCTTTCGATCGACGCGAGTTTTTGAGATCTTGAAATAAAGAGAATGTGAACCCGACAAGCATTAGCCGAGGGCTAGGTCTGAGTTGGCAAGCCCAACCAGCGAGGAACTAATCGCGACATCCAAGGTATGGTTGATCGAAGAATCGTTTGACGATCGAAGCCTTGCTAAAGATTAAGGATGGGTTACCGGGAACTCTTCCTGGGAATACGAGACGCAATATGCACGTAGTCGCCTTTGTTTAACAGGCAGGACCGGTATGACTTGAAAGGTAACGAGTACAAATCTGGCAAGTCTTTGATAGTTTCATCCCTTACATAGAATGTTAACGCTATCTTGTCGCGCCTAACTACCCCCGGGAGAGCCCGGCCAGCCTCTTCACGGTGCTGTGTAGGGCCGCATTCTGCACCCTCAAAATGTCCATCGCCTCGTCATTCGATTTCTTCTTTTTTTGTGTGAAAACATGCATGTCAAAAAACAGGGTTAGGGTAACGGGAAGAAAACAAAGGAAAGAAGCCGAACCTCCATTGCGTTGTTCATCAACTACAATAAATCAGATGGCTCTCCGTGGCGCAACTTGCTCTTGAGGATTCCCAAGATTGCCACGCTCGCGGGGACATTCTACAAAGGATACGAGTAAGCAGGGCCCAGTTGGACTAGTCCAACCCAGGATGTGGGCTCCCCCAGCCAGAAGGGAGACCGTGAAAGCAGCTGAGAGAGGAAACTGACATCACCATACAAGATCTATGAAGAAGGCGTAGAAAGAGAAGAGATATCAGCATACTAGCGGGGCGGTACTGAGGGAGCAGTAAGCCGGCCTTCCCGGCTGCAAAGGGTGGCTCACTTGGAACTTAGAGACCGAGCGCACCTAGCACACCAGCTCATGGTGGGCGAGCGGGGTGGTCGTCATCCGGGTGCAATCTCCTTCGGGGTACCGACCCCTAGTCCCGTGCACACGGAGCTGAAAAGGCTGGACCCGACGAACCTTCTAGGTAACAAGAATATCTAGCGCAGTGATGCCTTCCGCCACCAAGACTACCATGCACTTGGCCAGGGTGGCAGCATCATCGAGATTACCATACAACATATCATAGGTCTTCGGGAACTGGGCAGCCCCAGGAAAAAGGGTGGAAAGTATGGGCCACTGGATGACCGTGGCAACTTAGGGAAGTACAAGAAAGACCGCTCCCAGGCAGCGGATAACCCCGGTAGCTTGAGGTCAGGATACACGGATCAATGAGGTACCACCCTAACCACACCATATTCACACTCGGCGTCGCCCTCGTCCGATATCCTGGCGTAAAGGGAGAATACCCCTCATAAAAGGTGATGTGCGTGATGTAGTTCGGGGTGAGGTGGTGGAGTTAGATACCATACATGAATAAAAAGGCGTATTATTTTTAAAAAAATCGCGTACTATTCCACGAATTCTAATAAAAACAAAACGTGTATTATTTAGAAAAAAAAACTAGCTAAAATAACATGGGTATTTTGGCCTTCTCTCTCTATAAAAAAAATCCAGTACTCTGAAAACATTGGATCCGCAGTTGAATATAACAAGTTTAGAGGAAACTTAATTCATTCATCCACTATTTCTAGATTCCAAAAAATCTTACAAACAGATCGATGACCGTCACAACTAAACTAAACATATGGTTTACAACTTGTCTCAGCATGACCATCAATGGACATGGATGTACGCGGAGTCGTAACTACTCTAGCTTAATCTAGACGTTGACAAAGGGCGTGCCGGTGATGAACTCGGTGACGGCTAGCGCGACGAGTCCGAGCATGGCGAAGCGGCCATTCCAGAGCTCGGCATCCGCGGTCCAGATGCCGCTGGACTTGCTCTCGACGCTCTTGCCCTGGAGCAGCGGCACGAGCGACGCAACAGAGAACACCGCCGCGGTCGTCAGGAACCAGCCCAGCCCGGCGCCGCTGCCGGCCTGGTCGAGGAGACCCCCGCCGCGCGCCGCCTCGACGGAGAGCGCCGCCACGAAGCCCACCATGGCCAGCCGCCCGTTGTCCGTTGATGCGCTCTGGCGCGGGGCCGCTGAAGGCGAGCGCGTCCCAGACCGAGGGGTTAACCTTGGGGTTGGGCTTCGATGCTGCCGGGGTCGGGGTTGGGATAGGGCTTGGGCTTGGGGAGGAGGTCGATGCGCTCGTGGTCTCCTTGGTAGGATCCATGTCAGGCTGCAGGGTATCGTGAGTCAGCACAACACACACGTAAAATAAGTTGTGATGGCAGAGTAGTGAGTCAGGTAAAAAGGAAAAAGTCTATTTTCAACCCCCAACTCGTAGAGGTTCGGCAGTTTGAACCCTGAACTCAAAATCCCTGTCGTTTGCACCCCGAACTATTAGATCCCGGTCTAAATTAAACCTTGGACCTGTTTTCAAAAAGAAAAAAAAATCCCAAATTATTAATCTCGCTGAACGCGTTGGCCCACGTGTCAGATCAATCTTCTACCTTTGTCCATTCTTGCCATCAATTATTCGCTCACCAACTGTGCCTCGGGCGGCCGGGCCTGCTTGTCGACCGCCACTGCACCCATATGCTTGCTCGCTGCTTGTAAAGTGGCAGCTGCTAGCTAGTGCATAGCTCCAAACTTGACTTGTTAGCTATCTGCTGGACTTGTGAGTGTGCGTGCTAGCTAGCTAGTTGCAGGTCGTGCGCTGCTGGTTACGCGTATGTGTGGAGCTCTCTCTTTGATTTGGGAATGGGGAGTGCTATAGCGTGCAGTGGTTGGTGAACGCATCTGGCCGGCTCTTGGCCTGCGCCCATATTCCTCTCCGCGGGCGAGATTTCCGGGGCTGCTGCATGACTGGAGATGTGGCGCACCGGCGCGGCGACAACACCTCGCTCCCCTGCCTCGACCCATCCAAGTTGTCTGTGCTGTACGCCATTGTTCATGCTCCCCCTGCCAATTTTTAGATGTGAGAGATGGATTGGAAATAGATGAATATGATAGGTGGGTCCACTTGTCAGCGAGACAATGGGTATTCCCGACTGGGATGTTATTTTTCCCAGTGTGCCAAACAGCTCCAGGGTTTAATTTAGACCGGGGTCTAATAGTTCAGGGTGCAAACGACAGGGATTTTGAGTTCAGGGTTCAAACTGCCGAACCTCTACGAGTTGAGGGTTGAAAATAGACTTTTTCCAGGTAAAAATGATTTACCTCGGTCTGGGCCCTGACGACGATGGCGCGCGGGCGCAGCACCGCCGGGGACCGGGCGGCGGAGCGGCCGACGACGGCGGCACCGGTAAAGGAGCTCAAGGCCACCATGGTTGCCATTACTCGTAGCGGTGTGAGGAGCGCACGGGAAGAAAAAAGCTAACTGGAGAAATTAAAGAAGCAGGCAGCAAGAACCGGGTTGTGGTATGCTAATAGATTGTTGCTGTGCTGTTGGGAGTGATGAGCGGGCGATTTTATAGGGCGCGGGGATGACGATCCCGCCAGTGAGGAGGTGGCCGCGGCAGTGGCCACGTCGGCGGGCATTCTCCAGCCGTGAACGGGTCCAAGTATTGTGCAGTGAGAGCCCGGGTCACGACGTGGCTGTCAAGGCCACCATGCAGAGAGGTTCCGGAGCTCGCCAAAAAAGCGCCAGGGAAAGTGGCACAAGGGCGCGGAAGAATCCAGAAAGCACAAGATTACGGATGCGTGCAGAACGTGTAGATACTTGTACCTGGTGCCACGCGTCAGCGACAATCCGGTAAGGAGGTATTAGCACCCCAAGTACATAAACTTGCACAAAATGAACACTTTCATACAATAACTTGTAAAAGTGGACTAAGTAGTACAACAATTTGTCCTGGAGGAGCAAATAGGTCCACATCCAATCAGAACACGCACGCTGGCTGCCAGCCCTGGACGCACACTTTGCGGAAACCCCCTCGACATTTTTAAGTCAGACGCGTGGGTCCAAACCGCTTCAGGTGCTGGGCAATTAATGTCGAGGCCCCTGGAGTTGACTCATTTAACGTGTCTGGACGGGGCACAGAACACGCACGCTCTCTCGCTGGGCAGCTCCGCCGCCGCGCACAATCTCCTCTGTCTCTCTTCTCCGGCGTGCACTTCCCCGCCACCGCCGCGACGCCATGCCGTCGTGGAATGACGGCGAGAGCGGGAGCGAAGAGAATCTGTTCGTGGGCGACGGCGACTCGTCGGAAGGCGGCGTCGAGATGAGCTCTCTGCCACCAGCGTAGACTAGGGTTAGGATTTGGGGATTTTTCGGCTATGATGCAATTGGTCAATTTACTGGCTCGTTGTGATGATATAGGTTCCATCTAGCCTGCACGACCCTGATTTCTGTGGAACTGACATGCTCACCGAAGCTAAGTGTGAGCATTTTGAGAAATTGGGGAAATTCGTTGCTTTTGAAGGAGAAAACACTGGCAGGAGATTTCTGGGCTGTGCTAGAGTGGTATGTTTCATATAATGCTGATACTTTCCTCATAATGTTTTCCATGTATGTTCATCCGTCAGAGAAATGCAAATTCAGATAAATGTTCATCTGTTGTAATCTGTCAGAGAAATGGTTGTTAATCCTGTATTGCAATTTGTCACAGCTATGATTGGTAGCTCATTAAATTATGTATTTTGGTAGGGTGGTGGAGTTTGTTCAACTGTGCTATGGCTTGATCCAGAGTGGCCACCAGCTCTTAAGAAGTGTCTTGTTAGGATCTGGGATTTGTATGATGAAGAATGCAGTGTCAGAACCAGGGGAGCAGTGGAGCAAGCTGAAGAATATTACAAGCTCAATCAGATGAAGAAGCAGCTGGAAGAAAAGGTGAAAGAGTTGCAGATAGACTTGGGGAAGGCACTAATTTCTCAGCAAGTGACAAAAAAGATTGAGTTGGATTTAAATCTTGAAGAGAAGCAGCAGGCAGAGCGTCAGATAAAACTTCTTATTGCAGAAAACAAGGGACTCCAGGAAATGAAGGAGGAGGTAGAGAAGCAGAGGGATGTTCTAAAAGCTGAAAAGAAGAAGATTGAATACTACATTGCTGACCTGCTGAAAGTTTCCCATGTCAACAAGGATAAGTTCAAGAAGATCAAGGAAATAATAGATGAATAAGTCATCTTTGTTGTACTGAATTTACAATGTATTTTAGGGCAAGCTGAACTATGTTTGTTTTCATGTTTCAGTTGGATTGGATGTTTCTGTTCCATTGGATGTTTTCTGAACCATTGTGACATTGTGTAAGGTTGATGCATTGTGGTATTGAAACAAGATCAATTTTATTTTTAGTTTTAAAAAATGTTAGATAATTAGAACACACCATTTTAATTATTGGTGAGCCATTTATGTTGCACTGATAACTACTGCCAATTCCCAACAATGGTAGAAACGTAGGCAATCCTGGCCCACCTGTAAGCTGGTAGTAGGTAGCACTCTGTATTACTGACATTAATTCGTGCATCCTTACCTCTCTCTCTGTATTTAAGACAGCAGAAGGGGGAGACACCATTTGTCTTCGCCCCTTTCCTCTTCTCTTCTAGGCTCATCTACTCCCTGTTCATCTCCGGCGACTTGGATCCTCTCCGGCGCATCCAGGTGAGTACAATGCTGTAAAATAGAAACTCTTCCTCTTTTTCTGCTCTGCCTCTTCTAGCCCTCTTCTATGTGCACTGTTATTTCTATTTTAGGGATTTGCATGTCTAATCTAGGCTTTGTACCTTCTGTTTTTCGTGGCTGTTAGAATTAGTTTTAACTCTAGATCTGTTTTTATTGTGATATTGTTAGATGGCAGACTGGGTTGAGGTTGTTGACATTTCTTCTGAAAGTTCTGATGAATCCTGTGAGGAATGTCAGATGGAGAAGAACATGCGCATGACAATCAAGGGTATGGCCCATATGTTTTCTTGTTTCAGATTTGTACTTGTTTGGTCAGATTTGTTTGGTCAGATTTGTACTTTTTAGGCCAGATTTGGACTGATTTCTCCATGTAGGTCAGTCTATTTATGATGGTCCCAACTAACATATTAGTCTTGTAGGTCCAACAAGGGCCAATGGGGAGAGCTATGATGCCTTTTGTGTGTACCCCAACAGGGTTGCCTTATTTCCTGAGCAAGTTTTCATTCTGAAGACAATATGTGAAGAAAAGGAACCAAGGATCCCTTTGTATGTATGCACTATGAAAGGTTCAATGATTGCAGCAAATGGAAAAGGAAAGATGGTATGTACTCAATTCTTTTGATTTATGTGTTGTACAATACCTAGTTGTGTACATTACTAATTTTAATTTATTATGGTTTCAGTACTTCAACAAAGACTACACTAGCAGCTACTTGAAGTCCTACATGTCCAAGACTGGATATTTCATGAGGGTGTACTACAGCAAGGCAAAAAAGATGGAAGAAGTGAAGATAAAGATGGACAAAGCCAACAAGCAAGCCATAATGACAACTAATTGGATGTCTATTGTGGATGACCAGGTTTATGGGGAGGGAGATGTTCTGATGTTCTGGTTCAGGAGGACAGAGGATAGCAGCTTGAAGCTCATTCTGGACAGGATTGAGCCTGGTGCTTTCTCACTTGGAACCCAGAAACATCTGTTGCTCCTTCAACAAAATGGCCTCTGCGGCTGCAAGCTTTAATTTACTGTCTATGCCAGTGTTATAAGTGTTTTACCACTATGGCTATGTAAGGGACCAATATGTCTATGTAATGGATCACTAGTACTATGTGATGAACCACTATATCTATGTAAAGTTGTGAACCAAGTATGGCTATGTAATGAATCAAGTATCTGTCTACCTTAATATTTATCCTCCATCAGTACATGATTGTCATGAATTACATGAATTACTTAGTATGTATCCCTTACATGTAGTTCATATGTGAACTCAAAATGGCTACACAAGCCAGGAACAAGTTCAGTTTGAACTAAATAGATAAAGTGCATGTAGGAACCATCTAAACATCAGGTGCATTTTGTGTAAGCTGAATCTCTTCATGGTCCTCAGTAAACAGGGTTTGGTTCAAATCTGGCACTGATGCCCCAGGTGCTGGTGCCCATCTTCCATCACCAAATAGCCACCAATGCAGTGATCCTGGAGCTGTGCTGTAACCTAGGTTTCTTGAACTACTGCTTGCATTTTCAGTACCACTTGTTTCTGGGAGTACATTTGAATTTCCTGCTAGTACATTTGGAATTCCTGCTAGTACATTTGAATTTCCTGCTAGTACATTTGGAATTCCTGCTAGTACATTTGAATTGCTTCTTGGTGCTTTGAAAGCATTTGCACTGGATCCCCTACCTGCATTGCCAGATGTAGTTGCATGGACATTTTCAGATGTTGGTGCTTTCCTTTTGTTCATGGGTGCTCTTGTTCCTCCTCTACCTCTTCCTCTGTTAGAGTTTGCATCACCTCTCCCTGTTGCATCACCTCTCCCTGTTGCATCCCCTCTCCCTGTTCCAACTTCTCTTCCTATCTCTGTTGCATCACCTCTCCCTGTTCCAACTTCTCTTCCTATCTCCGTTGCATCACATCTCCCTGTTCCAACTGCTCTTCCTCTTCCCCTAGGAGCTAATCTTCCCCTTAGGTTAGCTGTTGTCAATCTCCTACCTTCAAGAGGAATAGACTCTCTGGCTTGAACCACAAAGTTACTCTCCTGAGGCAGTGGAACATTTGGTGTTGCCATGGGTGCTCTTACCTGTTATTATTCAGAATTAAGGTACAAAACAACATTTAGTTTACAAGCATAACATTTAGGTACAAAAATTCAGTATAATACATGAATTGTACCTCTTGGTTCATAATGTGAACCATCATGTTAGGTTGCATGCTTGGATCAAGTTCAGTCCTTGTGGGCTGATGGATGATATGCTCAAGTATTGTTGGGTTATCTACATTTCCATCAACATCTGGAGCTTGGGTTATGCCATTTGCTAGATTTTCCATGTACTTGGCATGTCCTTTCTTGTTGTGATCTGCCATTTTGCACACTGAACAATGCATTTGTACTCCAGCTTTTGTCAGGCTTTGACCAAGATTTAAGTCCTTCTCTTCTGGTGTTTTCCTCCTGTTTTTCTTAGGCCTCCCCATGACCTTGGTGTACAAAGGGGGGTGGACAGGCACTCCATTTTGCTTTTCCCAGAAACATTTTGCTCTGAGTGGAGCCAAGTTGTAAGCATATGCCTTTTTGTAAGTTTCAATGGAGTAGCAATTGTGCACCATTCTTTCAGGTGCTATTCTTTCATGTCTGCAACATGCAATGACATGGTGGCAGGGAATTCCTGTGAGTTGCCATCTCTTGCAGTCACAAACCTTAGCATTGAGGTCCACTATGTAACTTGTTTCAAATTCTCCAGAGGTAACTTTAAATTTTCCAGCACCTGCTGCTTCCACACCACAGTTCTTTGCAAATTCAGTGTATTTGTCCAATTTCTTCTTGATTTTGGGACAAATAGTTCCATCCCAATCAGCAGCTTCCAGGTTTTTTCCAACTATCCTATGCATCATCTTGTAGAAGATATTCTCTAGCATGGATAACATTGGCATCTCCCTTGCCTCATTGATGTAACTGCATAATTCATTGCAATATATAAGTGACAACAATAAAATGATCCCAGAGAAAGTATAATGTTTAGCAGCATGTCACAGTACTCACCTATTAAACACTTCTGAATGATTGTTTAGCAGCATGTCACATTTGGAGAATTCACTGAAAAATGCCTTGATCCAGGTGTGTGGTGGCATTTCTTCTACCCAAGCATAAGCCTCAGCACTGTCCACTTTGAGTTTCTCCATGTTTCTCTGATAAGTTGGCAGATTGGTTGACCTTGCAACAGCCCATAGATCATTCTTAAGTGTCTCCCCTTTGTGTTTCTTGTGAAAATTCTGATAAATATGCCTGACACAATGTCTGTGCTCTGCTTCAGGAAACACAGTAGTAACAGCCTTAATGAGCCCCTTCTGCCTGTCACTCATGATGGTGAAATGAGCACTGTTAGTTATATTCAAATCTTCCTTCAATGTGGTTAGAAACCATTCCCATGAACTTGTGCACTCAACCTCAACTAGTCCATATGCAATAGGGAACATACAATCATTTGGATCAATGCCAACTGCAGTAAGCAAATTCCCCTTGTATCTGGTCTTAATGTGGCACCCATCTATGCATATGATTGGCCTGCATCCTTCAAGAAACCCTCTTTTGCTGGCATCATAAGACCAATACAATGTAGCCAAGTGGTGTTTTGGAACAACATCCCCCTTCTCCTTTGAAAAATTAGTGGACAGGAAAAATGTGGATCCAGGGTTTCTTTTCCTAAGCTCTGCACCATAATCCCACAGCAGGTTGAACTGTTGTGTCTCATCACCATGGATTATGGTCAGTGCTTGTTTCCTTGCTCTTCTCAGCTTCCAAGTATTTGGTGTCATGTTAAACTCCCTCTGAATTTTAGTCTTGAAAGTTCCCAAATCCATTTTCTGGTTGTCCCTAAACTCATTTAGGAAAAAGGTGCACAAGAAAGGAGCTGTCAATGATTTTGACTCCCACACTCTCTCACATCTGTGCACACCATAATATTGTCTGACCACAATTGCATTTGTCCTGCTATCCTCTGAAGCCTTTAAATACCATGTGCAACCATATTCACAATCTCCATCACACACAGCCTCTAACCTTTTGGAATCATTCCTTGTTTTGCTAACCTTCACTCTCTCCCTGATGCTATATGTTTTAACTGAATCTCTCAAGTCCTTCATGCATGAAAAAACCATGCCAACTTTGAAATCTGGCTTCTGCATGTCTACTTGAGGATTAAATTCACTGAATTTGTATTTCAACTCAACTGCTTGCTCTATGGTCAGCTGCAAATCCTCATGATCAAGCCCTGCATCATCCTCTTCTTCAATTAATTCTACCCTTTCATTGTGATCATTGACTTCCTTGTCAATGTTTGCATCAAACAGGTCATCATCTCCATCATGTGCATCATAATCACTGTCATAGAACTCACTGTCTGTTTCCCCATCAGGTGCATATTGAACAAGAGTCATTCCAGTACTCCCCTGTTCCTCTGATCTAGCATTTCCTCTTTTTTTAAGCCTGATTGGACTGTCCTCAACCATCAGTGGCCTTGAGTTCTCAGTTGAAATATCTTCACCAAGCTTGATAATGCAATCAGGTCTGAAAAAATGCAGAAAATCAGTGTGATCCACAAGAATTGACAGTGCCTTGTTATGCTTGACTGCTTCAATCATTGCCACAATGTCTGAATCTTTCTGAATGCACACAAGCCCATCATTGATGCCTTTTCCTGGAAGACACCAGTAAACATGCAATCTTGCATCAACTTCATGATTTAGCTGTCTGATAAGATCATGAATCCAAAGTAAAGACCATGTGTCACAATTGCAATTGTCAAAAACAGCCAAACTGCCATCAGTGTACTCAATATCATCCCTCAACCCTGTAAAAAAACCATTATGCGCAATAGCAATACTGAACCTATCTGGATCATCACCTGCATTGGAAACACACAAAAATAAAAATCTTGACTGCTAACCACCTAAATGCAGAGCTAATATCTAAACTTGCAGGGCAGACCCAATTAATATAGCCATCTTCTGAGTGATACATAGCAAAAAACAATTTGCAATGTTTGCATTACAACATAGTACATCTAATATACATCAATACAACATTGCAAAGTACAATCAAGCCATAAATCATAAAAAAGGTGCAAAATTTATGAATTTGTCTGCAATTGCACCACAAACTATCAAAAACAGGGCATGTTCCGATTCAATTTAGACCACTTCAGTAACCATAATTAGTCCCTGTACAACACGAAAACAGTACTCAACAGAGCTAATAACCATCCAATCACTCAAATAAGAGCGCACATCAAATCGGCGACGAGGTTCAGTTCATCCACAAATCATCCAAAATTGAACTACTACGACTAGGCATTCGCTTCGTACCAACATACAATGACTATTCCCGCAACTTATTAGAAGCTCAACCAACCAATGCTCGAACCCTAGCCTAACCCGGCCATGGCGGCAGTTGAACTCGACCATGGCGAGTACAGAGAGAGGGGAGGGACGGAGTACAGAGAGGGGAGGTACACACCGTAATGCGGGGGGGACACGCCGTGATTGCGCAGTACGGGCTCGTCCGCCATGGGTGACCACCGGCGATGTGGCGTCGTCGACTGCGTCGCCGCCCTCGACTGCCTCGCCAACAGAGAAGGAGAGCGATCGTGGTGTTGTGTTCCCCGTCCAGACACGATAAATGAGTCAACTCCAGGGGCCTCAACATTAATTGCCCATCACCTGAAGCGGTTTGGACCCACGCGTCTGACTTAAAAATATCGAGGGGGTTTCCGCAAAGTGTGCGTCCGGGCCTGGCAGCCAGCGTGCGTGCCAAGTGTCGCGTTCTGATTGGATATGGACCTATTTGCTCCTCCAGGACAAGTTGTTGTACTACTTTTTTTACTTTTGCAAGTTCTTGTATGAAAGTGTCCATTTTGTGCAAGTTTTTGTACTTCCGGTGCTAATACCTCTCCGGTAAGAGTACACCGCAACCTCAACAGGATGACGGGATGTTGCGCCGTGATTTGATGATTGATTAGGTAAGAGCATCTTCAGCCGTTCAGCCTTGGACCCAGGCGTAAAATTGCGCCTCCTGGGGCTGCCCGGCGCTATTCTTATCTGTTGGTCGAGGGTTTCCAGCCGTGTACCCACGCAACACGGCGAGGTTTGACAAAATCAATGAAAAAACTGCGAAATTTTGACAAACTAGTACGATTTCATTGAACTTGGTCGAATATAGATGATTTTTACATATTTAGACGGGATAAAAAAAACGGTTACTACATGCCGAGGGCCTTGTACATCTTGATGTAGTCGTCGCTGTCGTCGTCATCGGAGTCGCTCGGAGACTCCGCATTCGGGGCGGCGCTGCTGCTGCCCTGCCCTGGGTCGCCGAGGTACATCGGCAGGGGAGGGCAGGCGTCGTCGTCGTCGCTGTCGGAGAGGAGGATGACATCGCCCACCGACTGTGGAGGAGCTCGCCCTGCCCTGATGACGAGAGTCTAGCTCCGAGTCGACCGGTGTGGCGACGCTTCATCTGGCTCCTCCCTGACGACGGCGAGAGAAACATGAGCGGGAGCATGCATGGACGTGGTGCGGCGGTTCCTCCCCCGCCTCATCTGCCGCTCGATGTGGTCGCGGACCCGGGCGGGAGTGCGCCCGGGTTTGCTTCACCAGATGCGGCGGCCCGCGGCGTTGTTGCGCCCCGAAACAGGGCCGTGGTTGGTGATCTCGCCGAGCTCCGCCTCGAAGCGGTACTCGAAGAACGTCGTCCAGGAGGCCTCGTTGGCGGGATGCCACTGCGCCTGGCGCTGCTCCTCCGGCAACATTCGCGCCCGAATATCCTTGATTTTGGCGACACGCTCGGGTCCGGTCCGTGGCGGACGCACATGTACGCCGACTACGCTGAGCCTCCATGTCCTCGGCGCGTTCATGCCCGACGACGTGTGGAATTTTGCCTCGTACAGGAGCCTCGCCTCCCAGAGGTGCAGGATTTGGCGGCCGAACCCATTGGTGGCCGCGCCGACGTGGTGGTGCCAGTGAACCATGGTGAGGAGAATGGCGAGAATAAGGCGAGGAGAGGAGGGAAAGAATGGCGAGGAGAATGGCGACATGGCCGGGTTTATGTAGCCGCGGGTGGGCAAGACGAAGCGGCGGCAACGCTATAACTTCGCCGCGTGGGCGATTGGACTGCTCCGTCGCAGCGTGTCGTCTTGACTGGCCAGAGACATCAATGCGCGCGGCAGCCTAGACGATGAGGACGACAAAGCACTCTCTCACTGACATGACGGGTCCATGTGCGACAGAAACGGCCGGAATGTCTTTCGCGCGGTTTCGCGCCATTTTCTCTCCATCCGGCGCCCCAGCTGCCCCCGGCGCGCTGGGTTTGGCCTGGGTTTGCCGGACGCTAAAATGGCCCAAACCGGCGCTATTTGGGCCCGTGAGGGGGGAGGCGACTGGGCGAAAAATGACGTACCGGCGCTAAAAAAGTCGCCCTGGGGGCTCCTAGGGGCGCGGCTGGAGATGCTCTAAGTTCAGTCGTGCCCCATTGTTGCCGGATCGACGTCCGCAGACGCCCTTTGGACCAACTAAATTCAAACAACTATTTCATTATTATTTTTTAGGAATTTTGACAATATTTGAATGGAATTAAACTAAAATTTTAAAATTAAACTAAAAACGACGTGTTCACTAGTTAAACACGTCTTAGTCGTCGTCGCTGCCAGTCGTCGTTGCCACGCGACCAGTTGCTTGGCCCCGCCTCGTCGTCGTTGGCCGCCACGGGGTCGAGGTCGATGAGCGGCGCGCCAGTCATCGCCGCCGTGTCAACGACGGACCACGCGCGCACCGCCGCGGCGGGCCGAGCCGACAGGGTGTTCAAGAACTCCAGGAACGCCGGCCCGACGCCCTCTGGGCAGACTTGGTGCTGCCGACGCCGATGTGCAGGCCACCAGCGCGGCGGGTCGACACGCACAGCTCCTGCTTGACGCGCAGGTGCGGCGGCATCGACACACGCAGAGTCGGCGTGGGCGTGGAGTGGCACGATGAGGCGTCGGCAGAGGAGGAGGAGCGGGAGCGGGAGAGAGACGAGGAGGACGTCGCCGTCCGGCGCCTCGGGTCCCAGACGGTGGGGCGGGCCAGGGGAGGCGCAGCCTGTCGCCGCCGGCGATGTGGGCCATGACGAAGTCGAGGGAGACGTCGTCCTGCGGCCATAAGGCATTGTGCTCGTACTTGTTGCGCTCGGTGGCGGGCGGCGCCGGCCCGGGGCCGTCCCACCGGTTCTAGTCGTCGTGGATGCACTTCAACGCTTGCTCGTACCGGACGGTGTTCGCAGGGATCCAGGCCGGATCGGTGCACTGCTCGTCGGTGAGCTTGTCATAGTAGTGGGCGAGCAACTCGGCGTTCCATGTGGCGTCGCTCACGCGCGGCACGTCTGGGATGGGAACGCCGGCACGCCCGATTGTGAACCCCTGCCCAGCGCGCATGTACGGCAGGCACGTGTACCAGGCGGCGAAGAGGGCGCGCACCTGGTGGTTGAGGAGAGAACGGTGAGGAGATCCATCGGACGAGGAGTGTGGCGGGGACGGCAGGAGAGGAGAAGGCGAGCAGTGCGACGGAGACGGCGGGAGGGGAGGAGACGAGCAGTGTGGCGTGGGCGGCGCTGAGAGGGGCCCCATTTATACACGGGCGGCAGACCGAAGAGCCGCTCACGCATTTATTCCGGCGGCCGCGTGGGGAAGCGGCACGCCCGCTGCGTGGGCGACGCGACTGGCCGAAGAGACGGCCCGCTGCGGCGCCTGCGCTTCTGCACCGCTTCGGGAGAAGACGAAGACCGTCGCGCCACTTTGACTGCGCACGCGTCTCACTGGCGCGGCGAGCCCGCGGACGCCAACGGCGTTTTCTTACCGTCCGGAGCCCCCACGAGAGTCCCTACGCGACGGGGTTGGGCTGGGCTTTCGGACGGGAATTGGGGGCGCGTCCTGACGGGAAGGTGCATTGGGGGGCGCGAGTGGGAGTTTCGATGCTCGTCCGGACGGGAAAGGCCTTGGGGGCCTTTGGGATCGCGAATGGAGATGCTCTAACTACGATGCACGCGACTACGCGAGTGACCGGCAGGATCACCGTTGGGTAGTGCACTTGGGATGGAGATGCTCTAAGTGCGATGCCCGCGAGTGACCGGCAGGATCACCGTTGGGTAGTGCACTTCGGATGAAGCAGTATATAAAGGTGAACGGTATGGAAATAATAAATCTGTTGGGGTGTAGGGAGGGGGGGGATGTCATTTTAGCTCGCGGGCTCCAGTTCCCACTTCTCCCTCTATTAAACTAATTGAAAATAAACAGATTTTGTTGAAATTTTCTCAGATTTTTTGAATTATTTTATTATTATGTTTTTTCGAAAAATTTAACCAGGAGCATATGAATTCGGGAAGCAAAGTGATTTTCTGATGTATAAGTTTAGAAAAATCTGAAAAAATGGTTATTGTTCGAAAAGATGAGCTCCTGCGTATCGGCCGACGATGCGGGTGGGCACATCGCGCACTACCTGCTCCCCCATCTCCGCCGCAGTCGCCATTCTCCCACTCCCTCCCGAAAGTCCACGCTTGCGGACATGGTGTGCAGAGTCGCCCTTTGTCACCGTCGAGCACTAGCAAACAACCGGACATGGTCTCTAATAATATTCTGCTAGAGCCGATTCTAGCAACGGGCTCTGATGACTACATCTGTAAGACGGATATAAATATAAACCATTTTTAATAATATATTTTCAACCAGTTGTTTTCACCTTTTGAACAAAGGCCACTACTCTTTGGAAAGTGTCCATGATTCGAATCAGTAAGATTTTATTAAGAAGGAGACTGTCATAAATATCATCCGTCTCTAATAATATGTTTTGGCTGAACTAAATGGCCGTCTGTGATGATATGTTGTGTAGACGGTGTCTGCTTGTGACCGTCTCGGGCGTACGACGGGTGATAAGGGGTTGCCCGATCTTCTCGATGAACTCACACGATAACAAGGATCTGATAACTTGTGTCTCTCCACGAACTCTCCGGCTAATTCCCGATGCCAATTGCAGCAGCAACCAATCCCTTGGATATTCGTAAATCCACACACTTGCACGAGTAGCCACTGACTACTAGTGGTCCTGTATCAACTAATTACCAGTGGAATAGCAGATAACACGCAAAACTTGCAATATCAATTCCTGATGAATGCTTCAAGCAATCAACAATGGAGTTCTAGGGTTTATGAATAAAGGTAGTCTGCCTCGTTCACACGCAGGTGAAAGGGTATAAGAGAGGGAGGGGTGCGGCCACATGTTGCCTTGCGCAAGCAACCCTTTCCTCCTAGACTAGGACTCCTAATTGGACTCACATATGGATACAAACCGACCCACACTATGGGATTTCGGCCACACATGGTATACAAACCATACCTATTCGAAAATAGGATTTCTATGGTGCATTTGACTTGGTGGAGGCACCTATTCCCTTGTCTTGATGAATAACAATTGTTTTATTGAAATAACAATTGTTATGAATTGTTTTCATCATGGCTTGATTGTTATCAACACTTGTAAGCTTGTTTCCCATCAGTCACCTATTGTTTTCCAACTCATCTTGAGGTCATTCTCCATCCATGTTTGTGTTAACAATAACCCTGCTAATAAATAATAACATAGCTTAGGTAGTATAAGATTCTTATAACCACAAACAATATTTAATAATAAGAAAGAATTTACCTTAAATAATTATCAATGAGACTTAGTATTTCTTTCCAATTCAAGCATAAATAATCTTCATGGACCTCTATTATGTCCTTATCAACGGGGCTCTAGATATTTTTCTGAGGGGTCCGAGATGTGGTACTGGCTGCGTAGCTGGGATTTTAGTAATTGCATTTTAGGTAACGCAGGATCAGACATAATTAACGCTATCTAGGTAACTATTATATAATTAGAGTATACAGACGTCTTTAAATATAGCATTGTTCACACAATAGTAGCTAGCTAGTTACGTGGAAGAGCTTAGTTCATTAAATGACAATACCCTTAACTATATGTAGTAACAAACTATAGATGTCCCTAAATGAGCATCGTCGCTGGGGTCATTGCCCCTGCTCAGAATGATCAACACAGGTTGACGTGCCTGAAGATTCTTGACTTGGATGAACTTATTTACCCATCTTATCGAAGTCCACCCAGCTATCTGCAGCTTTCTTGGTTCGGGTAATGGTGACGGCTTCCCTTGATGCTCGAAGTTATTGTCCAGCATTTCCGTGAGGTGGCATGTCTGCTATGTTAGCTACCTGCTTAGCTAGTTTATGCGCATGGATAAAAATATACCACATGAAAAATGGAATCTGATAGGTAGACGTACGTACCATATTATGTATGTTCACATTTGTGCTCGTCAAGCGAGTCGCAAAGAGAAGCCCGAGAAAGGGTCCAACTAGCGGCAGAAGCATAGCTAGACGGTTCTTCTCGTGGGTGGTGAGCCAAGCTCTTTGGGCAACAAAAATTGTGCTGAATTGATTATTTTCATGAGTCTCATATGTTGAATTGATCATGGCATTATCGTCTTGTAAACTGTTCGTGATCTCATCATCACTAGAACTGATCTCCTCATCAAAGGCAACATAAATTCTAGGAGTTGATTCTATGTTGAACAGAATAATATCTCCAAGGCTGAGAATGTTGTTGTCCGCGATAAACTTTTTCCACTGCCCGCCGTACAAGAAGATCCTGGTTCTTCCTTTTTTCACACTCATGTTGTAATGGCTCCCTGAGAAGAAAACACAACCCGCTCACCTACTAGATCATTGAAATCTGATCTTGCATGGCACAACCTGTGCAAAATAAACGAATGGAAATAGTTAAATTAGTTACATAATAGGAGAAAACGAATACACGTAACTAAACATAGGAAAGGGTCGGGACTATTGTCTTACAAGTGATTCACGGTGTTTAGAACTACAGTTTTTCTGCAGTTTTTAAAAATATTTCAGCTTAATTAGAACTACAGTCTCCTCAAAACTGACGTATATAAAACTATAATTTTTGCTAAAACCAAACACCTGAAATATTCTTGGAATACTTCAAAGATACTGAGCTCCCAAATGGGGCCTACGGTTTTAGAGGTCTTCAATATTTTTGCTTCTGAAAAATACCAAACGGGGCGTAAATGATTCTGAAAAAAGTATACAAATTTTTTGTGCACCGGTCCCAAGATCTATTAAGTTTCTGGGGTTAAATTACTGCATCCAAAAATAAAGTCGACATTGAAGGAAGGATCTGGAGTATTTCGTACCTGGCACGATGGGTACAGACGTCGATGCAGGGGAGCGGTATCTTGAAAGTGTACTTTCATTGGTGGTGGTGCATCTAGTTGGTCGATTTCGATCGGCGGCGTTGCTCCGGGAGGGATAGGCGGCGAGGTCCGATCTTGGAGACCGTGGACACGCAATGCATCTGGAGGGGCCGCGGATGGGGGATGAATGGGGATAAGCCGTGGGGCGACGATGTCCAGTTAGGGATTTGGAGGGGCGGCAAAGGAAAGTTAAATGTTCAATGTCCAGATTCTCCGACCAAGTTCGTAGGATCCGAATGTTAATTTGGAGAGAAAGTATCATAAATATTCTAAAATATTGAAAACCCGATATAACTAAAGGTGCCTATATGCTTGCCATTGTCAAATAAGGTCATTGCAAACAAAAAAATGTTTCTTACGACACGTTAGTATAAACGTGTTTGTTTACGTTGAAATGTCCGTTGCTCTCCCTGGTCGATGACGATGTGCTTGATCCCTGGAATGGAAAATCGATGCAAATAAAAAAAAACATGAACCGAGATATTTGGAAGATATCTGTACCCAGAAAGGAAACGTCCATCTCGTTCAAAACGTGTTTCATTTTAAAATTAAATACATATTTGAGTGTTTGTTCAATTCTGGAACTTCTCCGGACCATCCGGGTACTATCTGGAAACGCCGCCTCTGACCGTGGGTCCACCCGGGCATTGAAAGAAAAGACGGTCATCAGGATTTATTGTGGGCGACGAACAACCGGTATATGGACATCTTAATGGGGGCAGCGGCTCCCCTGCGGTATATGGATTTATTGCCACGCATTCCAGCCACACGCGTCGCCCAGATAAATATGGAATATTCGTGTCGCCTCTGTTGATACACGCGGCCTCGCGCTATAGATCTCCTTCTCGCTCTGGATCCAAATCTGGAACCCTCGCCGGCGCACCCTTAATCGATCCCCCTCTCTCCATACAAAAAAAAATCCTCGCCAGCGCAAATGGCTCACAATGGAGAGGCCGGAGGAAGCGACAGCGGTGGTGGATACAAAAGTTGTCTCACCATTCACGAGGTGGAGTTCTTCGCAAAGCATCACATCCCTGTGCCTTCCGGGGTGCACATCCCCTCCTACGGCGGCTGGGCGCTAAGTTCCATGGGGTACGTCGTGCCGCCGTATCACCTCAGGAAGGAAAGGGCGCAAGCGCTCGCTCGGGCGCGGCGATGCACATTAATGCTGGAGCAAAGGGCGGATCCAAACTATGCCGTGGACGGCCCGCTCTGTCCCCACATATTCGTGCAGGAATGGGAAGCCGCGATGAACGACGCGCCGCCGGGCTGGACGGGACGCAGAAACGACGGCGACGGGCGGTGCCGCTGGTGGGGAAATCAGACGATTCCCAGCGTGCTCCGTGACTACCGGTACGCCCCTCCTACGAGGGGGTGCACGAGGGGCAGCACCGTTCCGTGGCTCGGTCCGGCGGCCACTTCTATGTGGAGGGAGGGAAGCGGGTCGCCAGCGCCTCCGCCTCAGCGCCCCAAGACGGAGGTTGGCTGGCTGGCGCCCGTGCAAAGTCCAAGAGGCCTTGTTATTCGCGAGGGCAGCCTTGAAGCTTGGTCGCTTCAGCGAGCGCCCGTCCAGGTCGCTAGGCCGCCGCCACAGCCAACCTACGATGATGACCAGTTCGACCTGGACACGACATTGACCATGTCCATCTCGTTCAACGAGGTCCTTCGCGCATCGAAGGAAGTGGCGGAGAAGTGGTACGCCATCGACCGCGCCCGCGATCAGGGGATCCCGGACGTCGGGAAGGACGACGTCAAGGCAGCTGATCACCAGGTCAAGGAACCGGTCGTCGAGGCGGAGCACGACATGGACGACGATCGCGACAACACGTACGACGGTCACGTTGACGACGGCAGCGCGCACGCGCGGGCACGGCCGGCCAAATAGGAACTGTACACTATGTTTTCCGACTGTTTTCTCTAGTTTAATTTTAGGTGATCTCATTGTAAATACTAGTTTAATTTGAATGAAACGGCCTTTAAGTTTGAATGAAATCCTCGATCGACTATTCCCCAATTTCAATCTATTTCATAGTATGTATTGCGAGTTGATCATCGTTTGAGAGATATACTACATATATATGGTTCAAATTTTTTTTTTGGCAACTGTTTGCCGCCAACTATAGATTAGAGTCGGTCTAAACTAACAAATGGCTCCAATCAGATATATTTAGAGACGTTCTTTAAATTGGGTCGCCTAAAAAGTATTGCGAGACGGTCAAATATAACAACCGACTCTAATGTAACATTATTGGAGATGGGCCATACTGGCGACTGACTCTAATAGTTGTAGAGACGGATCTCAATTATTGACCGTCTGAGTTATAGCATTACATGCGGTTCTAAATTTTTCTGCACTAACCGGCTCTAGTACCGTCTTGGATGCTTGGTTTTGTACTAGTGGAGCATGCATGCCCCATCATCACTACATTCTCTCTATGGCTAATTTTGTGACCAAAGCCCACATCGCCGCTCAGCCTTTGCGCCCGGAGGTCGCCCAAGCGCTTCCTCCACACTCGACCAGCCGTTGTGGTGTCTAACCGAGATCCCTTGTGCTCAGATCTAGTGAGCCCAAATCTGGACCACTCCCGCCCGTACCCTTCCCACACCCTGCGTATCTAAGCCCCTGCCCCACCAACGCAGGGCGCATCGTCCCTAGGCTTTGCTTTGGCTCGGTGGTCGTGGCTTTGTCATAGCCGGTCTCGGTGCCGGAGCAGAGGGTGTCGTGGGATAATCACGGCAGATGTTACCTGAGGTAACTGATCTTGGGGCAAGTCGACACAGGTATTCGGGAGAGGGTTTAGCTCAAAGGAAGACATGGCAAAAGCGATCTGAGAACCGGAGAATAACTCGCCGGATCTCGATATCAATGATACTGGATACTCGATAATAGGTATTACAACTATGACTTTAATCTCTGGCAAACTAAACCTAGGGGCCGGTTTATAAAGCACCCGTACACCCCTAACTTGCCCTTCAAGGCACATCTTGAGTCCTACTCGAACTCCACATACAAAGCCTAACTTTCCTTATCGCAACCCACAAGCCGGGTTACGAACGCTACACGCCCTGGGCTTTCCAGAAGTTTCTTTGCCTTTAGCCGGATCTGGCCCAGCCGCCGTTTGGGCCGGGTCACACCAGGGAGTCGGCATACCGGGTTACTATCCCCTCATCAGTAGTCCCCAGAATAGCTTGGGCTTCCAAGATTTACTCTTCGAAGCGCTGGCTATTCCCTACAGAAACATTAGAGGCAAACACATGAGGATCAAGACGCAGCGCGTCGACGAACAACCGTGACAGGTACCAAGGAAGCCAGGTAAAGACCCGGCTCTCCATTAATCTCCCAGACTTAAATCTTAATAGGAAACTCCCTGACCTCACATCCTTCTTGATAATTACCGCTGATACAAGGAAGGCAATTTCCCCTTCCTTTTTCTATGGATCATATTGGTCTGCGCACAAAATGTGCCTTTCAAATTTCGAAATGGCCAATTACTCCGTACTCCCCGGGTCCCGACCGTTAGGCTAAGCCCTTCCATCCGGATGGTTATAAATAGAGCCCAAGGAACAAACCCTAACTCTTAACGGCTCATTTCCCCCATTCCTCTTCTCCTCAAACCCGAGCTCGCGAAGTGCCACCACGGAAGCCCCACGCACCTCGCCGGAGCCCATCCGCCGTCGCCTGCGCTCCGCCGCCGCGCGACTCACTCCAATCCCCAAATCCGCCGCCGAGCGCCCGGTCCGCCAACCAACAACCTCAAAGGGACATCAATCTTGCGCCATCTGTCTCCGCAAAGCTCTTCTTCAACCCCCTTTGGTAAGCTCCTCATATCCCCCAGCTCATCCTCGTAATTTCTCATCCTTCCCTTGGATCAGATCTGAATCGAGTGGTCCGCGATTTCCCGGGCCGCGCCGGATTAACTCACCGATATTTACCATAATCATTCCCATAGATAGGATTCATAGCTTGTATTGCTCTCCTAACTCCAGTAACCATTAACTTGGCCACAAATTTGGAAATAAGACTCCCAATCTAGGTTCGGGCCATCTAAAGTTTCCGCCTTTGTTCTCCCTCCTCAGAGAATCTCACTTCTCCGAATCATTCGTAGATGGTAGGCATACAAACACCCTCCCAACTTCTCCAAACACTTGCTTTTTACGGAAAACTCTATAAGGATTGAAATGGCACGCGATACCCGGACAAACCATACTTGACCCCGCAAGGCAATACCCGGATTATGTTTAAATTGCCGGTAACCGCTTATCTGCTAACTTCCGAGTTTTTGTCTCTTACGTCCTTTCCTTCAATGTTTTACCAGGTCAATCCCATGGCACCCAAGAGGCAGGGGAAACAGCCGGCTAAGGCTAAATCCACAAACTCCATATCGGCCAATTGGGGGAAGTCCTCCGTCACCAAGGCCAAACTGGAGGAGTTGGTCGAGCTTGGAACCCTACCTCCACAGGAATCTATCCACTGGCGAGTGCCAGGCAGTGAAACCCGGCCTTCTCCAGCGACGGATGAGGTAATATGCTTCGTTGAACATGTGACCCGGGGCTTTAGGCCTCCGGGTCACCCCTTCTTCCGCGACGTCCTAGACCATTATAACCTCCGTATCTTCGATATAGGTCCAAACTCCATTTTGAACATCTCCCATTTTATCGTTCTTTCCGAATCTTACTTGTGCACTCCGCCAAGTCTAGCCCTCTTCGTCGAACTTTTTCAATGCAAGCCGTGTCGCGAAAGCGGCGACGGCGCACTTCTCACTTGCGGCGGGGTTTCTATCCAGCGCCGCAAGAACTCCCTGATGCCTCCTATTTCTCTCAATTCCCACGTAAAACACTGGCAGCTTTCGTACTTCTACTGCCGGGATACCTCTCCAGCCGGTGAAAAGAAGTTGCCGGGTTACTCGGAGGGTCAACTTGACATCTCCGAGAAATTCAACGCCTTCGCGCCTGATTCGGACAGGGAGGCGATCTTGCCTTTGTTAGCTAGGATCTCCATCTTGTCCGCCCGAGGCCTCATCGGGCTAAACCTGGTGAAGACTTGGGTTAGCTTCCGCATTCAGCCAAACTCCATTCGTGAGAAACTGATGTGCGAATACTCGGGCCAAACCACGGACCCAATCCGATTCTCTACCCGCACCCTTGCTCCGGGTGACATTAACAAAACAATTAAGGGCTTCCTGACAGAGAAGCTCGAGGTAATCCGGGGCATAGCCGGATTAGAACCTTTTACCCTCGAGAATCCAACCCCCGCTGTAAGTTTTCTGCCTTTTGATTTTGACTTCTAACAACTTACCTTTATTCGCTTCTCTTGACTCGATATTAATCACTATCCTGGCATCTTCTCCTCAGGCCGATGATGACTTTTGGACGGTCGACACCCCTCCTAATTCCGAAGACGGGGAGGAGGAAGACGATGTCATTGAATCGAATGAAGGTACATGCTTGATTCCCTTACACACGTTATATCCTGCCTTTTCTTCTTCTTTATGCTGTAACTCGGATATTTTTCAGAGCGAGAGGACCAAAGCGAAGAAGAAGAAACGGACAGCAGGGGCGGGTCCACCAGCGAGGAGGAAGAGCCGGAGCCGGCCACCAAAGCCGGAACAAAGAGGAAATCCCAGAGGATAGCCCTCCAGGTTTTTACTTCATCTCCTTACACTTTGGTTTTTTGTTCCCATAACGTCACTCCGGGGCTAACCCCATCTCCACCCCTTTTGATCATAACTGAAGGAGCCACCCGCGACTAGGCGCCGAGTAACCCGGAATCATCCGGGCAACGAGACCCCTAACCCGGTCGCTTCGCCGCCCCCGATTCAACACCCTGGTATTTGTTGTAAACAAAATTTCTTTCCGGTCATTCCTTTGTAACGTAATCCCAGACCTTTCTTGCCATTTTTCAGTCTCTTCCGGGTCTAGTGATGGCTTCTCCTCGGACTTCCCGGTGAACACCGGGTAAGCGCCTTCTCCTGATATTATACCGAACTTTCATCCCCTTTTTTTTTTAACCAAAGATTAATTGCGCCTTTGCACCTTCTTCAGAGCCACGGTTATTAGTAGCGACCAGGAGGACACCGAGGCTAAGGTCCGGGTCGAGAACGAGCCGGCTGACGATGCCTTCACCACGGCTGGCGACGAGCAAGTGTCGCCACCGGAGCCAGCTAGGCATGACGCCGAGTATCCAATCGCTTCACACGCAGGCGAGAAGGAGAAGGGAGCAGCTTCAAGCGCGGGAGGGGGACCAGACTCCGACATTCGGATGACCCGGGTGCCACCTCCTGTTACAAGAAATGCTCCTTTTCCCACTTTCCAGGTACCCGAGCCATCTAACTCGGATAACGCTGACTTTAACCAGCTGATGAGCGCTCTTCTCGCCATGAAAGCTTCAGAAGGGACTGTCTTAGAACGTATGGCTGCAGCACATCAGGTAACTTTTATTTGATACTCCTTATTATACATCCAGTCCCCAAGTCCCGAGTATAATTTTGTTAATTATCCTCGGTACTTCGCATAATACTTTTCGGTAATCATTTCCTCAGATGAAATACTCTCGTGATATCCGGCTTACAGCTTGACCCGGCTTTTGCAGGCAGAGATTACTCAGTCAGATGAAGCGTTACTTAAGGCTGAGCAGCTCTTGCTGGCTGAAGTTAAGCGTAGGGAGGCCCTTGAAGCGGAGATAAAGGCTTTGAAAAAAGACGTCTCCACCTACAAGAAGAAGTACAATGCTGCCAAGTCCTCGCTGAATAACCTGTCGACTCAGCTTACGGACACTTACCGTATCTTGCTAAGTAAGTTTGCTTTTTGCGATTAATTTGCGTATCTCTATCTGGCCGCTGTAATAACCAATATTGCTGATATGCTTTTGCATGTTTCGATTGCAGGTGCTAACCTTGCTGCTCCGGAGGAGAATGCCATTACTCAAGTTAAAACTCTGAAGACTGTGCTCCGGACGTTTTTTGCCGGCACGAAACTTTTGCTGGATGCTATCAAGTGGCCTTCTGAGGTATACCCGGGCGAGGAGAACCTTGTACAGGCCTTTTCCACAGCACCTGGATGGATTGAAATACTGAAGCGTTCGTCCTGCCGAATTGGGATGACCCGGGCTTTAACGCTGGCGAAGGCTTATTTTCCAAAGCTTGACCCGGCGAAGATAGTATCCGGGTTCCCCATTGTGATTTCCAGTATTAAATATGTCATTCCTGCTATGCTTCGGGCACGCCATCCTAAATATGTCCCAACTGTTACTCGGTCTTGGGGGTCCTTGGTAGTGTCCCCCATTGTGATTTCCAGTATTAAAATTCCCTTCGGATCTAGGTCTTGAAGACCCGGCCTCCGTGTTGGCTACAAACTCGGAATTCCCTTCAAACGGGCGCTTGTTTTGGCTACTTCCATTATTGTTTGGCGCCGATCCATTGCCGGTTTTCCCGCTGCTACTTGCGTTTGCTTTTGCTTTCTTGTCATCAACTTCCTCCTCTGTGGTATCCGTTGCAGCGTGTTTGTTGCACGCATCCATTAACTCCCCCATTGTAACCTCCGCTGCATTCCTACTAGATTTCATGCGAGTTAGCTTTTGCACTAAAGGAACATACTTACATGTTTTTGCCATAGCTTGTAGCGCGTCCTTAGGCTGGATATCCGTAGACGAGTGGAGTATCTCCATAACCCGGCGTACCCAGCTGCGTGCTGACTCTCCTTTCTTCTGAACGCATCTTTCTAAATCATCGATAGTAAATAACTTTCTGCATGTCCCATGAAAGTGCTTGATGAATGCGGTCTTTAGCTCCTCCCACGATTTGATCGATTTTTCCGGTAGGTTGGTGAACCATAACTTTGCTGCTCCCTCTGACATCATTAAGTACATGAATTTGGCTTGGAGATTCTCGGACGCGTTGCGAATTGACATTGCCATCTCATAGCTGCTCAGCCACGTTTCTGGATCCATTGTTGGCTCATAATTTACTACTTTCCCCGGTTCTTTGAATTTCTCCGGGTACGGTTCTGCTCTGATATCGTCCGAGAGGCACTTCGGTCCCGCAAGGGTGGTTGGGGCTGGTCTTGCCCGGGAAACGCGTGACCCGGCTGGGGGTACCGCGGGGTGCGGCACCACCGGTAACTCGTGCGCTACAGACCCGGCCCCGGCTCTTCTGGCTCTGGAACTGTCCACCACCGCCTGCGCTGCTGATACTACGGGTGCTGTCTGGATACGCGGTGGAGGCGGCATTTGCTGCTGCTCTTCCCTTCGTTGTGCCGCATTTGTTTGAACATGGCCCTGTTGCTGACTGGCGTACGGCGTCCCATGCATCCCGCTCCTATGATCCGGATAATTGGCTTGCTGTGCTACCGCGGTGTGTAGTAGATCGATTGCTCGTCGGGTTCCTTCCGCATGAGGCGAGTCTCCCACAGGGATCTGGTTTAATGCGAGCGTTGCTGCGTACACGTTGTCCATGGGATTGTTGTAATGACCTGCTGGTGTGCGGAATCGTGATGGTGGTGGCGGCATGGTATTGCCGGCTGTCACCCCTGTCTGTGGCAAAGGTAACCCGGCTGGCGCGTTTACCGGATGTGCTCCCGTTGAAGGTCGCGGTATGGTCCCTTGGTTCGTCGGTGGAATCGGCTGATCTTGAGGCGTGAATACCAGGGCAGTCGGGTTAATCACCCCTCCTGTTGCCGGCAGCATAGTTCGGTGTCTTTGGTGCATCCTGGTCGTTTCCTCCCGGAGCCGGGTCTCTCGGTCATCCAATTCGCGCTGCCGCGCGACCATCCCCTGCCTTTCTGCTTCCACTTGCCTTCTTTGCTGCTCCAACGCACGACGAGCTACGTCCAGGTCTCTTACACGTTCTGCCGCGTTTTCTGGGGTAATAACTGTGGCCAAGACTGTGGGATCCAAAATCAAATTATTATCAAACAGAGCCGGGTGACGCGGGTTTGAGGGACCCGCCCCCGGTGTCCGGTTTGCTTGGAACCCGAACATATTTGCGTGTCGCTCCTCGTCTGCTGGGCGACTGGTGACAGACGCCGACTCTCCATCGACCTGGGCCAAGACCGGGTCAACTGCTCCTTGCTGCTGGGTTGCCGCCTGAACCGCCCCGGCTGGTGCCGCGGCCGTGTTTTCTTGATTGAGATTGGTCGCGGGAGCCGCATAAACTGCAACCCGGCGCATGATGCCCGGTGTAGATTCGTATTGTTCTTCCTCGCTGTTTTCCTTTTCGTATCGATCCTCCAATAGATCCCGTATGGACTCGGTATCATCCTCCCTCTCTATCTGACCCGTTGTTCCAATCGACTCTTCTTTTTCCGATCGGACATACGTGTCTTCCCCTGACACAGAATCAGATCCAATATTATCACAATTCGAACTGGAAGTACATACCATACCGATGAAGACGTTGATGCTGCCGACCATCACAGTGGATCCGGTTTCGAGATGATCCGACTCTGGCCCCCAGCCAGAATCGTCTACCATCTTCTCTCCTTTGCTGTTGACGGAGATTTCTCCGACGATGAGGTTCTTCATGCTCTTCCGAGCTTCTCCCGTGATGTAAACACCTTTGGACGCAGGCCCCACGGTGGGCGCCAACTGTCGTGGGATAATCACGGCAGATGTTACCTGAGGTAACTGATCTTGGGGCAAGTCGACACAGGTATTCGGGAGAGGGTTTAGCTCAAAGGAAGACATGGCAAAAGCGATCTGAGAACCGGAGAATAACTCGCCGGATCTCGATATCAATGATACTGGATACTCGATAATAGGTATTACAACTATGACTTTAATCTCTGGCAAACTAAACCTAGGGGCCGGTTTATAAAGCACCCGTACACCCCTAACTTGCCCTTCAAGGCACATCTTGAGTCCTACTCGAACTCCACATACAAAGCCTAACTTTCCTTATCGCAACCCACAAGCCGGGTTACGAACGCTACACGCCCTGGGCTTTCCAGAAGTTTCTTTGCCTTTAGCCGGATCTGGCCCAGCCGCCGTTTGGGCCGGGTCACACCAGGGAGTCGGCATACCGGGTTACTATCCCCTCATCAGAGGGCACCAGGCCCCTCATCACCGGGTGGTGGGTCTGACGCGAGCATGAATGTGACCCATCGACTTGTGCCTAGTGTGGGCCAAATAATGTTGGGCATGCCGATGCACCAAAGTAGTGCCCACGGCCCACTCCCCTCTTGCTCACGTGTCTCATGAGAGACATTGTGTGCCTCCCATTCCCTAGGCTTTATCCATAAACCCCACCATGTCTTCGCCGCCGAATTCCTTCCCCGCCTCCAGATCTAATCTCCAATGTTGTGGCTTTCTCCCACCTCTCTTCCCTTCTCCTCCCATGAACCGCAACCTCTCCGATGGGCGTGCCACCGGCAAGCGCCCCTTCTCTTCCGTAGAGCCTATTGACCGCACATATGAGGAAAACCTATGCCTGAAGCTAGAGGTGGATAAGGAGTGTAACCGCCGTCAAGAACGGGAGTAGAGCCAAAAACCCACATAGCACGGTGGCGCTAACCACCGGAACAACGAGACATCATGTTTCGCTGGTGGTTCTTCGGCTCCTAGGGAGGAAGCTTAGGGTGAGCCTCGCCACCCACACAAGAAACAAGCAGGAAAGAAGTTCACTATCAAGGCCATTTCGGTGGTTCCGCCCGCACCGCTCTCTGTTGGTGGCTCCACGCAGGAAGAGGTCCTGGATCAGGAGACATTGAAGGGAAAAGATAACATTACATGCTAAAATTGTACTGCGGTGGGGCACTACCAATTAGGATGCGCCCTTTCCCCACTTCACTGTCTGCAGGCATGACGGTCATACCGCACGGATGTGCCCCTATGCGCTTAGGAAACTGTAGCTAAAATGGTATGGGTAGCCATTTAAGGAGCTAGGTTCTTCGCGCTCGACGCCCCTCCTAGATACGATGCACCTTAGGGCATCTCCAGCCGCCCCCGAGCCCCCCAGGGGGCTTTTTTCGCGGCAGATGCGGCGAATAGCGCCGCTTCTTCACCACTCGGCGCCCCCAGAGGCCCAAATAGCGCCGTTTCGGCGCTATTTCGCGCCGCGGCACCCAGGCCAAACCCAGCCCGCTGGGTTCGGCCTGGGGAGGCGAAACTGCGCGGCCGCGCGCGTGGGCCAGCTCAGTCAGCGACGCGACGAGAAAGCGCGGGAACAGAACCGCCCCGTGATCGTCTTCTCGGCTTCCGCGCGGTCAAAGGTTGCTGCCGTTTATGGCGTGGCGGCCGCCCAGTGCATGCGCCCCGTCCAAAGGCTGCCGACGTAATGGCGTGGCGGGCGGCAGCGAGGGGGACGTGCGCGCAGTAAATGCCCGGCCGCTCGCCGCGCTATAAAATCCCCCCTCCGCACGCCGCGCCCGCCATTCTTCCACCGGCGCGCTCCCTCTTCTCTTCTTCCTCTCGACGCTCTCCTCTCTTCTTCTCTCCATGCAATGGCCAGCTGCAAGGACGGGGCTGCGGCCAACGGGTTCCCTCGCCACAACCTTCGCCGGAGCGAGGCGATGGCGCTCTACCGCGCGGGCTACCCTTGCCCGCCGGACGTGCGCCTCCCGAGCTCCGGCGCGGGGCAGAGCCGCTGGGTGCTCAGCGCCGGCGGGGTGCCTGTGCCTCCTCTCCCCAACACTGACCCAGAATTCTGGCGCGCCATCCGCGAGATGCGCGATGCCATGGAGCACCCCGAGAACTTCCCGGATACGGGCGTGGACGAGTTCTTGTGGGGGCAGCTCACGAGCCGCCGCGACCGGGAGATCGCCTCCAGCAACGACAACGGCCCGGTCGACGGGCGCTTCAACGCTAACGGGCGGCGCCGCTGGTGGAGCGCCCCCAACAGGACCATGGAGGCGGTCCTCGGCCACATCCACGCCGGCGACCAGCCGCGCCTGGAGATGCCGCCCCGGCAAGCCCAGCCGTGGGTGGCGCGGCGGACCGGCGCCTCCTCGTCGTCCGCGACGTCCAGCTCCTCCGCCGGCCAGTCCGTCTCCACCTCCCTCCCTTTCTGAACGCCGGCGCGCCTGCCTGCAGGCGCAGCGGCGGCGCGCTCCGCATCGGCGAGCCACGCTTCGAACGCGTGGTTCGCCCGAAGACGGAGGACAGCGGCGACGACGACGAGTGGCCCGACCAGAAGGTCGCGGAGCAGCTGTCCCTGGACACGCTGCAGCCGCTCGACGACGCCGCCGCCGCGACGTGGAGTCTGCGGGAGAACACCGCGGCGGAGCTCGAGCTCCAGCGCCGCCTGCTGGTGGAAGCCGAGCGGCGCAAGGCGGCGCGCGACCTCCCCCTCTGCCGCCCAAGGAGAACACGTACATCATCCTCGACCCGGATTCCAACGACGAGGGCGTGATCCAGCAAGCCCTCGCGGCGAGCAGGTGGGAAGGCGGCGGCGACGAGGGACAGGGGCCGAGCACGCGCCCCGGCGACGGCCCCGACGACAGCCCCGATGACGACGACGGCGACTACAGCCAGGCTATCGCCGCCAGCCTCGGCCTTAAGTAGTTCTAGTTTAAATTCTAGTTTAAATTTCAGTTCTAGTTTAAATTCGCGCCGAATATGTACGCACTTCGCCTATTTTCAATAAAAACCGTCTATTTTTGAATTGCGTTTGTTTTGGGCCGAATCATGGGCTCGGGGAGCGACTGGGAAGCTTGCCCCCCAGGTTCCAGAATAGCGCCGTTTAGCGCCGCGGCGGCCCCAAAACGGCGGCGTTTTGGGCCCTGGGGGGGCGCAACGACTGGAGATGCCCTTAGTCGGATAAGTCTGCCACAAATATCTCCAATGATCCCAAGGTTACCGTGCAAACTATTGAGGAGGGAAAGAAGAAGTTGGTCGATGATCTGTGGGATTGGATGTCACTCCTCTACACGAGGGTGAATTTTTGGTCATCTTCCCCAAGTGCAATAGTCCATGTATCTACACAAAAGCGATTAGACTTACTCTCTCCATCAGAAAATTCAATGTGGTTGTCACGAGGGCCTTCAAATCCCCATCTCCTTGGGATTACATGGAGCTAGTTTTACTACGCCCATGGGGAGTGCCCTCCTAGATGCATACTAAAGATAAGGTCCTAGCGGCTCTGGTCATGATAGACAAACCAGTGTAAGTGGATGCACTTTCTCTCACCAAGGATGAGGACATGTGATACGTCCATTTTGCACCACTACTTTATATCATAATTTAGTGTTATTCATCAATATATTTCATATTTACAGATGATACTTATGTTATTTCATCTATTTTGCATGTTTTACAATTATTGGAGAATAAATTGCCGGGACTAGAAATCTACGGGGAAAAGCACCCTCGAGATACTATATTTCCGAAGACCAGAAAAAAGGGGGACATCGAGAAGTCCCTATTTCACCAGAAGACGGAGCCAGCCAGGAGGGGAGCTAGAGGGGGTGATGGAGTGTAGACACACGCTCATTGGGAGAGCCCAAGCGCAATGTGTTAAGAGTGTAGCAGCAAGTTTTCCCTCAGAAAAGAAACCAAGGTTGAATAGACCAGTAGGAGGAAAAGAAACTTCTGAAGGTTGATGCAATTGATGTGGTAGGGCGCACTACCGGTTCAACAGCAGCGTCGAACCTACACGACACAATCAATTCACTTTGCCCCAACGTAGCAGTAAGGTTATCAATCTCACCGGTTTTGCTGATAACAAAGAGGTTAAATGTATGGCGTGGAAAATAGTATGCGAACAATGTGAAAATAGCAGTAGCAGTGTGAAAACAGTGGAAGCAGTGGTTGTATTATCAGTATGAGAAAATGGACCGGGTCCACAGTTCACTAGAGGTGTATCTCCATAAAAGATAATGCGTTGTGAACAAATTACAGCTGGGCAATTGATAGATAATGAAACATGCATGACATGATGATTACTATGTGAGTCATGCGGACATTACAACGAAACTCATAGACCGTCATCCAACTGCATCTATGACTAATAATCCATCCTCCGAATATCATCCGAACAAACGTTGGGTATTAAGTTGCAAGAAACATATAATCACAGTAAGCAAAGTGTGTAATATAAACAATGTAAACATCGTTGTTTTATCCAGAATGGGAACATCACATCCTCCATCCGTCACATTTCTGTCACTCGAGCAAAGATGCAAAGGAGGCATGAACCTACTATCGAGCATAAATATTCCTTCTTGGAGTCACTAGTATCTACTTGGCCAGAGCATCTAATAACAATGGAGAGCATGCAAGATCATAAATAACATACACATGAAGACAATATGATAGTTTTATAATCAAGAGACATAGCATTCAATAATCATCATATCCCAGTAAACACAACATGTAGCATTACAATAAGATGATCTTGATCATGTAGGGTAGATCACAAGATCTAAACATGAGGCATAAAGATGGGAGAACAACCATCTAGCTATTGCTATGGACCTGTAGTCCAAGGATGAACTAATCGTGCATCACTCTAGAGGCGGGCATGATGGTGTAGAGCCCTCCGGTGATGATTACCCCTTTCGACAAGGTGCCGGGGAGAACTCCAAAACCCTCCCGATCTCGGGTTGACGATGACGGCGGCCTCGGGTGTTGTTCGTTGAAAAGTGGTACTCCCTCCGTCCCAAAATATAAGGTGCGCTATTTTTATGCTGGTCTTTGATGGTCAACTTTGATCAACAATATATAATAAATTGTATGGAATTAGAACGTATAATGGTATAGTTGCATTCGTCTTATAAAATTCTTTCATTTCATATATCTTATTACCAATTTATGGATACGTTATAAGAAAAAATCATGGTCAAAGTTGCACACCGTTGACCAGCGAAATTAAAGGACGCCTTATAATTTGGGACGGAGGGAGTATCTTTTTCTGGTTCACGCACCAGGGGGAATATATAGGCGAAAGGGCGATGGCGGTGGCCGCCCGAGGGGCCCACACCCCACAAGCGCGGCCAGGGGGTGCGCCGCCTCATGGTGTGCCCCCTCCGGTCCTCTTCGGGACTCCGTAGAACCTTAGGTAATTTTAAGACTTTTGGTCTTCAAATTTTCCAAATCCGAGAATATTTCCAGAACAATTTTTCTGAAACTAAAAACAGCACAAAACAGGAACTAGCTCTGTGGCAACTTGTGAGTAGGTTAGTCCCGGAAAATCGATAAAAATGACATAAAGTGTAAGGAAAACATGTAGCATATGTCATGAAAACAACATGGAACATCAGAAATTAAGGATACGTTTATGACGTATCAGGGGGCCACCATGGGCCCACACCATGTGGTGGCGCCCCCACTTGGCCGCGCCGCCAGGTGGTGTGGCTGCCATGGCCCACCTCTAGTATCCCCTTTCGCGTACTTAATCCTCAGGGAACCCTAAGACCTAGAGAACCATCGAGGAAATATTCTGCCACCTCCACGGGGAGGAGAACAACAGAGATAAAAAAGCTCCCCGACAGGGAGAAATCTGCCGGGGAAATTCCTCCCCGAAGAGGGGAAATCATTGCTATCGTCACCTCATATCCATTACAAATTCTGTCCGACCAGGGACGTTTTGAGTGCAACATTTCGATAACGTCACGTGTTTCCGTCGCGGATGGCTGAAAAGTGGAGTTTGCCCTCGACATATTGGTTTGGTCCGTCGCAGACTGGTTTTGCCCGACTTCTTGCTAGTTTTACGTTGCAGATTTTTGTCTCCGGCCCAGTAGCCCACTAAGAGCCCAGTTGCCTTCGACGAAACCGGCTTGGTCATGTACAACGTCGCGAATTTTCATCGGACCACACATCCTGCCATGTTTGACTGCTTTGACCGCATCGACCGCGCTCTCTCACGGTTGTTCCTAATGTTTTTTTGCACGGGCCTAGCTGTCAGTCTAGTCTGACCTTTTTGTTTGATAATATGTCATTTCCTCCTAATATAAGAAATCACATAATGTTCCAAATCATCACAAAAATAAAAAGCCTATTTTCTGAAACAAATCACAAGTCATCACAATCAATGATTAACAGTCTTACTTAGAAGAGAGACAACGCGGAGGTTTATAATAACTAGAATTAAAACCAGTTCACACCGGCATCACAAAGGTTACCCGCCATCATCTCAACAGGCTCACATCATAAACTAAATAGTTTCATGTCATCGATAGGGTTCACATCACAACAGGTGCACCTCAGCATCTAAACAGGTGCACATCATAAACTAAATAGTTTCTCATCGATACGGTTCACGTCACTTTTTCCTACTGGTCCATCCATTCCAAAGGCACATCCACAGGTTCCACGTCACTATTCCTAGTCACCAATCCATATTAAAGGCACATCCACAGGTTCCACGTCACTTTTCCTATTGATCCATCCAATACGAAGCCATAACCGCAGGTTCGCAAACCCTACAAAAAAGGCATCATACATGTTTAGCACATCATCAACTACAAGGCCAACCATCAGCACAGTCTAATTGTCGGCACGTGCAACAAAACAGATAAAACAGTAATAGTGAGCCTCATTGCCAACCATGGTACATACAAATGACACGCAATAATTCTAACAGATGTGCCTACCATAGTAAAATGAGGCACAACTGAACTTGTTATGCATGCTATTTGCTATAGTAGCCAAACTGCTAGACATATTGCTGCATATTAATCATCGACAGAGACAGTTTAATCATTGGCACACATATAAAGCACATATGTTTACCAATAGAAAACAAGAAAGGTAGCCTAATACTAATATGCATAAAACGAAATTAATGAGATCATCGAACATTTTACCAAGGAAGATGCAGAACCAATGTGGTTGTACACAACACTAGGTAAATACTCGATGATCTCATCAAGATCGAGTGCACAGTTTAATCTTTGGCACACATATAAAGCACATATGTTTATCAATGGAAAACAAGAAAGGTAGCCTCATAATAATAAGCACAGAACAAAATTAACGAGATCATCGAACATTTTACCAAGGAACATGCAGAACCAATATGGTTGTACACAACACTAGGTAAAATGCTCGATTATCTCAACAAGATCAAGTGCACACTTTAATCATTGGCACATGTATCAAGCATAGATGTTTATCAATGGAAAACAACAAAAGTAGACTCGTACTAATAATCACAAAACAAAATTAATGAGATCATCTAACATTTTACCAAGGAAGATGCAGAACCAATATGGTTGTACACAACACTAGGTCAAATGCTCGATGATCTCAACACGATCGAGTGCACAGTTTAATCATTGGCACATGTATCAAGCATAAATGTTTAACAATGGAAAAGAAGAAAAGTATCCTCATACTAATAAGCACAAAACAAAATTAATGAGAACATTGAACATTTTACCAAGGAAGATACATAACCAATCTGTTAGTACACAACACTAGGTAAAATGCTCGATGATCTCATCAAGATTGAGTGCACAGTTTAATTATTGGCACATGTATCAAGCACAGACAGATAAAACAATAACAGTGAGCCTCATTGGCACATGTATAAAACAGTAATAGTGAGCCTCATTGTTGAAATCATCTAATTAAAGAGCAAAGTTATTTACCTCAGTTTGAGGCAAACAACATAATAAATAAAGCCATCTCTTCCGTTGTACAAGGTGAATACACACATAGCACCCTCCTTGATTCTAGCTAAATTGACGACCTATGATCGGTTGGTTGTCATCTCGGCACCGTATGTCTTGCCCTTGATGAACATAACATCTTGAGCATCAGAATTATTGGTGCATATGACAGGAAGTCGATCCATTGGCGTAAACCCGTTGAGGTAGGCCTGGCTGAACTTAATTGAGAAGTACTGGACAAGAAGTATATAGTTAGCTGTTGACTAAGATTAATGTGCATAGGAAGAGTAAAAGAATAAGATGTTTACCGTCTTGGCCTTCCCAGGGAAGACATTAGACTTTTTCATCCTACTGACGTAGTGCGGTATAGATGGTTGGGGTTCAGCAACTTGGCTTCGAAGATGCGCAACTTGGTCTTCAGTCATTTCCACCTCGTTTGGAAAAAAACAGTGCTCTTCATAGTCTTGAGTCCATTGGATTTTGGGACCTAGAATGCAAGAAATAAATTAATCCTGGCTAATCTATAGGTTCATAAGAGAGTAATAAAACATTTTGTTGGACCTGTCACATCTACTAGTGACCTTTCCTTCACTGACGAGATCCTCCCGAGTTGGACTTTTACCAACTCCATAAACCAGAATGCCACAAGACTCCAGAAAGAGATGATAATCTGGATCTATTTCAACTGGCGCTTCCATCCAATTACGAGTTTCATAAGGCGAAATGGTGCAGAAGCTACATCCTCAACTAGAGTGCTACAGCCAAATATGGAAAGAAGAGAAATCAAACAAGTAGCTACGAAGGCGAAAGGATATACTAATTTATATGCTAGTATTTACCTTGATTGTCTGAAGAACAGGGGACCTTGCGAGCTCCGAGGCCTTGTTCAGGTGGATCGCCATCTCGGTGGGGGAAATGATCTTCGAAATACCTGTGAAGGTAGCGTGCGCTAAATCCATGGATGGTGGTGACCTAAAACACGTCAACAACGGTGGCCGCCGAAATCTAACCTACATCCGCCAGCATCTAACCTAGATCCACCAACATCTAACCTAGATCGAATCGTTTGGTTGAGGATAGGGAAGAGAGGCAACCATCACTTACCAGTCATTGGTTGAGGACGTCGGTGAGGACGGGGAAGCTAGGGAGGGCGCCGCCATGATAGCCGCCGCCAAGTGGGCGAAGTGGAGACACTGGGTTTTTTGGGGGGGGGAAGAGTGATCCCTTTCAGTGGGGAAGTAGCCGAGTGGGCGAGGGAGCGCGGTGGCCTGTGACGCTAACGAGTGGGACCCCGTGTGAGCCTGTTTCGGTGAAGATTTAGCGCGCGCGCGGATGTGACGCTGACGAGTGGGACCCCGTGTGAGACTGTTTCGGATTTTAGTGCGCGCGCGACTGTTAGTGGTCGTAATTTAGGCGTGCAGATGTTAGGTTTAGATGTGATTGTTTTTTAAATTGAGGGTATGTGTGTTAATTAGGGTACAATTGGCTATAGCTGCCAATTGTGGCATGTTGTCCAATAAATTGAAGGTTTTTCAAATTTAAATCTTTGCTAATACAAAAAAGGTTGTATTCTCACCATTAGTTCTTTATTTTCTACTAATTAAATGAAGAATTAAAAATCATTGATCCATCATATCAACGAGTTTTAGACAAGGATTGGCTTATTGGGCATGATTGAGTACTAAATGGACATGACACATCCACTTAATACTAAGTTATACCAAATAAGTATTTAGGCATCCTAAAAACATGATCGGCTGAAGCAAAATAATATAGAAATATTACATATATAGTACTTAAATTCTTACCGACACGAGGAATTCTTCCATAATACTAATGAAGTTTTTACATATACTACTTGTCCAAACCAGAACATTAGCTAGCAGCACAACTATTCAAATTAGGTTTGTCAGGACACCATTGCAGCATTCGGCACAAGCGACAACATTACTGGCTCCTCCAAGGATTCCTGTCTTGGTGATTGGGGTTCAGATGAGGATGCGCGAGCCCTAAGAAGATATTGCGCGCGAGCAACTTCTTTAGGAACACACCGTAGGCAGCATGCTTGGCCCTAACAGCGTGCCCGCGGTTTTTCGAGCCACGTCCAACGTTGCTGGCATGCTGGATCATGCTGACGATGCTCGTGTCAATATTCCTGCAGCAGAAGGGGCAAAACAGCATGCCGGAGCGACGACGGTACCTAATCTGCCCATTCTGCAGCTTCCTAAGAACATGTCTACTCTTAGCATCACGAGACTCCTTGTCAGATGATACACCATCATCGGATTGCTTCAAGTTAGCAATGAAACAAAAGTTAGCACCACAATCTAATTATAGGTCATTTTTTCAATGATTGTACTAACACTAGTTTAAATCGAATAACCATGCCATGGATAAACTAATGACATCAATCTTTGATTAAATAGAATACAAAAATTTAAGCAGAACATAAATGGTACCACATATATGCAGTTAGTTAATGGACTTAATATGTAATAACAATCCTATAATTTAATCCCACGTTCAAATGGGACAATAGAACTTGCAGATAGAGAAAATGCCATCAATATCATGTACAACTAATTTCTAATTTGAATATACCAATCGCTCTATTCTACAAGCTCTAGAATCCAGAACCTAAAATCATTAGCGGAACCGGGAATAGATTAAAACCCGAGAAAACAGTCAGTTACAAGGCTTAATGTGTATTTTTTCCATTAAATAAACTTCAACTACACTGTTCCGACCGCTGGGTAATAGGAGGCGCTGGGTCCGCAGTTGCATCTGTAGAATCCAACTAGAAACCCGAGAATCCCTAACTTTCTTGCATGTCTCTACAAACTATTGGATCTTCCATACTAAACTAGGGATAGATATATCTTTTTAGGGAAGCACCTCAGAGTCCTCGTCAGAGACAACCTCCTCGAACGCCGGTACCTCCCCCATGGGGTCCCCTAGATCGGACAGGAGAGGGAGTCCCGACGCTTCCACCGTCGGAAGAGGCGATAACGGCGAACCGCCATGGCCGGCAGCACCTGCGGCAACGACAACATATGTCGCGACGCCATTATTCCCCTGCATCGGATCCGGCGATAGGGTCCAACCGACATGGTGGGCCACACCTTCGGCGCTGACAGCAGATGTTGCGACGGCGTCTTCCATGGGGAAGGTACCGCCTTGAGGCTGTGTGCTCAGCAGTTCGGAGAGAAGGAGGGAGGTGTTGGGGCCGGAGCAAAGTGGTTTTTTTTGCTAGATTTGGGGCCGGAATGGTGGGGGAGGGAGGCGATGCCAGCAGTAGGGGTATTTATACTGACTGCCAATTCGAGGGCGGTTGGGCCCTGCTGACGTGTGCGCATGCATGTCTCTGCATGGATCTCCCGTGGGCTGACTTTGTCAAACACAGAGTGATGTGACATTTAGTCACTAACAAACGGGGTCTCAACGAGTCAGGGCCACTTAACAGTGGAACAAATTCAACCAAACCAAGCCAACGAATTCTCTCTTCACGCGTACGTGAGCGGTGTACGCAACCACGGTGTGAGTGTAGTGTAATTACCGGTTTAATTACGGTCATTTGCGAGGGAGGTCAAGCACTCTGTCTCGTTTTTAGTTGCCATTTAGTTTCCCGCTTGTTCATCTACTCCCCTAGGTTCACACGCCTTTGTTTCAGACATGCCTTTTAGATCCGTGTAGATTTAGGCAGTTGCCATGTGCGCTCCTTCCGTTCATCATCTTCCGCCACTCTTCTTCCAAACCCATCGAACCCATTAGCCCACGGCGGAGAATTGCCATGGACGATCGCGTACCAACCACAGAGATTCTCGACGTCCCTGTCCATGGTGGCACCGTGCTGCAGGTGATTTACACCAACGAGGAACGTGCCTTGGAGACAACCTTGGCCAGTTTCGAGCAATGGCTTCAGCTGAAAATCACAAGTTCTTGGGCCTCGACCTTGAGTACGCACGTAGCCATGCTTACAAACCCCATGCCGTCACCGTCGTGCAAATCCCCATGTGCAAAACACATCCTCGTGTACCACTGGTGCAGGTCCCGACAGACAGATCATGGACGCAAGTTGCTGCAAGATTTCTTTTCAACAAAGAAGATCACGTTCACAAGCGTGGACACCACAGGCGATAAAAAGGCTCTTGCCCAATCAAGCTTCTTTCTGCCACCACAGTACCACCATGACATCCAGATGGAATTCGGGAAACCCAGAATTGGAATGGATACTCTAGCAGGAATTATCACAGACAGTTCGTACCTCAAGATAAAGTCTAAATTCCCATCATACCTGCACAAATATTGGGAATGGAAGATGGCTCGAACATGCCTCAACTATGCAGCGCTGGACGAATATGTCAGCCACGAGCTATACAGAAGGATCCGAGATATGAAAAACAGTTTAGGTCCAACATGGCTGGAGATGATCCTCCCCTGGTGTAAGAGCAAATATAGAGCTTCAGGCCGCCGCCGCGGCAACGAGGGAACGAGCAAAAGGATATGTAGGAACTAGTTGTTTAAGTGTTTTTAGCGCTTGATAATAAGTGTTCTTATTTGTGTTCTGGTTTGTGTGCGCGAATAATATGTTTGTTTTACATATTAATGTAATTTTGTGCAACATGTAGCACCTGGAATTTGTTTCCATGATTTATAGATGAAATACAATATTGCTGTTTTTTTGCATGAATTAACATTAATTGGTCAAACATTAGCAGCCTTAGATTCAACTCAAATTCGACAACAGACTCAAACGTTTTCAAACTGACTAGAGATCAAACTTATATATTACAACAAATAATAGTCGCAACATAAGTCAAACATTTTCAAACCGACTAGAGATGCACGATACAACACACAATTCAGACTCCCAACAGATAACAGCTGCAACATAAGCCAAATGATATCTTTAGATAGCACTTCAAAAAACATCTCAATCTCCTTCAGTCACCTGTTCATTCTCCTCTGGCAGATCCGTTGCCGTTGTACCCACCAAAAAAGTGGCCACCGTTCCTCACCTGAGGAGGGCCACTACCATCCACACACCCACCGAAGAATGGTAACTGGTGCGTGCATGTGGTGTCGAGCTCGTCGTCGTCCCACAGTGGAGTGTCCGAAACGACTGGGCCATGGTCCACGACTTCTGAGACATGGATGAGGACAGTGTGCTCCAATGTCCTCTTCGAGGTCGGGGTGCGCACTGTGGCCGGCATGTACGGCTCTGGCACCTCCACAATGTAGGTCTCCGGGACTGCGCTCGGCTGCTTCATCCAGGCTTCCACAGACAGGAACCTGCTGTCCACCGAGACATGCATCTGCACCAGATCACCGCCAAGATGGTTGACGAACTGCCCCATCGCAACGGGCTCCCATGCCTCCCGCGGGAACCGCTCGAAGTGAGCTTCGTCCCAAACGGTAGCTCAGATCGCTCGGCGCCGCTACCACGGCACCAGCGACTAAATGTGAGCGGCGCTCCACCGGCGACGACGTCCCGGGACAGGTGTAACACGGCGGTGCAGTCCTCCTCGGAACGGAATCGAATGAGGAAGTCCAATGACGGTGCGCTAACATCCACCTTCACCTTCCTACAGGTGACTGCGCATTGCGCGACCAGCGTAGCTAGGACTTCCTCAGGCGACAAAGGAAGGCGACGCCCTCCCACGGTGACCTAGAGCGTGCGACCGTGCCACTTCGCCTCGAGCTTCTCCATTGCACGCGAGTGAGCGAGCACGCAACGGCCTTGATTCGGCCATAGTGCGGGCTCCCCAGCCCGGAACATCTCCTCCGGGAACATGTGGCGGGCAGCCATCAATGAAGGAGATAGTGAATAGCCGCGCACGATCTATGGATTCGGTGGGGAAGAATGGGGACTTTGGGGTTCGATCCTGTTTCAGTCTGCGAGCTGGGCAGATGAGCAAATGGGGAATTTGGGGTTCAATCCTGTTTTAGTCTCAGTTTGACCCTTTTTTCAACACAAAATCTGCACTAAGGGCTCCAATTCTTGTTATAACATGTGCTAGATTTTGGTTTTCTATGTATGTACGAAATGCCCCAACAAAGTGAGGAAATAAATCCATTGGTCTACCCCCTTCCGATGTCGGTGGAAGGGGTAAACGGAAAAGTTCCGGTCAACACATGCCAGAGTTTCGTTGAAGAGGGGGCTCCGGAGTAGGAATCCTTCCTAAGCCTATATGGAGTAAAATCATGTCCATAGAAGTGTGCTGGGAGGTGAAGAGAGCCAAGATACAAACCCGAGGTGTGACCGGTTTCAACCGCATCGCTTGCTATATATGCAGGAAGGATCTATACGTACACCTCAACCCCCTCCCCATCCGGACAATCGCGAGGGAATACTATAACAACTCCGGACCGTCTGAATCCCACCCAAAATAAGGGTTTTCCATACCATGTGTGTTAGAGTGTCTCATGATCCTTGGATGACCAATATTACCACACTCTTTGTGTTAGGGCTCACCGGCGTCGTATTCTCTCTAATGGGTTCCAGGGCTACCCAGAGCCCGAAACTCCCGGATCTGAAGGAACGGGCGGAATGTTTCCAATAGGTGGGCCCTATAATTTTCTTGGGTGTTCCTTGGGCCTTATCGAACACAACCGAGAAATTAGTTCCACTTTGCTACCCCCATTCCGGCTCACGTAGAGGGGCCAAAACGACAGTTCCGTCCTTTTCTCCAGCTGTCCTAGGGTTTCTTTGGAGAGAGGCTCCGGAGCGTCTGAATCCCACCCAAACCTGGGGTATGCCATATAATTTGTGTTGGAGTGTCTCATGGGTCTTGGATTACCAATGTTACCTCACTCTCTGTGTTATGGTTTCAGCGGCGCCGGATTCTCTCTCGCGGGTTCTAGGGCTACTCAGAGCCCGAAACTCCCGGATCTGACGGAACGGGGGGGGGGGGAATCTTGCCAAGAGGTAGGCCCCAATGTTGTCTTGGGTGTTCCTTGGGACTAACCTGACACAACGAAGCAATTATTTCCACTTTTATACCCCCTTATGGCTCACGTAGAGGGGCTAGATCGACAGTTCCGTCCTTTTCTCCAACAGGCCTAGGGTTTCTCCGTAGAGGAGCTCCAGAGCGTCTTAATCCCACCCAAGCTTAGGGTATCACGTAACATGTTTGTTAGAGTCTGTTTAATGATTCTTGGAAGCCCAAGATTCCCTCACTCTTTGTGTTAGGGATTCATCATCGTCAGATTCTCTCTAGTTGTTGCAGGACTACCCAGGGACCAGAACTCCCGAATCTAATGGAGAACGGGGGGAAGAGGGGGATCTTTCCAAGAGGTGGTCCCTAACATTGTCTTGGGTGTTCCTTGGGCCTAACCTAACAGAACCAAGCAATTAGTTCAACTTTGCTACCCCCTTCCGGCACACGTAGAGGGGCTAGATCGGCAGTTCCGTCCTTTTCTCCAACGGGCCTAGGGTTTCTCCGGAGAGGAGCTCGAGAGCGTATTAATCCCACTCAAGCCTCGGCTATCACATAACATGTTTGTTAGAGTGTGTCATGGGTCTTGGATGCCCAATATTCCGTCACTCTTTGTGTTAGGGCTTGACCAGCGTCAGATTCTCTCTAGTTGTTGTAGGACTACTCAGGGAACGAAACTCCCGGATCTGACGAAACATGGGAGGATCATGGAAAGAGGTAGGCCCTACCATTGTATTGGGTGTTCCTTGTTCCTAACCTGACACAACCAATCAATTAGTTCCACTTTGCTAACCCCTTTCGGCTCAGGCAGAGGGTCCAGAATGATAATTCAGTCCTTTTTTCCGGCGGGCCTAGGGTTTCTCCGGAGAGGAGCTCCGGAGCGTCTGAATCCCACCCAAGCCTAGGTTATGCCATAACATGTGTGCTAGAGTGTGGCATGGGTCCTGGATTCCCAAATCCCTCACTCTCTATGTTATGGCTACACCGGCGTCAGATTCTCTCTCGTGGGTTCGAGGACTACTCACAGCTCGAAACTCTCGGATCTGACGGAACAGAATCTTGCCAAGAGGTGGGCCCTACCAATGTCTTGGTTGTTCCTTAGGCCTAATTTAACACAACCGAGCAATTAGTTCCACTTTTCTACCCCTTCCTGCTCATGTAGAGGGTCCAGAATAGCAGTTCCGTCCTTTTTTCTCCAACGGGCCTAGGATTTCTCCGGAGAGGAGGTCCGGAGCGTCTCAATCCCACCCAAGCCTAGGGTATGCCATACCATATGTGTTAGAGTTTCTAATGGGTCTTGTATGCCCAATATTCCCTCACACTCTGTGTTATGGCTTCACCGGCGTCGAATTCTCTCTCGTGGGTTCCAGGACTACTCATATCTCGAAATCTCTCGGATCTGACGGAGAACGGGGAGAATCTTGCCAAGAGGTGGGTCGTACCATTGTATTTGGTGTTCCTTGGGACTAACCTAACAAAACCAAGCAATTAGTTCCACTTCGCTACCCCCTTTTGGCTCACGTAGAGGGTCCAGAACAGCAGTTCCGTCCTTTTTTCTCCAACGGGCCTAGGGTTTCTCCGGAGAGGAGCTCTAAAGCGTCTTAATCCCACCCAAGACTAGGGTATGTCATACCATGTATGTTAGAGTGTGACATGGGTCTTGGATTCCCAAGATTTCCTCAATCTCTGTGTTATGGCTTCACCGGCGTCAGATTCTCTTGCGGGTATTAGGATACTCAGAGCCCGAAACTCCCGGATCTGACTGGACGGGGGGAATCTTGCCAAGATGTGGGGAATACCATTGTCTTGGGTGTTCTTTGGGCCTAATCTAACAGAACCAAGCAATTAGTTCCACTTCTCTACCCCTTTCCAGCTCATGTAGAGGGTCCATAACGACAGTTCTATCCTTTTCTTTAGCGGGCCTAAGGTTTCTCCGGAGAGGAGCTTTGGAGGGTCAGAATCCCACCCAAGCCTAGGGTAGGCCATAATATGTGTCTTATAGTGTGGCATGTGTCTTCGATGCCCAAGATTTCCTCAATCTTTGTGTTATGGCTTCACCGGCGTCGGATTCTCTCTCGCGGGTTCCAGGGCTACTCATAGCCCAAAACTCCCGGATCTGACAGAAAGAAGGGAATCTAGACAAGAGGTGGGACCTACATTGTTATGGGTGTTCCTTGGTCCTAACCTAACAGAATCAAGCAATTGGTTCCACTTCTCTACCCCCTTCCGGCTCACGTAGAGGGGCCAGATCAGCAGTTCCGTCCTTTTCTCCAACGGGCCTAGGGTTTCTCTAGAGAGGACCTCCAGAGCGTCTTAATATCACCCAAGCCTAGGGTATCACATAACATGTTTGTTAGAGCGTGGAATGGGTCTTGGATTCCCAAGATTCCCTCACTCTTTGTGTTAGGGCTTCACCGGCGTCAGATTCTCTCTCGTTGGTTCGAGGGCTACTCAAAGCCCGAAACTCCCGAATCTGACGTATGCAGGGAATCTTGCCAAGAGGTGGGCCATACCATAGTCTTGGGTGTTCCTTGGTCCTAACCTAACAAAACCAATCTATTAGTGCCACTTTCCTACCCCCTTTCGTCTCACGTAGAGGGTCCAGGTCGACAGTTCCGTCCCTTTCTCCAACGGGCCTAGGGTTTCTCCGGAGAGGAGCTCCAGAGCGTCTTAATCCCACCCAAGCCTAGGTATCACATAACATGTTTTTTAGAGTGTGTAATGGGTCTTGGATGCACAATATTCCCTCACTCTTTGTGTTAGGGCTTCACCGGCGTGAGATTCTCTCTAGTTGTTGCATGACTACTCACGGACCGAGACTCCTGGATCTGACGGACCAGGGGGGATCTTGCCTAGAGGTGGGCCCTAACATTTTCTTTGTTGTTCCTTAGTCTTAACCCAACACAACCAAGAAATTATTTACACTTTTCTACCCCCTTCCGGCTCAGGTAGAGGGTCCAGAATGGGAGTTTAGTCCTTTTTTCCATCGGGCCTAGGGTTCTCCGGAGAGGAGCTCTAGTGCATCTGAATCCCACCCAAGCCTAGGGTATGCCATACCATGTGTGTTAGAGTGTGGCATGTGAAAGTATAGTATGGGCACCTAGAGGGGGGGGTGAATAGGTGCTACGACCAAATTTTTTTTCTTAGAGTTTAGGCTTGACACAAAGGTAGATTATCTAGATAATGCAACTAAGGTGAATTTAACTATATGACAAGGATAACAATAATCACAATGCAAGTACGAGTAAAAGGAGAAGGGAACGAGGTAACCGATATGAAGCACGCGGAGACACGAGGTAATCCCGAGTTTCTCCGTGTTAAGGGAGTACGTCTCGTTCGAGGAGCGTGAGCTCGCCACGAAGGCCTTCTCAACGCCACAAAGGCCTCACCCTATTCTCTGATGAACCCCGCCACAAAGGCCTAGTACACCTTCCACTATTGATCCTCTTTGAGGCGGGAATCGCATCCTTTACAAACAACTTGGGGCACACACCCACAACCAAATTGGAGGCTCCCAATAATCTTGAATCACCAAGAGTAGCAAGATGCCTATATTCTCCACAAGAGGAAACCCTAGTCTAGATCCCTCAAGCTAGAGAGGGGGAAATGAAGAACGGATCGGTGAAGACGTACATCGGGGCCTTCTCTTTCAATCCTCCAAAGATGTTCGAGTTTGGTGGAAGGGATTGGGAGTTAACGCGGATTTGGTGAGCTATTAAATGCTATTTAATGCCAAGGGGAAGAACTAGAGCTCAAGGTGGAAGAGGAGGGGTATTTATACCCCCTCCTAAAATCTAGTCGTTTGGGTGGAAAACAGGTACCGGAATATTCGGTCCAAGTTTGGACGAGAATAACCGATCTCCAGATCTGCTCGAAATGTTGACTAAAACCGGATTATCCGGTTGCCTCTGAATAATCCGGCTGGCTTCTGTCCTATGCAGGGAACTTAACCGGATATTCCGGCTCCTCCGGAATAATCCGGTTCACTTCTATGAGGTTCATCTCCAGTCCTTAGTCGATTTCGAGCAGAAACTGCACAACCGGAATATCCGGTATGATATGAATAATCCAGTACAAATATTCCGGCTCATCTCTGTTCAAAAACTGGACCAAAACTATCCTATCTGGAATATCCGGTTGCCTAGGATAATCCGGTTAGAATAATCCGGTTGCTCACTGTCCCAAATCTCTTAGGCCCAACTTCACCGATCTTTTCGGTGATCGATGCCGATGTTAAGTATAACACCTGCACACTAAACACCTCGATAAATAATGTACTTAGTATTGTTAACTAACACACAAAACACCGGGAAAACGAAATGCATTTTCAATATCCCCCTTTTTGGTGTTAGATGACTATACTAAGATTTGCAATAGAACCTTGACGAGAACATGTTTGAAACAAAATGGAAATGTCTCCCCTATCTATATGCAAATATTTTGTTTGCCTCAAATGCAAAAAGTGAAATAATATACGGAGAGCAATTTCCAACAAGTAGCAAACATGCCAAAGTAACAATATTACAAATATGGTGATAATATGAGAGAAATATATACCTTGTGCGTAGAGATAATAACAAAATATCCAAGCGCAACAATAGATAATATCCTCAACATATAAGATAGGAGTCCATGATAACCAATAACATATAGATAATCCATGATAACCGATAACATAGTCTCACAACACATATCACATAGTTTTAAACGAGACAATAAAACGGAAATAGTTCACGAATAAGACTAAATGGACACAAGCTCTCAAGAAATGGTAAAAGCATACGCTTGTGCCCGAAACTCATGAAAATCCCCGTAGTCTAGTAACTATTTCTACCTTTGGCATCGAGACACCAAAAATAAGAGAAACAACGGTGCTAGCGTCCCAACAATGATCTAAGCATCCAAATGCTCATACGACTCTCCTGCTGACGCGTCAGAAGCACCCTTGGCCTCCCTCTCCAGATCTTCGTCTGTGTCCTCATCCTCCTCCTCATCATCAACATGAGCCCTGGAAGAAGCAGAAGTGGTACGGAGAGCCTCCTCAATGCGCTCCCAAGGAGTGTGGTCACTAGCAGTCCACTGAGTATAAGTCTGAGGAACAAGTGGAGCAGGATGATCACCAGTAGAACCACTCACGTGGTGAAGAATCTGCCTCTGAGTGTTGGACATAGAAGTTTCCCTGCGGGAGGCCTCGTACTGCTCCTTGTGAATGTCCAACTTCACGCACAACACATTGCCCTGGAACCAGGAGAGCTTCCTGACAATGCGCAGAGTGGTGGAAACAGGTTGAGCACTAGAAGGGGACACACCCCCCATAGAGGAACCACCCTCATATGGAGGAACAGGATCAGCAGGTACTACCTTCTTCCTCTTGATGTAAATATTCTTTAACTTGTGCCCTTCCATGGGTAACTCGGAAAAATCCCTCTTCATCACATCCTTGATCAGCATCATGATATAAAGTCCATAGGGAATGGAGTTCCCACCAATCATAACATTGCGCAACTCATGGAAGATAATGTCCATGACGTCCACAGTATCGGAAGTAGTAGGATTCTCATCCTCAATGCACTTCTTAGCCAATATGAGAAGATTGCACAAAGGCTGGTGAGAGCATCATTGTTACCTCCACTCGGCATCAAGAAAGACCTGAAGAGACGCACCAGCTGATCATAGAGGAGGAGAAGCCCTTCCAGCTTCCCAATAGCAAAACCTGGAGCATAGAAATCTGCCATAGATCTCTCCCTCTGAGGTCTCTCCACATCATGCATACGGTGACCAAGTGGAGGATGAGTGATGTACCGGTAACCAAGCACACGACCCAATCTGTGAAAAGGAATCTCACATGGAGTGGTCTGAGTCATCCACTTCAGGCAGCAAATAGAGATAGAGTCAAACACCTGGGTGGACATGAACTGAGTAATGAGCTCGGTGTTGTAAGGGCAATGGGTCTCCAGGAGTCTCACAAGAGCAAACCTCTCAATGACACTGGCAGCATCTGCAAACTCTTCCGTGTCCCTGATCAACTGAAACTTGGTAAGATGCATCTCACGGATAGGGAACATGTAGTCAGAATAGATGTCTGCATAGATATAAGACCGCTCCAAGCACCAGAAACGAGCATCCTCACAAGTACCATCACGTGGAGTGTTGTACCAATCCTTCTGCCTGATATGAGCATACTCCTGAGTGCTAATACCGGTCGTGTAGTTTGGCCGAGTATCCTTTCCTTTCTTCTTCTTAGATGGATTGGAGGCGAGAGACTTCTTGGAAATAGCTTTCCGGGGAAGGCGAGCATCACCGGGATCCTCATCAATAGTGTCCTTGTACGAGGGACGCTTGCGATGACCCAACTTGTCAGGACGAGAGCGACCTATGAAGAAGACATAGATAGGAAGCAATAGGGGTGAGTGCACATATGTCAAGCAATGGAGGAATCATACATAAAAACAATAGGGATGATTCCATGCTATGATCTAGAAATATTTCTAGCAAGGATGAAACAAGGACTGTTATAAATCGATACTGCACTCAACCGGGAATTCCAGTTCAAAAATGGACCGGATATTCAAGTACCACCCGGATATTCCGGTTCAATACTGAACCGGATATTATGAGAACATGAAAACAACACTAGATTGATTCTAATCTAGATTTCAAAACTAGATCGGTGATATGTGAATCTAACCTATTGTCTCTAGCATGCATAAGGTACCCTAGGGAGCAATTTCTACCAAGCATTGTCAACAAAAACACAACTCCATGGATGGGTATGGTTATGGCACCAAGATTCAACGAGATTGAACTTTACCGGCGTCCATGGATGAAGATACTTGGATGGAAATGCTCCCGAGGATGAGGGGAACAAGATCTGGGCAAGAGCTCGAAGATCCCGCGGAGGAAGTGGCCTAGGAGGGCACGAATCAGTGCGGCGGCGGTGAGGTGGAGGAGAGGAGTTGGGGAAAGAACAGGGCACGAACTGCCTCTTCCCCGTGCCCCTACGAAATAAGTGAGATTCGCCGTACCGGATATTCCGGTTTAACTACCACCCGGATATTTCGGTTCAGAACTGAACCGGAAATTCCGTCTGCCTACTTATTCAAAACTTCCTAGTTTATGTGCTAGATAGAGTTTGGTTTCTAGGTAGGAAGGATTAGGATAGAAACACCAAACTGAAAGTAGTACTTATCCCTCTCAAATGTAAGAATCGAACAAACAAAAGACCAATTGAGTGAGATTTTCCTACGAAAGAACACTTAGAAGTGATAAAACAAGAAATGCAACGAAATATCAAATGAACCCCAACTAAGATCCAACTCTTCATAAAGAAGAGGTTGGTGGCCTAAGCCACCATGTAAGAGATCATGGTATGCAACCGCGAAGATATATCTTGGATGCATTGCCAATTCTCAACATTGAAGCTCACAAATCAACATTAGAAAAAGAGAGATAACAATGCATTTTTTTCTTTGGGAATAATGGGAGAGGGAGAAACCAATTTGTTAGGATAACACTCCCCCTATGTCCATGCCTACACCTAAACCCAAACACGTTTCATCTATAGGGGTGTGTGCAAGATCCTCAAGTCAAACCCCTGGAATCAATGATGTTTAGTTCATTCCTTAAGAACATGAATCTTGCATCGTCGAGTGGCTTCGCGAAGATATCCGCAAGATTGTCCTTGGTGGGTGATGGCTAGGTTGAGACTCCAAGTGCAGAGTGTGTAGCTAGTGGCAAGCCTTCTTCCCCACGAGGGTGACTCGAGGGTTTATATCGAACTCTTGGGGAGCCAGTATTTCAGCAGTTGTCTTCCAAGCTTCCTCCAGGATCCTGCAAACAAATAGAGAGTTTTGTGCCCTCAACCTCACCAAGTGGTTGTCAAGCACAAGGTGTGAGACTTCTAAATTGCAATGCAAAACTGAAAGTAAATGTGCAATAATTAAATCTACCACTAAATGCAAATGAGAAAATAAATATGCAATGGATTGTTTTTGTATTTTTGTGATGCAAGTGGTGATGGAGATAATGTAAATTCGAATTGAAGATGCAAGTAAAGTAAAGTGCAAATAAAGTAAATTGCAGCAAAGTAACTAGAGTGTTTTCTTATATTTAAAATAGGACCGGGGTTCATGGTTTCACACTTGCATTCTCTCAAATAAAGTGGTAGACGGTGGACATAAAGAATTACATGTGAGATTACAATAACATGTTTAAAATTGAGTACTTTCATATGGGCATCACGTCCTAGCCTAGAGACATCTACGGTCATATTAATCCCTCTTATACTCCACCAAGTTGCGAAATAAATCATAACACCTCGATAATTAAGGAAAAACCAGAGTATAGCTTTAATCAATGTGACATGAAGTTGAAGCAAGAACTTGCTAGATCTAGCCATGGAGATTGATTAGTGTCACTTCAAATCCCCGGTAACAAGGTACTCCTTTTTATCCCTAGTGAGGTAACTAAGAAAGGTATAACAAAACCTAAGTGGATCGCTGAACTTCTGTCACTTTTACAGCACTAGCGACCCCCCGTTACTCCAGCTAATGCACCCATCAACCCACACACGCTCTCAAGAACTAGATTGATCAAAGCTAGCAAATAAGAACAGGGTACATAAGATACATCTACTCAAATAACTCAAGAGAAACAATTGCAATCTCAGATTCAATAACTCATAGAAAAGATCCACCACATAGGAATTACAACGGTGCCCGTAATCATGTGAGGCAGCTCATACGGATCTAATTAGTTAAGCACATAGAGAGAGAGATACAAGTGCTACTTCCACAAACCCATAGCCCTGGGGTGGACTACTCGCTCTTCATGGAGATGTCGATGGAGATGACGTTGGAGGGGTAGGAGATCACACCGGCGGCGCCCCGCCGGAGTTTTCCCCCTCCAATCTGGAACTTCTGGTCTCTGTTTCGGTGTTTCCGTGTTTCGGCGGCGCTCTCCTCGTAAGGGTACAGGGGACCCTTTTTATAGTCGGTTTTAGGTCAAGACGGAGTCGGTAAGTCGAAGATGGAAGGAATTGGGGCCACAGAGGCCAAAAGGGGGCCTCTCACGCGGCCAAGGAATCTGGCCGCGTGGAGGGTCCTCTTTTGGACCTCCTTGCCCAATTCTCGTGGATCCTTCGCCCGCAAGTCTTCTCCTTCCAAGAAAATGACCCCCGCAGATTTTCAGGTGATTTCGCGGAAGTTTGCCCCCTGAAACGTCAAAAATATAGAAAACGGTGTTTCTGACAGGCAGGGTTAATTTCATAAAAGTTGGGGGACTTTGTAATTTAACCCCAAAATACTATAAAACATTGAATTATACCCTTATATGATGCAATATGTAATAGAAAACCATGTGAAAATATGCAAAATTCATCTATGCATTTTACATGCATCAACATCCCCAAGCTTAACCCATGCTCATCCTCGAGTATGAAGGTGATCAAACTAAGATGAGTTTCTCATATTGAAACAATCATGGGATATCAAGGAGGATTATTCATGCTACATATAATCAAATGAGTAATACTATAAATGAGTAGCAATATACAATTCATGTTGTAAGAAATATCAAATATGCAAGCAAAGATGCTTCATGAAAGTTCACAAAGTGTATAATGAAATAAAATCACTATGGACCAAATGCATACACAAAATGAAAAATAAAATCCTATATTGGTCAAAGAATGGCATAATGGACAACAGAAAATATAGTGGACACTTCGGAGAAAATTGAGTAGAGGTAAAACATGATCAAGTCTTATTTAGCCTCTAAATTATTCAACTAAAATTACTAATTGAAATGTGGTATCCATTGATCTAGGACTCTCATTGCCCCTTTATCACTAGCATCTTAAAATTGTGAGTATTGAAGTAATGAGAATGACAAGGTGGTTGAAAGCCTCATGCCCCGTGATTGTGAAAACCTACTTCGTGATTACTCAACTTAAGATTCCTAATAAGCTTTGTACAATCATAATAAGTATTAATGACATCATAGAGAACCGCAAAGAGGTACCTCTTGCCCCATGACATGGAAACAAGCCCATGTTACAATGACAAGATGAACAAACGGAGTAGACTCATCATCCTTTTTTATTTTCATTCACTATTATGCATAGCTTCTTATTTTATTATAGGATGTGTTGTAGAGTCACTCAAGCTGTAAGTAAATTTCCACCATGATAAAGCATGGCTTGGGTTAGCGGCCCAATGCGTTTCTCTAGTCATATAGATACTTACTCATCAAAACTTACTATTCCTCTATTTCATTTCGGCATGGCAGGAGTCCAAAAACAAAAGTACACGATATCAACCAAATGTATTTTTTTTTGTGCAATGTTGAAAGCTTTCCGGTGATACACGTTTATAGCTATCTCCCAACCACACACTTTTCAAACGCAAAACTTGTGGCTCCCATTATTGGGTCATGTTTATTAGATGCATAAAAAGTAAAGTGTGCCTTCAAAAGTTCGTGAGAGTCCTATCCCAAGTTCAACCCATGACAATTAATAAAGTGGATATCTTAATTTAGAGCATAAATAACACAATAACATGGTGAACATACTCGGAATAGCAATGAAGCTAATGGGAAGATATGGTGGACTCACTGGAAATACTTGGCTAAGGAGTGTTGGAAACAAGTGTTTACTTGTTGGAATTTTTAAATTTTTGGGCTAGCAAGAGGGAGATAGTTGACCAGCTACTATGCATGCATATGTCCATAGAACTACTCATTTCATGACAAACTAAATAAACCAGCAATTAACATCAAGGACATGAATAAGAGATAGCTCAAGACAACATTATTGCAAATTTCTACACATAAAAAGCCTATAAATCATGCAAACATATGTAGCTCTTCAAATCAACCATGGCATCCCTATTCCAAGTCATAATACTAGCATCCAATACATTCCAACCCCAAACTCCAGTAGCTCAATCTCATAAAAAATGATGGTGGTGGTCTTATCAAAACAAAAATAAAAATAAAAACTAGACGCTTCAAGTCTCTACGATAAATGCTTTGCTTAGAAAACAGAAAGTAGACGTGTGCTAACCAAAAGAGTGTAGCTCCAGTGGGGTGTTCATCACATCCCCAAGCTTATGGATTTCACCATTCTTGGATGTCTTGAGGCGCAGCTCCTCTATTCCCTGTGAAAAAACTTCACAAAACATGTTTCTCCCATTCTTTTTCTGTGGGGTGAGATTAGCAAGGACAAACAAATCACATGCTTGTTGTGCAAAATTCAAAATCAAATGCTCTAGTAGATAGACAATAAGGTTCATTATGTTGTATTTTCACACTCTTTCTTGAAAGAATCATGGAAATTCGATTCCCAAGCCCAAAGAGTGCATAAAACAAAAGAAGGCAGAATCTGTCCAGAAAAGCAACAGCAGCAAAACGAACGTTTTTCCCTAAGCTAGACTCGTCAAAAAATTAAGCAAATTTTTGTGCTTACACAGGAAGAAAAGTTCAGAACATACTAAAAAATTAGCTCAATCCGACCTACCAATAAAAACCGTAAAATCATACGGTCAGCAGACTCATGCTGAAACAGAAATTTCATGCACTAGGATAGAAACTTATAAGTCCAAATGGGTTTGACTTGACTCTTTATTGAAAACTTCAGAATTAAAACAAAAAAACTAATCTCTTGAGACAGCAAGAGGACACTAGGAAAATCCAAACAAAATCAACCGGGTTTCCTCCCGTAAAGCGCTTTCTTTATAGCCATATAGCTAGGCTTTACTTACTTGATAATCAAGAGGGATAAAGCTCATGAGGGAGCTTGTTCTTCAGCGTGCCCCTCTTCCTTGGGAAGTGCTCCATGCTTTTCTTGTGATGGAACTGAAACTTGACATTCACTTCCCTGGAGTCTATGATTGCACCTGTAGTACGAAGAAAAGGTCTACCCAAAATAATAGGACTAGGGGATTTATCCCCCATATCCATAATAATGAAATCAACGGGTACAAAAGTCATGTGCAATTCAATCATAACATCTTTTACTTGTCCTATAGCATGTTTAGTAGAGTTATCAGCAAGGACAAATTCACTTGGGCATTTTCTAAATTTTGTAGTTCTAGCAATTCATATAATTCTTTAGAGAGTACCAATACACTAGAACCTAGATCTAACTTAGCATGGTGAATTTCTTTTCCAATTGAAACTAGCACCTTGGGGATCCATGCATCCCCAAGATTAGGAGGTATCATGGCCTCATTATTGTACCTAGCAATTTTTTCTTGCAAGACATGATTAGCAATATAAGATCCAAATCAAGGTTGATTAACATTTATAGAGCAAATTTTTGTAGAGTAGCAATAAGTTCTTGCAAGCTACTTTTTTCTAAATCAAGCAATGGATCCTTAATTTCAGTAAGCATCATAATTTCCTCTACTTTACTCTATAATTTAGCTATCATGCTTGATTCATGAGGACTAATTTCATCTTTGCTAGCAAGATAAGACATATATGGAAGTAAATATTCAGGGTACTTCACTATTTCATTCAAAGTTTCTTCTAAGCTAGTAGGGACATGCTCACTTGTATTCTCAGCAATATGATCAATATTTTCAATAATAGGAGCAGAAATAGTAATAGAATTCATTCCTACACTAGGTTGTGCTTGTGGCTTTCCTGCTGACATGCTTAATAGAGTTGCTTGATTAGCAGCTAATTTTGACAATGCTTTATCTAAATTCGAAGATTGAAGTTGCAATCCTTTAATATCACTACTAATGGATGCAATAGACTTATTTAACTCATGTATCATAGCATTGTGACTAGCAACTTGTTCCATAAGCAATTTATTAGATTCGGAAATTTCACTAGAAGGCTTCCACTTATTTTCATTAGCATTAGGATATGGAACAAAAGGTTTATTTGGCACATAAGGAGGTTTACTATATGAATTGTAAGCATTACCAAAACCATTGCTACCATAATTCCTAACAAAATTAACATCCACACTTTCATAATTACTACCAACTAGCTCCTGCAAAGGCACATTTTCCATATTTTGTTTATTAATAAAAGCAAGAATAGTGTCCATTTTAGAAGACAAATCATTGGTTTCTTCAATTGAGTTTATTTTCTTAGTGGTATTGGGTGCTCTTTCAGTATTCCATTGACTATAATTTGGCAATATGCTTTCTAATATGCTCTTAGCCTCACCTACAGTTTTACTCATAAAGGCACCTCCAGCAGCAGAATCAAATATATTTCTAGACATGTAGTTTAGACCATTATAAAAAGAGTGTAGTATGGTCCATTCATTTACTCCATGTGATGGGCATGTTCTAATCATTAATTTAATTCTATCACATGCCATGGCTACATGTTCATTATCATTTTGCCTAAATGAGAGGATATTATTCGTATTTTGCAAAAATTTAACGGGAGGATAATATTTCTTAATGAAAGCTTCTTTTAAATCATCCCAAGACTTTATACTAGCTGTAGGTAGTGAAAGTAACCATTCTTTAGCCTTTCCTCCAAGTGAAAAAGGAAATAATTTCAGTTTTAAAACACTACTTTCCACATTTTTAAATTTCTGCATATCACATATTTCCATGAAATCATGAAGATGCATAGAGGCATCCTCCATAGCACTACCACCAAATTGTTCTCTAGTAATTAAATTCAATAAACTAGGACTTACTTCATAGCTTTCAGCTTGTATTTCAGGTGTATTAATTGGCCTAGCAATGAATTGGTCATTGGGTGTATTTGTGTAGTCACTTAATTTAGTTCTATCACCCATTTTAACAGTTTTTATGTAGTTTTTAATTTTTTATGCAAAAATGAAAAGTAAAGTAACTAGGAAAATTCGAAATACTAAAATAAACTAGATAACTAAATGCAAAACTAAAATGCAAACTAAAATAAAATATGCAAGACAAAACAAAAACAAAACAAAAACAAAAACAAGACAAGAAACAAAACAATCTACTTGAAAGAAGGTGGAGATAGAAAGGACGGTACTCATAGGTGCAACCTCCCCAAGCTTAGGTGTTTGCACACCTTGTTGGTGATGAAGACTTCTTGTGAGCTCCCTTGGACAACTCCTGCATCTATGGCTCCCTGGCAACGGCGCCAGAAAAACGCTTGATGGCTAGGTTGAGACTCCAAGTGCAGAGTTTGTAGCTAGTGGCAAGCCTTCTTCCCCACGAGGGTGACTCGAGGGTTTATATCGAACTCTTGGGGAGCCAGTATTTCAGCAGTTGTCTTCCAAGCTTCCTCCAGGATCCTGCAAACAAATAGAGAGTTTTGTGCCCTCATCCTCACCAAGTGGTTGTCAAGCACAAGGTGTGAGACTTCTAAATTGCAATGCAAAACTAAAAGTAAATGTGCAATAATTAAATCTACTACTAAATGCAAATGAGAAAATAAATATGCAATGGATTGTTTTTGTATTTTTGTGATGCAAGTGGTGATGGAGATAATGTAAATTCGAATTGGAGATGCAAGTAAAGTAAAGTGCAAGTAAAGTAAATTGGAGCAAAGTAACTAGAGTGTTTTCTTATATTTAAAATAGGACCAGGGTTCATGGTTTCACACTTGCATTCTCTCAAATAAAGTGGTAGACGGTGGACATAAAGAATTACATGTGAGATTACAATAACATGTTTAACATTGAGTACTTTCATATGGGCATCACGTCCTAGCATAGAGATCTCTACGGTCATATTAATCCCTCTTATACTCCACCAAGATGCGAAATAAATCATAACACCTTGATAATTAAGGAAAAACCAGAGTATAGCTTTAAGCAATGTGACATGAAGTTGAAGTAAGAACTTTCTAGATCTAGTCATGGAGATTGATTAGTGTCACTTCAAATCCCCGGTAACAAGGTACTCCTTTTTATCCCTAGTGAGGTAACTAAGAAAGGTTTAACAAAACCTAAGTGGATCGCTGAACTTCTGCCACTTTCACAGCACTAGCCACCCCCCCCCCCCCCGTTACTCCAACTAATGCACCCATCACTCCACACACGCTCTCAAGAACTAGATTGATCAAAGCTAGCAAATAAGAACGGGGTACATAAGATACATCTACTCAAATAACTCAAGAGAAACAATTGCAATCTCAGATTCAATAACTCATAGAAAAGATCCACCACATAGGAATTACAACGGTGCGCTTAATCATGTGAGGCGGCTCATACAGATCTAATTAGTGAAGCACATAGAGAGATAAATACAAGTGCTAATTCCACAAACCCATAGCCCTGGGGTGGACTACTCCCTCTTCATGGAGATGTCGATGGAGGTGACGTTGGAGGGGTAGGAGATCACACCGGTGGCGCCCCGCCGGAGTTTTCCCCCTCCAATCTGGAACTTCTGGTCTCTGTTTCGGTGTTTCGGTGTTTCGGCGGCGCTCTCCTCGTAAGGGTACGGGGGACCCTTTTTATAGTCGGTTTTAGGTCAAGACGGAGTCGGTAAGTCGAAGATGGAAGGAATTGGGGCCACAGGGGCCAAAAGGGGGCCTCTCACGCGGCCAAGGATTTTGGCCGCGTGGAGGGTCCTCTTTTGCGCCTCCTTGCCCAATTCAAGTGGATCCTTCGCCCGCAAGTCTTCTCCTTCCAAGAAAATGACCCCCGCAGATTTTCAGGTTATTTCGCGGAAGTTTGCCCCCTGAAACGTCAAAAATATAGAAAACGGGGTTTCTGACAGGCATGGTTAATTCCATAAAAGTTGGGGGACTTTGTAATTTAACCCCAAAATACTATAAAACATTGAATTATACCCTTATATGATGCAATATGTAATAGAAAACCATGTGAAAATATGCAAAATTTATCTATGCATTTTACATGCATCGGTGGACACATAAGCTAGTGCAATATCACCTCTTGCCACATGGTCTCGGATGAAATGATGACGAATCTCAATATGCTTCATTCTTGTATGTTGCACGGGGTTGTAGGCGATCTTGATGGAACTTTCATTGTCACACATGAGAGGCACCTTATCCATAAGAACGTCATATTCCTTGAGAGTTTGCCTCATCCATAGAAATTGGGTGCAAGCACCTGCGGAGGCTACATACTCGGCTTCGGCGGTGGAGAGGGATGTGCAATTTTGCTTCTTGGAAGACCAACTCACCAAAGACCTGCCAAGAAATTGGCAAGCCCCGGAAGTGGACTTCCTATCATCTTGATCACCGGCCCAATCGGAATCCGTGTAGCCCTTGAGAGAGAATTGTGCCCCCTTTGGGTACCACAAACCAAACCTTGGGGTTGAACCAAATACCGAAAGATCCTATGGACCGCCATTAAATGGCTTTCCTTAGGAGCCTCTTGATAGCTTGCACACACACCTACACTCAAAACGATATCGGGCCTAGATGCACAAAGGTAAATCAAGGAACCAATCATAGAACGATACACCTTTTGGTCCACATCTTTACCCTTCGGGTTACGCGAGAGGTGGCACTTGACTTGCATAGGAGATGGCTTGATATTTGCATTTTGGAAATTAAACCTCTTGATCATGTCTTGGGTATACTTGGCTTGAGAAATGAAAGTCCCACAAGCCAATTTCTTGATCTCCAAGCTAAGGAAGAATTTAAGCTCTCCCATCAAAGACATATCGAACCTGGCAGTCATAAGCTTTGAGAACTCATTATTGAAAGCTTGGTTAGTTGAGCCAAAGATAATATCGTCCACATAGAGTTGGCATATGAAAATCTCTCACTTTACCCTCTTTGTGAAGAGAGTGGGGTCTATCTTCCCAACTTCAAAACCAAGGTCATCCAACAACTCTCTAAGGTGCTCATACCACACACGTGGTGGTTGTTTAAGTCCATAGAGCGCCTTATCGAGCTTGTAGACATGGTTAGGGAAGTTGAGATTCTCGAACCCCGGAGGTTGCTTGACATATACCTCCTCTTTGAGTGGACCATTCAAGAAAGCACTTTTGACATCCATTTGTTGCAATTTTTAAATTATGCGAAGAAGCATAAGCAAGGAGGATATAGATGGACTCAAGGCAAGCCACTGGAGCATAGGTTTCATCAAAGTCAACGCCTTCAACTTGAGTGTAACCTTGAGCTACCAATATTGACTTGTTCCTTATAACAATGTCATGCTCATCTTGCTTGTTCTTAAATATCCACTTAGTGCCAATAACATTGTGGCAATCTTTGAGATTCTCAACTAATCTCCAAACCTTGTTGCGCTCAAAATTATTGAGCTCATCATGCATAGTTTCAACCCAATCGGAGTCCTCAAGAGCTTCAAACACTTTATTTGGTTCCACCATAGATATGTGAGCTTGATGCTCACTAAAATGTGCCAATTGCCTTCTTTTGGGTCTTCTATATTGAACATATTCCAAGACCTTGTTATCTTGGGCATCAATATGCTTCAAAGCTCTTCTTATCCTTTTAGCACGATATGCTTCGATCTCCGCATTATTGCGAAGAGGAATCTCTTGATCATCTTGATCATTTGGGTCCCCGTCTTGACCAACTTGGCCTTGATCATAATCATCATCAACAACTTCTTCAACACTAGCTTCAACTTGAGGAGAGGAGGATGAGGATGGTTGATCTTGGTATTGATCTTGACTAGCATGAATGATAGGAGTGGTTGTATCTTCCGTAGTAACTTGGTCAATAAGAGGAGGGTCTTAAATATGTTCTTGGTTAGGGGCATCACTTGGCTCCTTGGATTGTTCTTCTATTGTAGAGGAGGGCTCCACTTGAGTAGAGCATAGTCCTTCTTGAGTCGCCATAAGGTGTCCCTCAATGGGGCGGAAAAATCCCACGCCCATCCTTTCTATGGCTTCTTGAGGCATTTCAACATCAACATTAGAAACATGAAACTGCGCCGCTTGGGAGCCATCATTTTCCTTGAAAACTAAACTACAAGATTCTATGACAATTCGTGAGGCTTTGTCAAAGACTCTATAAGTGTGGGATTCGGCACCGTAACCAACAAATATACCCTCAATAGTTCTGGACTGAAATTTAGACAACCTAACACCCTTGATCAAATAAAAGCACCTACAACCGAATACACGGAAGTAGGAGACGTTGGGCTTGTTGCCGGTGAGGATCTCGTATGTAGTCTTGTCCAAGCCCTTGCGGATGTAGAGGCGGTTGGAGGAGTGGCATGCGGTGGATATGGCCTCAGCCCATAAATATTGGGGAGAAGAATACTCCGCCAACATGGTCCTTTCCATATCCAAGAGAGTGTGATTATTCCTTTCGGCAACACCATTTTGTTGAGGAGTGTAAGTGGAGGAGTATTGACCCTCATCACTAAGGAATTCATTCAAAGTGTAGTTCTTGAACTCCGAACCATTATCACTCCTAATAGCCATGATTTGCTCATTGTGTTGATGGTGCACTTGTTTGGAGAAGTCGATGATGGTTTGTTGAGTCTCACTATTGCACTTGAAGAAATAAACCCAAGTGTATCTTGAAAAATCATCGACAATCACCAAGCGATACTTATTTCCTCCAAGACTTGCCTCGGGCACGACACCAAAGAGATCAACATGGAGAAGCTCCAACATCCTTTTTGATGAAATAATAGTCTTGGCCTTGTGCGAGATATCATGCATCTTTCCTTCAACACACGACCTACAAACGTGATCTTTGGAAAAGGAAACATTTTCTTTTAGCCCGACAATAAGGCCACCTTTGTGAATACTTTGCAAAGTTCTCATGTTGACATGGGATAAGCGGCGATGCCATAACCACCCCACGTTCGCCTTTCAGAAAAGACACATTTATTGAGAGTTGGTAGAATTTGAAAAGTCCACCACAAACACTCATTTTCAACATGTCCCACGTATGCGACGTCAAGAGTCTTGCTCCTCAAAAGGACCACAATATCAGGATCAAAGAAGATGGAGAAACCCATCTTCCCTAATGAACAAACTGAAAGTAAATTGTAACCAAGGGATTCAACAAGTATGACGTCCACGATAGTGATATCGGGAGCAATCACAACCTTGCCAAACCCCGATACCTTAGACTTGGACTTGTCTCCATAGGTGACGGTTGCATCAATATCATTTGGCAGAAACTCCGTCACAAGTTCTTTGCTTTCGGTCATATGACTAGTGCATCCACTATCAATTATCCATTTAGACCCACCGGAAGCATAGTCCTGCAAGAGAACATTGACTAGAGTTAGGACCCGAGGAGGGTCCCTTCATGTTAGCAACAAGGGTCTTTGGAACCCAGATGGTATAGTTAATGTAACCTTCAATAGGATAAACATATTTAGCTTGCACAACACCATAATAATCAACATATAAGAAATGGTGTGGATTGTTAGTTCCCGCGGAGATGCTACGAGTAGTGTTTTCCCTCATGACACTACTACTCGAAGAAACATTGCTTGCTTGTGCGGGAATGCTACGAGTAGTGTTGTCCCTAATGACAATACCACTCGAGGCACCATTATTGGCGTTCTTGCTGCTCTTCTTCTTCTTGTTCCTTTTCTTGGCAACATAGCCAAGACCTTGCTTGCCCAGTTGTTGCCTTGGAGCACTCAATTGTGGTCTAGCAACAACCACATTAGAGCTAGAGGCAACCACTTGTGGGATAGAGACCACAACCTACTCAACTTGAGGGACTTTGCCCTTGAACCTTGCTAGCTCATCCTTCAACCTAGTATTTTCCTCAATAACATTTGCATGATGACAACAAGAAGTAGAGGTGCAAGGGTTGTTAAGTTGATTAAGTTTAGTTTGAAGTTGTTCATGCAACTCTTTGAGGGATGAGTGTTGGCTCTCCAAAGCTTTGTGAGCCTTGGTTAGCTTTTCAAACTCCTCGGTTAGTTTATCATGACCAACACCAAACTCCACCTTATCCTTTTTAGCATTTTTATATTTAGAAATTTCAAGGTCACGTTCCTTAGTGATATTAGAAACAAGTTCATTATGTGTTTCTTCAATAGATTCAAGTTCCTCCTCAAGATAAACTCTACCACCATGCTCTTCCTCAAGAGTCATAGATAGGGATGTTGTTTCATCTGCATCCCTTCTATCAACCTCACCTTTCTTCTCAAGAGCTTCATGGGCCTCTCCCAATTGGCTCATGAGATGATCGAAGTGCTTCTTGGTCTCCCCTTGTATGTTAGACATAAAACGTTCCAAAGAGAGCATTTCATCTTCTACTCTAAGACTAACATCATTTTCTAGTTCACTTGGGGTCTTAGAGTTGGGAGAAGGTGATACCTCCGAGGCCTTAGCCATGAAGCACTTGGCATTTGGGTGAGGATGATTTTCATTGGGGGATTCAAAGAGAGATGAAGACGATGGAGTAGAAGCAAGAGCGGCCACTTCACTTGTGGTTTCTTCTTCTTCATCACTCCCGGAATCATACTCCTCTTGAGTCACTAGCACAAACTTGGTGGGAGACTTCTTGTTGAAAGGTTTCTTCTTGAAATGAGGTTTCTTGTACTCAACCTTGGACTTGTCCTTGCGAATGAGCTTGCCAATATGGAGTTATCTATTTTCACAGGAGCACTCCGCAATGAAGTGGTGCTTATGTTGACAATTAAAGCAAGACCTCACTCGTTGAGTCCCATCATTTCCATAGAGAGACTTGGTCTTCTCCTCAACATATGCCTTGGCCTTGGGAGGATTCGCCCAAAACTTTTGCACGGTGAGAGAAATGATATCCTTGACCACGGGATCATAGTCTTGATCCTTCAATGGAGCCAACACCTCATGGTCTTCTTCTTCATACTCAACCTCTCTTGACACAACCTTGGCCTTCAAAGCAACCGATGCCCCTTTGAGCATTCCTATGGTCCTAGCACGGTTGTCAAGAGCATTCTTGGTTTGCATTTGATAGGAGCACATCTCTTGCATAACTTGGGCTGAGGTCAAAGAAGAAAAGTCATGTATTCCTTGAATGCTCTTCAAGTCCGTGGGCTCCATTGGCATGAGAGCAATCATGTACTTCCTTTTGATCCAAAAATCATCAATGTACTTGGCACCGACATTGGAGAACACGGTGGTAAGAGTCTTGAGCCTTTGGTACATGTCTTCATGGTTCTCTCCGTCATGCATATATAACCCTTCGGCCTCATTGGTCAAGGCATCATACCTATTCCTTTGCATGCTCTCATTGCCCACAAACATGACGACAAGAGAGTCCCATGTTTTCTTGGCGGTGGAATATTGTTGAAGATGCGGCATGTGATTAGGACCCGCGGCTTGTTGAAGGATAGACAAGGCATTGTAGTTGAGTTGACAATCTACGGCTTCTCTTCTTGTCAAGTTATTGGGATAATGAGGCTTGTATCCATCACGAGTGACTCTCCAAAGTTCTACACAAGAAGAGTTGAAGCGAGTCTCCATGTAATATTGCCATTCACGAAAATAAAACGCATCAATTTTAGGTGGATCTCCCCTAGGAATTATATGAGGATATGGGACGGGAGGATCGGGATAATAACGTCCTTTGACAGAGTGAAATTCTTCATCTCCTTCCATACCCTTTTCGGTGGAGTTTTCAACGGAAGCATATTTAGGTGGTTCACCATCTACCCCTTTCTTGGCGCCCTCCGTAATTTCGTCCGGAGGAGATGAGCCGGTGACCTCCGGTCCTTTGGTTTTCAATAGTTGCATCAAGACTTGACACAACTCATTGATTTCGGTGTAGATGGATGAGGTCAATGATTTTTTCAACTCATTGAGATTATTCATAGATACCGGCGCCACGGAACCCTCGGTCTCCGTCTCATCAACCATACTTCAACTCTTAGGCGGTTAAGCCCTATACAAGAGCCGAGGCTCTGATACCAATTGAAAGTATAGTATGGGCACCTAGAGGGGGGGGTGAATAGGTGCTACGACCAATTTTAATTTTTCTTAGAGTTTAGGCTTGACACAAAGGTAAATTCTCTAGATAATGCAACTAAGGTGAATTTACCTATATGACAAGGATAACAATAATCACAACGCAAGTACGAGCAAAGGGAGAAGGGAATGAGATAACCGATATGAAGCACGCAGAGACACGATGAAATCCCGAGTTCCTCCTTGTTAAGGGAGTACGTCACGTTGGAGGGGTGTGAGCTCTCCATGAAGGCCTACTCAACACCACAAAGGCCTAGTCAAGTGTAACAGAGGGAACATGTAGGATATTTTTGAGGTCTAGTCAAGTGGATGGTGTAGAAATGGTAGACTGACTAATATGTGTAATGCGCATACCTGAGCCATTAGCAGTTTGGACATGTTCCTTGTCATGTACTGATCCCTCGTAGTAAGCTTGTTGAGATCATAGATGACATGACCCGTGGCACCGGTGTCTGGATATCAGCTTGGATTAATTGGGTAGGAGGTTGTAGTCCCGGTATTGGTAGCGGTGTAGCCTACACCAATTTTCGGCGGCTTGAAGGCCGCAGTTTGGCGCGCCATATTGCGCCCATCGTTGCCGGCTCCAAGGAACGTGCACTCAAAACGCTTAACGCAATATGCGGCGAGATGCCCGACCTTGGTATACAGCTGGCAGACGTGGCGATTTCCACCACCGGCGGCAGGGTAAGGCGCGGGTGACGGCGCGGGTGACGGCGCAGGCGCTCGGCCATGGGACGAACCCATGCGGCCACCACCAGTGGGTTGTTGATTCCCGTGGCCACCTTCAGAAGCCGAACGTGACGAGTAGTTGGCGAGGTGGGCATGACAACAGAGCCCAGCACGCCGGTTCTCGGCATGCTGCTCCACGTTCAGCAGCTGCGCGTAGACGTCACAGATTGGCATGGGATCCGTGAGTGGTCGCGCGCCAACCCGATCTGTGAGTGCATCGTAGTCGCTATCTAGGCCGGCGAGGAGGTAGGAGTTGAACTCTTCTGTACGAAGCGGCTGACCGACGGAGGCCATATTACCGGCGAGAGCCAAGTAGATGGTGGCCGTCTTGTCCAATTTCTTGCACCTCGAGAGAGCGGCACGGAGCTGCATAATGCGCGATGTCGAGGGAGTGGCGTAGCTTGCCTCCAATGTTGTCCATGCCTCCTGTGACGTAGCGTCGAGCATCACCATCCCGATCACGCCCTTGCCAAGAGAGGAGACGATGACAGATAGGATTGCCTGATCCTGCTGATGTCGGGCGCCATACTGCGGGTTGGGGATGGTGTCCGGGTCTATGCCCACCGGGTTCTTGATCTCCGCACTCGAACACGGAAGGGTCCCATCAACAAATCCGTAGATGAGATTGCTCCTGATGACGATGGGCGTAGCAGGGATCAGGAAGGCCATCGTGACGCGTCACACACTCGAGTCACCATCGAGAGTGGAGGAGGCGTTACTGGTGGCTGACATGGCGATGGTAGGGTAGGGGTTGTAGGGCTGCGGCCGGTGTAGAGGAGATCGGCGGTGGCGCTGGTTGGGAGGCGGCGGCGGCGCTAGTGGCAGGCGGTGGCGGGTACGCGGAAGCGGAGCCAACAGATGGCTTTGATACCATGGAAACGTGTATGATTGGTAGGATTTTGCACCGCACCAATAGGGCCGGCCTCTTAGTATATATATATTGGGTAAATGGGTATACAGTACAATCAAGGGGTTACGATATAATTCGAACTATATATGCAGACTATTACGTTTGTCATCAAACCGCACATTCTCGACAAGTTCATCTACTCCTACTAAACCTGTTTTTTTTTTCTGTTCTACGTTAAAGGACTAGAAAAACACAGATGCTCACATGCTGGTGGAACGTCTGATTGGCCTCTCCACTACCAGCGGCGGCAACGGCAGCGGCGAGGCCCGGTATCTTGAGCTGTGCCGCGGCTTCTCAAGGAGGCGGTCGACGATACACTCGATCGGGCGCAGGCGGATCCAGACGGCGCCAGCGAGGTACTGCATCCGGGTGAACCGCTGGAGCATCAGAGCAGCCCAGTCGGTTCGTGTCCCAGCGACTTTTCTTATGTCCTGTGAGAGTTCGAGGTTGAAGGCCTCCAGCCTGTCCGCCCAGCCGAGCGCGTCGTCGAGGAGGCCGGCGAGGCAGAGCAGCTGCTCCCGCGAGAGGCGCTCGCGCAGGATCCTGGCGAGGCCGTAGCCGGTACTAGCCCAGAAGCTCACGTCGGCGGGGTGGGGATCAGGCTTGGGCCACCCGTGGACCTGGAAGTGGCACGCCCTCCTCGCCGCGCCCGTGAGTTTCTGCCGCAGGAGGTAGAACGGGACGAAGACCGAGAGATATTCGTCGACGACGAGGCCCTGGAGCTCGCCCGCCAGCGTGATCTGCTCGTTGCGGTCCAGGGGAGCGTCGCCGTGAGCGCGGGCCGTCGCCTCCCACTGCCTCTCCGTCTCCAGAAGAGTCTCCCGGGAGCTTCTCTTGGCACGGTCCTTAGAGAAGTCATCGAAGATGTCGCGGAAAACCGGCACCGACTCCGGCAAATCCAGCTCGCTGATGCCGCGGCTACTTAGCCACGCGGCCGTCATGACCGCCTTGGTTGCCAGCGTCGCGTGAGAACTCGTCATTGATCTACAAACAGTAGTAAGATTATACTACATGTATACATATATATATAGGCGATGTACAAGTCAGAACAAAGGTACACATCCATCTCGATACGGAAACAAACACCCTGAAAAGAAGACGGAATTAGACGGACACAAACTGAGACTAATCCGTTGCCGAGTACGACTTTTTTTTTCAAGGATACACCGTGAAAGGTGCATCGGTTTCATAGAAGAAGAGGCAAAGACGACCGAAACAACGCCAAAAGGCAACACGATACAAACACAACGCCACACGGATTACAACACAACCCACACCCGCCGAACAACAAGACTCACCTTGCACCACCTCCAGCCATACATGGCGATGAAAGGGTACACCGAGCTTCTAGGCCGTGTCACAACCGAAGACCGAGGCTCCATGAGACCGATACCAAGACCAAGATGGCACAAGCCGACGCACCGTCCACCCATAAGCGTCTAAGAGTCGGCGAGTGGACGATGGGACTGAACCGCCTGAAGAGGCGTCGACCAAGAAGCATCGACGATGATGTACATAGCGCCCAGGGAGCCCAACTCTGAGCGGCATCCAACAGCAACTCCAGCCGACGTACCGAGGGCTCCACGAATCACCTAGGCGACGCCTCCAAGAAGGGACCGACGCAGTTGCTCCGACGCCGCCCGATCTAAAGGCTGGATCTAGGGTTTCCCCCGGTGGTCGAGACGAGGAAGAACGAACAGCGCCATGACGACGCCTCCAAAAAGGTGACGGCGCCCGCGGGCGTCGCCGTCGTCAGCTACATGCAAGGCTTTCGCCCGGCCCTATCGTCGACTCCAACACCCATCGAACATGGCAAGGAGCATACTTTGGACACCACCATCAAGAGGCGAGGCAGGAGGTGCCGCTCACCGCCTCGCCACCACCACCAAACGGGGACGATGGTGAGAATCCAGCCCGCCGCTGGCATCGCCACGGTGCCCCGGCCACCAGCCCTTTCAGGCTCCACGCGCGACCTGCATCCACGCGACCCACATCCGCCGGCCCACAGAAGCCCATCTGGACCGCAGAAGCCCATCTGGGCAGCTCCTGCCGCAGCCGCATGGCACCACCACCGCGAGGCTCCTCCACGGCCGCCGGCGGGGCTTTGCCACTCCACGCCCGCCGGCGGGGCCCTACCGTTCCACGTCGCCCGCCGGGCCCTGCCGCTCCGCTCCACGCTACCGGCCGCACATGGCCAGATCTCGCTCCACGCCGCGCATCCACCCCGCCGCCTCACGACGCACGCCTCCCGCCGCGCCCTCGTCTGGCGTGACACGACCGCCCCGCAGCCAGCATGCGTCGTCGTCGGGCAAGCCCCCGCGCGGGAGGGCACCGGACCCAGGAAGTCGCCCCGCCGCCGCCATCCCTGAGGCCCGCGAGGCTTTTTTCGCCGCTGTCCCCTCCAGCAGCGGCCGAGCGGAGGAAGGAGAGGAGGGGCCCAAGCGGCATCGGGGCTGGAGTTCCTCCGTGTCGCCAGAGGAGGCGACGCCGCCGTGTACGACTAAGTGAATAACTAAGATAGCTAAGCTTTCCGGAGTACAATCCGAGACAAGTTAGACTCGCTGTACGTGGAACGAAATTGTTCTATTCCTTTTTTTTTGTGCAAGGGATAAGTCCTATTCCTGTGGAATGTACTAGTTCCAAACTCGTTTCGTACTAAAAAACTACTCCTAGACTATTCCCGGCGCGTTGCTGCGGGAATTTTTACACTCTAGAAGCTTTTCACTAAAATGGTAGATTAGAGAAGATCTTATCATTTTCATGGTGCATGAAGTACTTCACCGCAACACTGATAAGCATGCACCATCGTGCTAAAATTTTGATTCATGTAGAATAAAAGAAGATGACATTGTATTACTCGTTTCGGCATTAAATATTAAGTTTGAAAGAAATGATTAAGACATATCAAACTCAAAACAAAAAATTCTAAGAAAATAATGCGATACTAGATGAGGAAAAAGATTACATTAGTAGAGAAGGATTTTTGCTGAATCTAAGCTAATAAGAAAATTTTGGACATGCATGAAAGATTACCAGCAGATTCTCTGGTATATATCAAAGAAGGATCTCAACTTTCGTTATCTGACATTATGGTGAAACTGTCTATAGAATTATATTAGAAGATGAAACTAAAAATGGAGAGTTGTACATCATCGCATATTACCGATGCTGACATCGTTTGCAGTTAGGCGGCAATTAAAATAAAGAGTTTACCAAGATCTAAGATATGAATGGTGTATTGTACTATTTTCGTTAAGATTATCAGCTTTTTGGTTGGTAAACCCTCGCAGTATATATTGAAGGAGTTAATGAACCTTTTGTCTCAATGAATAGAATAATAAATATTAATTTACCAGAAAATTGCAATATCCGATATTATGCTAAGACATAGCCTCTATGAAGATTACAACATTAATTTAAAACCATTGTCTATAAAATTCAGAGGACGTTCTCAAATGTTCTTACCAAAAAAAAAAAAAATTCTCATGGAAGACGACCTTCTTCCATTCTTCTCTGCAACAGTCCTTGTACCGGGGCTGCATTATATATCACTAGCAAACAAACCCGTGCGTTGCAACGGGGAAAAAAGATAGGAGTTACCAGAAAGTCTGATCCCGACTTCGACATCAGGTTCATTGGTCTCAAGGAACATCCATTAATGACGTTCAAAGTGAAGTTGTAAACGTCAGTGAGGAGTAGCCGTTTCCATTATCGACGTCGGAGTGCTCGTCCTGCTTGCATATATAACTCGGTACGGTGTACTGTCCTTAGTGACCTTCTCCACGTGATCATACAGTCATCATCGTATGTATGTTTCAGAAAGAAGACTCTAGAGTAGACTGGCCGTGTGAAGTGAGGCGTGTAAAAATTGCAAAGTTTCATTCATAGCCACCGCTCACAAACTTTTCTCACTCGTAAATCCAACTATGCATGTCTTTTATCATCCACTACAACTACACATTTGAAACAGGTCACATCCATGGTAAAAACTGCAATCGTTAACGGCAAAGACAAGCACGCAACTGCTTCACTGAGAGACAAATTCTAAGAATATTCACCTTGGGAAGCTACTGCACATAACCTAGCTAAGTTCGGAGAAAATAAATAAATGGGACATCTCATTAGTATGATCGATGGAGTTTTAAACTGCACATAGTTTTGTTTCCAAGGGGACGTTGAGCAAGGAGGGAAGGTTATCAATCTGTTGTAAAGCTAAGCAACGAGAACTGCAATCAAATCATGTATGTTGATTTGTGCAAGCTAACAATTTCCAAGCACCATTGACAACCTTAAATTACTTATTTCAGAATTGTGATGAGCTGGGTCCATAAGGTTAATCACACCGTGTGGAAGCATATATCAGAATAACACAAGTCCAGGGCATCCTAATGCTTTGATTTGCCTCCAAATCTTCTTATTCCTGCTTATCCTCTTGCACTTATTATCAATCGTTAGCGCTGAGGCAGAGTAGAAACTAGATTCTTAGATGCAGCGTCCTGATCTTCTGGTACAGCGACAACATCTTACATAGTGATCAGAAGATGATGACGATCCACAGGCCGGTGCCTCCAGCCGAGATGACTGCCACCAGTGGGACCGCGACGAGAGCCGGATCGGAGAGGGGACGCGGGACTGATCATGTTGCTGCTAGAATCAGTGTTGACTTTACCGAGGACATATATGCCCCAGGCTGGGCAACCACGGACGGCTCCTTGCCCCTACACTTCAGCTCCGGCCGGATGCACAGCTCCATGCGATGCCCGCAACGCCGCACTTGTTAATCGCCTCGCATGTCCAGTACCTTCATAGCTGCCGTCGAAGTAGATCACCTTCTCCATGAAGTCGAGCAGCACTCGGATGAGCAGGGCAGGGGTCGAGAGAGAACAGAGGGAAGAAGCCTACTTCGTAACCTTGCCGGACGGGGAGATGTTGGTCGCTGCCAGGGGCGGGCAGTCCCTTCCGCTCGTAGCCCCCCTCCACCTCGTAGGCCTACGCCTCGTCGCCATATAGGAAGGACCCGGCCCCCGACGTCGTACACGCCCCGCCCACGCCTCCGTGGATTTTGCTTTCGAGAGCTTCCTAAGTGCCTGGATATTTTGACGCGAGAGGTTATCTATGCGAGGGGTTCTATCTAGGAGGAGAGTCCGGATGGATTCCACGAAAAGGCGAGTCCAGAACAAGTGCGACTCCGTAGGACGATCGATCGGGAAAACAAAGCACGAAATAACACCTGGCGATCAATCGGCCGGAAAACAAAGCACGCGCGCGACGTACCAACCAAACAAAAATAAAACATAACAAAGAGAAACTTTGAGATAGAGATAGTATATACACAGATTATTTTTGGTGGCAGGGCGGGTAATTTATGTCAACTTTGGGGGCAGTTTTAATAACGGACGGATCGACCAAGTAACCAACCAGGGAAGGCTTAACGCCTTTATTATTATTATTATTATTATTATTATTATTAGGTAAAGATAAAGACTAGCAAATAATGCCCGTGCGTTGCACTGGGGTAAGAAACCACACTTCGTAACCTAATAGCTCCAAACTATATTTTGTTGCATCAATGAGATATTCTAGTTATATCATGTCAATTGAATAACATTTGGTAAGCTTATAATCAGATAACAATGTTTCATTATCTGACTGTAATTTAAGTTGAAACTTTGTCCTTCCAAGGTGGTATAAAACACATGGATTACACGCTTTTTTTTCCTTTTGCCAGGGCACCCTCGTCAGTAGGAGGTGCTGGACGACACAGAGAGTTTGCAAAGCCCTAAACTATATGACACTATGATGAGATAATACCAAAACGTCAGATGTCATGTAGTAGATTTCAAGGAATTCAAATATATATACGGTGGTTGACACGTGCTTCCCACTTCTCACTATATTAAATCTTTTTTACATTAAAGCTGCACAAGGCCACAAGGGTAGCCACATAAAATTATTTCTGAATCTAATGGGGAAGAGGTAAAACCGTGCCAATAGTCTCCGCTGAGGAATGGAGGGCGACTGCGGTGGCGACTCCACCGCGTCTCCCATCTCCGGCGCCACTGCTGCCGGACTGGGCGCCCACCTCGCCAATCCTGCAGGCACCAGCGCTGCTCCCATCCGTGGGCGGTTCTGGGCGTCGTCTGCAGGTGACGCGAGCGACAGCGACGACGCATCGGGGGGGTCTTCTCCCAGGGCGCTGAGTTTCTACTGCAGGACGCCGTCTTCGGTGGCGTCTCGGGACCTGGAGGATGGCCGCAAGGCGAAACGCGATCGCAAGCGACAGGACCAACGATGGGCGGCGGCGCAGCTGCGTGTCTCTCCGCCGCAGGTAAGCGTCTCGACGTCGCCTCCTAGGTCGTGTTCTAGGGATCGGCAACGTATCGTTCACTGCTCTATCGAGAGCTCGTTCGTGAGTGAAACGGATGAACATCCGTGGTTTGTGGTTCGTCGTCTTCGTGGAAAGCTGAAGCATGTGCGCGATGGCGAACCGTCGCCGTCGTCGTGCATGGCCGGCGAGATCCGATGGGATCGGAATTCAAATTCCGTGCGTCCTTTACGCACTCTACCGTTTCTGTCGCTAGGCCAAACGGGCCAGGTGCGACGGATTCATATGGGCCATTACCGCGCCGTACGCCGCAAAGGAATGTGTCAGGGGCATGCGGGCCCAGCACATCGAATACAGTGGACACATCGAGCACCGGCTCGGGTAGGTCTATCGAAGGGATCGCACGCGGCGGCTCCAATCTTGCGCTCGATGGCGAATCAAGGCGGCGGCGGTGGAGGATACGCTGGTCGGGGCGGCGGCGGGGGTCAGTACGGCGACGGCCGTGGGTATCCCCGTGGAAACGCCGGCCCTCCTATCCGTGGTGGCGCTCCGGGCCGCTATGGCTATAATCAGGGGGCGGCGCAGGCGCCGTTCCAGCGCAATGGTGAGTTCCCGCAAGGGAACGGAGGTGGCTTCGGCGGCTTTAACGCCGGTGCCGGTTTCAATCAAGGGCCGGCCGGTGGTGATCGATTTCGCAGGCCGTATGGCAACTATGGTGGGCGAGCTTATGCTCGAGGGCGCGCCAACGCGGCCAACCGTGGCCGTGGAAGGAGCCGCAGTCCGGTTCCTGTTGCTGCAAATAACGGCGCCGCCGGGGAACTTCGCGAAGAAACTGTCGCGGCGGTTGTCCGTCAAGTGACAGAGGCCCTGCGCGCTCAAGCATCTGCGCCCGTGCAGCCCGTGCAGCAGAGCACGGCACCTACTGCAGCACCCGTCGTGGCCGTGGTGCCGCAAGCTGCTGCAGCGCCACCGGGCGCGTCTACTGCTCAGGCACCTGTTCGTGCTACTAGTTCGGTGACTTTGCCGGTCACCGGCGCTGATTTTCGACGCTTGGCAAATGCTAACGTGGCTAGAGGTGAAGGTTCCCAACAAACGTTGCAAACGGCGACGGTGAGTCCGGACTTGGCCTCGATTTTTGATAGCGATGATGATTTGGTTGCAAAAAGAGCGAAGAAAGAAAAGGCTAAATGTTTCAAATGTGGTGTGCAGGGTCATCTCAGTGCCGAGTGCACAGTGGTTGTCTGTGAGTATTGTGAGGGTTCTGGTCACGAGCCTGAGGATTGTCATCTCTTATCAGCTGTGAAGCAGCAAGTCATCACACATGGTTTTCTTGACGAGAGATTGATGTTTTATGAGGCGGTGGTTACAAAATCTTATAAACCTAAGATCGATTCGGCGAGATTGGGTAGGCTTACTGTCACTGGAGGATCGCTTTCAGTGGAGGAGGTTATTATTCAGCTTCAGAGGTTGGTGCCTTCCGAGCAGTTTAGATGGGAGGTACTCGAGGTGGGAGATAATGTGTTCAAGGTTTCTTTCCCATCTAGGAGTGAGCTCGACCGTATGATAGTCTTCGGGGCTTGTCATATCCCTAGCAGCTCGTGTGTGATTACGGTCGAGGTTTGGGCGGCTGTTTGCAAGCCTCTCTGGACATTGCCTGAGGTTTGGATTAGGGTGTCTGATATCCCCTCTCCTCATAGGGGTGATTTTTTGTTGCTTTGGAGTCTCGGGTCTCTTTTTGGCAAAACAATTAAGGTGGATATGAAATTTACAAGAAAGCATGGAGTCCTACGCATTCTAGTGGGATGTATGGATTATACGGTCATCCCAGATAAATGGTCGATCTTTATTCGAGATGGGTTTTATGAGCTCATGTTTTTGGTGGAAGACCCAAATTCTGATGATGAGACCCCCATGGCCATTGATTCTAACAGGGGTGACTCGGACGACAAAGGTAATGATGGGGCTGATTCTATGTCTGAGAGCCGTGATGATGTTCTTGATAAAGCGGTACCTAAAGAGAAGGAGGATGGAAGTTCAGGGGGCACGTCTTCTGCTGCCGGTAAGCAGGTGGACGGTACAGGCAAAAATCAATCTTTCTCCCCTGGAGTGGTATTCTCACCGTTGGTCGCTAGCTCGGTTAATGAAGCGTATGGGCAGCTTCGACAGCGGTTTCTCGAGCAGCGTGCTCCCGCGCCGCTGCATGACGTGGTGGTGGAACATGGTGCTGCGGCACCAGCTGCATGTGTCGGACAGAGGGGAGCTTCGGCGTCCCCAGGCGCTGTGCGGGCCACCCGCACTGCTGTGCCACGGGTTGGCGAAACGCTGGGCCATGCGAGGGACGCAGCGGCGTTGTCTTCAGGGGCTGCCAGCGCTGGCGTGGGCGGGCCCCGGCTGGGCCCATGCGCTGACCGTGGACTCGGCGCGGCGGGGGTGTCTTTGCTCCGCGCGGCAGGGGCATCACGTGGCGAACCGTCGCCACGTCACTCTTCTCCGACACAGAGGGACTCGGCGGCCGGGTACGTCCCGGTGGCTAGGTCCCTCGATCAGGCGTTCAGCGGGGTGGCCACACATGCACTTCAACCAGGCGGGTTGGGTGCTGTGTCGTCTACACCGCTTGTCGACTGCGGGCTTGGCTCGCCCCAACCAGGCGGGTTGGGGATTTCTTCGGCACACACGAGCTCGGCCAGGCCTACCGAGGCCCAGGTCTTGGCTTACGCGGGCATCACCGCGACGGAGGTGGAGGTGCGCTCCAGTCCTCGACTGCGGGCAAAGCCAGACGCGGACTTGCCCCAGGTGGAGCGGGCGATGGCCTTGGCGGAAAAGAAGGATCTTGCTTTTGTCGCAGGTAACGCTACCTCTTCTAGCTTGTCTTTGCTCTCTTTTTCGCATTCCGATATTAAGGCTAGAGCGGATAAACTTGGGGTCTCGTTGGGTAAGAACAAAGATCAGATTCGTTCTTCTATCGTGGGTATTTTGGAGACGGAACATGCTAGAAATATCACTTATCTTAATAAGAATATTGAAGTTGATGTTTTAAATTCTAAATCAAGTTTAGTTATAAGGAATGCATCCAATACGAGTGAAGATCTTGATAGTTTTGATATTGAACCAACTGAGGATCAAACGGATCCATTGACCACTTTAAAAACGGTTAAACGTAACCGGAAGAAAGTAGGTGGCTGTTCTGTAAAACCCAGAAGAAGTGATAGGATTAAAAAATTTAAGAAGTGAAATGAGAGGTCTTATATGGAATAGTAATGGGTTTGGTGATCATGCCAAGCACCAGGCAGTTAATGAGTTCGTTAAGGATCATGATCTAGATTTTATTGCTCTGCTTGAAACCGGTAGATCTACTTTTGCCACTCATTTTTTACAATTTCTAGCGGGGGGGAAGTGTTTCACTTGGTTTTGTCTTCCACCTCATGGGCGTTCCGGGGGGATGTTGATTGGTTTCAATGATGCAAATCTCAAGGCACAAACCGTTGTGTCAGGAGACTTTTGTGCAAAGTTTCATATTAAAACTAAAGAGGATGGTTTCTTATGGGCCTTTGTGGTGGTTTACGGGGCAGCACAGGATTCAAAGAAACCAGAGTTCTTGGCGGAATTAGTTCGTATTTGCGAAAACGAAACACTTCCGATCCTTGTTGGAGGGGATTTTAATATTATCAGACGACAAGAAGAAAAGAGTAACGATAATTTCAATGCCAGATGGCCTTTTATTTTTAATGCCATCATTGAAAGTTTAGATCTAAAGGAGCTGCGCTTGTCTGGACGACAATTTACTTGGGCTAGTTGGGGAGACAACCCGACTTATGAGAAGTTAGATCGTTTCCTAGCTAGCGTTGAATGGGAACAGAAATATCCGCTTGTGTCCGTGCATGCTCTGACCAGAACGGGGTCAGATCATACACCGTTGATTTTAGATTCCGGTGCTCAGGCGCATGTTGGTAACAAGAGTCATTTCTCTTTTGAACTTTCCTGGATGCGCCAGGAGGGTTTTTTCGAGTTGGTACGGCGAGAGTGGATATCGATCCATCTCGGTGATAACCCAGTAGAGAGATGGCAAAATAAAATTAGACATTTGCGGCAGTTCTTACGAGGATGGGCAAAAAATTTGAGTGGCGAATACAAAAAACAAAAAGAAAAATTAACACTTCTGATTGATTATCTTTATATCAAAGCTGAAACCATTCCTCTATCGGTGGCCGAACGGGCTGCGAAAAAGGAAGCAGACGAATGCTTAGCCAACCTTAAACGAGACGAAGAATCTAAGTGGGCACAAAGAGCGAAAGTAAAATATATACAAGAGGGGGGGAGTAACACGAGGTATTTCCATCTTATTGCTAATGGGAAGCATAGAAAGAAGCGAATTTTCCAGCTAGAGCAGGACGAGGGTACCATTGTAGGAGAGGCAAACTTGCGGGTTTTCATCTCTGAATACTACAAGAAATTGTTCGGCGCATCGGCACCGAGTCATGTTTCGTTGATCGAAGAGATGACTGATGATATGCCGCAAATTTCCCCTGAGGAAAATAGTATCCTTACATCGCCTTTTACCGAGAAGGAAGTATTCGATGCTATCTCTCAAATGGAGAAAAACAAAGCTCCGGGACCAGACGGGTTTCCTGCGGAGTTTTATCAAAAATTTTGGGTGGTTATCAAAGATGACTTGATGTCTATGTTTCGCCAGCTTCATGAGGGCGACCTACCTCTATTTAAGCTTAATTTTGGGGTCATCACGTTGCTCCCAAAAAAAGAAGATGCCAGTCGTATTGAGCAGTATCGCCCTATTTGTTTATTAAATGTCAGTTTCAAAGTGTTCACTAAACTAGGAACGAATAGGGTAACTTCTATAGCGAGTAGAGTTATCCGACCAACGCAATCAGCGTTCTTACCAGGTAGAAATATTTTAGAGGGTGTGGTTGTACTACACGAAACGATTCATGAGATTCAACGAAAGAAGATGGATGGTGTTCTGTTTAAAATTGATTTTGAAAAAGCATACGATAAGGTGAACTGGTCTTTCCTACAACAAGTGTTAAGGATGAAAGGTTTCTCAATCGTTTGGCGTGAGTGGGTGGCTCGGTTCGTTCAAGGAGGAAGTGTGGGTATTAAGGTAAATGATGACATCGGTCATTATTTCCAAACGCTGAAAGGATTACGGCAAGGGGACCCCCTTTCCCCTATACTTTTCAACCTGGTTGTCGATATGTTGGCCATCTTAATTGAGCGTGCAAAAGAGGATGGACAAGTTGGAGGGTTGATACCACACCTTGTCGAAGGAGGGGTTTCAATCTTACAGTACGCTGATGACACAATTCTTTTCCTTGAACATGATTTACAAAAAGCATTAAATATGAAGCTCATACTAGCGTTGTTCGAGCAATTATCGGGTCTTAAGATTAACTTTCATAAAAGTGAGATTATTTGTTTTGGAGAAGCAAAAAATGCACAACACGAGTATTGTCAAATCTTTGGGTGTGAGGTAGGAAGTTTACCGTTCAAGTATCTAGGAATCCCAATCCATTATAGGAAGTTGTTAAACAAAGAGTGGAAGCCGGTGGAGGATAGATTTGAGAGGAAACTAAGTTCGTGGGCGGGGAAAATTTTATCTTATGGGGATCGCCTCATCTTGATTAATTCTGTCCTTACGAGCTTGCCTATGTTCCTTCTTTCTTTTTTCGAAATACCTATTGGAGTTAGGAAGCGATTAGACTTTTATCGCTCTAGATTCTTTTGGCAAAGTGATACCAAGAAAAGAAAATACCGTCTTACGAAATGGAATATAGTATGTCGGCCAAAAGATCAGGGGGGGTTAGGCATCGAGGTTTTAGAGATTAAAAATATGTGTCTGTTGAGTAAATGGCTGTTTAAGATGATGCATGATGAGGGAGTATGGCAGGAGTTATTATCTAATAAATATTTAGGGGACAAAACGTTGTCCCAAGTGGAAGCCAAACCATTAGACTCTCCGTTTTGGAAAGGGATTATGAAGGTAAAGCAAGAATTCTTTTCACGGGGCAAGTTTATTCTGGGTAATGGACAAAATATTCGGTTTTGGGAGGATACATGGTTAGGTGATGAACCGTTGTCACAATCATACCCCGCGTTATTTAATATTGTGCTACACAAAAATGTCACGGTGGCGGATGTGTTAGCACACAACCCTCTGGAAATTCGTTTCAGGAGGGCTCTTTTAGGTGATAGAAGAGGTTTGTGGCTACAATTGGTTGAGAGGTTGATGGATGTCACTCTCAACAACGAGACGGATACGTTCCGTTGGAAATTAACTATGGATGGATCTTTTTCGGTAAAATCTTATTATGCTGACTTGCTTCATGGTTCTACAAGATTTTTGCGAAAATACTTGTGGAAATTAAAGGTCCCTTTAAAAATAAAAATTTTCTTATGGTTTCTTAATAGAAAGGTGGTCTTAACCAAAGATAATTTGTTAAAGAGAAATTGGAATGGTTGTAAAAAGTGTGTTTTCTGTGATACGGATGAGTCTGTTGAGCATTTGTTTATCTCCTGCCCGTTTACTCGTGATATTTGGCGTCTTGTTCACTTCACTTTTAACATTTACCCACCTACCAACATTGCGCATATGTTTGGTAGCTGGCTAAATGGCATTGATAAGAAAACAAAAGCACGCATTCGTGTCGGGGTGGCTGCGTTCCTGTGGGAGATTTGGAACAGCCGTAATGATATGATCTTTAACAAACGAAACAATGTTCATTTTTTGCAGGTTGTAAACAAGACGGTATTTTCCTTACAGACATGGTCCTTCCTTCTCCCTGTCGACCAGCGAGAACTTATGGATTCAGGCTGTACCCGGCTGCTGGCGGTCGTGCGGGCTATCTACAGCCGGGGTGGGTGGCTTAACTCAAGGCGGATAGATGCATAATATACTTTTACTTATTTTTGAGTGGCTGATTTTTGTGGCCACCTTGAGTGATCCGTAAACTGTAACCGCATATTGGTTCTGGAAGCTTTTATTTCTTTAATAAAGTCCGGCTGTGTGCATCATTTTGATGCAGAGGCCGGGGCAGAGGCTCCCATTTCTAAAAAAAAAAATGGGGAAGAGGTAAACTTGTTGCTTTACCTGATACGGCAGGAAAAGATGCTCCGGCACCTTCACACGTCCCCTTGCAGCAAGCAATTCGGCACGAACCCGGTCAACATCCAAAACCATGGAGCATTTATCCGTTGTCACGCCTGATCACCACGGCTGCTCCACCATCTCCAGATTGGATGTTTAGGCCACCATACACAACTATATTTGGACAATCCATTGGCAGTGAATAGCAAAGCTTAGAATGCAGGTCTCAACGCTATATGTTCAACTGCTAATTGCAATCTCCACAAACGGCGGCTGCATCAGCATCTGGTGACGGGAGGAGCACCAAAGCATGATCAGCAGCCGACGAACAAGCGCATCTGAAGGGAGGCGTCGTCGTCCCACTGTCGGTCCGGGGGGCCTAGTAAGCCACGTCGTCTGACTCGGAGCTTGCCTGACGGGGAGGGCAACGACTGTGAGGACAGAGTGAGGTGGCGCGCCACAACCGGAGGGAGGCAAGGCACAACCCTCCGACGCTGCCACGACATCGTCACCTGTTGCTCGTCGGCGTCCTCCAAAGTTGCTCGTCGGCGCCCTCCAAAGCAACACCGCGGTGGTGCCAGGACACAACAAACATTGCCAGCCAGGCAAACATGGCCGGCCACCCGGCACCGTCCTCTGCCACAGCCATTGGACGCTGCAGGTTTGTGTCCGTGTGGTGTGTATATACTTGTTGGTCCGTGCTATCGTTTATGGCAAGAAATATGTGCATTAATATTATAGGTAGAGATCATGAGAAAATCCGGCACTTATTGTTTTTGGACTTTCCAAATCAGACACGAAAGAAACCAGCCTCGGATCAACCAAGGACTACGAAACGTAGAAAACCATGGAAACAATTGAGCCACGAACAAATGAAACGACGTACGAACCAGACTCGAATCGACCAAGGACTACGAAACAAACTAAACTAAGTCATCACGGCTGGTGGACAGATGGAGGATTTCATCACGTACACGTGACCAACTACGGACAGACCGACCGACCGACCAACCAAACAGATGGAGGATTTCATCACGTACACGTGACCAACTACGGACAGACCGACCGACCGACCAACCAACCAAGGAAGCCTTAACGCCTTTATTATTAGGTAAAGATAAAGATTGGTTCAAAACGGATTCTAGTCCGACATATATTTTTATCTGCTATCTGGTTTCAAAATAAAATACAGCATGCAAAGCACACTTGAGTATTTCTTCTGCAAATAAAAGCAAGTTGAGTTATAATCACTTAATATTCTTCCGGCATACTTGAAATCTCGACAGAACACCATGAATAAAATCCAGGTCGACGCACTAAATATTCTTCCGGCATACTTGAAATCATGACATAAAAAACATAATTAAATGGAAGTAAAATAACACCGGGCATTGCTGCTAGAAGCAAATGTAGGGAAAATACTTGATACCTTTATGAGGGCATAATCTTGAGTCATACACATGTATATGGTCATGGATAACCAATAGGAAAGCAATATACTAATAAGCTCCAGGTCCATGCGACATCGATCTATTAGCGGAAATCTGAAGAATATGCATGAATATTTTCAGTTAGCTATAACTATGACATACGCTTGTCTGCAAACAACACATGAAAAAAATATTATTAAACTTGAAAAAAAATAGAGGTAGCTGGCTGAGATAGACGACTTGCTAAGCCATGATTTCCGTCAATGCTCAAGCATTAGAGAATTACGTACCAGACTGAGGGAATGACAATAGATGGTCAAGATAGATTTACCATGAAAAAGGAGGAACACATCATTATGCTTGAGCAAGCACCACGGCCGCCCGGAGACGTTAATTGCCAAGGAGGTGGCCCGTTTGGGTGCTCCTTATTTTTTAAGTATTTCAAGAATACTTCAGTTTCGACAAATATTAAAGTACTGAATATTTTGAGGTGTTTGGCGGAAGTAAAAAGTGTAGTTTTATATAGGAGTACTTCAGTATTTAAAAAACACACTATTTTTGAAGTATATGAACCCCCTAAACTGAAGTATTGACTTGCTAGGCAAAGAAATACTGTGGTATTCGAATACTATATTGCCAAACCAGCATGTAGAGACTTCGATCGATCTTAATTGCCAAGAAGGTAGAAGATTACAACGACCAAACTCCCACCTGTGGTACCGTAGAACACTTGATGTTGGCGTAAACGGCGGCCGGCGGCAGCAGGTTGTTCGTTTGGCAGTAGAAGTTTCGTCTCCGGGAGAACATGGTGAGCAACAAAGCAAACTGTACATGAAGGGTGGCACTGGTGGACGGGTAGGGGATACTTTTGTGCATGGTCGGAGCCCGGAGCCCGGAGGAGGGTTACCACAGAGAATAAATTGGGAGAGAAGAGGAGATTAATGAGGAGAAGATGGTTGGACTGCATGCAATGCATGCGGCAATAGGGGTTGACCTTGAACGCTTGTGTTCATGACTATGGAAACAATGTAAATCTTATCATGGAAGCTTATCAGCTAAAAATATGTATTCGTTGTGTTTCCTCCACTGTATCATAAAAATAATGCCCCTTAAATTGCCTACTACCTTCGATCCCATATAAGTGTCGGACATTTACACAAGGTCTAGGCAAAAATTTGACTACCTCCCCGACACTTATATCGGATCGGAGGGGGTAGCTAAAAGGCGCTAAAGAAAAGCGCTTGTGGGAGGTAACCCACTTTGTTTTCCCTTTTTTATTTCAGCTTTTTTTGTTTTCTTTGAGTCTTGGAAATTTTTAACTTTGTAACAACCGCTCCATATTCTTTTTATTACGTTTTTGTGCCAAGAGTAACCTCTAATAGAGAGGTAGTGTGATTTGGGTAAATTGTTGTTCTGAAACAAATTTCTGTGCTGCCACAAAAAACATTGTTTCTCTAGCCAGAACGTAGGATTGTTTTGAAAACAAACAGACACATGTTTCAGGTTGTTATCTAACTTTTACTAGTTTTGCACGTTTTGATTTGAGCAAGAGAATATTTTTGAAAATATTCATCTTTACCTGTTGTTCTGTTTTGACAAATTTCTGTCAATATTTGCATTTGCCTCTTACTCTTTTTCTTTTGTGTTCTTTCGGGGGAAGAACCTTGAAATAAGTCGTGATATTAGCTAATGTTTTAATTGAGTGCTTGCCTTGTGTTGAAACTGAACCAAGTGGATTTATTATTTTGATGCATTAACGTTACCAATGAAGATTGTGAAAAGATTTAGCTGGAGGAAGTATAGGGAGAGAAGGGTGATATGAGAAGATGAAGGATGGAAAATATCAATCTTGGGATGTCCATGTCACCCAAGACATATCCAATAAGTACAATCGTCAAAGTTTGGGGATGCGCAAGGCATCCCCTTTTTCATCAACAAAAATATCATATTTCTTTCAAGACACTATATTTTTATTCCTTCACATGACAGCGTGTTTGGCAACACTAGGGAAGACGACTAGGAGTTTAGTGTCACGGCCCAGGCCCAGGACGTAGACGCGACGAAGGAATGATAAGTTGGCCCAGCCCAACTTATCGCGTGGAGGTTCATCGTTGTTATATAACTGTCACCGTGTGGTCGATACAGACACACAAGATTGACGTTGCTGTAATTCCTTCCCTTCTTCCCCAAGTATCATTCTCTGAAATCCCAGTGTACCTCCAAACTCATGATCATATAGCTAGAGATTGAGTAAGGTCGTAACAATTGGTATCCTGAAACTTTTTCGATCCCCCGGCCTCGCTTGATCTGTAAATCCGCGTGCGGTTGGCAGCGATTTTCGAATCGCAGCTGTAAATCCAATCTCGTGGTGCGATCGCATACCGTGGTTCCGATCTGGCGCCCAGGAAGAAGCCGACCGCGGTTGAAGCTCAGATCACGGCGGCAATGGCTTTGGTGGGCGAGCAATCAGCGACGACGAACGCCAAGCTCGATGACATCGCCACACAGATGGCGTCTATCTCGGGCTGGATTCAGTCGGTAAATTCGACGACCACTGAGCTCGCGAAGAACACCGAGTTCCTGAAGCTCCAAGCAGAGGACACCACGGCGCGACTAAGTCTCTTAGAGTCGCACGCCACGGGAGGAAGCGCCGCGGAATTGGCGCCGATCACACCGACGACCACCATCGTGCGCACCTCCTCCGACAAACAGCCCCAAGAGCGCGGCGACGCACATCCGACACGGGGGCTGGACATGGGGATCGGCCGATCCACCATTCCTCCTCCCGGCCATGGTATGTCGCGTCCTGCTCTCAACGTGCTCGACCTTGAGCCTGAACCACCCGATTCACGAGTAGGACACGCACACGGGTCGCACACACGTTCCTTCACGCCTAAGATGGATTTTCCCAAGTTCGATGGGGAGGACTACCAGATTTGGCTAGACAATTGTGAGCTATATTTTGATATCTATGGGGTCTCTCCGCATATGAAAGTGAAGTTCGCTTCCCTAAACATGATAGGCAACGCTGCTCTCTGGCTCAAAACGATACAGAAGAAGAGAAAAATCACCCAGTGGGGAGAGTTACTCGACACTGTTAGGGAAAGATGAGGCAAAAGCAAACACATATTTTACATGCGGCAGTTGCTAGTGATGAGTCAGTCAGGCACAGTAGCAGAGTACACTTTAAAATTCAACACCCTCAAGCATCAAATTCTTCTGGAGGATCCTGATACTAGTGAAGTTTTGTTCGTAGGACGATACATAGCAGGGTTGCGTCCTAATATTCGCACTGCAGTTATTTTACACTGTCCCAAGGAAGTAGATACTGCTAGTTTGTTGGCTCAATTGCAGGAAACGGAAGTGGAAGCAGAAAAAAATCTGGGGTATCATCACGCAGCCACCAAGGAGAAGCATAAACCCTCTGTGTATACTGACAGACACAAGTTGCATAGTCGATCTGACGAAGGTAAGAAGCATGACACTGGCAGGAGTGATGACAAGCTAGAAGCACTCAGAGCATACCGTCGAGCCAAAGGACTGTGTTTCACCTGTGGAGAGAAATGGAACAGAACACACAAATGTCCAGCCCAGATACCCCTGCACATCATGGAAGAATTGATAGAAGTGCTGCATCCAGAATAGCAGACTCAGGCTCTGTCAGAAAGCAGTGATTCTGAATCTGAAGGGGACTTGTGCCTCCTGCCGCCGATATCTGCATCAGAGAAACCACGGCAGCGCAGAACGATGCGACTCCATGGCATGATAGGGAAGCAATACGTGCTGATACTGGTAGATTCTGGAGCAAATTCTTCTTTTGTCAGTTCTGTCTTGGCTGCGAAATTGGACCAAAAGGCAGTCGAAGCCACACCAGCGAGTTTTGTGGCTGCAAACGGGGCCTCTATGACTAGTACCCAGCAAATTCCACAGCTGCAGTGGTACTGTCAGGGGCATTCTTTTGTACAGGACTTTCAGGTGTTTCCATTGCCGTGTTATGACATGATTATAGGAGCTGACTGGCTGGAAGATCATAGCCCTATGTGGGTACATTGGAAGGAGCGCTGGATGAAATTCACACACAACAACAAGCGTGTAAAATTGTTGGGAATTCAGGACGAGACACAAGGATGCAAACCAATCTCTGCTGCAAAGTTACATGGACTGCTAAAAAGGGGAGCAATAGTCGAGTGCGTGCAGGTACAACCATTGCATTAGGAGCAGGATTTGAACTCACTGACGGATGTGGAATCAATGACAATTATACCAGTGGAAGTGCAGACAGTGACCATATCGATATGCACCCCATCAGAAAACAAAAATTGAACGCCAAGTTCAGAAAATGTTGAAACATGGCACCATCAGACGCAGCTCTAGCCCATTTGCCTCGCCCGTCCTCTTGGTGCGCAAGAAAGACGGCTCCTGGCGCTTCTGCGTCGACTATCGACAATTGAACAATCTTACTGTAAAAAAAAAGCACCCACTGCCAGTTGTTGACAAGCTATTGGACGAATTGGCAGGGGCAAGATGGTTCAGTAAGCTGGATTTGAGCTCGCGCTACCATCAAATTCGAATGGCCGAGGGCGATGAGCACAAGACGGCCTTTCGCACGCATCAGGGCTTGTATGAATTCATGGTCATGCCTTTTGGTCTCACAGGGGCCCCGAAAACATTCCAAAGTGTGATGAATTTGTTGTTTGAGAAATTACTGCGACAAGGGGTGCTCGTATTCATGGATGATATCCTCGTATACACTGCAACGCTAGAGGAACACACGGAGCTGCTACGACAAGTGCTGGCCATTCTGCGTGATAATCAACTAAAAGTGAAAAGATCGAAATGCTTGTTCGCTCAATCCAAGTTGGAGTATCTGGGTCATATCATAAGTGGCGATGGGGTGGCCACTGATCCAGCCAAGGTTCTGGCAGTCCAGCAATGGCCAACACCTAGTAATTTGAAGGAATTGCGAGGATTCCTGGGACTAACAGGGTATTACCGCAAATTTATCAAAAATTATGGTGTCATCAGTCGACCCCTCACGGAGTTACTCGAGAAGGGTGTGCCGTTCCAGTGGACACCCACGGATGCGACAACATTCTGCACACTGCAGGACGCTCTTACTCGTGCACCGGTTCTCGCAGTACCAGATTTTCAACAGCCATTTGTATTGGAAACGGATGCATGTCAGACCGGAATTGGCGTTGTCCTGATGCAGAGAGATCACCCAGTGGCCTACTTGAGCAAGGCATTGTGCCCCAAGAACCAGCAATTATCGACCTACGAGAAGGAGTGTCTGGCCATCCTTATGGCAATCGACAAATGGCGGTCATATTTGCAACACCGGGAGTTTGTAGTGCGTACAGACCAGAAAAGCCTGCTCCATCTGACAGAACAAAGGTTGATGACTCGCATGCAACACAAGGCTTTTGTGAAGATGCTTGGCTTACACTACCGGATTCAGTACAAGAAAGGGGTGACAAATGCCGCAGCTGACGCCCTGTCTCGGCGCACACATGACAACAAAGTCTTGGCGATCTCAGCAGCAGAACCAACATGGCTACAGGTTCTCACTGACGGCTATAAAGAGGATGCAGAAACACAGCAACTGCTGACAGAACTCAGCGTGTCCAACTCAAATCAAAGGGGTTTTTCGTTGGATAACGGAGTCATTCGTTTTCGAGGCAGAGTATGGGTGGGGAAAAATCTTGTGGCTCAACAACACATAATGCAATCCTTACATGCAAGTGGAATTGGTGGTCACTCGGGTGTGATGGCCACTTATCAACGAATTAAAAGGATGTTTGTGTGGCCTTTGATGAAGCAAACCATCCAGGAATATGTTAGTACCTGTGCTACCTGCCAGCAAGCTAAAGTGGAACATACCAAACTGCCAGGCCTGCTTCAGCCACTGCCAATTCCACCGTTTCCCTGGCACACGATTAGTCTTGATTTTGTGGAAGGATTACCCAAGTCCAATGGGTTTGATGTCATTCTAGTGGTGATTGATAAGCTGACAAAATATGGTCATTTTCTTCCATTGAGGCATCTGTTTACAGCAGCTCAAGTGGCTGAGGTATTCTTAGCAAATATCTACAAGCTCCATGGACTGCCTAAGTGTATCACCTCCGACAGGGACAAGGTGTTTACAAGCACGCTGTGGCAAGAACTATTCAAAATGACTGACACTCAACTGATGATGAGCTCCGCGTACCATCCGCAGACGGACGGGCAAACGGAGCGACTGAACCAATGTCTGGAGGGCTTCTTGCGCTGCTCGACACATGCTACACCAGCCAAGTGGGCGAAATGGCTTCCTCTCGCGGAGTACTGGTATAACACATCTTACCACTCCGCGCTACAGCGCTCTCCCTTCGAGACTCTATATGGACATGTCCCTCGCCACTTTGGTATGCCAGATACCATGGCTACGCCACACCCAGAACTGGACACACCTTGCTCAGGGAGAGAGAAGCAATGATGGGCCTGCTTCAACAGCAACTCCTGCGTGCCCAAACTCGCATGTGCCGACAGGCCGATAAGAAGCGACTGGAACGTACCTTTCAGGTGGGAGATATGGTGTATCTAAAACTTCAACCCTATGTGCATACATCGATCGCGCGTCGCAGCAACCAGAAACTGGCCTTCAAGTTCTATGGGCCATACAAAGTACTCCGCCGCATTGGTTCTGTTGCGTACAAATTGGACCTTCCTGCAGGAACACGCATTCATGACGTCGTCCATGTGTCCCAGCTCAAACAGCACCTTCCTCCACATCATCAGGTCAGTGATGCTGCAGCTGCGTTCTTGTTGGATTCCTTTCATCAGGTCTACCCCACCGGTGTGTGTGCAATGCGGTTGATTCAACGGGGAGGTGTGGCCGTGCTGCAAGTTCACGTCGTCTGGGATGCCACTTCTCCTCCTCCGACGAGCTGGGAAGACACGGCGGTGATGCGTGAGGTGTTTCCCGATGCCCTGGCTTGGGGTCAAGCCAGCGCTCAAGGAAGGGGGCATGTCACGGCCCAGGCCCAGGACGTAGCCACGACGAAGGAATGACAAGTTGGCCCAGCCCAACTTATCGCGTGGAGGTTCATCGTTGTTATATAACTGTCATCGTGTGGTCGATACAGACAGACAAGATTGACGTTCTGTAATTCCTTCCCTTCTTCCCCAAGTATCCTTCTCTGAAATCCCGTTGTACCTCCAAACTCATGATCATATAGCTAGAGATTGAGTAAGGTCGTAACATTTAGGTCTGGGAGTTAGATGAAGGATTAGTCACGGTAAATAGATATTTAGTCCCATTCCCTTGTTTGGCGCGGTGGTGAGAATTAGAGTGGACATGGTGACCAGAGCTACCGGCGTCTTATCGGCAGGGACCAGGAGTCTGTTAGCGTGGCGACTTTTAGTTTTTCTTTCGATCAGGACAGATGCACAACTGACGAAGAGTTATTTTCTTTCTTCAATTCTCAATCTCACCTCAATTACCTGGGACCCCTCGGGAAGAGATACGGGGGAGTTGGGCTCCTCAATTCTCTTGCCTCTACTGTGCACAACCCCCATTCCCCCTAACCAAACATGCAAGGGGTTTTAACTCCCTCGCACCTATAATTCCCATTCTCTAATTGCAACTCTTCTCAACCAAACATGTTGTAGAAGGTGGACGTACGGGAGGAGGGAGACAGACGCAAGGTAATAACTACGGGAGAGGAACTGACCAAGCTAAATTGAGGGTTGCATCCGTGCTGCGGAATGTGATTTCCTTTTCTTCCACGAGAGCCGTACAGGATAATGTTGTATGGTTTGTATGGGCAAGTCATGATGAGACAACAGAATGGACTGTTGGACGGTTGTTATTTGTTGATCGGACGGCTGTTATTTGTTGATGGTGTGGCTAAACTTCATGTTGAGATAGACTAATTAAATGGTTTTTTGTGGGGTTTTGCTTTATAATAGTTATAGATAGATAGATATGTTGTGAATCGTACCAGTGAGGTGTGTGTGGGTAGTTCTGTTGGAATATTTGGCCCATATGTGTGCTGAAATATTGGGCCCATATGTGGGTAGCCCAATAGACAAATCCTAATATCTCAAAATGGCCCATGTGTACAAGTGAGTGGTGGGAGTGGGAAGTTTAGTCCCACATTGGAAGTTTAAGGAGTTGCACACCACCTTATAAGGTGGAGTGTTGTAGGGATTGTATGTGAGTGAGAACAAGAGAGCCTCTCGCGCACTCCTTCTCCTTCTCCGCCGCTCGCTCGTCTCGACACGTCACGATCGCGTTTCGTGAATCGAGCCGAGACAATACTTATGTTTATTTTGCTGTTTTGGAAAACCAGTTTCGTAGTCGTGACGGACGCGTCACAGCTGAGGCGGTTCGGGTCGCTCCCGTATCGCGTGCTGCAACCGACTCGGACGTGCGGCGTGGGCCTCCCACGTCGCACACGTTAGGGTTTTCCGAACCGCACTATAAAAGACGCGCACCATGGGCGCTGTACACACACCGAAACCAATCTAGGTTTTGCCACACCTCGTTCCTTGCGCCGCCACCGTAGTCTACTCCATCCCGAGCGCCGGCGTCCACCGGCGAACGGGAGAGCAGGTCTCCGGAACCAGTCGCCTTTGTGATCCTGTACGGGAGAGGGCAAATTAGGTTTTTGGGAAGCGCTTCGCGCGACTGCTCGCTGCTTCCACGACGGCTCGTCAGCCTAACAAGTCAGGCGGTGCTGCGTACCGTCGCCTCAAGCGTCGTCTACTCCGACCCGTCATCGCCAACGTTGTCATCAACAACGTCACTACAAACGATCGGTACGGAATCTGTGTCCTGATCTGTCTGTTTAACATGTCTACTGTTTACATGTTTAGAGAGATCGTATTGCTATTATTCACGTTGTCTGCTGCATCTAGTATGTTCGAGTTTCACATGTTAATAGCTGCTGTCATCATGATTTATATTCTGGAATTAATCGTGGAAAGTATGCCTAATTGTTTAACAATCCAAAAACCTAATTGTAGGCAATTTTCTGAACTGACTATGGCCCACTTAAGTAATTCAATGAAACCGGAAAGGTTCAATGGTACCACCTTTAAGAGATGGCAACTGCGAAGCCAACTGTGGCTCCAGTCCATGAAAGTGTGGGACATTATTATGAATGGCCTTCCTGAAGGAGCTTCTGACGAGGTTCAGAATAAGTTCAAGGAAGCCAATAATAATTTCAGAGGCTGTATTCTGAGTGTCCTAGAGGGACGTCTGTGCGATATGTATATGCACATCGAAGACACTAAGGAGCTCTGGGATGCACTGAACACTAAATTCGGTGCGTCCGATGCTGGCAGTGAGCTGTATATCATGGAGAGTTTTAACGACTACAAGATGGTGAATAACCGTTCTGTAGTCGAACAGGCTCATGAGATACAGTGCATTGCGAAGGAGCTTGATCTGCTCAAGTGTGTGATTCCTGATAAGTTTGTGGCTGGATGCATTATTGCAAAGCTGCCTTCTTCATGGAGGAATTTTGCCACATCTCTCAAACATAAGAGACAGGAGATATCGGTTGAAAACCTGATAGCGTCTCTTGATGTTGAGGAGAAAGCTCGGGCAAAGGACACAACTGAAAGAGGTGGTGATTTGCAGTCTAGTGCCAATATGGTGCAGAAAAATCATCACGTCAAGAATAACAGCAAGAACAAAGGGAACTATAAGCCCCAGTTCAATGGTCCTGTGAACACTACTGCCTTTAAGAATAAGAAGAAGAAGAAGGTGCTGAACAAAGCTGGGCTCGAGTGCTTTACGTGTGGAGCGCTCGGCCACTTTTCTGTTGACTGCCCAGACCGCGCAGACAAGAAAGGGAACAAAGGCTCCAAGAATGTCAACATGGTGACCACTAGCAACACTGATGGGTACGGTAATATACCGATGGTACTTTCAGTTCTTCAATCTCCATGTTGGTAGATTGATACGGGTGCTAATGTTCATGTGTGTGCTGACATCTCTATGTTCACTTCTTATCAGGTCGCACGGGATTCTTCCGTCCTAATGGAGAATGGGTCACATGCTTCTGTTCGTGGTGCTGGCACGGTAGATCTGAAGTTTACTTTGGGTAAGATCGTGCAGCTGAGGAACGTGCAGCATGTCCCTTCTATGAATAAGAATCTCGTCAGCGGCTCCCTTCTTTGCAGAGATGGGTTTAAAGTAGTGTTTGAGTCCAATAAAGTAGTTGTGTCGAGATTTGGACAATTTATTGGTAAAGGCTATGAGTGCGGAGGCTTGTTCCGTTTTTCTCTTTCCGAATTTTGCAATAAGTCAGTAAACCATATTTGTGGCAACGTTGATTCAGATGCTAGTGTTTGGCACTCTCGTTTATGTCATGTTAATTTTGGTTTACTGTCACGGCTATCCAGTTTAAGTTTAATTCCGAATTTCACCATTGCCAAAGATTCTAAGTACCATAGTTGTGTGCAATCTAAACAACCTCGGAAGCCTCACACGGCAGCTGAGGAGAGACACTTGGCACATCTAGAACTCATACATTCTGATCTATGCGAGATGAATGGTGTGTTGACAAAAGGTGGAAAGAGATATTTCATGACACTCATTGATGATGCTACTAGATTCTGCTATGTTTATTTGTTGCAAACTAAAGATGAGGCTTTAGACTACTTTAAAATCTATAAGACTGAAGTTGAAAATCAATTAGAGAGAAAGATCAAGCGTTTTAGGTCGGATCGTGGTGGAGAGTATTTCTCTAAAGTATTTGATGAATTCTGTGAGGAACACGGTATTATTCACGAGAGGACGCCTCCCTATTCGCCACAATCAAACGGAATTGCTGAGAGGAAAACCCGCACGCTGACCGACTTGGTGAACGCCATGTTGGACACTGCTGGTTTATCTAAGGCATGGTGGGGGGAGGCTATGTTGACTTCGTGTCATGTCCTGAATAAAGTTCCTAACAAGAATAAAGAGAAAACCCCTTATGAGGAGTGGGTTGGGAGAAAACCATCACTTTCTTATTTGCGTACTTGGGGATGCTTGGCAAAAGTCAACGTTCCAATTCCAAAGAAACGCAAACTCGGACCAAAAACAGTGGATTGTATCTTTCTGGGTTATGCTCAGCATAGCATTGGTTATAGGTTTCTAGTGGTTAAATCCGAGATACCTGATATGCATGTTGATACTATTATGGAATCTCGTGATGCAACATTTTTTGAGAATATGTTTCCTATGAAAGATATGCATAGCTTTGCTGAATTTTCTTCTGAATTAATTCCGGAATCTAGTACATCTAGTGATCATACTGAACAACCACATGATGAGAAAGTCCTTGAGAAGGATGACAATGAAGCTCCTAAGCGGAGTAAGAGACAGAGGATTGAAAAATCCTTTGGTGATGATTTTATTGTGTACCTTGTGGACAATACTCCTACGTCTATTGCAGAGGCATTTGCATCTCCAGATGCAGATGAATGGAAAGAAGTTGTCCATAATGATATGGACTCCATTCTTTCTAATGGGACGTGGGAGTTATCTGAACGACCTTATGGTTGTAAGCCAGTGGGCTCTAAGTGGGTGTTCAAGAAGAAGCTAAGGCCTGATGGTACTATTGAGAAGTACAAGGCACGGCTTGTAGCCAAGGGCTACACTCAGCGAGAAGGCGAACATTATTTTGACACCTATTCACCTGTTGCTAGACTGACCACCATTCGTGTACTACTTTCCCTGGCTGCCTCTTATGGTCTTATCGTTCATCAAATGGATGTAAAGACAGCTTTCCTTAACGGAGATTTGGAAGAGGAAATCTATATGGATCAGCCTGATGGGTTTGTAGTAAAAGGTGAAGAGAGAAAGGTGTGAAAATTGTTAAAATCTTTGTATGGACTGAAACAAGCACCTAAGCAATGGCATGAGAAGTTCGACAGAACTTTAACTTCTGCGGGCTTTGTCATTAATGAGGCTGACAGGTGTGTATACTATCGCCATGGTGGGGGCGATAGTGTTATATTATGCTTGTATGTTGACGACATACTGATTTCGGTACAAGCATAATTGTGATCAATGAGGTTAAGTCTTTTCTATCAAAGTGTTTTGATATGAAAGATCTGGGAGAAGCTGATGTAATTCTGAACATTAAGCTTATTAAGGATGAGAGTGGGATTATGTTGACGCAATCACACTATGTTGAGAAGATCTTGAGCCGTTTTGGCTTTATTGATAGCAAGCCTTCTCCAACACCTTATGATCCTAGTGTGACGCTTCGAAAGAACAAGAGGATTACGAAAGATCAATTAAGATACTCTCAAATAATTGGTTCACTCATGTACCTTGCGAGCGCGACGAGGCCTGACATCTCTTTTGCTGTGAGCAAATTGAGCAGGTTCATGTCAAACCCGGGTAATGATCATTGGCATGCACTTGAAAGGGTCATGCGCTATCTGAATGGTACCATGAGCTATGGGATTCATTATTCAGGGCACCCTGCTGTGCTTGAGGGATATAGTGACTCCAACTGGATCTCAGATGTAGATGAGCGCTACGCCACAAGTGGATATGCATTTCTTCTTGGAGGTGGCGCAGTGTCATGGAGGTCTTGTAAACAGACCATATTGACGAGGTCAACCATGGAAGCAGAACTTACTGCTTTAGATACAGCTACTGTTGAGGCAGAATGGCTGCGTGAGCTCTTGATGGACTTGCCGGTGGTTGAGAAACCATTACCGGCTATCCTCATGAACTGTGACAATCCAACGGTGATTGCCAAGGTGACCAGTTCTAAGGATAATGCGAAGTCATCAAGACACGTCAAAAGACGTTTGAAGTCTGTCAGGAAATTGAAAAACTCCGGAGTAATTACTGTTACATATATTCAAACAGACAAAAATCTGGCAGATCCCTTTACGAAGGGACTATCACGTAATGTGATAGATAGTGCATCGAGGGAGATGGGTATGAGACCCGTAAGCGTTACACCATAGTGGTAACCCAACCTATGTGATCGGAGATCCCGTGAATTAGGACCTGGGCAGAACAAGCTAGTGGTATGACTGAGGAGAGTATTTGGTAAACCCTCTCTAAGTGATGATGCATAACTCTCAAAGAGCTGTAAGACAGGTTGGCAACATGCCTTGATGTGTTTATGTTGGCTATTCATAGCAAAGATGATGTCCTACAGAGCATTCTTGAAAGAACACACCTATGTGAGTCCGACTGTAAACGTCGCAGTCTATGAGATTTGGGTGATCTCTAGTAAACTCATGAAGAGACCACGGAGTCTGACGCATATGCTCCACCCGCGGGGTAGGCTACCGGCAGCCAAGTACTAGTTATGATTTTGAGTAAAGTCTATTGGCATAAAACTTGCAATTCAAGGCATAGTCCACTGTTCAAGTTGCTGATAGATGTAGGTTAAGGCTCTAGACGGAAGTTCAACTTAATAGTCTCTGCTGAAACACTGGTATATAAACAAGTAGCGAGGATTGGCAAATCTTCAAATGGACATTTGAGATCTGGTGGGGGATTGTTGGAATATTTGGCCCATGTGTGTGCTGAAATATTGGGCCCATATGTGGGTAGCCCAATAGACAAATCCTGAAATCTCAAAATGGCCCATGTGTACAAGTGAGTGGTGGGAGTGGGAAGTTTAGTCCCACATTGGAAGTTTGAGGAGTTGCACACCACCTTATAAGGTGGAGTATTGTAGGGATTGTATGTGAGTGAGAACAAGAGAGCCTCTCGCGCACTCCTCCTCCTCCTCCTCCGCCGCTCGTCTCAACTCGACACGACACGACACGTCGCGATCGCGTTTCGTGAATCGAGCCTCGAGCCGAGACAATACTTATGTTTATTTTGCTGTTTCGGAAAACCAATTTCGTAGTCGTGACGGACGCATCACAGCTGAGGCGGTTCGGGTCGCTCCCGTATCGCGTGCTGCAACCGACTCGGACGTGCGGCGTGGGCCTCCCACGTCGCACACGTTAGGGTTTTCCGAACCGCCCTATAAATGACGCGCACCGTGGGCGCTGTACACACACCGAAATCAATCTAGGTTTTGCCACACCTCGTTCCTTGCGCCGCCACCGTAGTCTACTCCATCCCGAGCGCCGGCGTCCACCGGCGAACGGGAGAGCAGGTCTCCGGAACCAGTCGCCTTTGTGATCCTGTACGGGAGAGGGCGAATTAGGTTTTTGGGAAGCGCTTCGCGTGACTGCTCGCTGCTTCCACAACGGCTCGTCTGCCTAACAAGTCAGGCGGTGCTGCGTACCGTCGCCTCAAGCGTCGTCTACTCTGATCCGTCATTGTCAACGTTGTCATCAACAACGTCACTACAAACGATCGGTACGGAATCTGTGTCCTGATCTGTCTGTTTAACATGTCTACTGTTTACATGTTTAGAGAGATCGTATTGCTATTATTCACGTTGTCTGCTGCATCTAGTATGTTCGAGTTTCACATGTTAATAGCTGCTGTCATCATGATTTATATTCTGGAATTAATCGTGGAAATTATGCCTAATTGTTCAACAAGTTCATTCCCAGCCACACGTATTCCGAATTGGAGAGAGTAGACGAAATGAAATGATGTAATTTGAGTGTTTGGCTGGAGGACATAATAAAAAAACTAGCTCGCCTGAGCGATGTGATGTAGTTTCGGCGCCGATTACACCCCCTCCTGCGCATAATTCCGATGCTCTTCGCGCAAAAATGATTTGTGACTTGCTCGGCGGTTTGAAGGCTCGTATTCCTAGTCTTGGAAGGGTGATTGCTTGCCTTCTAACAGAAACGACAACCAAGCACAAAAGAAAATTGGGTGATAGTACTCGGATTAGCATCCGGACGGAGAAGCCTCTCAAGTGTAAAAACAAGAAGAGTGGTGTCGTTGAAAAGAGCGCCCAAGATTGCTTGAAGGATGATCTATAGTTCTCCACTCATCTTCATGGTTAGGGTCGTCATGTGGCTTTGGTGTTACCCTTTGCATTTGGTTGAAATGCTAGTTTACCTTGCGTTTTTCAAGTGTTAGGGGTTGTACTTGTTATGTGTTTGTTGAGATTGTCAAGCCGTCGATGTGACCATGTGGTGTTCTTGCTTTGTGAGTAGAAGTTTGGGTTGGTCGATGTGTATCGGTTTTCATCCAGTTTTCCGCAAATTAACCGTATACTTATCTTTTTCATAATTAATAGATTGGGGGCAAACCTTTTACTCCTATTTCAGAAAAAAAAAACTACGTAGGAAACGCGGCTTGCCGCCCTTGCCAACCAAACGGCGGACAAACTATAATGAGCAAACATTTTGAACGAGAATCTTACGAAAATGACGTATATAAATTTGAAGGAAGCAGAATTTTGTAAATATATACAATACCCGCAAAACGATTACTGGATACGATGAATCTTGTTGAAAGATTGTAATTATAAAATGTGAAGTTCTCTTATGTCATAACTCAGAAGTGATGTAGGATCTACATATTAGATGTCGAAACTACCCATGTACTCCCGCCTCTCATATTAATTCTCTCAATGTTGAACAAAAATGGATGTATCTGGACATATTTTAGTGTTAGCGACATCTATTTGTATCCAAATTTGAGATAATTAATATGGGATGTAGGGAGTAATATGTTGTTAGACTTGGTCCAAGCAATCAGCTAGAAGCAATCAACACTCGTACCAGTGGTATGGTCAGGATAGAAAAATGCTAGGGAGATGGCGATTCACGTTGGCGCCACTGGCATGGGGCCGGGGTGCAATGGCTCTAGGTTTGCATGCCTTGGGGAATTGGAAGCGGCGATGTCGGGCGCGTAGGATCTCGATGACATCCATGGAGAGCAGCAACTGGATGGTGTCATTGTTGTCCAGGTGGCTTTGGAGGCCATGGATGCAGGGACAGAGCTAGCGCTCAGTATTGCAGGGGCATAATCAGGTTGGAGGGAGGAAATGGCTTAAAATTTCCAATTATAAGCATGATTAGTAGATACTTTATGAAGGAAATCAATTTTTTGGGGGTGGCTTAGCACCCCCTCGTCCCCCCTTCCTACGTCGTTGCATGGATGAGGAAGGTTCGTGTCGTCTTGGCTCGTCGTACGTCAATCAGCCAATTTGCTCGGAGGCGGAGATCGTTCATGGGTTCTGGACGGATGCATGCTTCCCGTCGCCGGCTAGTCGGTATTGGGAAAGGACGGCCCCGTCGACCTCGGAAGAGTGGCTCACTGCACCGGCTTTGTGAGGGCCTCCACCGGGAGCAAGGTCAGGCGTATCTGTCCCTCCGATTCTCTATGGTCGGACTTCTTCTCCGACGGGGTTCCGTCTTACTCGGTCGCCGCCAAGGATAGGACCTTGGAGAGGTCCTCTACCACCAAGGAGGGTTATGTCGGCGCCTGTCCTTGGTACCTTCATCGATGCGGCCCTAGGTGCAAGGGCTTCAGTGCATGTGCTTGACGCGGTGGTGCAGACGGTAGCGGAGGAGTCAACGGATGTCGATCCGATTCATCCGACCGGTCTGTCCTTCTCGACGAAGTCTTAGGATGTTGCGGTAATTCAAAGGTCCAAGACGTCGGGTTCATCTTCGCCATCGGTTCAAGTTCTTTTGGACTAGGGCTTACCCTTCCTTGTCTCTTCCTGTCAGCAACCAGCTACCTCCTTCACACGGGAACAACGACGCACCAGAAGAAGAGCCCATCCTTGAGAGGCCCACGATGGAAAGGAGAGTACCCGCTCGGCTTGCAGGCCAAGAATAGGCCAAGTAAGGCCTTGTAACTAGTTACGGGAGTGAGTACTATTTAGACAGAAGTCTCTCGCGCGAAAGAACTTGGCTAGGAAAACAGAAGGAAACCGGCGATGCTGTCAATGAGAGTGAGAGAGAGGCCGGATGTTAGTGAGATCAGCTAGAACTCCCCTATGTATCACGAGTATCCATTAGTGGTAGCTTACAAACTGGTATCAGAGCCGTCACAATCCACGTATCTGGATGTCCCTATCTATCCCCACCACATCCGATTGGAGAGTTGATAAATAAGTTGATTGGTGTTTGGTTGGAACAGAAAATGTTGCATGTGGTATGGTATAATAAAATGCTTACATAAGTCTTGTAGATCACTGTCTTGAGTAATTTGATGCTTGTCAATTGTTTTGAGTTACCAAGTAAGTAATGTTTAAACTTATGTATCATGTAACTAATGATTATTAGTGAAGAACTACCGTAAATCTTGTTGATATTTGGTTTGCATCATTGGTAGTTCCAAAGTCTAGATAGTTTCTAGTAAAATATTTTGGTTAATAAGGAAGACAATGTAGAGTCTTATAGTTTTTCAACCATGTTTTTTTGTATAAGTTCTTGATGTACCGGTTTATAGTTGTGTTTGCTTGAAAACCTTTCTAGCCTTTTTTTAGAGGGTATGCAATTGCATACCTGATTTTTATAGAAGGAGAGAGTTAACAATACAAGAGGCCGACAGCAAAAGTTACACGCAACTCAGCTGTCGTGACACATACTCACTCTCACACGCCTAAGCAACTACTCTCAAAAGATGACCCCCACTCCGGCTCCCTCAGCCGCCCAAAGCTTTTGGTCCTCAAATCTTCTAGCTGCAAGGTTAGCCTCGCTCCCAAACACCTTTGCATTGCGCTGCTTCCAAATGTTCCAGTAGACCAGTGTCACCAACGAGTCGAAATTCTTTCGCTGCTTATCTATGAATCTATCTCTGACCGACAACCACCAATTCTCCAATGTGTCCAGGCAGGTGGCGATGGGAATTGGGGTTCACGGCTTTTGGGAGCATAACCACCAAACCTGTCGCACGTAGACACACTGAGCCAGGAGGTGGTCAGTGGTCTCAATCTTCTGCAAACATAGCTGACACACATCTGGCTGATCCTGAAGTCCATGCCTCGCACGCCTATCTGATATCCAAAACCTATGTTGAAGCGCAAGCCACATGAATATCTTGCACTTCGCTAGGGCCCGGCACCTCCAGATCATGTTGGCAAGTGGGAATCCGATGAGACCTTGCATGAGCATTTTGTACATGGAGCTAGCTGAGTAGACCCCTGAAGCCGAAGTTGGCCAGCTGAACTCGTCCTCAGTCGTCTCCTCCCTATCCATCCTCTGGATGGAGAACCAAATATTTATGCATTGGGATGCCATTCTCAAATCAAGCGGGGGCTTAATGTCAGACAGCCATCTGTTCTCTCTTAAGGCTCCCTAGACGGTCCTTTTATTAGTTGTTCTAGTGTTGACCGCCTCCCTCAAGAGTGGGGTAAGGTCTCCAACCGTGAGTCCATCCAACCACCTGTCCTTCCAAAACAGGGTTTTCCTTCCATTCCCCACTCTAATTTTTATCAGACTATTGAAGACTTTTGCCGCCATGGTATCACTCAAAACAGGCAGCCCTTGCCAGGGTCGAGACCCATCCGTTCTCCTTAGCCACTCCCATCTGACTCGGAGGGCTAAACCATGCATCTCTAGGTTCTTCACTCCCAGACCTCCAAAGACTGTTGGTTTGCAGACGTTTTCCCACACCACCAAGCATTGGCCCCCTAGAGCATGTTCAGAACCGGACCAAAAAAGTCCCCTCATCCACTTGTCAATTTTTTCCAACAACCAGCAAGGAGCCTCAACTACTAACAGCTGGTGGACCGGCCTTGCCGCGACCACCGCTTTGACTAAGGTTAATCTTCCCATGCTGGCAATCATCCCACTTTGCCAAGATGGCACACACCTCAGGACCTGGTCGAGCAATGGCTGTCATTCTCCTTTTGACAGAGGTCGCAATGCTAACTGAAGCCTAAGGTATTTTATTGAGAACCCCACAATGTTACAGTTCAGCCCCTGTGCTACCATATTCTCGTCAGCCTCCTCTCCACGAATGAGCGTTGCTGAGGTCTTGTCATAGTTGACTTGCAAGCCCGAAGCTTCCCCGAAGATGTGCAAAAGCTGCCTAGCAGCATCTAGATCCCTCTCCAAGGGCTTAATGAAGAGCACCACATCATCGGTGTAAATGGACACACATTGTTTTGCTATGCAGCCCGAAAGGGGGGCAAACAGACTCTCCTCAACTGCCTTCGATATTGTACAAGTGAAAACCTCCATTGCCAATACGAACAACATGGGGGAAATAGGGTCCCCCTATCTCAACCCTCTAGCATGAATAATTCTCTTCCCTGGCACTCCATTTACCAGGATTTTTGTACTGGTCGAACAAACTAGAATGGATATCAATCTACACCAAGCCTCACTGAATCCCATCTTCCGTAACACTTCCAGCAGAAAAGACCAAGACAAGGAATCAAAAGCTTTGGCAATGTCGAGCTTCAAAAGAAATCCCTTCTCCCTCCGTGTGTTTATTTTCCGAGCCATCTACTGAACCAGCATAAAATTGTCATTCAAGCTCCTTCCTTTAACAAAGGCTGATTGATTTGTGCTGACAAGCTCCCCCAGTTTTTTCCTGAGTCTGTTTGCAAGGATTTTTTTAGAACAATTTGGAGAAGCTATGGACTAGACTTATCGGCCTGAAGTCGCCCACCTCGACAGCATCGGGCTTCTTTGGTATCAGCACCATCAACACTTTGTTCAGCTTCGCGAACCCTCTACCTTCTCCCACTCCAAGCTTCCGCAAGGCCGCCATGATATCATGTTTGATGATACTCCGGGCCTTATGATAAAAGGCCCCAACAAACCCATCTAACTCAGGGGCCGTGTCAGCATGGAGTTCTTTAATGGTGCTCCAGATTTCCTCCTCCGTGACAGGACCATCCAACTCACCCAGATCCATGCTGGACTCCCTAGTCTACAACTTCCCCATTAGCCTGCAGTATGCCTGATAGAAAACCTCCTTTTTATGTGCTTGCTCGGTGATCAAGGTGCCCTCCACGCTGATCCCAGGGATGAAGCTTTTTACTCTCCTGCCATTAGCCACCACATGAAAGAGTCTCGTGTTGGCATCTCCCTCCTTGAGCCACCTTACTCTGGAACGTTGCCTGACCATTGTTCTTTCGAGGGAAGATAGTCCCAAGATGACCAATTTGAGTGTGCGCCTAAACCACACCTCACCCGTGGACAGAGGCCTCCTATCCTTAGCATCCTCTAATCTGAGAACAACAGTATTTGCAATGGCCAACTGGACCTTCATGTTGCCCACCTTTTTCTGTCCCCAAGATTGCAAGTGACTAGCGAGGTTTCTAAACAAGGCATCCAACCTCTTGAAGGGATCAACAATCCCTTCCTTGCACCTCCATCCTTATTTTACCGCATCTTCAAAGCCCTCCAACTTGAGCTAAAATAGCTCAAACCTGAAACGCCTCTTAGGCCTAACCGCGGCGCATGAGGAGAGGTGTAGAGAAGTGTGGTCTGACACATTGCTGGAAAGAGCTTGCCGAATGCAGTCAGGGTAACAAATGTCCCAATCTACCGAGGCTAAAGCTTTGTCGATGCATCTCATAGTTAGTGTGGCTCTCTCGTTACTCCAAGTATACAGGCGGCCATGCAAGTATATGTCTTGCAGCTCATGTAAGCTCACAAAATTCCTGAACCGACTCATCATATTTTTGTTCAGGTTGGCATTATTATTCTCGGTCGCCGACAAGATCATGTTGAAATCACCCACTAGGAGCCACGGTCCAGGGCAGAAGGACCTCCGCTTAGACAACTCCTGGAGGAATTGGATCTTCTCTGCATCCGACTGTGGGTCATAAGCCACAGTGATCCACCAAGTTTTATTAGCAGAGGTGGTGCCTTCCCCTGTTAGAGCAAACGTATAGACACTAATATGGACCATGCTCAACACCGATGTTTCCCAAGACACTAGGATGCCACCTCTCATGTCCACTGCGGGCAAGAACGCATACCCATCAAAGGACGGTCCAAGACACTGGAGAACGGTATAGCGGTCAATAGTATTCATCTTAGTCTCTTGTAGACATACAAGATTCACCTTTACATACTCCACAAAGCTCCTCACGGAGTCCCTTTTAGCAGGATCATTCAATCCACGAGGGTTCCAACTCAAAATCTCAATGCATGTATCCATAAGATCACAGAGCAAAGCCTCTCCTCCTTGGGTCTACCCCCTCAGTGAGCGCACACCGACTGACTGCCTAGCTGAAGCAAATCCTCCTCGGAGGTAAAGACTTCCTAAAGATGGATGCCACCACACGCAGGTGGTCGTGCTTCATGGGAGAGTCAAACAGGCCTCAGAACTCCTCAAGAGTCTTCTCATCTACAACCATTTTGTCCGGGACGACTCCTAAAGCCTTTATAAGCACGTTTTCTGCAGCAGAAGCCTTCTTAAGTGGCTTGCTGGTAGGGCAAGTGGTTCCCATCCGACGTGTCTTCCTCCTTGGGGTGAAAGCCCCCCCAGCTCTAGGGACTACAGTAGCTTCTACTTACCGCAGAAGTGGCAGAGCAAGCTTCTTTAGCAGTCCAGCACACAATGCTCTCAGCATGCTTACTTGTTGTGCGTCTAAAGGTCCGACAATCGCCTCCGGCTGGGGAGCAACTGGCCCCGCACCTCAGGTGGTTCCATCCTCATAACGGGCCTCTGAATCCTCATCTTGTGTAAGATACACCTCAAAATACTCCTCTTGTCCCCTCCCTAAAGACCCAACCACAAGGCTAGAGCAAGCAGAAACGGCCGCGGAAGAGCCTGCAGACACAGCCAAGTCCCTTTCTCCGCGGACCAAATTCACAACGGCCCCGCCCCTGGGCCCAAGCATACTACCAGCTGACCGTTGCACCCAGTGCCAGCTCCTTACCTTTGTCGCTCAGGAAGGCACCAGCGAGAACTTCTCCCATCTCATCACCTGCGGGGCCCGATGTTGTCAGCGGCTGCACCCACAGCCAAGGAGACACGCTCGGGAGCCGCGTCATTTGGCAGCGTGTGAACATCCCCTGCCTTGGGATCCAGCGAAACCGGAGCCGCTCGCACGTGATTGACGCTCCTCTCCGTGGGGCCTACTGCCACAACTGCCGCTTCTTTGGCTCTGTCTCCTGTGGGGCCCGCGGACTCAACGGCCGCTCCCACGAAAAGCAGTGGTTCCTTCCTCGTAGTAACCGCCCGTCCAATGGGAGAGCAGCCTCCGTCCTCTCTTGCGCTGACACCCACCTGCACCGACCCAGTATAGGGGCTCGTCCGTTGGATGGTAGCACCCTTCTTTTGACACGTTGTGGGCCCACGCATCCTTCCTTCCGTAGAGAGCGGCACTTTTGACCCAAAAGCGATTCCCGGCCCCACCAACAGCTGCGAAATCGGATCAGACACAGGATTCCGCGCGACAGATCCTTGTCTCCACTCGGCTCCATTGTCCGGAGTGAAAATTTGAACATTCTTCCCCGGGTGTGCGCCTCAAGGAGGGAACAGCCAGGGGCCACGTGGCCATCGAGGATTGGCGTCAACCTCCAGCTACGCGGGGGGGGGGGGGGGCACCACGTCCGCAAACGTCCAAAACTGGTGGCCCCTACCGCTGCCACCATGGCTTTCATCTCCCCCGCGATGGTCAGGGATGCCTCGCTGCCATGGAATCTTTCGGAACACCTTGCTTGCCCTTGCCCCACCACCATCATCCGGCGAGCCTCCACTACTGCCCACGCCCGGAACCAGCAAGGCGCCGCCCTCGGGGCAGTCCTTGCCGACGCCGATGATGTGGATCAATACCTTGTACCTGAGTGTTTCCACCTCACCCGAGTACACCTTCGGCATTCGGCTTCTCTCGCGCCCTGGTGAACAGCGCACTGGCGAAGACGTCGGCGAAGCCGTGTTGTCGCCATGGCTCACCGGTTCTAGGATGATGAGTGTGCGTGCTCGAGGAATCGACATCCAGTCATCGGTTCATGCTTGCAAACTGAACAGGGACAAGTCCTTGCGGGTGTTCGTCTTGAGTGCGAACTGGCCTAGCACGCACGAGGTCCCCAAGATATCCTCCATGGGCCCTATCGCCCACGCGTGGGGTGGGATCCCCTCCATCACAATCTCAACCTTGGACTTCATGGAAACCTTCATAGCTTGAGCCTGCCGATTCCACGGCCGTGCATAGAGAGTGAATCCCTCACAGACCAGCGACGGAAGAGACGGTAGTCGATGTTTGCACTCCTCGTTGGTGAAGCCGATAAGAAAATCCGCCGGAACGTAGCTGTGGACCGAGATGAAGTCGAAGGAGATGTCGAGCCTAGTCCGGAGCGCCTCCTGGACTTGCTCGCACGACACCAGCAGCCACGGCCCTCCGACTGAAGCCACCATCGCGTCCCAAAGTATTTCCTCGAGGTCACGAATGCCGGGAGAGTGCCGGGCGCGCCCACTATCGACCATGGCACCTTCGTCGTGTGGCGCACCTCCGAAACCGACAAGGACCAAGGCACCTCCGGCGACAGTGGGCGGCGTGCAGTCTCAACTGATGCGTCCCCTCTGTACGTACCATGTTACCCTCCCCTTGCCAGCTCCAGCGGCGAGCCCCACCATGTGTGTTTGGCCAACAGTTCTTTGCAGAGCTCCTCCTCCGACAGCGGACTTCGCGGCAGCCAGCACTCCCACGCAGCATGCCCCTCGACGATGCACCGATTGCATACCTGGGAATTCTTGCATTCCTTCTTCATGTGCCCGGGTTGATAGCAGTTGAAGCACAGGTCGGCCAACTCCAGCAGGACCGGCGAACATGGGGATGGCATAGTCTCCGCCGCGGCCTCCATCTCCGCCGAGCTGTGCCGCCTTCCTCTTTCGCCGAAGGGACATGCGATACGGGGCTGAAGGGACCCATGCGAGCCTCTCCTTCACAAACTTGCCGGAAGGCCCAGCCGCGCCCACCATCGCCACTGACGTTGTGCCCTGGTTCTCTCTAGACTGCACTGGCATCTCTCCTCAGATGACAGCTCCAAACCCGACACAATCGGCCTCTCCGACGAGCCATGGAACGCCGATGATGCCAAGTCCAGACTGGAGGGTGCACCCCCCCGCGCTGGCCACTGATGTCTACGCACGCTTCTATCCTTGTAGACAGTGTTGGGCCTCCAAGTAGAGAGGTTTGTAGAACAGCAGCAAGTTTCCCTTAAGTGGATTACCCAAGGTTTATCGAACTCAGGGAGGAAGAGGTCAAATATATCCCTCTCAAGCAACCCTGCAATTACGATACAAGAAGTCTCTTCTGTCCCCAACACACCCAATAGAATTTTCAGTTGTATAGGTGCACTAGTTCGGCAAAGAGAGAGTGAAATACAAGTAATATGGATGATTATAAGTGATAATAGCAGTCTGAAATAAAAAAAATGGCAGCAAGCAAACATGTAGCAGAACTGATTGTAAACGGTGTTTCAATGCTTAGAAACAAGGCCTAGGGATCATACTTTCACTAGTGAACACTCTCAACAATGATAGCATAATTGAATGCATAAATATCTCTCTTCACTATGCTACTCTGAACCACTCTCCGGTTGAATAAGAAACATTAATTCATTGCGTAGGGCTACAAAGCACACCTTAAAGTCGCATTCCCATGTCTAGTTAACCCCACGCTGTCACTATGAGCACCCTAGAAGGTACTAGACAAACACCGCAATTTCATAGGGTCATCCAACACAAGATATAAATATCATGCTAAACCACACGGTGCACACACTGTCACCTTTACGCTGTGATCAATTTTTTTACGAAGATCTCATAAAAAACCACTCGAGTAGCATAACAGATGAAGAGTAACATCTACTAATTCAACTAGATTAGAAAGCTCACGATCACATAAAGATCACACCATGGGAGAGAGAGAGATGAAACACATAGCTACCGGTAGAGCCCTCAGCCCCAGGGGAGAACTACTCCCTCCTCATCATAGGAGACAGCAACGGCGATGAAGATGGCAGTGCAGTCGATGGAGATGGCTCCGGGGGCACTTTCCCGTCCCGCAGGGTGCCGGAACAGAGATTTCTGTCACCCGAAACTTGTCCGCGGCGGCGGTGGAGCTACGGATGTTTTTGGTGGAAAAGACCGATCTATTTAGGGTTTATGCATCGGGGGGCATATATAGGCGAAAGGGCAATGCCGGGGGGTGTCCAGGGGGCCCACACCACCTTGTGGCGCGGCCGGGGGGGGGGCCGCGCCACCCTATGGTGTGGCCACCCTGTGGCCCCCTCCGGGTCCCTTCGGGACTTCCTTGACCCTCCGGGACTTCTAAGACTTCTGGCTTTTGAATCTTCCAATTCCGAGAATATATCCAGAAAAACATTTCTGAAACTAAAAACAGCAGAAAACAGGAACTGGCACTGTGGCATCTTGTCAATAGGTTAGTCTCGGGAAATCGATAAAAATGACATAAAGTGTATGGAAAACATGTAGCATATGGCATGAAAACAACATGGAACATCAGAAATTATAGATACGTTTATGACGTATCAACATCCCCAAGCTTAGTTCCTACTCGTCCTCGAGTAGGTAAACAACAAAACAAATAATTTCTAAGGTGACATGCTACTAACATAAACTTGATCATCATAGTAATGTAAAGCATGTAAACTAGGATCAAATGAATAAAGGTTGTGGTTTATAGTTGACACCAAAGAGTAATGTATAAACCATTAGGAATAACAAAGTAAAACCTTTCAATGAATCAATACTAAAAGACAATCCACTGTGCAAAGTATATTAAAGATGATTTAAGCCTCAAGAACAACAATATAATCATCCAAGGCATCAAACTCTCACAACAACTCATGTTAGGATCAAGTCAAGTGACAACAATATGCACATAGGAAATTCATTCAAATAATTGTGTACTCAAAACAAGCAAGTGTTCTGCGTTGGTCCCTGGCACCGGGGTGTTATGGCAAAAACAACATTATGAGGGGTTTGGAAGGTCAATGGAAGAAATTCTCACAAAGCTGAAAGTGGTCATTAGAAAAGAGAAAGTCTTACAACTGAAGCTATGCAAGGAGTAGTGATTGCCACACAACGGATGCACATAGAGCTATAAGTGTATGAAAGATCTCCAATGGAACTAGTGAGGGTGCATCCAACCTGCTTGCTCACGAAGACCTAGAGCTCTTTTGAGGAGGCTCATCATTAGAATATACAAGCCATGTTCTATAATGTAAGTTCCCCACATAGTTATGCAAGTCATAATATGAAAATTCTCTCCAAACTGAAGTAATGATGCTAAACAAAGCACAAGTATGGAATAAATGATAGTAATGTTGCCCCCTCTCTCTTTATTTTCTCTCTTTTGCCTCTTTTTTCTCCCTTTTGGGCTTTTTTATTTTTTTGATATATAACCTCACTGGTAGGTGAAACACTCTATTTTACAATGAATAACCACACTTTTAGTACTCATAACTCAAACTGAAATATCTATGATGTAAATAAAACTAAATGCTCCTGCCAGTGTAGCAGTATGCAAAATAACAATGAAGCATGCCAAGTAACATAATGATGATGGATGTTGTACGAAAATATATCTTGGAATGGCTATGGAAATGCCATGGTAGGTAGCTATGGTGGCTGTTTTGAGGAAGATAAATTTTGGCTTATGTGTAGAAGAACAAAGTTCTCCCACGGGGTTTGGATGTACTGGTGAAGTTTTCACCAACTCTCAATGTGAGAATGAGCAATGCACAGTACCGAAGAGGCTAGAAAATATGGATGGTGGAAGTGCCAGAAAACCGCAACATAGAACTCACAAGTTAAAATTTTCCAAATAAAATCATGATATCATAAGGCATGATGAAAATCGCTCCAAGAGGATATGTGGCAGTGACAAGTCACTGTTAGCTACCCCGACCGTAGCGTGTAACAAAAAGCCATTATGATTGCTATCAACAAAGAAAGTCATATACCATTATCCTATCAACTGGTTATTTGAGTGTGGCACTGTTTCAAGCTTCTAGACCAACCATTAATTGTTTTTACTCTACTAAACCAGAAATTTTACCATTAAGCAAATTAATATCTCAAAATAACAGCAAATAATCAAGTGAAACAGTTTAATGATCTACAAGAATACGCAAGCTTTTTTTTCGTTATACCATCTACCACACGTAGCATTTTCTAACAAACACCAAACAACAAAAACTCTCCAAGAGATATAGCAAAGAAACAAGAGAGTACTAACACAACCCTACTAGAACTAAAATCTCTGAAAAAGAGATGCATGAAAACAAGGGCTAAACGCAGTACCGGCAAAAAGTGAACACTAACACAACAATAAAAATGAAAACTAGAGTGTTCTAAGAAATAAAAACGGAGCGTGTCTCTCTCCAAAACAAGTATGATAGGATCCAACCATAAACTACAGCAAATAAAACTAAACAAGCTGAAAGCAAAAATAACTGACGCTCCAAGTAAAATTCATATGACGTGACCGAATAAAAATATAGTTTCACTAGAAGTGACCTGACAAATTGTTGATGAAGAAGGGGATGCCTTGGGCATCCCCAAGCTTAGATACTTAAGCCTTATTAAAATATGCTTAGATGAACCACTGGGGCATCCCCAAGCTTTGACTTTGCACTCTTCTTGATCACACTATATCACCCTCTTCTCTTGACCCTTAAAAACTTCCTTCACACCACACTCAAAGAATAATTCGCATTAGAGGGTTAGTGCAACAATAAAAAATTCATGGGTTATGCATGGGCACAAGTTCTATTGATACTTTTAAACATTATCTATAGCCGCTGATGTTTCGTGAAGCAAAGAAATCGACTTGACAGAGTAAAAGAGCAAATGCAAGAAAAATGGCAGAATCTTCCAAAACCAGAACAGTCTGTAAAGAAGAATTTTTTCAGGGACTTACGTTGCTCAGATCGAAAAACTTAAAGAATGAAAATTTGCGGAATTAGCTGACGAATAAGCACAAGAAATTTCAGATCATTCTGATCTTTCTGGATTATCTACGATTTTTTACGGTGGACAGCAGAAATCTGTTTCCTGCACAGAAATCCAAAACCAACTCCAACTCTCGTCAGAAACTTTACTTGGCACAAATAAAACATGAAAATAAAGATACAAAGGAGTTTCTACAGAATTATAAAACCCCTTGAATCAAATAAAACAGAGAAAAACAAAGCAAAAATAAAACCATGGGTTATCTCCCAAGAAGTGCTTTTATTCAACGCCTTTTAGCTAGGCATGATAATTTCAGAAGATGCTCACAGGAGAAATATGAATTGAAGAAAAAGAGAGCATCAAGAAGCAAATGTAAAACAAATTGAATTCTAACCCACTTCCTATGAAAAATAATCTTGTAGAAAAACAAGTCAATAGAGCACAAAGTGGCTAGCATAGGAAGATAAAATAAGTGCAACTTCAAAAAAATTAACATAAAGAGGGAAAACTTTGTATTGTTGAGATGCATAAGACTATATTTCCCTATCTCATAATAACTTTGAGTAGCATCATGAATAAAATTAACAATATAATTATCACATAAAACATTCTTATCATGAGCCACATGCATAAAAGATTTAATACTCTCCACATAAGCATAGTCGTTCTCATTAATAGCAGTGGGAGCAAATTCAACAAAATAGCTATCATTAATATTCTCATCACCATAATCATCAAATATAGGAGCCATATTGTGATCATAATTAATTTTCTCCTCAATAGTAGGTGGACTGAAAATTTCATATTCATCATTATAATCACCATGGGAGAGAGAGATGAAACACATAGCTACATGTAGAGCCCTCAGCCCCGGGGGAGAACTACTCCCTCCTCATCATAGGATACAACAACGGCGATGAACATGGCGGTGGAGTGGATGGAGATGGCTCTAGGGTTACTTCCCCGTCCCGCAGTGTGTCGAAATAGAGATTTCTGTCCCCCGAAACTTGTCGGCGGCGGAGGCGGAGCTACGGATGTTTTTGGTGGAAAAGGCCGGTCCATTTAGGGTTTATGCATCGGGGGCATATATAGGAGAAAGGGTGATGTCGGGGGGTCGCCAGGGGGCCACACCACCTGGTGGCGCGACCCCACCCTATGGTGTGGCAACCCTATGGCCCCCCTCTGGGTTTCTTTGGGACTTCCTTGACCCTCCAGGACTTCTAGCTTTTGAATTGTCCAATTCCGAGAATATTTCCAGAACAACTTTTGTGAAACTAAAAACAGCAGAAAACAGGAACTGGCTGTGTGGCATCTTGTCAATAGGTTAGTCTCGGGAAATCGATTAAAATGACATAAAGTGTAGGGAAAACATGTAGCATATGGGATGAAAACGACGTAGAACATTAGAAATTATAGGTACGTTTATGACGTATCAGCCACCGCCGACCAACTGCGCGTGGGCATGCGAGGGGGACCCGGGTGCCACGGGGTCCGAGCGGAAGGAGAGGTGAAGAAGGTGTCCGCCGGCGCCGGGACGGACACTGACGAGGACTGAGGTGGACGCCTGGGCCGGGGTGGCCACAACGGGAAGGCAGGAGGGAGAAGGTGCTCAACTCACCGCGGCCCAGGAAGGACTACTTGTGCTTGTGATAGCTCAACCGTGAACTGCTGCAATAAACCTTGCTAGCCTAAACTCTGTACAAAGCAGGAATGCTGCTTGTGCATCCAAAACCCTTGAGCCAAATACATAACACCTGTGTCCATGAAACTTCATAAACGCATCCATAATTTCTGATGTCCCATGTTGTTTTCATACTATATGCTACATGTTTCCTTTACACTTTATGCCTTTTTTATTGATTTCCTGGGACTAACCTATTGACAAGATGCAACAGAGCCAGTTCTTGTTTTCTGTTGTTTTTAGTTTCAGAAAATTTGGTCTAGAAATATTCTCGGAATTAGACGATTCGAAGCCCGGATGTCTTAAAAACTTTCGCGCACACGGAGTCTGGAGGGGACCCGGAGGGGGGCCACAGGGGCCCCACACCATAGGGCGGTGATGCACTTTGTTGGGAACCCCAAGAGGAGGGTGTGATGAGCACAGCGGTAGGAGTTTTCCCCTTAGTTAAGAACCAGGGTTATCAATTCAGTAGGAGAAAGAGAAACTTTGGAAGGCTGATGCCACTGACGGTGGTGCTGGCGCTTCACCGGTGTCAGCAATAACGTGGAACCTGCACACAACACAACAAAATACTTTGCCCCAACGGTATAGTGAGGTTGTCAATCTCACTGGTCTTGCTGAAAACAAAGATTAGACGTACAGTGTGGAAAAACAGTGTATGCCTGCAGGAAGTAAAGAGAGCAGGAAATTGTTGTGGTTTGTTTAACAGTGTGGAAAATGGACCGGGGTTCATAGTTTCACTAGTGGTGTCTCTCCATAAAATATAGCATGCTGGGTGAACAAATTACAGCTGGGCAATTGACAAATAAAGGTTGCACCGTAGTGCACAATATGACATGAAGATTACTATGCTATTTAGTGCGGGCATTACAACAAGATACATAGACCGACATCCATCTGCATCTACGACTAATAATCCACCCTCAGGTAATCATCCGAACCCCCTAAGGTATTAAGTTGCAAGCAACAGATAATTGCATTAAACAAAGTGTATAATGTAAGCAATGATTATGCCCGTGGGTACTCTCACCGTTGTTTTCTCCCTAATGGCAACATCACATCATCCCCCTTCACGTTTCTGTCACACGAGCAAGGCAACAAGGAGGCATGAACCCACTATCGAGCATAAATACTCCCTCTTGGAGTCACTAGCAACTACTTGGCCAGAATAACAACTAGCAATGGAGAGCATGCAAGATCACAAATAACATATGCAAATAAAGACTATAATCAACTTGGCATAAGGTCAATATTCATCGGATCCCAGCAAACACAGCACAGAGAATTACATAAGATCAATCTCGATCATGATAGGCAGCTCACGAGATCTAAACATGGAGGCATATGAGGAGAAGACAACCATCTAGCTACAGCTGCGAACTCGTAGTTCAAGGATGAACTACTGACGCATCACTCCGGAGGCAGGCATGGTGATGTAGAAGCCTCCGGTGATGATCTCCTCTCCAGCAGGGTGCCGAAAACAGCTTCAGAACCCTCCTGGTCTGGGGTTGACGGTGACGGCGGCTGCGGAACTTTTTCGGGGATTTTGATTAGGTGTCTAGGGTTTTCCATCCGGGGGGCTTAAATAGGCAAAAGTGCAAAGGCGGTGGAGGCTGGGGGCCCACACCCATAGCTGGCGTGGCCAGGGGGGCGCACCACCCTATGGCGTGGCCCCCCTGCTGCCCCTCTTCGGCTCCTCTTTGGTCTTCTGGATGCTTCTGGGGAAAATATGACTTCCGGGCTTCGAATTTTCCAATTCCTAGAATATTTCCAGAACAACTTTTCTGAAACTAAAAAAGAGCAGAAAATAGGGAACTGGCTCTGTGGCATCTTGTCAATAGGTTAGTCCGGAAAATCGATAACAAATGACATAAAGAAGGGAGAAAACATGTAGAAATAGGCATAATATCATCATGGAGCATCAGAAATTAGGGATACGTTTATGACGTATCAGGCGGCGCACCCCTCCCCCCTTTGGCCGTGCCTGGGGTGGTGTGGGCCCCCTGGCCGCCCACCGACGTTGCCCTTCCGCCTATTTATACCTCTCGGGAGGTTAACCCTAAAGACCCTAGCCTTTTCCACCAAAAACATCCGCAACCGCTGTCATCGTCAACCCTAGTTCGGGAGGGTTCTGGAGCTCTCCCCGGCACCCTGCCGGGAGGGGGAATCATCACCGAAGGGTTCTACACCACCATGCCCGCCTCCAGAATGATGCGTGAGTAGTTCATCCTTGGACTACGGGTCCATAGAAGTAGCTAGATGGTTGTTCTCTCCTCTTTATGCCTCATGTTTAGATCTTGTGAGCTTCCCTACAAGATCAAGATCACCTTATTGTAATGCTACATGTTGTGTTTGCTGAGATCTGATGAATATTGAATGCTATTGTAGCGCTCCCACATTTAAATAATGCAAGAACATCTGTGTTATTGTCCTAGTCCCTCGATCAATTGCTAGCACCACAGTACAAGATGAAATATCATGCAAATGCATCAAAATCTATTACTTCGTATGATCTAGTCTTTACAAAAATAATAGTACAACTTGCATAGTCTTAGAAGACTAGCAGAAAACAAAGTATTACAGTGAAAACATTGAATAACATTGAGTCCATCTTCTTCATGTGACACAGGCAAAACATGTTGGTGGTAGACTCGAGATCCCAAACGAAATCCTCACTCGTCTTCAGAACCATCTGCAGGATGGAATATGCAGCCACAAGGGGGTCAATACAATTTAATGTATTGGGAAGTAACATTGTGTAGGATATAAATGGCAAGACTAATACTACATGCTTATTTGGCTGATTGGAGTTTTGGCTAAGTTTGCATAAAACTAGTTTTCTCCTATCTCTTTTGTAAAACAAACGTTTATTTCCAAAGGGAGGCATCATTGGACTAAGATCCAAGCACCACAACTATTGTTCACTTGGTCAAACTTTTACTTATTGAAAATGGTGTTGAGATTCTTTTGTCATTCCCTGTCCAGTTGCTCATAGATGCCCATAACCGGGGACACGGCTAAGATCTTAGTTTGTCGACTCTATAGAGTTTGTGCACTTTCACCTTCAGACTCAAATCATCCCAAACATCTGATACACCCTGAGTGCATTAAGGAAAGGATAAGATTTATACAAGATCTTTCAGAAGAAATTCCACCACTGTTTGGCTTACCCGTTCCACCTATAATTATGCTACATTTTCTTGTAAACCTGGTGAGTTCATTCAACTTATTTGATCAAGACAGTGCCTATATGACTAAAGGTTGCACGTGAAGCTACTGAACTTAAAAGGACATAGTAATCTCTTTGTTCCTGGGTGGCCATCCACAATGAAAACCTCAACATAACCCAATCACGTCCAAATTCCACCCAGGCGTTTCATTGAATGTTATACCTAGAAATTTCCACAACATCAAGTAAAAACACTTTGTAACATTGCATAGCATCTACTAAGTTAAATAGCTACAACTAACAAGGTAAAAGGGATGGCTACACACTACTAGGATAATAGCACAGCTTAGTACTTAGTAAAATTTCCTATCATGCATACTACTGGAAAAACTCTAATAATGCATATAGAAAATAATAGGTAGTTGATGGTGTGTTACTTGCCTTGTTGAAGTTGGTGAAGAACTCACATTCTCTTCACAAAAGATTGTTGCTCTCCGTACAATCTATTCATTGAAAACGAAATAACAAAAATAAACAAGCATACTATCAAACAAACATGCAAGTGAAGAAAACATACAAAGCAACAATCATGGAAAAAGGGGTTTAACCAAGTTGGTTAGGACAAGGTCAAGATTTGAGTTGGAAGATTCATTCTCTCTTGGTTCAATACTTTTTAAGGAAGTTCCATGGGTTTACTTGAAATGGACTAGGTTGAGTTTGATGTGATCTAACTTTATTATAAACATACTTGTCGATGAAGTTCCAAGAGTTCACCAAGGGTGATCTAACTATTTCAACTAAAGCAACACTTAACAATGTGTAACACTTAGTCATTTTCATCAAGACATTTGAGTGATCTAAGTTTAGTCTTTCCATTTTGGATTTAGGTACGTCTAGGTTTAACTAACTTCATAACAATAAAGAAAATAAGATCAAGTCTTGGGATTTTCCATTTGGGTCAATGGTTGGAAAAAAACAACTTCCTAATTCTTCAACTTGTATGGATTTCTCCAGTCTTCACATGCTTGTCTTCTTGAAGATCGTCTCCATGCTTCTATTGTAGTCTTGTTCCTTGGATGGATTCTTCTCTTGGTCTTGATAAATTGTTCATGGCTTTCTCACTAGTTGGTTTTAGGTGGGATGGGCACAAAATACCAATAAGTCAAATTAGAAAAGAAAGGAAATAAGAAGATAGAGAGAGGAAGATGTTTTCTTCTTGATTTCTTCATATACTTGTACTTCCTTGAGTTGCTTCTAGTTGCTGTGAGTCTAAGTCCTTCCTTCAGTTTCTGCAATGATCTTCCTTGTAGCTCATCATGTTGCCACCAAGTTGAAAATGAAGTACCTCATTGTGCTTGAGTCTTGTTTCTATTTTTCTAACTTGACGAATTCTTGAAGCAAAAATAGGAGAGTGGAGGGGTAGATAGAAAACTAAGGTTCACTACTTGATCTTATATGTGATTGACACATATTAGGGACTTGGTCTTGGCTCCAAATAGCCATAACATCAAAGAATAAAAGGATGGAAACAAATTCTAAGACATGGTAAAATGGATGAATCACTATGTTGGGTTTTTGCTCAAAAAAAACATGGTCATGGTCCAAGGGTGTCCAAAATGGTTAGGAAATGATGTCTCTGGTTCAAGGTTAGCAAAAGTATCAATTTTGCAAAAGGAACTATATAGAAAATATTTATAGATATAAATCTATGTCAAAAATACTCAAATAGACAACTTAATTCTAAAATCCAATTTAACTTGTTCAAAAATTATTTTGGGATAGAGGGTATGAAAGTACACATCCTAAGGTTTCAAAATATATTTTATTTGCAATTTTTGGATTTGTAGAATTTGAATTATGCCAAAATTCATCAAACAAGAATATTCAAATTTGAACCAATTTAAGTTTGGCAATTTTTAATTTGAATAGTGCTAAAAATTCTAAAGATCCAGGGGATTTCAAAAAGTCTAAGTTTGCTAAGTTTGGACTTATGGACCAAAAGTTATGATGGTTCAAAGTTCTAGGGACTAATCTGCAAAATTGCCATTCCATTCTTATTCGGAACTAATTCCAGAGGCGGGCTGGGCTCATATTGGATATTTGCCGCGCGGGGCGACAGACAGAGATTGGGCCTGGGCCAGCTACGCGCAGCGCTGAGCAGCAGATAGAACTTTAACGCGCTGCAGACTTGGCGCGTTTCTATTGGCTGATACCTGTTGGGTGAGTAGATCTAACTGCGGCCGTTGGATTTAGATCTAAGGGACAGAATTGAAAGAATGGGAGAGAGGGGCACACCGCTGGGGGCTGGCCAGAAATGGAGGCGACGGTGGCCGGAGTTCTCGGATCTTCACCGAGGCGACGCTACAGGGGGTCTCCGGGCTCGGGGAGACCACAGAGGGGCTCAGCGATGGACAGCAGGGCGAATGGTGGTGACGGCGAGCACTCCCGCGTGGTGGTTTTCCCGCATGATGCTGATGGAACTCGTCGGGGCTCCGGTGAGCTTCAGAATGGATGGCGCGATCGCTTCATTGTAAGAAAAATTCGAACCCGGGTCTTAGAATATGCGCACGGACAATGGGAGGAAGAGGAGAGGAAAAACAGGGTCGGGGACCTTCTCCCTCGGTTGGAATCAATGACGGACGGCGACGGGCAGGAGCTCCTCCGGCGAGAGATCTAGATGGCCTCGGGGAGCGATTAGGGAAGGAGTCAGAGGGGAAATGACGAGCAGGGACAGGGCTATAAGGTGCTGGGCTCGGGCAGAATTGTTGTGCCCTTAATGGAGAGGAATCAAGGCGCAAAAATTCAGGAGAAAACGTCTCCCTTCCATTTCCGGGGGTTGATGACGGGTGACGTTATCAATGACGTCAGCATTTTTTTTCTTGTTTTCCTTGTTTTCTTATTTATTTTATATTTTCTGTTTAATTAATCCAAACAAGGTCAAATAAATTTCTAAATTCATGTAATATTAATACCTTTCAAACAGAAACATTTTTATAAACTTTTCAACACATTTTTATTTTTGAATTTTGAAATTTGAATAATTCCTTAATAGTAGCTTAATGTGATTTTTAAATTAGAAAAGAAATAAATTATGAATATTTGCCAAATAGAATTGCAGTGACTTACTACAAGTTGTAAACTTAATTGTGAAAGTCATTACATCTTATTTTCATAATTTTATATTTTAAAATAGGGGGTAAACCTAATAGCAACTTATGCAATTTTTGTAATAGACAATAATTAAAGTGAATAATTAGGAAGATAGAAATTTGATAATTAACTATTTGGAAACATGTTTCTTCCAAGTCCTTTTATAAAAAGGAAATTAGTGAAAACCATTTTGTTACTGGATCATTTGTTGAAAAGCGATATAGTTGATTTTTGTATTTGAAAAATATTTTCAATAACTAAATAGTTGGAGAAATAAATATTATCAATAACTAGGGGTTGAAGAAACATTTGGAAAACTTACATCTAGTAAACAATTTTACATTATTAAGGTTTGATAAGACAAGAATGTAGTCATAAAACTATTTTCAAGTTCAATTAAAATATTAAAGATGGGGAAAACAAATCTTAGGGTTTTGGAAAACACTAGCAAATTTGGATTATAAAATCCAGTAGCATTGGAAAACAAATAATATAACCTTTGTGTTTGAGTTTTATTTGTTTTTGGTGGCTTGCTTTAATAGAAAACAAAAAGTTTTAAATATTTGTTATTTTTGAGTTTCTCCAAAAATCATAGATGTTACAGCTATGTCCAATGATTATCAATCTATCATGTTCTTTTATGTGTATGTTATTTATGATCTTGCATGCTCTCCATTGCTAGTAGATGCTCTAGCCAAGTAGATGCTTGTGACTCCAAGAGGGAGTATTTATGCTTGATAGTGGGTTCATGCCTCCTCACCACCTTGCTCGAGTGAAAGAAACATAAATGGGTGGGGGATGTGCCGTTGCCATTAGGGAGAAAACAACAATGCTTTGTCTAAGGATGATGTTATTGTTTAAGTTACACACTTTGCTTACTGCGATTATCTGTTGCTTGCAACATAATACCCAAGGTTTGCCTGGATGACACTCTGAGGGTGAATTATTAGTCATAGATGCAGTTGGATAACGGTCTATTACTATGTGATTCATGCGGGCATTACAACAAAATTCATAGACCGTTATCCAACTGCATCTATGACTAATATTCCACCCTCCGAATATCATCCGAACAAACGTTGGGTATTAAGTTGCAAGCAACAGATAGTTGTAGTAAGCAAAGTGAGTAATGTAAACAATAACATCATCCTTAGACAAAGCATTTTTGTTTTCTCCCTAATGGCAACAACACATCTCTCGAGCACAGATGCAAAGGAGGCATGAACAATCTATCGAGCATAAATACTCCCTCTTGGAGTTACTAGCATCTACTTGGCTAGGGCATCTACTAATAACGGAGATCATGCAAGATCATAAATAACATATGCATGAAGATAACATGATAGATTGATAATCAGAAGACATAGCATTCAACATTCATCACATCCCAGCAAACACAACATGTAGCATTGCATAAAGATGATCTTGATCATGTTAGGCAGCTCACAAGATCTAACCATGAGGTACAAAGTGGAGAGAACAACCATCTAGCTACTGCTATGGACCCGTAGTCCAGGGATGAACTACTCACACATCACTTCGGAGGAGGGCATGGTGGTGTAGACCCCTCCGGTGATGAATTTCCCTCCCGGCAGGGTGCCGGGGAGAGCTCCAGAACCCTCCCTGTCGTGGGATAATCACGGCAGATGTTACCAGGGGTAACTGATCTTGGGGCAAGTCGACACAGGCGTTCGGGAGAGGGTTTAGCTCAAAGGAAGACATGATACAACTTGATCTGACAGCCGGCAATCGAAGTCGCCGGATCTCTATTCTCGATACAATAACTCGATTAGGGTTTACACTGGATACTCGATACCACTCGATATTGCTAAGGTTCTCAAATCTCTATATCAATCTATATCCGAGGGTCGGTTTATATAGTACCCGTACCCCCCTAACTTACTTTACAAGGCACACCCGGGTCCTACCCAGACACGGCGTGGTAACCCTAACTTTCCTTTACAACACCCACAATCCGGGTCACTAGGCCCACGAGCTTGGGCCTCCACAAACATCTTTATCCCTAGCCGTATCCTGCTCACTGTCTCTGGGCCGGGTTATTCCTCGGATCTTGGCATACCGGGTTAGCATCCCCCCATCAGTAGTCCCCAGAATAGCCTGGGCTTCACGGATCTCCTTGAAGCGCTTGCTATTCCTGAAAAGATATCAATCACACGGGCACATGGAAACCAGGTTAAGATGTTTCAACATCCAGCTAGGCCTTGCTCCTTGGTGACCACGCGATAATTCAGGTTTTTCCCTCCAAACACCTTGGTTCAAAACTTCTGGATCCAAATCATAGTAGCAACGCCAAGATCCTATGCTTGACAGTTAATCCCATCATCGCGGAACGAATCCCCTTCTTTCTTTATCCGGATGCTTTACTCAATACTGGGCGCATATCTCGCAAGAACTTTAAATTAATAGCCGTTTTACCCCCACAATTCCCGGCCTCCACTCACCGAACCGGGCTTATCCAGTCACACTATAAAAAAGCTCCTTAGGAATGACTCGAACCCTAACGGCTCATTTCCCCCACTCCATTCCTTTCTCCTCTTGAGCTCTCTTTCTTCCTGAGCGCCACCACGGACCTTCCACGCACGTCACCGGAACCCATTGCCCGAAGGCTACGCTCCGCCACCGGTCGCTCCGCGCCACCGCCAAGATCCGCCGGCGAATTCTCATCCGGCCCACCAAGAACCGCGAAAGGACACCAGGCCTGCGCCATCTGCCTCCGCAAGGCCTCCCTCGGATCTCCTCCGGTAAGCCTTTTGCGTTCATCAACTTCCCCTCGCAACCTCTGATTTTTTTTCTCAGATCAGATCTAGATCCGTCCGCCTCAGATTTCTTGGCTAGACCGGATTAGGCTACCCATAGTCTCTTTTAGTTCGCACAAAGGATAAAGCGCATACTCCAACCAACTCGCCTACTGCCCACGATCATTACCTTCGCCACGAATTTGAAAATAAAACTTCCAATCTAGGCTCGTACTGTCCAAGATTTCCGCCCCTGCATCAGTCACTCGGCTGGACTGCTCCTTTTTAATCCCCTTTATTCACATTTGGCACTTAAGCCACTGCCCATCGTTTTCAAAAAGCTTCTTTACCATTTAGACCCCATAAATTTCTCCATAACACGCGATACCCGGAACTTCCGAGCTTGACTCTACGGGCTAACACCCGGATCTCCTGCCATACCTCAATACCATCCGGCTGATACCTGGCCGTTTCATAGCTTCCATGTCTTAATCCTCTTCTTATTTGATGCCTTGCAGGTCAACCACATGGCTCCCAAGAAACAGGCGAAAACCCCAACCAAGACTAAAGCCACCAACACCATTTCCGCCAACTGGGGGCGGTCGATGGTCACGAAGGCCAAGTTGGAGGAGCTAGTGGAGCTGGGAGTTCTCCCTCCTCAGGAGGATATCCAATGGAGGGTGCCGGGTAAGGAGACCCGGCCCACCCCTACAAAAGACGAGGTAATCTGCTTCGTGGAACATGTGACCCGGGGTTTTCGCCCACCCGGTCATCCTTTTTTCCGTGACATTCTTAGTCACTATGGCCTTCGCGTCTTCGACATCGGGCCCAATTCCGTGCTAAATATTACCCACTTTATTGTCCTTTCTGAATCCTATTTATGCACTCCACCAAACCTAGCTCTTTTTATCGAGCTTTATCAATGCAAACCATGCCGCGAAAGCGGTGATGGGGCGCTTCTCACTTGCGGCGGGGTTTCGATCCAGCGCCGCAAGAACTCTCCGATGCCATCCCTCACCCTTAATTCTCATGTCAAACACTGGCAGCTTTCTTATTTCTACTGCCAGGACACTTCCCCATCCGGCCAAAAGAAACTGCCGGGTTATTCTGATGGTCTTCTTGATATCTCTGATAAATTTAGTGCCTTTGCCCCTGACTCAGATAGGGAGGCAATCCAACCTCTGCTATACAAACTCGCCACTCTTAGAGCCCAGGGCCTCATTGGGCTCAACCTAGTGAAGACCTGGGTCGACTTCAGAATTCAACCCAACTCCATCCGCACAAAGCTGATGTGCGAGTATTCTGGGGAACCTTCTGATCCACTACGATACTCTGACAACATCTTCGCAGTCGGCGACACTCTCAAGACCATCAAGGGTTTTCTTACGGAGAAGCTCGAGGTAATCCGGAACATATCCGGGTTAGAGCCCTTCACACTTGAAAACCCGGCCCCCCAGGTAAAAACCCGACTCTGACGCCTTTACTTTCGCTCTTTCCACTTGATGCAACTGATAACCCGTACTTTAACGCCTTTCAGGATTATGACGACTTTTGGAACACCAATACCCCCCCTAGCTCCGAAGGTCCAGAGGAGCAAGAAGCTGTTCACTCAGACGAAGGTACTCTCTGAGTTTTACTTGACTCGTTTGAACTCACCGTAACCCCTTTATTTCCAACTGTAACCTTGATGACATTCAGAACAAGAAGATGACGAGGAAGAAGATTCGGACGGCAAGGTAGAATCTGCCAGTGATGAGGAAGAACCGGAGCCGGCAACCAAAGCCGGATCTAAAAGAAAAGCTCAAGGAGCCGCCTCCAAGGTTTCATCCCCCTTCACACATTCACTTTATATTACCGTAATGATATTCTTGAACCTTTCTTGACGTTATTCCACTGGTCAATCTTGAAGGGGTCGCCCACGCCTAAGCGCAGGTCGACTCGAAATCACCCGGGTAACGACGCCCTTAACCCGGGTTCTTCACCGCTCCCCACTCGGCAAGCTGGTACTTGCTCTATCTTTTCTTGGTTAGCACGATTTCCTCAAAGCATTCTCGCATAATATTTAACTTGACATTTTCCAGCCTCCCCCGGGTCTGACGATGGATTTCCTTGTGACTTTGCGGTGAATGCCGGGTAAAATCCCCTTCCAGATACTTTCCGATACTTCGTCATCTTTTCCTGACTGCATATTTAGCTGCTTTGTGATAACATCTACAGGGCCACGGTCGCTGTCAGCGATCAAGAGGATTCGGAAGATAAGGGCCCGGGTAAGGGGAACCCAGCTGATAAAACTGCAACCGCGTCTGGCGATGAAGAACAAACATCGCCGGCTAAACCGGACCAGCAGGAAGCCGAATATCCAATTGCTTCTCATGCTAGCAAGGGAAAGACCACCGCCTTAGGTGCAGAAGGAGTGTCGGATTCCAACGTGCAAATGACCCGGGTTCCACCTCCTTCTAAGAAGAAAACCTCTTCTAGGAAATTCCAAGGACCCGGGTCCTCTGACACGAATAAAGATACTTTCGAACAATTGATGGACAAGCTTCTCACCATGAAGGCTTCGGAGAGCGAGACTTTAGAGCGCATGGCTGCAGAGCACCAGGTAAGAGCGCTTGTTATCTTATATTCCCTATCTAGTCCCCAAGTTCCGAGTATAACTTGCAAAAGTTATGCTTGGTACTTCTCACCATATTTTTCTTGCCATAACACTCATCTGATTCTTGCACCCTTTTACACTTACAGGCGCATGTAACTCGGTCTGATGAAACCTTGCTGAAGACTGAACAGCTCCTTCTTGCCGAGATAAAACGCCGAGAAATCCTTGAGGATAATATGAAAACTTTGAAGAAGGATGTCTCCAAATACAAGGAGAAGTGCCTCGCCGCTCGGGCCGATTTGAAGAAGTTATCGGATCAAGTCTCCGATACTTATCAGATCTTACTTAGTAAGTGTTTGCCTGCCGGCTAAGTTTTTGCCTGCCGACTAATTTTTGCCTGCCGACTAATTTTTGCGTGCCGACTAATTTTTGCCTGCCGACTAATTGTATACCCGGCTGCTACTGATACGTTCTTGCTTCTGTTTCCACTATAGGTGCGAACCTTGCAGTTCCAGAGGAAGATGCTATTGTCAAGGTTAGGACCCTGAAGACTGTGCTCCGGACTTTCTTTGCCGGCAACAAATTTATATTGAATGCCATTAATTGGCCCACGGAAGCCTATCCGGGTGAAGAGAACCTTGTCCAAGCCTGTTCCACTGTACCCGGATGGATTGAACTCTGGAAGCGTTCGTCCTGCCGTACTGGTATAGTGCGGGCTTTGACCTTGGCCAAAGCCTACTTTCCGAAGCTTGACCCGGCGAAGATAATCTCCGGGTTTCCTGAGTTCAAGGCGGATGGCGCCAAATTTACGCCGAAGGATTTCAAGGCCATTCAGTCGGCAGTGCGCCCCTCTGCCACCACTCTAGCCGATAGCTTGAACCTTAATACACTAATGGCTGCGTATGACGCTGATGACAAGATTATCACAGAGGAAGCACCCCCGCCCGTTGACCTCTTGGAGAAGTGGGCTGATTACTCAGCTAAGAAGAAGGAGGCAACTTCGAAGAGGGAGGCCGACTTAAAATCAGGGCCGTCCGCCTCTACACCGTCCGTCCTTCCTCCTATCCGCCCCGGCGCGGTGAGTCCGGGTGGCTCTGCCAAAAAAGCTAAGAAGCAGGTCCAGGAGCAAGACCCGGAAGATCGCGCTCAGGAGGCCGAGTAGAATAAGGATGTCATAATACCTTAGTCACATGGGATCTTTTTGTTTGAGCTATTTTATTCTGTTAATGGTGCGCCTGTGCACTTCTGATACCGATGCAAAAGCTTGTAATATACTTCTATTTGGTGACATATTTTCGCGGCTTTCCTAGCCTTTTGATAATCATACTTTTTGCTGTTCTTCTGAACTTGTTCTTGATACCCATCTCTCTTTTTAGCTCCCTTCATAAGACTCTTTTTTTTTTTTCGAGACCAGGGGCTTTGATAAGTGAAATTCTCTTGAAGTTCCCAAGACTCGGATGATAGGGCCGTTTTGAACCTTGGCATCAAAGTGGTTTGTTTCTGTTACGAAGTCCCCAGTCCCCATGACCCAAAGGACGAGTCATGAGGGTGTGGCCTTTCTCAGAGGACAAATCATTCCCTACCAAGGCAAAACCCTAAAACCATCTCATGTAAATACTGAAGTTATGCTTGATAATCACTGAGTTTCCGGCTTATCAGCCTTGTACTGTGCATAAACTTGTGGTTTAGATGACCCTTTTGACTATCTTATACTATAAGCCGGCTTTCGCGTGGATACCATGTTGTTACATCCATACGAGAACAGTGTCAGGCAAGTCCCATTGGGCTCCATGGCTGATTGTAATCGTAAGCGAACGAATCATGCCACTTTAGTGCGAGTCACATCAAGCTTAAGTAAGATAAGTCAAGAAAAATTGGCTTCTTTGCCCAGTCATAAGATTGCAACCGTGCTCGTTTGCGAGGAATCGGCCCTTATAACTTATAGCTATCTATGCCGGGTCATTCGGGTTAGTGGTTGGTTACCTGAGCAACCAACCCCCAAGACCTACATGCAATCGATGCTTTTGATGATACTGAATTATCGATGTCGCATAGGTACTACTTACTTGTGATAAAGGCGAAAAGACATAGGACTTGATAACCATCTCTTTATTGATACCAGAAATTTTGGGTCAGCAGGCCGCCTCATTAAAAACCTTCCAGTCCCCTTAGGTACCCTGGGTAGGAAAAGAGCGCGTCTGAAACCTGCCGCCCGTTACATTACTCAGTTCTTTGTAAGCACTGGTCCTGATTCGGCCTGACCAATGCACATCCTCCATAAGTTGAACTTTTTCCTGATGAGTACCGGGTTTGCCAGCCAACCCGGGTGGGGTGTCTCCATGACTTTGCTGGTTGTTGGCGGCCGTGTAACTTCTTCCTTTACAGCAGACTGCTTGGGAGAGTCAACTTCGATTAAGGCCACCATTTTAGCATTTTGCGTGACCTTGGACTTTGCTTTTTCGCCTTCAGTACTTGGCTTCTTTGATGTAGTTCTGTCCTCCGGGTCTGCTTGAGACCGATAGTGCTTGAGTTCTTCCTTTCTGCAAGCTTGCTCGGCCATTGCTGCATCTCCTTCGTCGCATTCAGCGGCTATGTCTCGATTTCCGTGTATGGTTATAGTCTTCTTGGGACCCGGGATTTTTAGCTGTAGATATACATAACACGGCCTAGCCATGAATTTGGCATAAGCCGGCCTTCCAAACAGCGCGTGATAGGGGCTGCGTAATTTCACTACCTCAAAGGTTAGCCACTCAATTCGATAGTTATCCTTTGATTCTCCGAAAGCTACCTCTAGTGCGATTTTTCCCTCGGGGCATGCTGAATGACCCGGCACTATTCCATGAAAAACTGTTGAGCTTTTTTGCAGTTGAGATTCCTTGAGACCCATGCGTAGGAAGGTTTCCCAATACAGTATATTGATGCTGCTTCCACCATCCATTAAAACCTTCTTTAGCTCGTACCCATTAACTTGCGGTGCGACTACTAGTGCCAAGACTCCTGGGTGTTCCACTCTTTCTGGGTGATCCCTTCTGCTCCATGTTACCTCCTGTTCTGACCATCTCAAGTATCTCGGGACGGCTAACGAAACTGAGTTGACTGCTTGCTTCAGTATCTTTTTGTCCTTGTTAGATCCTCCCGTGGTATGCACATGATATTGACCCAATTGTTTGGGGTTAGCCTGGAAGCCTCCAGCTCCCCCTTGGTTGTTGCCCTGGTTTCCAGCTGCCGGGTTTCCGGCTGGGGGTGGTCCATTGCCAGGGTTTCCACCCGGACCTGGCCCTCCTCCTCGACCTGTACCTCGCATAGCCCTGTTTACTTCTTAGTTTTTCCATCTTTGCAAGTCGGCGCACTGCTCCAAGGAGTGGTTAGCCGGCCTGCCGTTCCTGCTGTGTTTTGGGCACGCCATTCTGAAGATGTCCCAACTATTACTCGGCCGGGGCGGCCCTTGGTAGTTTCCTCCGTTGTGATTCCCAGTATTGAAATTTCCTTCTGCTCTGGGTCTTGAAGACCCGGCTTCTGTATTGGCGACAAACTCGGAGCCTCCTTCGAAGGGACGCTTGTTCTGACTACTTCCATTGTTTCCTGACGCTGTTCCGTTGCCGGTTCTTCCATTACCGCTTATGTTTGCTTTTGTCTTCTTGTCATCAGCTTCTTCTTCTGTGGTATCTGTCGCAGCGTGTTTGTTGCACGCATCCATCAATTCTCCCATTGTGACTTCTGACGCATTTCGACTGGACTTCATGCGAGTTAACTTTTGCACTAAAGGTATATACTTGCATGTTTTTGCCATGGCTTGTAGCGCATCCTTGGGCTGGATGTCTGTGGATGAGTGAAGTATCTCCATAACCCGGCGCACCCAACTGCGCGCCGATTCTCCCTTCTTTTGGACGCATCGCTCTAGATCATCAATGGTGAATAATTTCCTGCAGGTTCCGTGAAAGTGTTTGATAAACGCGGTCTTCAATTCCTCCCAAGACTTGATCGATCCCTCTGGTAGATTGGTGAACCACAATTTTGCTGCTCCTTCAGACATCATCAGATACATGAACTTGGCTTGGAGGTTCTCGGACGCGTTGCGGATTGACATTGCCATCTCGTAACTGCTTAGCCACGTTTCGGGATCCATGGTTGGCTCATAATTCACTACTTTCCCTGGCTCTTTGAACTTTTCCGGGTAAGGTTCAGCTCTAATATTGTCCGAGAGACACTTGGGCCCCGCAAGAATGATTGAAGCCGGCCTTGCCCTGGAAACGTGTGATGCCGCGGGGGGCGCGTCTGGGCGCTGTGCTGCGGGAGGCCCATGCGCCGCAGACCCGGCCGCGGCCCTCCGAGCCCTAGAACTGTCCACGACGGCCTGTGCTGCTGATACTGCCTGAGCGCGGGGAGGAGGCGGCATTTGCTGCTGCTCTTCCCTCCGCCGTGCCGAACTCGTTTGTAAATTCCCTTGCTGCTGGCTGACATATGGCGTCCCGTGCATTCCGCTTCTGTGATCCGGGTAATTGGCTTGCTGCGCCACCGCAGTGTGCAACAGCTCGATGGCTTGCCGAGTCTTCTCTGCATGGGGCGATTCTCCCACAGGTATTTGATTCAATGCGAGTGTCGCCGCATATACGTTGTCCATAGGATTGTTGTAGTGGCCAGCTGGCGTGCGGAATCGCGATGGTGGCGGCGGCAGTAGATCGTTGCCGGTTGTGACTCTAGTTTGCGGTGGGGGTAACCCGGTCCGTTCATTCGCCGGACGTGTCGCTGCTGTTGTCTGTTGGGGTGCGGTTCCCTGGTTCACCACCGGTATCGGTTGATCCTGAGGCGTGATGAACAAATTAGCCGGATTAATAACCCCGCCCGTTGCTGGCAACCTGGTGTGGTGCCTTTGATGTATCCTGGACGTTTCCTCTCGAAGCCGGGTTTCCAACGCGTCTAGCTCGCGCCGCCGGGTGGCCATCCCCTGTCTATCTGCTTCCACTTGCCTTCTTTGCTGTTCCAATGCACGACGAGCCACGTCCAGATCTCTAACACGCTCTGCCGCGTTTTCTGGGGTGATAACAGTGGCGAGGACTGTAGGATCCAAGATCAAATTATTATCGAACAGGGCCGGGTGACGCGGATTCGAGGGACCCGCCCCTGGTGTCCGATTGGCTTGAAACCCGAACATGTTGGCGTGTTGCTCCTCATCTGCCGCGCGACTGGTGACCGATGCTGACTCTCCATCGACCCGGGTCAAGACCGGGTCTCCGTTAACCGCGCCCTGTTGCTGGGCCACTGCCCCGACTGGTGCCGCGGCTGTGTTTCCTTGGTTAGCCGCGGGGGCTGCATAGACTGCAACTCGGCGCGCGACATCCGGTGTAAATTCAGGCTGTTCCTCTTCACCGTTCTCCTCATACCGGTTTTCCAGTAGATCCAGGATAGACCCGGTGTCATCTTCTCCTTGGACCCGGTCGCGTGGGGTCCATGCCGGCTCCTCCGGCTGTTCCCACTCCGCGATGGGTTCTTCTGCTGGATATGTCGTTCCCGTTGACTCTTCATCATCTGATCGGATAGACGTGGCTTTTCCTGGCATAGAATCAGATCCAACGTTGTCAGGGACCGAATTGGAAGCACATACCATACCGACGAAGACGTTGATCCGGCCGATTGTTATGACGGATCCGGTTTCGAGGTGATCCGACTCCGGCCCCCAGCCGGAATCGTCCACCACCTTTTCTCCTTCGTGGTCGATGTAGATCTCGCCGATGAAAAGACTCTCCATGCCCTTCCGAGCTTCTCCCGTGATGTAGACACCTTTGGACGCAGGCCCCACGGTGGGCGCCAACTGTCGTGGGATAATCACGGCAGATGTTACCAGGGGTAACTGATCTTGGGGCAAGTCGACACAGGCGTTCGGGAGAGGGTTTAGCTCAAAGGAAGACATGATACAACTTGATCTGACAGCCGGCAATCGAAGTCGCCGGATCTCTATTCTCGATACAATAACTCGATTAGGGTTTACACTGGATACTCGATACCACTCGATATTGCTAAGGTTCTCAAATCTCTATATCAATCTATATCCGAGGGTCGGTTTATATAGTACCCGTACCCCCCCCTAACTTACTTTACAAGGCACACCCGGGTCCTACCCAGACACGGCGTGCTAACCCTAACTTTCCTTTACAACACCCACAATCCGGGTCACTAGGCCCACGAGCTTGGGCCTCCACAAACATCTTTATCCCTAGCCGTATCCTGCTCACTGTCTCTGGGCCGGGTTATTCCTCGGATCTTGGCATACCGGGTTAGCATCCCCCCATCACTCCCCATCTCGGGATGACGAGGACGGAGGACTCGGGTGTTTTTGGGGAGAAGTGGAATATATTTAGGGTTTACGCCTCGTGGGGATTAAATAGGCGAAAGGGCAAAGGTGGTGGAGGCCTGGGGGATGCACACCACCCCACGGCGAGGCTAGGGGGCGCGCCTCCCTATGGTGTGGGCCCCCTGAGGCCCCCCTCCGGGTCTCTCCGGGACTCCGTGGAACCTTCCGGAATTATAAGACTTCCGGGCTTAGAATTTTCCAATTCCGAGAATAAAATAACTTTTTTGAAACTAAAAATAGCAGAAAACAGGAACTGACTCTGTGACATCTTGTCAATAGGTTAGTCCGTAAAATCGATAAAAATGATGTAAAGTGTATAACAAACATGTGGGAAATAACATGAAAACAACATGGAACATAAGAAATTAGGGATACGTTTATGACGTATCAGAGGCTCCCAACAATATCCCGCGAGCTACCAAAACTCCGAGATAGCAACATGGCCTCAAAAGCTTCCAAAGCTCCGAGGCAACAATCAATCGTCTAGGGAACTCCAAGTACCCAAGAGGACAAGCTCAAGGACACTCCAAGAACCCAAGTGTAACAAGCTTCTCAACCTTTCACTCGAATGAGTCCTCGTAGAGAAATCAAACTGATGCAACATACGCAATGCCAAGAACATAAGAAGTTCTCAAATCCTTCACTCTCAAATCCCACCAAAGATATAAATGCTATGGGGGGAGAAGAGAGGAAGAAAAATGAAGAACTCAAGAAATGAATCCACAAGATCTAGATCTAAAGACTTCCCCTCACTAAGAGGAGAGATGGATTGGTTGAATAGTAGATCTAGATCTCCTCTCTTTTTTCCACTAATTGGAGGCAAGAATCGTGGAGGAATAGAGAGAAAGCAAGCTCCAAGAGGTTAACAATGGTGGAGGAAAACTTTCTTAAAAGGTAGGTAACCATTGGGGAAGAAGACCCCTTATATAGGACGCCAAAATCAGCCCGTTGGGGGCATGCGCATCCCCGCCCTCCAGGACGGCCACCTAACAAAGCCGCCCGACCTAGGAGGCCTCAGCCCGGCCTAGGCCGGCCTCCTAGTTTTCAAAAAAGTTTCTACACTAAAAAGCGATATCTTTTGCATCCGGACTCCGTTTTCGAAGATCTTAGGCTCGTTGAAATCGTGACAACGACCACAAAAAGATTATGCAAAGAAACATCCTAGTAAATCATTGGAGGGTAAAACAAAATGATAAAAGATTTGATCTCTATATAAAGGAATAACGAGTAAAATCTCCAATATCAAAAATGCAATAAGTGTTTCATGCGAAACCCCTTTTTGATGGACTTGAGCTTGTATTGAAGCACATTAAAACCTATAAAACCAAACATGGATAAAATATAAATAAGAACCAACAAAGATGATGCCAAGTATGCAAAGGTTTGATGTCTCTCCGAATCATACGATCAAGTTGATAATATGAGAGCCCCTCTTGATAGCACGGTTACCTATCCTATAACCCGGTCTCCCAACTAATGCTATGAGAACGGTAAAATAGAAAACCTATCAAGACCATATATTTTCCTTGAGAATTCCACTTGAGATAGATTATGAAGATCTTGACCTCCTCAAGATGGAACATCTTTATTAAGTTTGCTTTGCTCGGTGAAGACACATAGATTGCTCCTCCATACGCCATTATGGGATAGGCTCTTTCAAGTCCAATTTCACTTGGACATTATCTCCAAAATAGTGGCAAGACCTAAGCATGTGATCTCTTTGATATGCTCCCCTTGGACTTGCACTTCTTAAACTTGATGACGACCACAACTTGACGTCATCCACCATGGACTATATGAAATATTCCTTTTGATGCGAGCACATGGAAAGATACCTAACCCCACATAGATATACCGCATATACATATAATGGGTCAGAACAGAAAGCTATATGAACAATTACTTACCATACCTTCATCCCACATGGTACATCTTTTAGCGATGTGAGTTGATCAATATTAACCATCGCTTAGCACTTTGCCTTTATCAACCTTGTATTTTTATTCTCTATTCATAATAATGATGTCTTGAAGGTAAATATGAATGTTCACACAATATTCTTCTTCAAGACAGACTTGCAATATGCTAGACTCTCTCATGACCAAACTTGGGATATTCACATGAATAGCACCTTGGTCATCACTTGATCATCTTGAATCCAACACAAGGACATCAAGCATTTCCTACGGACAAACTTTACAAGTATAGCTCAATGCAATCATTAGTCCATAGTGATTGCCATGAATTACTAAAACCACATATAGGGAACCATGCTCTTCAACAAGCCTATAAGATCAAATCGAAACAGGAGCACAAGCCTATAAGATCAAATCAAAAGGGCGGGAAACTTGTGCCCCGACCCTTGCAAATCCTGTGATATCCTAAATAGAAAACCCTAAATATAGAACTCCTTCTCCCCCTTTGTCATCAAGACTCCAAAAAGGAGAAAAAGATCTCAACTAGCGTCCCAAGAGATCACTCGATAACCTCTTCATCATCTTCTTGATCCTCTTCCTGCTCTTCTCCACCTTGGTTGCCGGCATCATCAAAGTCATCATCATCTTCATACTCGTCTTCATCATCCCCATCATTCGGAGGCACCCCAAAGTAGAAGTCATTGTCACAGATCTCAGGCATCTCAATGGGAACAAAAGCAGCAACAAGTGAAGGAGGATCAGCAGGCACATCAATCCCAACATTCCTCCTATCAGCGTTTTGTATACACCTATTTTCCTTAGCTAGATCCCTAGCCTCATAAGAAATGGCTCTAGTTTCATTGCACATGTTGAACATAGCCTTGAAGAACTTGGCAATGCCACTAGAAGACTGACGCTGAGTACCACCACTAGAAGTGCCCGAAGGAGTGTGAGACATCTTGGCTTTTTCCTTTGCAAACTATCAGATCTCCGGACCACGGATTAGAGAGGGAGTTAACTTCTTTGGCCAAACAACCGGATAATGCTCCATGATTTCTTCCCCAACCTTGGAGTTGATGAACCTCTGGATATAGGGACCATATGTCCGCTTCCTCTTTTCCATAACTCCCATGCAAATCTCATGATAGAGAAAATCCATCACATCAATCGTATTCTGGTTCTTGGGCTTGGTGATGAACATGAGGTTAACCATGAAAGCCCTAATAGCATCTAGTTTTAGTTAATGTAGCACGACACGGCATGACATAGGCTAAACAAATGCAAAAGCTGAAACAAATGCATTACTCCATATAAACTCAATCAGTGCAAGTGAGACTAGCAGGCACTCCTATTGACAAGTTTGATACTTCTAATCAGTGATTTAAGAGATTTTCTTACTTCTACTCAGAGATTTCCATATTACAGAGAGTATTTCAGAGAATATTTTCTTACTCGTAGATCTGAAATAAAGTGGACAAATAGTTTTTGGACAATGTGTGTACAAACACAGATTCAGTTTGCACGGGTACAAATTAAGTTCAATTTGCAAGCAAGAAAATTCAGTTCAGTTTACTTCTAAGCAAAATTTTAAAATTTTGAGTACTCCTTGCAAATTTGCAACTGGAGTAAAAAAACTACTCCTACTCACAAGCAGTATACCTGAAAATATTTCCTCAGCTTTTATATCGGAAAAGAGTACACAATTCTATCGGAAATGATGGTATGGGACAACTTCTTATTCAGTCAGTTGGCTTTATACAACATAGAAATACTATACAACATACTCCATTCGAGTAGAAAGATTGAGAATTAAATGGCGAGTGAGGTAAGAGGCATGCATACACCAGAAAGTTTCGATCATTCAGCTTTAATTCCATCATTCAGTTGTCATCTTGAAAAGAAAAGAAAAGCTGAGGATGTGTATGCGATTTACCTCAAAGAAAAATTAGCGTCACATCGAATAGATCATAAGCTGACCAAAAGAAAGAAAACTGGAAACTAAAATTTAGCAGGATAAACACTAATTATCTACGACGAAAGAGAGATATAAAATATAGTGCCTTCAAGCAAAAATTGCTACTCCGGTAACACATATTTCAAGCAAAAAATGTAGTGCCTTCAAGAAGATACATTCAGCCTCATTATGATTCAACAAGTCAATCAAATACTATAGAGAAGTAACACTACATAGCAGCAACATACATAGTACATGCATACACTGGCAGCAGCAATCAAACACTACAGAGCAGTATATACCAGAGAATTTTCAAGGAAAAATCTTGAATTTACCGAAAAAATCATGAATTGTAGAGAAATCAAGCAGTTACTGTCTAATGATGCATTAACTACTCAAGCAAGAGTACAAGAAATTAAAAACAATATTTAATTTAAAGCACTAAAACTCTACATGGTCTAAGGAACAACTAACAACGAGACTCTCAACAGAATGAAGAAGCATAAAGCCAACTGACCGAATAAAAAGTTGCAACATATCATCATTTCCGATTATACAGAACAATGATACACAATGGATTCAGATTGCAAGCATATCCATCTAACTGTTCTCTTGTATGGAGTATATGTATGCTCAGGGTATATATATATGCTCTTGGCATAGATACCTCAGGAGTCAGGTGTTGCCTGTGTTAGAGATAGAGTCCAATTGTAGTCATGTTCGGTTATCTGAAACCGAACATACAGAAGACATCGAGTCCTACTCGGGTTGTAAAGCTTGGTGCCGCAACGCACCACCCCATATAAATATACGAACCCGTGGCCTTGTCTAGGCATTCCAAGTAGAATCGATTCAATACTTTTACATGGTATCAGAGCCTCCCTCTTCCGAAAAATCCCCTCGAAATTAGATCTATTGGTGGCTCGAATTGAGTATAGCAAGGTTTTGATCAAGGAGCAGCCATGGCGTCATCCAGTACAAGCGCTGCCACACCAAACCTTGGCAATCCGCCGTCAGGAAAATTGACAAGATCCAATTACCCAATATGGAAAGCCCAAGTGCTTCCTGCTATTCGAGGTGCAATGCTAACTGGTTTTCTTGATGGATCAGATGCCACACCTCCCATGAAAATTGCTACTTCAGAGAAGGATCTGACATTGGTGTTAAATCCCTAGTATGCAACTTGGGTCTCCAAAGATCAACAGGTTCTCAGTTTTCTCGTAAATTCACTGTCACGAGAGATTCTTATGCATGTTCTTAGGCTTGAGCATGCCTGTGAAGTTTGGAAAGTGGTGGAAGAGATGTTCGCATCACAGAATAGATCTAGGGTCACGAACCTGAGAATTGCGATGGAAAATACCAAGAAAAATAATATGTCAACTAAGGCATTTTTTGCTAAGATGCAAGGTTTTTCCGATGATCTTGCAGCAACCGATAAGCCAATGGAAGAAGAGGAACTCGTGTCATTTATTCTTGCTGGCCTTGGGCATAATTATGATGCAATTGTGGCAGCTCTCGGTGTTGTCAAATCCTCCCTTACGGTGGCAGAATTGTTCTCTCAGATCCAGTCTTATGATCAACGACAGGAGATGTTAGGTTCATCGATTAGCTCGGGGTTTGAGTCCTCAGCGAATGCAGCAGCGCGAAACCGTAATCAAAGTGGTTTCCGACGCAATTATGGATCACGAGATGGAGTACGCGATGATCAACGTCGTGATACACGTGATGACACACGAGATGGAAGGCAACAGGAGGATCGCCGCCGTGATGACTACCCCCGTACTGATTATTCTCGGAACAATTATAACCAAGGAGGGGGTAGAATGCCTACAGGAGGTGGGCGTGGACGAGGTCGAGGACGCCGTAGAACATCTCCGTGGGTAGACGACACTTGTCAAATTTGTGGTAGAGAAGGTCATCTTGCTAAAGATTGTTGGCACAGATTCCAGGAATAGAGTGATGAGGATGTCTCAAAGGAAGCTCATGCATATGGTATTGACACAAATTGGTGTTGTGACTCCGGTGCAACACATCACATTACAGGGGAACTCAACAAGTTATCAGTTCGGGACACATACAATGGTCATGACAGGGTGAACACGGCTAGTGGAGAAGGTATGGTTATTAGACATGTTGGTAATTCAATTATTCGAAATCATGCTCAAAAATTTTCCCTTCGCAATGTTTTGCATGTTCCTAATGCCTCGAGAATTTTTTTATCTCTTAATCGCTTCACCCTTCATAACAATGTCTTTATCGAATTTCATCCAAATTTCTTTTTGATCAAGGATCAGGTCACGAAACAAATTCTTCATAGAGGACGTTGTGTAGGAGGTCTCTATCCTCTTGTATCATCCATGGCCGAGTCATCACACCAGAAGCATGCATTTCTTCTTAGCAAGCCTTCTCAAGAAAAGTGGCATAGTCGTTTAGGTCATCCATCATCTCAAATTGAAATGCAAATTATTAGTAAGAACAAATTTCTTTTTAGTAGAGAGTCAAGTATTGAGTCTATTTTTGATTCCTGTCAAAGAGCAAAAAGTCATCAGCTTCCATATCCTATATCAAGTAGTGTGTCTATGGTCCCTCTTCAGTTAATATTTTCTGATGTTTGGGGTCCTGCTTCCACTTCTATTGGTCGTCACAATTACTATGTAAGCTTTATAGATGATTATAGTAAGTTTACATGGATTTATCTCTTGAAAAAGAAATCTGATGTTTATCAAGCTTTTATCAATTTTCAAAGGCTTGTTGAAAGAAAGTTTGATAGAAAAATCCTTACCATTCAATCTGATTGGGGAGGAGAGTATGTCAAATTAAATTCATTCTTTCAAACCCAAGGTATTGCTCATCATGTTTCGTGTCCTCATGCGCATCAAGAAAATGGTGCAGCTGAAAGAAAACAGACATATTGTTGAAGTTGGTTTGTCACTTCTTGCTCACGCTTCTATGCCTCTAAAATTTTGGGATGAAGCCTTTCTTACAGCCACACATCTCATCAATATTCTTCCTAGCAAAGTTATTAAAAATGACACCCCGGTGCATCGCCTCTTAGGTGCTTCTCCAAATTACTCCTCTCTTCGTGTGTTTGGATGTGCTTGTTGGCCTAATCTTCGTCCTTATAACACATGTAAACTTGCGTTTTGTTTAAAACGTTGTGTGTTTTTCGGCTATAGTCCTATGCATAAAGGAGGTAAATGTCTTAATATTTCTTCCGGGCGTGTTTATGTTTCTCGAGATGTAATGTTTGATGAGGCTGTTTTTCCTTTCAAAGAACTTCATCCCAATGCAGGTGCTTTATTGCGCCGTGAGCTTATCTTGCTTGATTCCTCTCTCCAAAATTTTGAGCATGAGGGCGAAAATATTGATATTCCAACATTGGCTAATACTACTAACGCTACTAATGTGTTTCCTGAGATATTACAGCAAGGTGGTGAAAATTTGGAAGATTCTGGTGAAAATAGTGCTCAAAACAGTGCTGGCAGTACACAACAATTTTTAGATTCGAAAAATATTGGGGGCACAGAACACGAAGGTTATTCTCCTGCCAGATCAACCTCGGGATCTGCTAGATCCCCCTCGGGATCGGATCAGTCAGGTGGATCCCCCTTGGGATCGGTTCCGTCCGCGTCGCACGAAGCAGACCGCGCAGGCACGGATTCTACTGCAGGCGCAAGTGGAGGAGCGACGCGTGGGCCCCTGTCCCCTCTGACTCCCACTGATAGCAGATCTTCTGTGGGTGGCTCGAGCTCTTCATCGGCCACACCGTCAGGCGCAGGATCTCCTGCGGAAAGTGCGCCAGGTGCCGGATCTTCTGCAGAAAGCGGTCACAGTGAGCAGGCTGCTGGATCTTCTGCGGCGGACAGACAAATAGTGCAACCTGCTGCTACGGATCGAGTTACTACACGGTCATCAAAAGGTATTTTTAAACCACGTGATTTTAAGGATGGGACAATCCGATGGTATTTAAATTGTGGGACAGATGAACCTGTTAATTTGGAAGATGCATTATCAAAAAAAGAGTGGAAAGAGGCAATGGATGAAGAGTATGATGCTCTTCAAAAATAAAACTTGGCATCTAGTTCCTCAACGGTATGGAACTAATGGTATTGATTGCAGATGGGTTTACATAGTTAAGAAGAAAGCAGATGGTTTAGTTGATAGGTACAAGGCCAGATTGGTTGCAAAAGGTTTTAAACAATGTTATGGTATAGACTATGAGGACACATTCAGTCCAGTTGTCAAAATTGCTACTATTCGACTTGTTTTAGCAATTGCTGTCTCTAGGGGATGGAGTTTACGACAGTTGGATGTTAAGAACGTGTTTTTGCATGGTGTTCTGGAAGAGGAGGTCTATATGAAACAGCCACCAGGATATGAGAACAAGAGTAAGCCAAATTTTGTTTGCAAGCTTGATAAAACACTATATGGATTGAAGCAAGCACCTCGAGCTTGGTATTCTCGATTGAGTTCACAATTGATTGGTATGGGTTTTATTGCCTCAAAATCTGACACGTCATTATTTATTTATCATAAGTCAAGTGGTACTATCTTCATGCTTATCTATGTTGATGATATCATAGTTGCTAGTTCTTCAAAGACTGCAACAGATGCATTATTGCTTGATTTGAGTAAGGAGTTTGCTCTCAAAGATCTTGGTGAGCTTCATTATTTTCTTGGGATTGAAGTTAAAAAGGTAAACGATGGACTTGTGTTAAATCAGGCTAAATATGCTCGAGAGATTCTTGCTAGAGTTGGTATGACAAATTACAAGCCTTGTCCTACTCCTTTGTCATCTTCGGAAAAGCTCACAGCTCATGAAGGAAGATTGCTTGATTCTGATGATAGTACAAATTACAGAAGCCTAGTTGGAGCACTACAATATTTAACTCTCACGAGACCTGATATCTCTTATGCAGTTAATAAAGTGTGTCAGTATCTTCATGCTCCAACTGTTTTACATTGGACTGCAGCCAAGCGTATTCTAAGATATGTCAAGTTTACTTCAAGTATTGGCTTGACATTTCAGAAATCTAGCTCTAGCTTGATTAGTGCTTTCTCAGATGCAGATTGGGCAGGTTGTTTAGATGATCGAAGATCTACAGGTGGTTTTGCAATTTTCTTTGGACCCAATCTTATCTCTTGGAGTGCAAAGAAACAACCCACGGTTTCTAGATCTAGCACAGAAGCTGAATATAATTCAGTTGCTAATGCCACAGCTGAGATTATTTGGATACAATCCCTTTTTGAGGAACTTGGAGTAAAAGTGAGACAAACACCGTGTTTATGGTGCGACAATCTTGGTGCAACATATCTTTCAGCAAATCCAGTGTTTCATGCTAGAGCAAAACACATTGAGATAGATTTTCATTTTGTGAGAGAAAGAGTATTGAATAAGCAGTTGGAAATTAGATTTATACCCTCCAAAGATCAAGTTGCAGATGGTTTTACTAAACCACTTCCTACTCGCAACTTTGAAGAATTCAAACATAATCTCAACTTATCTAAGTTGTGATTAAGGGAGGGTGTTAGAGATAGAGTCCAATTGTAGTCATGTTCGGTTATCTGAAACCGAACATACAGAAGACATCGAGTCCTACTCAGGTTGTAAAGCTTGGTGCCGCAACGCACCACCCCATATAAATATACGAACATGTGGCCTTGTCTAGGCACGCCAAGTAGAATCGATTCAATACTTTTATAGCCTGGTATAACTACGCTCTCAGCTGCTGGACATCTTAAAAGCGACAATCGGACGGTCTACTAAGATACTATACCAGCATCAATGATGGATTTCAACGTTTTCAAATGAGTACGTTTATGGAGCAAACTAGGTCAAGGGGTTCAGGTCACTCTGAGTATTGTATGTAGAAAATGTGCATTTGGGAGATAGACCGCCAAATTTATCGCACCTAAAAAGGAAAATCAAACTACTGTTATGCATTGACCTAAAATACATTCCTGCCAACGAGCTCAACATTTTATCAAGTTAACTAGATTAGTACAGTTGCTCACTAATGAGAGAAGTATGGCATTGTCCAACTGTGATAAACCTATATATTGCAGGAGTATAATACAAGCACCTCTGGCACCAAGTGCTTGCAATTCACATATACTCCTTGTACAGTTTCTACTAAAAAACCAATAAATATTGCAGGAGTATTGACCACTCAAAAACAACAGGAATATTGAAAGAGGAAAAATCAGATAACATTTTAAGTACTGAAATTTCATCAAATGATACCAAGCAAGAAATATTACAGGACTATTGATCACATAATGCATCTAAAATTGATACTACTACAAGAAATCAAGCAAGAATGTTAATGTTTCCTTAAAATCACATTCCTTTGAACTATACTACAACAAATCAATCAAGCAAGAATATGAGGAGAGAGAAAATCAGCGTACCAAACGCACATAGCCGTCTTCACGAGTGAGGAAGACGACGACGTCTTCACGTGTCTCCATCGCTACACTGATCTGGCGCCGCTCTAGATTTGCCACTCGGACGCCCCTCCAGATCCGCCGTTCGGGCCCTGCTTTAGATCGGCCGCTCGGAGACCGAGCGCCGACGTGAAGATTCAGCTCTCCTCGGCCAGCAGCACGTCGCCGGCTTACAAAAATGCCACCTTTGACCTAGGGTTCCGGGGTGTGAGAGGGCTTAGTTGTGTGATCGTGGGGAGCGTTGGGGATGAAGAGGGCAGCGACCGGAGAGAGCGCGCCACGTCGAGGAGAGAGAGGGCGGCGACGAGCAGAGAGAGCGTCATCTCTGCGCGAGCGAGAGCGAGTGGAAGGATAGTGAGCGACTGCGCTGTCCACGAGAGAGGGTAATTTTTGAAACTAGAAAAAATCCGCAACGTGACAAAACTTTGCCTACAAAACCTAAATCATCTTACATTTGCGAACGGAAGGAGTACTATACTGCTACATTTTCCAAATTTGAGTGGTAACATGCTAAAGCCAGAAAATATAACCATATAGCCTATTCACACCGATCCAAAAGCTTTGGACGACTCCATGTACAAATTAATAGCTGACCGATTATCTGGAAAGTCACGAACGATTCAACATTTATTTACAAATTCCTAATCGATTCCCTAAAGAAAAGACCAACAAAAGTTGGTCCAGTAGAATACTAATGACAAATCAGGAGCGAAATCTAGCTGTTTATATTTACAAAAGGGTACATTGCATCAGCACGCCGTGATCCCTGCCACGACACCGGCGACGGTCGTGAGGTCGTCCTCGCCGTAGAAGTAGCGCTCCCTCATCTTCATGAACGTCTGGCACGTGAGCAGGCTGTCGGACCCGGCTTGGTGCGCCTCCCCGACGGCCCGCGGCACGTCGAGCTTCGTGGCGACGCGGTCCAATCCGCCGCGGAGGTCGACGTCCCTCGGGCAGCGCCGGGCCATCTCCTTGACGTCATAGAGCGTTTTCCGGATCATGGCCTTGACGACGCTCTCGAACGCCGCCGTTGTGGCGGGCAGCTTGTAACCGCGGCCCAGCATCATCTTGACGAGGTACGCCAGGTCGTATGCGCCGCTGAAGGTGATCACGCCGGCATCGCCAAGGCCGCCGCGCAGCAGCTTGCGCAGCTTCGGGCCGAACGCCGCCGCGTCAATGCCATACTGGCGCATCCGGTTGAAGTCCACGCCCTTGGCCCGCAGTAGCGCGATCGACTCCGGCGCGTGGCGGTGGCGCCGGAGGTCAAACTCCCGGAAGTTGAACTCCCACACGTACTGGACGCCGCCGCCCGTGCGGAGGTCCGGTAGCCGGCCCGCTGCGTCGAACAGGGTGAGGCCGATCTGGATCAGGTGCAGCTCGTCGACGTTTGCCTTGAGCAAGGCGTACTTTTTCTCCGTCGTGAGCGCGTACGCCGGCATCGTCGGCCGGTACACCGTCCCCGGGAACTCCGTGTCGACGGCGGCGTACCGGAAGCGGGGCAGGAGCGACTCGATCAGCTCGAGCTCCTCCTGCAGGTTGTGCGCCCACACCTGCCGGACCAGCACGTTACCCGCCCGCGCCCTCTTCGCCACCGAGAGTGGCAGTGGCATTAGCTCCGGCACCGTCGAGTACTGCATGTCCGCCACCATCGCCGGCAAGGTCGTGGAGACCTGGGGCGTCATTGCCGTGCACGTCGTCGTCGCTGTTGCCGGCAAGTAGGCGAACGGCGTAGGCAGCGACGACACGATCATCACAGGTACCGAGTACTCCCCGGCAAGCATGTCTACGGTCAAGGCCGGCGACGAGTTGGGGAGGAAGCACATCTTGTCCGGCCGGAGCGCGCGTAGAGATCAGGTCGTGAAGCGCCGACTTCTGGGTTTCGCCGTCGGCGTATGCGCGTGAATCCAATCTGTGTTATCTGTTGCTACTCGAGGCGGGTGTGTCGCAATATAAAGGTGCGTACGTACTGTATCTTGAACCGCGCCGGACTCCTGCGACGTGTCCGAGCCGGCGTCGCCCGATCTAGTTTTTTTTTTTTTCACAGACATGCTTCCGTTTTTAGGATCTGGATTTTCGTATTGGGCGGGCAGGACTGTTGCGCATGTAGTACTCCCTCCGGCTCAAATTAAGTGTCATGAAGTTTGGCAAAAAGTAGATATAACTAGATATAATTTAGTGTTAGATATATCCACTTTTATCAAACTTTGTAACACTTAATTTGGAACGGAGGGAGTATTAGTGGCAATTCAGGGAATTTGAACTGTGGCTGCACAAGTTTTCGCATGGTACAACTGCTGGCGTCAAACTTTTGCAATTTGAAAGCTGATAATCCGTACTTTTCTTCGAACGTGATTTGGAAAGCTCTAACTTTTGTTCCAAACGGATTTGGAAAGCTCAGGTAATGTAGGCGATTTTCAGATCGACAAGGAAAGATCGACGATTATATATGGATGCCCAAGCTATAGATTAGTACGGAGTACTATACCCAACCAGAAATCAAAGACGCGCGAGCTCAACAAATTAGGATTTTTTGTCTTCTTCGAACAATTAGGAAGTTTTGTTTGTTTGGATGCAAAGTATGTAAAAAACTAGAGTGCATACATATCTACAAACCGCGGTATTTTGATTTGTTGGCACTGCAAAATACCGGATTAAAAAAAGCCTAAACTAGGTATTCATCATGGATAGACAGTGCAAAAGTAGCCGACTAAACCCTCGAAACCACCATCGCCGGATCATCGTGTCAATGAGACTAGAGAACCACACAATGTTTTGATCAGACGCTATCAGAGCTGATTGTCGAAAAAGATAGTGTATCGTATTCACTCGTGGCAATCAACTGTGATGGCGTCTCCATTGGATCATCTCCACACTATATCCATTGGCGTCTCCATTTGATCAGATCTCAATTGGGTTGTCTCCATCTTTTCTCTCTACTTTGAACTTCAAGGCTAGTTTAGAAAATTGAGAGGAGAAACTTTTATCAACCGAGTTAAACCGAGAGGAGAAACTTTCATCAACCGAGATGCTTCTATACATATCATTAACCGAGTTGCTTCTATGGATATCATTAACCGAGTTGCCCATGTTAGTGATCAACCCCGGCGCTGTGATATGCAGCTCCCTGGTGATTGTCCCTGATGCTAGAATGGGGAAGCATGGTTGCCTACTAAGGCGACGGCGGCGCAACACGATGGAACATGCGGGTGCATTGCTTGGCAGCGTCAGAATTGTTGTGGTTCATCGAGGTGGAGGTTGTGTAGGATAGAACAATGGGGGATTGGGAGACATGGCTCTCGTCTGGGTCGGGATGAAACTGTGAGTGATGGAAACAAAGGATTAGGGTAAGTGGATGTGGGGTTTCTAACGTAAATTGTAGCGAGAGATGACCGAAAGTGTTTCCCATTTTTCATATGATATATAGGTTATCAAGAAATCTGAGAATGGGTTGTGGCCAACTACCCCCTTGGTTGGGTCCATGCATGCCAGATTTAGGTCGTGTTTGGTAGTCACGTATTTTGAAGTTTTCTCATAATACTATGGTTAACGTGTTTACCCTAATAAATATTACAACTTTAAAACCATTTTGGAGTATTTGAGAATGAGGATAGTCCCTCTTTTTTCCAAACTAAGAAAGAAAAATGGTGGTAATTTTTTGCCACGCATTACGATATTTTGATTTTAAAATAATTTATTTTGAAAATGCTGAGCTACCAAATAGAGCCTTAGTTTCTCTTCTTCAATGTTTGACAATATTTATGACCCAGAAGTATTTTGTTATTTTATCTCAACCCAATCAAAGGTTAAGCAATATACTTTTTAACACCCATTATAGCATTAAAATATTATTTCACTTTCCTAATTCTCCATAACCAAAAATTGCAAGATCTGAACGGGTCTGGTTCGAGTTTTTAGCATAAAACCACCACTGTACTACAAAATGTTCGAAAAACCATCACTTTACGATTTGATCGCAAAAAACCACATCTCTACTGCTGACAGTTTGCAATTCGGACAAACTGCGAATTAAGCGTGGATTGACGCTGGTGCTGACTTGTGGGACCCAGGGCGGACACTGACGTGGCAATTGGGCGGACAGAGAACCGTGGGGAGACGGGTTTGACTGTACCGTTACGGGTGGGTCCCACCTTCGTCGTTGTAGTGGCTGACTAGGCTCGAGCGGGCGGTCGCACTCATCACTCTGCTCCTTCTATCACTGCTCGAGCCACCCGCGCCGCCGCCTCGCGTAAGCGACGCCGCCGTAGACATCGCCATCGTCGAAGGAGTGAGAAATCGCGGCCGCCTTCTCCGGTCGGCATGCCTAGCTGGGACGACGAGTACGAGAACCAGGAGATGTTGTCCGTAAGTGCTCCCCAATTTCTAGGGTTAGGGTTTCGAATTGGGAAAATTCGGTTTTGGCTCGATTTCCTCTCTGATTTCCTCAATTCTTTGCAATTTCTGTTTGAATAGGACATCGTGGACATGGATTACTGTCCATACACCTGGGATGAGCCAGATTTCAACGGTTAGTTGTGGGTTGTACCGAGGTCTGTCGTGTGCACAAGCTCGTGCTGCGGAAGTGCATGGTGCTTGGCGGTTCTGACACTGACCGTCCCTTCTACATGTGCTCTGTTGCCAATGTGACTTCTAGCTCTGCCAAATGTGCTCTCGTAGCAAAATGTGGAGTTCTAGCTCTGGTTAATTCTAGTTATCTGCATGTGTAGCAAAATGTGGTGCACTTATGTATTATACATTTATACTCTGTAATTAGTATAGCTAATAATTAGTAGAGCTAATGATTAGTACAACCCAACATTAGTAAAAGTAAATGTCAGTACTGGTTATTACTTAGGATAGATGGAGAGTGCCCAAACTAGTTATTCAAGTAAATATAAGCCATTTACTTAGGACAAGTTTTCCTATTAGTAGAAGTAAATATCGGTTTGCCTATTTATTCAAATGTATAGTGATTTCAGAGTATGAGTTCACAAACTAATTTTGGTATGCTTATTTCTTATTGTAGCAAGTAGAGAACTGTGGGTTTGTGTCCTGGGTAGATGGAATGTGGCCCCAAACTATGAAGAATGCTATAGTTAGGCTTTGGGCTATGTATGAAGAGAGCAACAGTGACATAATAGATGACAAGATTCAGACTGGTAAGATGTTGGAGGAGCTCACTCTTGAGAAGAACAAGGCTGAGAAAGATTATGCAAGTCTTATGGCTGATGTGAAAAAATACATTGTGGACCTTGAGAAAAAGGTGCATCAGGAAAACTATAAAAATATTAAGTCAGGTGTCGCAGATGAGTTGGACTCTTTGAAGAAGGAAGTTTCAGTTCTTAGGGCTGAACTGCTAATGCGCAAGAATGTGCATATGACTCGGGCAGAGGTAATGAAGGGCAAGAATAAGGCATGGGATGAAGAGAAGGAGGCCATAATCCAAGAGAAGAAAAAGCTAGAGTACAACATTTATGATCTGTTGAAGGTTACTGATGGCAACAAACAGAAACTCAAGAGTATCAAGGCCATCTGTGATGAGTGGTCTCTGTTTGCCATCCTCTAGTTTATTATTTGGCATGTTGTCTGTGTTGGAACAATTTAATTGGCAAGACTTTATGTTTGTGTTGTGTTGAACCATTTAATTGGCAAGAATGTACTCTATGTTGTGTTGAACAATGTGTGCTTCTGTTGGAACTAATGTAGTTGAATTTGGAACTTGAAGCTGTTGGAGTGTGCTTCTGTTATTGTTCAATTTTACTGCATTGATCCTATTTTTGCATCATTTGTATAATACTAGTAGGCTTCGGCGCGGCGGCACGCCGCGCCCGTAGGAGTAGATGTAAATCTTCTACAATATATATAGTTAACCATGGAGGAAATTTATAGTGTCTGGTTGTAGTGGTTGAGCCGATCTGAATTTACTGATTATAGGTGCTACATTTTGTAATATAAATAAAATTCAAAAATTATTTTGTAGTTGTAATATAAATATAAATAATATATATAAACACCTAATTCTGAAAGTCTTACTGTCGCCAACAACTACACAAAATTGACATCTCATTATGCAAGATAAAATGAAAAAGGGGGTAACACACATCAATACTTATCTGCACATGAAACAACAAATCTCTTATTCACCAAAAATAGAAACGTAATACGAATAGAACTGTGTATATTTAAATTCACAACTTTTTGTAATGTATAAGCATCAGGATTTTGGCAATGTGAAACGTAACCAATCTCCTCCATCCCTTTACCTACACGACAGTGAATTCCAAATTTCTCTGTGTACTGAGAGATGAGTTCAGAAGAATGGACAAAATTGTCATGTGCGCCCATGTTGGCCACATCTTTAGGAAAGATTCTATTAACCTGGGCACGTAAAAAAACGCTAATAACCGCAGAAGACATATCTTCAGGAAAATGAGATATGCACGTGCTCCAGGATGATTTTTAAACACAAGACAAACAATCTCTAGGATGATTTCTTTCAGGCCCACCAAACTTCACATTAGCCTAATTCCCTGAATCAGAGGACCACACAAATCATAAACAACAAAGCCCCCCAAACCAGCTTGTGCTGAATCAAAGAACGAAGGAACTTGATACGGGCATCTACTGGTTAGCACGCTAGGACAATAAACTACGATGTATAATGTCTAAGGCCTGCGAGCCGCATGTGTTGGCCGAGCCTTCTAAATGGGCCGGTTTGTATCTAGTTTGAGTCCAACTAGGTTTAGGTTCGAGTCAGTTTCGGTTGGGGTTTGTCCAACCGACTAGGGGTTGGCCTCTTATAAAGAGAGCCAAGGCCTAGGGTTTGAGGAGGTTGAAAATTATGTAGAACTAAAAGTTCCAGGTTACCACCGTCCCTAGGGGATCGGCGATAGGCGGCGTCTCGGACGTTCGTCAGTTATCTTTGAAAATAAAGGTGCGAGTGTTCTTGGATCTGCCAAGGGAGTTCGTTCGTGGCTAGGGGGCTCTTGGATCTGCCTAGAGTTGTCTAGCTTGGCGTGAAATAAAGGTGCGGGTGTTCTTGGATCTGCCAAGGGGGTTTGTGCGTTTCTCGCCTAAATCTATCCATGTTCTTCAGGTTACGTGTATCGCTCACGTGATTAGGAGAATAGTTATCTCAGTGGTTCTTGCGGTGAAAGATCGGGCAAACGTTTACATCATGTGGTATCAGAGCGCCAGGTTGATCACCGTGAGAGAGTTCGTTCAGTTGAAGATCGATCTGCAGGTTTGAAAAGTTGGTAGATCTATTTTTACTGGAAGTATTTGGAAGAAGTGAGACGAATCGGCAGGTTCATGTGTCTCGTCAAGTGGGAGTTTGGCGGCTGGTAGCAGAAGATCATCGAATTATTTCTAACAAGCTACGGCAGATTGGGATTTGGCTGCTAACGAGGAGGCATCGAGTTGGTGGTGTTCGTAATCCAGCGTGTTGGAGTCCACGTCGGCGTGATTCCTCGCGTTCGAGAAGGCAAGTGGCGACTGCTGTTTCTTTCTATTGCGTGGTGTTGATCTGGTGGAGGAGTCCTTATGCTATACGTACCAAGCGATCGGATCCGGCCTCGGATTGACCCGGAATTTATTCCATACGTTCCTCGGTACGTGAGTCCAAAAAGAAAAACTATTAGGCGATACACGTGAGCGATACACGTAACCTGAAGAACATGGATAGATTTAGGCGAGAAACGCACAAACCCCCTTGGCAGATCCAAGAACACCCGCACCTTTATTTCACGCCAAGCTAGACAACTCTAGGCAGATCCAAGAGCCCCCTAGCCACGAACGAACTCCCTTGGCAGATCCAAGAACACTCGCACCTTTATTTTCAAAGATAACTGACGAACGTCCGAGACGCCGCCTATCGCCGATCCCCTAGGGACGGTGGTAACCTGGAACTTTTAGTTCTACATAATTTTCAACCTCCTCAAACCCTAGGCCTTGGCTCTCTTTATAAGAGGCCAACCCCTAGTCGGTTGGACAAACCCCAACCGAAACTGACTCGAACCTAAACCTAGTTGGACTCAAACTGGATACAAACCGGCCCATTTAGAAGGCTCGGCCAACACATGCGGCTCGCAGGCCTTAGACATTATACATCGTAGTTTATTGTCCTAGCGTGCTAACCAGTAGATGCCCGTATCAGAACTTTTACCATTAACCGATCAGTATGCCTCCAGAAACAGTTGTTCTTGGGCAGAGTAGGCCTTAGTCATCAGGGAGCCTCGATGAAACGTTTTTCTTGGACAATGCGCCTTAGTCACTAGATGGACTACTTCAGAGAATTCAGTTGTATACTTTCTCGAACTTTCGATGCCACTGGTACTCCACACATCTTGGTTGTTCCCAGAAATTTCATATGTTGACTTGACCGGCAGAACACATGTGTTAAAGCTCCATGTCGCCTTCTGGTACACCAAGTTCCTCAGAGAACCAACCAAGTCATGAAATCTATTGGAGGTAGCATATCATCTTCGGCCTTGGTCCATTGCACCAGCCTCTACATTGAAGCAAGCGAAAGTATTGTTAATTATGGAGAGAGTTATACTCTATCAGATGGAGAATGTTAACAAAGGGCTCAACCTCAATCTCAGATAGATGAACAAAGATAGATGAACAACGCCATCACATATTGGACAAAGGCCACATGGTGTTACATTGACAATCTGACATGTCATCTTTTTCGTAAACTTTTTTTCAGAGCCTATAGTAAAAGACAAACATGGCTATGTGATACTCAGAACCAAATAATGGGAGTAAATAATATAAAATGCAATAACAACCATAAAATCTGGGCAAAAAGAATGCTGAAAAGACAACCTAGTCCCCCAAACTCGATTATGTGATATGCAGAACCAAATAATGGAAGGAAGTAATATAAATGCAATAACTACCACACAATCTGTGGAAGAAAAGGAATGTTGAGTATAGAACCTATTCCCAAATGATGGCCATCGGCGAATTATATTAAAAATGCATGTTTTCATGTTGAATAATTATCCCTTTTTGTACCACTAATCATGAGAGCATTCCATGCCTCTTAAATAATTTTTGGAAGGTGTACAGAGTTTTGAAGTATTCGACCACAAGATTACATACATAATTGAAACTATTGTGTAATGTTACTATTATTACAATGTCATAAAAAATTTGTTTCCAAATTTTTTTGGCAACTTACATTCCATGATAGATTGATAAATCGACAACTTACATACCAGAATAGATTGATTAAAATCACAAGATTACACATAAGCAAGAGAAGCCAATCAACATAACAACAAACTTAAGTAAACCATCGAAAACAATAATGATGAGCTAAACAATGTCTAAAATGTAAACCCAGTATACAGATATGATGCAACTATACCTTTTGATGAAGGCTATCTGGTCGTGTGAGAACGATAGCTTTATAATTCACCCCATCATTTAGCAATCGAGCCAGACTATAATACATGAGCACAAGGAATGGAGAGAAAATAGAGCAGTAAAAAAACAAAGCATCCTGCCTTTTCCACATTAATAGAGGAGTGCTTCCAAACAACATTAAAATTAATCTCGTTCATGATGCATCTAATAATTGTATGTTTCCTATTTATTAAATGAACGGTACATAGAAACCGATACTGTCATTTTATTAGCTGACATACTAACCCGGTGAGAGAGAGGAGGAAGGAAGGGAGGGAGGGATAGGTAGAGGGAGACGGGAGACGAAGAACATTATACACAGTAGAAGAATTAATAGAGCTTGGCCAATTTTAGAACCTTTTGTGTAGACATAGAAATTAGAAGAGGTCACACCTAATTCTTTTCTATAGATTGAACTGAACTAAGAACTCAGAGTCTGCTTGATCATGTTTCGTTAACTCAAAATATTATTTCGTTATTTGCTCCAGTAAATAATAAGAAATTTATATGTACAACATTAGAGAGTGAGCTATTATTTTTTTTGAAAAAAATATACAAATATCATCTTATGGTAGCAAGAGCAATATATAAGTGGCCTGACACCCTCATTCAAAAATGTACAGCGATACCAAATGGCATGTCAAAAATTAATTTTCACCAATCATGCACAAAGATATATTTTTATACAGCGATAATATATCGAGGGTTAAATAGATTTTTCTAAATGCTAAATTGTACTATCTTGTCATATGTGGAATGGATCATATGGCTTCCGAAGTAAAAAGACTGAAACTCTATGTGTTTCGGGCCTTTTGGATAAAGCTCCTGGTGTAATAAAATCTATGATGATATTAGTAAAATACACCATTTATGTTGTAGGAAGTAACCAATTGCAAGTTAAAATTAGATAGCCTCCTCTTAGATCATGCTCTTTTCAAGAGTATAAATGTGGCTAGCAGGTAGCAAAGGAAGCCCAAGCCACTAAAGGGGAGTGTATTTTCTAGGATGGTCCAAATTATGAAATCTCAATAGCACTAATAAATCCATATGTGACAGGTCCCATTATACTGATAGTACCAATAAGCGCACAACCATTAAGCCTTGCCTCTAAAGAAACCGTACCTGGTCGAAGTGTTGGCTCTCCACGCGTATACAGTTTCCATGTCATCCATTAGTTTATTTTATAAAGCTTCTATACTTGCTGAACCTGCTATACTTGCTGAATAGTCTGAAACTCTTTCGACATTTTTAGTTAGAATCAAATGATCTAAAAAAGAGGTGCAGAGTGCAGATAGAAAGAACAAAATGGTTGTCTTATCTCGTTATTTAGTAGAGTGTTACACATAAGTTGGATAAATACATTCTTTACTGAAAAATCCAGAAGCTGGAAACGGTTTACAGAATTCAAAAATTATTCACTAACTGAAAATAAAATGAAAATTATGTAAAAATATTTTCAGCATTAACTGAAGAAATAATATAAACTGAACTTCATGCAGTCTACACATGTTTCGTGTATCAGATAATGAAAAGCATTACTTGCTTGTCCTCCAAAAATTACGGGTGTTGAGTAGAACACAAACATGTAGAAAGTACAGTACCCAACAAATTCCCAGGAATATGTTACCTCTGGTATAAAGACCATCACATAGAATTAGATGGATACCTTATTGTGTAGAGAAAACTAAGCATCATGCATGGCTACTCAATCAGCCTAATATTGTTTGAGCCCGCCTGTAAATCTTGCATTGATAGTTTATAAGAAGGGGAAGCAAGAAGGACGCTAGATTATATGAGAAAATAATACTTATGCTCACCTCGAACTGGAAGGCTTTGGGTCTCCTGTGACAACTGCATGTGTAGCGACTTTGAACAAACACTAATGCAAACTTCGACCATATATCAGTGACAAGAACATCATATATTGAGACAATATACACCGATACAACATAAAGATCTGATTCAGAACTATAACTAATCTGGCTGTCTTTTGACTGAATCAAGCATAGATATGCATCCAAAATTTCTCGGGTAAATGTTTAGTTCCTTGATTAACTTGGTTGGAGATATATTTCGTGCTTTGGTCCTGGATCAAATCCTACAATAAAATTAAGAGGTAAAAAATTACGTTAGCAATATTTCCCAAAGAATCACAAAATAGTTACCTAAAATATATTTTCACCTTAATCTCGAGGAGATGTCCTAGAACCTGCACAAGTAAGGCTCTATTTCTGCCTCATTGATCTCCTCCTAGACTCATAGCAAAGCCACAACCAATAAACAAAATAAGGTACTTCTTCCATACGCATAGCTACGTCCACATCTGAAAGCAACATACAGAACCTACCACAAAAAACCAAAAATTGTAGAGAAGACCACGGTGGAGCAGTCAATAGCCAATTGCAGAAAATTTAGTGACCATATTATTTGAAACACGAAGAGAACATGAAAAATCCGAGGTAACATCATGGGAAACGAGCATAGATCTGATCAAGCGCTCAGAGCGTGACGCGCCGCACCGGCTAGCGTCACTTTACCGGTCGCCGGTTGCTGCACGTTTTCACATCTTCCAATCGGTCAGTACAACAGCAAAGCATAACGGCACGCGGATGCTCGTAACTGATGAGGCTAATGGGTTCAGTGCAAACTCTCCCTCTGTACCTCCTCCCCCGCTCCTCGGAGAGTCCTGCGCGACAGGGAAGAAGGTGAGTCCAAGGTGTGTAGCCTCCTCCTGCTGCCCAAACCCAATGATGGCTACGTCCAGGGCCGGGCCGGCAAAATCCGAGGCCCTGTGCGAAACTTTAAAATGGGCCCTCTTTAATCTTTGTCAAAATCTAATTACCGATCGATACAAAAATATCAACAAAATTGGGGAATTGACGATCGGTCGGTCACAAGCGCCAAACACGTCAAGAAGGAACAAAAGATGAATTAAACCTCATTTCTTGTCGGCATTATAATGTTGCTACCGGGTTGATCGACAAGGGGGCCCGAGAAACTGGGTCCTGCGAATCAACTACCTCGCATCCAGGTGTCTAGGTGGGGTATTTTAATTAGAACCGATCGATAACAATTAACATCGCCCCTGTAAAAAAATATTGCTACTGTATAGAAATACATTTTAGATTAAGAATTTTTAAACCTGACCAGTTTCCTCCCACTTGAAGAAATTTCGCTACCGTTTGCAAAAAAATCCGGGTAAAATTTAAACGTTTAATAGAAACTCAAATAAATAATATATATGCTTGTTTTTATGGGTCGTTGTGTGGAAATATTTATAATGTGTGGAAAAAAAATATTCAATATGGGATCAAATAGATAATGTATATATGAGTAGATAAGAGTAGTTCATTTTCTTTCTTAGTTTAGTACAAGAGAAAAAAAAACTAGTTAAAAAGACTAAAAGAAAGTATAATGTCGCAGGGATCACCTCAGTTTAGTAAAAGAGAAAAAAACTAGTTAAAAATATAATGTAGCAAGGATGATTCGAACCTTGCACCTGCCAGAAGAAACTTATTCATCCTACCAACTGCCCTAAAGTTTCTTTCATGACGTATAATAACTTCTATCCTATTTTCTCCTATACACGAGAACTTAAAGTTAAATTTTTGGGCCCTGTGCGGCCACACGGGTCGCACTCCCATGGGCCCGGCCCTGGCTACGTCCCTGATGCATCCAACACCAACTTCGTCGCCGTCTTGAGATAAGGCGTAGAGGATGGATGGGGGCTGGCGAAAAGGAGGACGGAGAAGAGGTAGCAACCACCGCAAGGTTATGAGTTGTTTCTGGAGCCCGAACCGGCGCGCACCGGGCCTCGCAACCTCCGCGCTGGGAGCTGCGGGCGCTGGGAAGCGCAGTCATCGGATCGATCGGAGCAACCGCTGGTCAGAGAAAAACCGCAGTTGCTGCGGACGGGGCCTCGCCGTCAGGGCCCGCGTGGGAAATCTTCCGCTTGGAGGCAACCTGCACGGAAGGACGAGACACAATAGGCACCGGGTTCAGCAAACGACAACAACGACCAGGAAAATCATCAAGTTCTATACAAGAACGAGACAAAAAGCCTTATTTCCAACGGCCGGCGCTTAACATCAAAACCATCTAAAACAAGCAAACCCAGCGGCACCGAAGAAGAGGGAATCGATAAACCACATAAAAAAGAAGGGATCGACGGAGCTGCCAGATGAACATACTGACCGTAGCGCGATGAAGGACGTCGAGCACGAGAAGATCGCCTGAGATCAGAGCCAGCTCTCGGAACAAGAGACAAAAGAGACAAAAAGAAACAGAGAAGAAGATAGTTGAGAGGATAAGAACAAGAGCAAAGAAAAAAAATTATGAGATATAGGAAAAGCCGAAGCATCAAAAAAGATTACGGCACTATCAAACGAAACAGAAAGAACACACGTGTCAGGCTGAAGAACATACACGGCTCAACCAGCACGACACTAAACAAAGAGAAAACCTGATACGTGGAGATGAAGGAGAAAGAAAAGGCCACCTACTACACAAAATAAAATGAAAAAAAAGAGAAAGAGACCACCAGCTGGAAGCAACGATACCGGCTAAGGAAAGAATGCAACGAGAGTCTCTTGAAAGGAGAGAGGCGCGAAACGGGGAAAAAAAGCAACAACCGGTGACAACACGCTACCGCGCACGAAAACATGAAGCCCAACCAGTCGAACCTGAAGGTCAGTTTAGCTGTACGTTATCAAGAAGACAGCCGGCAACACAGGTGTCCACAAACCACTGGGCAAGAAAACTCAAAATCAAAGAACAAAAGCCCCGTACTGTACACGCGTCAGCTAGGCAGTGGCTAAAAAGGCCCCGATCGTTGTAGGAGCAAGATTCCTGCAACCTTTATAATAGTAGGTATTTATGCGAAAGTACATTGTTGAATTATATTGCATTTATACAATTTTTGAATCATTTTTAGAATATTTATGAGAGGGTACATTAACTTTGTTGAATTATATTGCATTGATACATTTTTTGAATCATTTTTAGAATATTTATGAGAGAGTACATGAACTTTGTTGAATTATATTACATTGATACAATTTTTGAATCATTTTTAGAATATTTATGAGAGAGTACATGAACTTTGTTGAATTATATTGCATTGATACAATTTTAAAATCATTTTTAGAATATTTATGAGAGAGTACGTGAACTTTGTTGAATTATAGTGCATTCATACATTTTTAAAATCATTTTTAGAATATTTATGAGAGAGTACATGAACTTTGTTGAATTATATTGCATTGATACAATTTTTAAATCATTTTTAGAATATTTATGAGAGAGTACATGAACTTTGTTGAATTATAGTGCATTCATACATTCTTTAATCATTTTTAGAATATTTATGAGAGAGTACATGAACTTTGTTGAATTATAGTGGTCTAGGGTTGTCGAGCTGCCCCGAGGATCATCGACAACCCTTTCTGATCTTTCAACTAGGTGGTCTAGGGTTGTCGAGGAGCCCCAAGGATCATCGACAACCCTTTCTAATCATTCAACTAGGTGGTCTAGGGTTGTCGAGGAGCCCCGAGGATCATTGACAACCCTTTCTGATCTTTCAACTAGGTGGTCTAGGGTTGTCGAGGAGCCCCGAGGATCTTCGACAACCCTTTCTGATCATTCAACTAGGTGGTCTAGGGTTGTCGAGGAGCCCCGAGGATCATCCACAACCCTTTCTGATCTTTCAACTAGGTGGTTTAGGGTTGTCGAGGAGCCCCGAGGATCATCCACAACCCTTTCTGATCTTTCAACTAGGTGGTCTAGGGTTGTCGAGGAGCCCCGAGGATCATCCACAACCCTTTCTGATCTTTGAACCCAATTTAGATCATCCAACTCTTTTTACATCAATCAATCAACCCTATTATGATCATTCAACCATGTTTTCAAGCAATCAACCCTATTTAGATAATTCAACCCAATTGTGATCAATCAAGAGAAAAGGATCATTCAACAGAAATCAACATAGTCATTAATAGAATTCAACATAGTCTTGAGCAGAATTCAACATAGTCTTGAACATAAACATAGTGTTCAACACAAATTCTTAGGTAGTCTAACACAAAAAGAAACATAGTTTGGACATAAATTTAGAGGCGGACATGAAACCACCAGAAATGCTCCTTCATTTCTTGTATGAGCTAGCCTTCCCTGCATTCAGATAACTCTGCATTCTACCAGTTTTGATACTAGGCTTGCTGCTGACTCTTCTATCAGGAGGTGCATTAGACCCAGAAGAAAAATCAGTAGCATTTCTTGGTGCAGAAAATGGTCTTGAAGCTGGTGGACCAGAGAATGGCCTAGAAGCAACTAGACTTTGAGGTGTAGCTGTTGTAGCAGAAGCAACTGGAGGTGGCATTGTTCCTTGGCTAGCAGATGAACTCTGGCTAGCAAAGCTTTCACCTGCATTGTTCCTTGGCTGCAAAAATATTGGTTAGTTAGCCAAAACAAAGAGTAGCAACAAAGAAACAAATGTGCGAACAAAGAGTATCGGCAAACAAAGAGACTCACCATATGTTGTTGTTTCCTCAGCTGTAGCTCTGGCTTCAGTGGTGTATCACAGTGGTCATACCTATGTCCTACTCTGTTGCAGTTACCACAAGTGATAATGGCCATCCTAGAACTGTCTCTAGGTGCTGGCACCTCAAATTTCCCCCTCTTTCTTTTAGTTTGCTTTCTGCCAGGTCCTTCTTTGAAAGGAGGTGGGTCAATGTCTCTAGTATTTGTCTTTGGCCAGTCATCATGCCCAGGGACAAGATAAATCACATTTCTGAAAGCTTCTTTGTACATAGGTTTCTTAAAAAAGTCATGCACATAGTCCTCTGGCGGCTGCTTTATCTTCTGTATCACAGAAATTGCATGATTGCAAGGAATCCCTGTGACATCCCACACCCTACATCCACAGGTCCTAGCTCTCAGGTCTACTGCATGTTTTCCAGGCCTAGAGGTGCTAACTTGCCATAGTCCTAACTCAACATTCTTTGCCTGGCAATGTCTAGCAAACTTCTTGGCCTCTTCTAATTTCTCAGCATAAAATGGTGTGATCTCCCATCTTGTAATGCCTGCCTTCTCTCTTGTTGCACTTTACTTAACCATTAGCTTGTCTTTGATTCCATCAATCATTGTCTGAATTGGCTTGTTCCTGACATCAAGAATCATCTTGTTGAAGACTTCACTCAAGTTGTTGACCACAAGATCAGTCTTGCAAACTGTGTCAAAAGCATGTCTAGCCCATGCATCCACAGGAATTTCCATAAGCCAATTGTATGCTATCTCACAATCCTTTTTCATACCTTCCATTGCCCTCTCAAAGCCACTCTTAGTATATGAGTAGCTAGCTCCAAACATGTACTTCTTCAACTCTTCCCCTCTAAAACCTGCCTTCTGGAAATTAGCATATATATGACTCGGACGGTACCTGCTAGGGGAGTTTGGGAACACTTGTCCAATTTCTTTAATCAAACCCTGTTGAACATTATGCATGAATTAATTAAAAAATATGAACAAATACTTAGGAACTAGAGTGCTACTATAGGGACTTTGCCACAAACCTTTTGCCTATCTGACATTATGGTGTAAGTACCAAATTTTGATGATTCACCATTGCAGTATCTCAGCTGGGTTAGAAACCATAGCCAACTGGCTGTGTCTTCCCTTTCTACTACACCAAAAGCAATAGGAAAAATGTTGTTGCTCCCATCTCTCCCTGTTGCGGCTAGGATCTGTTGACCAGTTGAAAGTTTAATGAAACATACGTCAAGCCCTACATCAACAGACATTGTTAGAAAAGCATACATTAATGAAACATCCATCAAGCCTTAGTACATCAATTAAATTTCAAGCAACAAAATGTTAATTACCTATGAATGGCCTGCATCCATTCAGGAAGCCTTCTTTAGAAGCATTTAGACAAATAAATAGACCATGGAATCTTGGGTTAGGACTAGGATCACCCATTAATTCCTTCGTTGTGACAATGCACCTGCTTCCTGGATTTGTGTCAATGATTGCTTGCAAATAGTCTCTAAGCCTTGTGTACTGCTTCATCTGATCACCTATTACAACATCAAATGCTTTCTTCCTAGCTCTGTAAGCCTTGGTCCTAGGCACCTCTACTCCAAATTTCTGATTGGCATTGCCAATCAAAGTATCAACACAAGTATTGGGATTTATTCTCATAGCTTGCTTTGATTGATGTGCCAGCCAGTTAATACTTTGATTCTTTGATTGATGTGCCAGCCAGTTAACACATGCACCCCCATTGGAGAGAACACAAAGGGGGTGCATGTGTGAATTGGTGACCTTTGTGTTCTCTCCAATGGGGGTGCATGTGTGAATTGGTGAAAACTTTCTAATGCAGAAAGTTTTCTCATATTTAATTATCGAGGCAGTCATAAAAATGGACAATTTGCTTGACTGCACAACACAATAATCCTGTCACTGCAGTTCCTGTGGTATTGAAAGTTCCTTAGCTGAGAAATGTGGTAATTCCTAAGAGCAACCATAAACTCATAAACATCTTTGAAGCACATCTTCAGAGATAACTGTTGATCTGCATCTTCTCTGTTAGGATCATACCACTGTCTTTTCTTCATTTTCTTCATTCTCCTAGGTAGCCCACTTCTGTTAACAAATCCTTGCACACATCCATCATCATCACTGTCACCCAAATTTGCAGGGTTACTATCCTCATCACTTGAGGGCACAAAAAAGAAACCAAGTTCTTCTGTTTCCTCACGGTGACCTTTTCCAGTTGGACCTTTCTTAAATGGAACCTTCTTGTCTGGAATAAAGTCCTCTTCATGTACTTCCTCTGCCTATGACTCCTCCTCTTCAGAACATAACTCTTCCACATCATTATCACTTTCAAAGTGTATGGCTGGAACAGCTATCACCTTGCACTGATTATTCTGGTACTTATGTTCAGCTGCAGCTTCCCCCTTGGCCCTGTTTTTTTTATTAACTGCAATTCCTCTGCTAGAGCTCTGTCATGGTCAACTTTTTTGAATTCACCCATGTAAATATCATCATCAAAATCCAGTACATCAAGTGGAATGGATTGCCCAAAATTGCAGCTCTGCTGTGTTCCAGGGAGAATGGCCTCTGATAAGTCAATTGCAACAGGATAAATTTCTTCAACATCTGAAATTTTATTGACATCTTCAACATCCTTGTTCACTCCAGGTGGTAATGATCCTCTGTACATCATTCATGTCAATCTTAGCATCTTTGAACTCTCATACAACTGCAGCATCTTAGCAACCTTATTCAGGCTATAGAGAGCTTCCATACATTCAGATCCTATGCCCTTTACTGCTACAAAATATATTGTGTCCAAGAAATCATAACTATACTCTTCTATTTGTGCAGTCAAATTACGAACAGTTATGTCAGACTTGCACATAGAACACTCAACATTTTGTCTATCAGGCAATGTCAGCCTAATGGCCCATATTTCATCATCCAAACTGCAACGGAGACATTTTATTTCAATTTATCTTACATATTGGAAGTGTCTAAATTAATAGGGGGTCAATTCTAATGGCTTCAAACTATAATTATTTAAATTAACAGGTGAAATTATTTCCTACAGATTAATTATTTGAACCTAACAATTCTATAAACCTAACAATTAAATTACCAACTTATTCTACTCAGAGAGTACATGAATTATTTAAGTCCTGAGATAGTACATGAATTATTCTATTAAATACTACTAATTACACGAATTATTCTACTGAGAGTACATGAATTATTTAATTTCTGAGTGGAACTAATTACATGAATTATTCTACTGAAGTGGAACTAGTGCTGCTGGTACTAGCTATTTGTTTGCAAAGGAGCTCAAGTGGGGAGGCAGCAGCTGGCACAGCAGCTGTGCCTTGAGCCTCGCAACGAATTGCTAATGGAACGTAAGATTTACTGGAGATATTCGAAACTTACTCGACTGAACTGTACGGTGAAGACCAGCGGTGTCTCGTCTCCCCCTCCGGCAGCACGAACGCCTGCGAAAGCTCCGGCGACAGCGAGACGTGTTGCTCGGACCGGAGCCCGCGGCTACCGCCCCCACCCGAGTGGCCAGACACGCCGCCGCCAACGTACTGGACAGATTCCCCTCCGCTGTCGCTAGATCGCCGCCCATGGAGTCTCCGCCGCCGGGAGTTGCCGCCGCCATGGGGAGAGAAAAAGCAGGAGAACAGATGCGGACTGAAAACCTAACACCCGCCCGCTCAAGCCTAGTCACCCACTGCAACGGCGAAGGTGGGCCCCACCCGTAACGGTACAGTGCAGTCAAACCCGTCTCCCCGCGGTTCTCTGTCCGCCCACTTGCCACGTCAGTGTCCGCCCTGGGTCCCACAAGTCAGTACCAGCGTCAATCCACGCTTAATTCACAGTTTGTCCAAATTGCAAACTGTCAGCAGTAGAGAGGTGGTTTTTTACGATCAAATCGTAAAGTGGTGGTTTTTGGAACATTTTGCAGTAAAGTGGTGGTTTTATGCTAAAAAACTCGTCTGGTTCTTGGATTGCAGCTATATATGAAACGAGGATTTTTTTTTTTCACGATGCACGTTCCTAGTTATACATTACTTGTATTCGTAATAGTATTTGGTAAGCATACAAGTAACAACAAGGAGGATATACACGGTTGCACATATGCATACCGTACGTCCGCACTTGCGATAACTATCAAGCATCAAAAACTTTCATGGGCGTCGGAGAAGAAGAGGACCCGCAGCTGGTTCACATATTGACACTGAAGAAACCCTAAACATGAGGCGTTAACGAGGCTCAATAGCCACCTGTCCCATAAAACTGGATCTAACTTGATAAATAACATCGAATGGAGGAGCCCTCCGGGCCTCTTCAATGCGGGATGTGGGGCCAACGCCACCCACGCTTCATCGGCGGCTGAATCCGCTATCGTCTTTCGCAGATCTACAACAGTCAACACGGCCGCACTCTGAGAGCAACCCATCTTGTCGCGAGGCCAAGACGTAACACCAGATTTAAGTCAGTACAACAGTTTGGACTCCACAACCACAAGCCTCTCGCCAGAGCGAGCAATCCCTTCAACGAGCGTAAGCACAGGCTATAAAATCATTACTCCTACTAGCACCATCATCCACTCCACCATGACACCGACGAAAGAACTCGGAAATCTAGAAAAGCTAGTAGTACTAAAGGCACGCATATACGAGAGCCGGAACTCCCCTCCCCCTCGAGACGCCAAGACGGCGATGGTAGGGGAAGGGGGGCGGCGGTAACGCTAGCGATCTACCAACAAGGATAATTACACTCTGATCAAAACAGGCAAATCACAGTTTTGTTAGCCTGCGTGCCTGGGAGTTCAGAAACTTGTATATTCTGTTACGAGTAGAACCACTAGCGTCGAGCGGTGCACTTGGATGCTGAACTCTGTTTCTGTTATCTGATCGGTAATGGAAATCGATACCCCACTGGGGTTTTGCCTGAAAAAAAATGTTGATTGCATGCACCCAAGCTAAATGCGACTTTGAGATTTTCAAGATTCGTTGGGCTAAGTGGGTCTGGTTTTTGGTTTGCAGGTTATATATGAACTGAGTCGGAAACGAGGATCATTGGACGCTCATCAAAATGCTCATTGCTGGGATCTAGGAACATTTGACTAATGAGTAGCATGTGGAGTCGACTGTTACAGAGCAAATCACATTTATTTGTTGGTTTTGTGCAACACCCATCCATAAGCTTCAAATCACTCCCGCCAAAATGGCTAATGGCAGGGAACATCCAACAGTTTAACATCACACATACCCGCCGTTGGCCCGGATGACCTGCCCGTTGACCCACTCGGCGGCGTCGGTGCAGAGGAATCCGACCACGGGCGCGATGTCGCGGGCCTCGCCGATCCGCTCCATTGGGTTGGTCTGCGCGAACCGGCTCACGGTCTCCGCGCTCTTCCCGGCGAAGAACATGTCCGTGGCCGTGGCTCCCGGCGCGACACAGTTTGCCGTGATGCGCGTCCCCTTGAGCTCCTTGGCCATCGTCCGCACCATCGCCTCCACCGCCGCCTTGGACGCCGTGTACGCCGCGTACCCCGTCGGCAGCGACCCAACCACGGACGACGTCACGGCCACGATCCGGCCGCCGCCGCCGCGGGGCAGCCGGTTGGCGGCCTCGCGGAGGCAGAGGAACGCGCCGCGCGTGTTCACGGCGAGGACGCGGTCGAAGTCCGCCGTGGCGGTGTCGGCGACGGACGGGTACTTGTCGTCGAGCACGCCAGCGTTGGCCACGAGGATGTGCGGCGATACGCAGCCGAAGGCGGACTCGGCGGCGTCGAAGAGGGACCGGACGCCGGCCTCGTCGGACACGTCGGCCCTCACGGCCACGGCGCGCGGGAGCTCCGCGGCGAGCGCGTCGGCCTCGGCCGCGCTGGACGCGTAGCCCAGGACGACGCTCGCGCCGAGGGAGGAGAGGTGGGCCGCGATGGCGCGGCCGATGCCGCGCGACGCGCCGGTCACGATGGCCACGCGTCCGGCGAGCGGCAGTGCCGCGGACCCCGACGAACCGGCAACGGCGGCGACGGCAGTGGTGTCAGCCATTGCGATTTTGGTAACTTGCGATCCGCGCGTGCACGTCGGGCTTTATCTACGGGTGCTGCCTCTCGTGTGCGGCGCGCGCGCGCTCCACGTCTGTCATCAGCTACACGACGTCTGCGTCGATGGATCTTGCGGTTGCAGCTCAGCCATGGGTGGTCCAGAGATCACGACGCAGTGCAGTAGAGAGTGTGGTGTGTGGAACTCTCGTGATCGTCCGGTGCACCCTTTTGCGTTCATCATTTCTGTTTGGAACTATCCCAAGCAGTGCGACAACTGTATCACCAAAGAGTAATGTCTGACTTACTCTTATTATTCTTTTTTTTTTCTAGAGATGTGAGCGTAGTTCAAGCTCCGCTTGCGTAAATCCAACGTTCCGTGCACTTCATTACCGTGCGGTAATCAGATCATTTTATAAGAAAATCCCTTCAAATAAGAAAAAAAAAAGTTGAATAACTTTTTTTCGCAAAAACGCAAAAGCTTGCATTTCGATTCATTGATAAAAAAAGAAGAGTTTTACATGCTCAGCGAAGAGCAAACACCACCCCAACGACACAACCCGGTAGAGTAAAACGACTACAGCTCCCTACAAACGAGCAGAGCATATAGCACGCATGTTAAAAACTGTGTAGATTGGATCGATGGGGTTAAGCGTGCGCTTTGGTCTCGCGCCGCGTTCCGTGTTATATAGGGGTCAAAGACCCAACAGATTACAGAGGAGATTACAACGACGTCGACTTGACGTACAAGGAACCGACGCATCCGGTTTATATCCTACCGGACACGTTTACAACAACTAACAAGATTACAACATCTAACAGCTAGGCCTTATCGTTTAACATCCTCCCTCAACCGAAAATCTTCAAGATTGAGGTTGCTTCTGAAGGCCCGAAGCTGTCCAACTTGCAATGGCTTAGTAAACCCATCTGCAACTTGATCACCAGTTGGTATAAACCGTATATCCAACAACTTCCGAGCTACTCGCTCTCTCACAAAATGGAAGTCAATTTCAATATGCTTTGTTCTAGCATGGAAAACAGGATTAGCTGAGAGATACGTGGCTCCCAGATTATCACACCATAGACAGGCAGTATGAGGGTGTTCAATACCCAACTCATCAAGTAAAGTTTCAATCCACATTACTTCTGCAGTTGCATTGGCCAGAGACTTGTATTCAGCCTCTGTACTGGACCTCGAAACAGTGGCTTGCTTCCTAGCACTCCATGATACCAAATTAGAGCCAAAGAAAACTGCAAAGCCCCCTGTTGATCTTCTATCATCTGGGCATCCTGCCCAATCAGCATCAGAGAATGCACTTACTAATGATGAAGATGACTTGTTTAATTTCAATCCTGTATCCACACTTCCTTTTAGATACCTCAGTATCCTTTTCACCGCTGTCCAATGTACAGTAGTTGGTGCATGCAAAAACTGGCACACTTTATTAACAGAGAAAGATATATCAGATCTCGTTAGTGTTAAATATTGCAAAGCACCAACAACACTACGATACCGAGTTGACTCTTCTGGATTTAACAGTGTTCCACCATGCAAGGATAATTTTTCGGTGGTAGACATCGGTGTGCTTGCAGGTTTACAATCCTTCATTGCCACACGCCGAATGACATCAGAAGCATATTTCTCCTGGCTCAATAAAATCCCATTGCCTGATTTCTGCACTTCTATTCCAAGAAAATAGTGAAGACCTCCTAGATCTTTTAAGGCAAAATCATTTCTCAAATCAGTAATGCTTGAGTGGCTTCATCAGATGAACTTGCAACAATTATATCATCAACATAAATAAGCATGAATATAGTAACCTTTCCTTTCCTATAGAAGAATAGAGATGTATCTCCCTTGGAAGGTTTGAAACCAAGTTCTTGTAACTTTGCGCTTAACCTTGAATACCAAGCACGAGGCGCTTGTTTCAACCCATATAGGGCCTTGTCCAACCTACAAATGTGATGCGGCTTACTGTCACTTTCATATCCTGGTGGTTGCCGCATGTACACTTCTTCCTCGAGAACGCCATGCAAAAACGCATTCTGAACGTCCAACTGACGCAAACTCCAGCCCCTGGAAACAGCAATAGACAAAACCAATCTGATAGTAGCAGCCTTAACTACAGGACTAAATGTATCCTCATAGTCTATGCCATAACGTTGTTTAAATCCCTTTGCTACCAACCTAGCCTTATATCTATCTATGCTACCATCTGCTTTTCTCTTAATCTTAAACACCCATTTACAATCAATTACATTCCTCCCTTCATTTGATGGTACTAGATGCCACGTTTTATTTTTAACAAGTGCATCAAACTCTACATCCATAGCTTGTTTCCAATTTTTATTGGTTAATGCTTCATGAACACTTTCAGGTTCTCCAGTGGAAATAAGATGAGCATATCTAACCGTACCATCTTTTGGAACAAAAGGTTTGAATATACCATTTTTGGATCGTGTTACCCTGGTAGAGTCTGGTGCAGACTGGTGCGCATCCGCTCTCGGCGCAGAAGATCCTGCACACCTGGGTGCAGCAGCCGACAGCCTGGTCGTGCCACCAGCGCCTGGCGAGTCCCGTGACGCCACGTCGGAGGTGGCCCGGGAGCAAGACAGCGACGGAGACGCGTCTCCTCGGTCGCCGCGCGATGACGCGCTTTGGCCCTGACCCGCACCTGACTGCATGCGCCAGGTGTCCGCTGGTGACTCGCTCGACGCGGAATCTTCCGCATGCAGATGCTACTGTTGCTGCGCAGATCCCTGCTGCTGCGCAAATCCCGCAGCAGATCGGTCAGGGGATCGGTGAGGTGATCTCTCGGGATCCCTGCCGTCAGCCGAATCCCCCTCGTGTCCAGCGCCATGATCAGATGTTTCCTGCTGCTGCATAAAATCACCAGATAGCTCCAAATTTGCACCGTTAGGATCATGAAAAATAGGAGCATTAATCACATGATCATTAGTATTAATTCCCCCATGATCAGATGAATGCGACGGTAAGAGCAAAATTTCGGACCGCAACCTAGCACCGGCATTGGGGTTTAGGGATTGAAAGGGAAAAACCGTTTCGTCAAAGACCACGTCCCTGGAAATATAAATCCTGCCACTAGATATATCAAGACATCGAAACCCTTTGTGAAGTGGACTGTAACCAAGAAACGCACACTGTTTGGAGCGGAATTGGAGTTTATAGGAATTGTATGGGCGCAAGTTTGGCCAACATGCGCACCCGAATATTCTAAGAGAGTTATAATCGGGTTTCTCATGAAATAGACGCTCCAAAGGACTCTCAAACTGAAGAATTTTGGTGGGAGTGCGATTAATGAGGAATGTGGCAGAAAAGAATGCTTCGTCCCAAAATTTCAAAGGCATCGATGCTTGGGCAAGTAAAGACAATCCAACTTCTACGATATGTCTATGTTTGCGTTCTGCCGACCCATTTTGTTGATGTGCATGGGGGCATGACACATGATGCGAAATTCCCACTTTAGTAAAGAAAGATCTGAGTTTTTGATACTCACCCCCCCAATCCGTTTGCATAGCTAGGATTTTTCTATCAAATTGTCTTTCAACAAGATTCTGAAACTCGTGGAATTTTTGGAATACTTCAGATTTGTACTTGAGAAAGTAAATCCATGTAAATTTACTGAAATCATCAATGAAGCTAACATAATATTTCTTTCGTCCAACAGACTCTTGGGCAGGGCCCCACACATCGGAAAAAATAAGCTCTAAAGGAGCACTAGACTGACTCAAGGATTTATGATAAGGAAGTTGATGACTTTTGCCCTTTTGACAGGCATCACACACAGAATCATCAACTGACACACTTGAACATGGAAGATTATTTTGGCTGATAACTTTATTGACTATGCTTGACGAAGGATGAACTAGACGAGCATGCCACCTCTCCTGGGTTGGTTTGGTGGCACCAAAAGCAAGCTTGCTTGAACTTGATGTTGTGGACGAAAGTGGGTAGAGACCTCTCCTACATCTGCCTTGTAGAAGGGTTTTCCTCGTTGCCTGGTCCTTAATGAGAAAGGAATTAGGGTGAATTTCAACAAAGGCAGAATTATCACGTGCAAGACGATGAGCAGATAAAAGACTTTTTGTGGCTTGAGGAACATGTAGAATATTTTTGATATGAAGATTGCGATCAGGGGTACTTAATAGTGAATGACCAATGTGATGAATGTCCATACCTGATCCACTTGCGGTGTGGACTTGCTCATTCCCGTAGTACTTGTCGCGGATGGTGAGCTTGTGGAGGTCGCCCGTGATGTGATCCGTGGCCCCTGTATCAATGTGCCACGGGTTGGAGTCGGCGCCGTGGGAGTTGTTTGACGATGTAGCTACTCCCGCGCTTTTCTCCATCACGCCAGTGAAGTCCGGATCGAAGCGTTTCCAGCACTTCTGCACGACGTGGCCCTGCTTGCCACAGAGTTGGCAGCGGACCCTGTTGCCGTTGTTGGCGTAGCCGGTGCTGTTGTAGCCAGCACCGTTGTTGCCTCCTGGACGCCCACCAGCGCCACCGTGATTGTATGAACCACGATTGTCGTTTGCTCGGCCTTGTTGCTGCTGCTGTCCGCCGCCACCAGATGGACGGCCTCCTCCTCCTCCTTGATTCCCACCACGACCATTGCCGTGGTTGCCACCACCGCGGCCTCCACGGTAGGCCGCGTACGCCGAGTAGCCACCGCTGCCGTGCAGGAGCTCGAGGCGCGTCTCGTGGCCGAGGAGTTGAGTGTACAGTTCCCCGACTGTAACCGGCTCGGTGCGCGCACAGAGGGCCGATACTATAGAGTTGTAGTCGCCGTCCAAACCGGCGAGGATGTAGGAGACGATTTCTTCATCGTCTAACTTCTTTCCAGCTGCGGCCATCTCATCCGCCAGGGTACGGATTTTAGCAACGTACTCCGCGATGGTGGAGTTGCCCTTCGGTGTGGTGGCGAGGGCGATCCGGATGTTCACGGTCTGAGCCCGGGTGCGCGAGGCGTAGATCACCTCGATGGCATCCCACAGCTCGGCGGAGGTGGCGGCAGCATGGACCTGAGACAGAACCTCACGAGACAAAGTAGTGAGCAGAAAATGTAAGACTTGCTGGTCTTGGGCGATCCACTGACCATACAGCGGATTGGCCTCCTGGACGTCCTTCCCGTCCCTCTTGACGGTGACTTCCATGGCGGGAGCTACGGCTTTGTTGTTGATGAAAATGCCGAGCTGCGCCCCGCGGATCGCGGATAGGACTTGTGCCTTCCACATGATGTGATTCCCCTTGGCAAGCTTTTCCGTCACCGGATGTGAGAACAGGGATCCGGCGAAGGCAGACGGGGTGGAGCTCGAGCTGGCCATCATGGACGAGGCGAGGGCGAGCTCTGATACCATGTTAAAAACTGTGTAGATTGGATCGATGGGGTTAAGCGTGCGCTTTGGTCTCGCGCCGCGTTCCGTGTTATATAGGGGTCAAAGACCCAACAGATTACAGAGGAGATTACAACGACGTCGACTTGACGTACAAGGAACCGACGCATCCGGTTTATATCCTACCGGACACGTTTACAACAACTAACAAGATTATAACAGCTAACAGCTAGGCCTTATCGTTTAACAACGCACTCCACACCTGGCTAGTCCGAAGACAGCCACCACCGACACCAGAACTACAAAGCAAACGCAAAAGAGATTGTCCTAAGCAGAGTATCAGCGCCGCGTCTCGACCGACGCCGTTCACCTCCAAAGACTGACGTCTCTGACAGAACCTTTCGCTGGTCCAACCGGCGGAATTAATCCTGCGTGGTAAAATTAATAGTGCACAGGAAGATTGGAACTCGAGACCTCAAATTATGCGCGCAGGTAGGCAGGCTGACAATCACATACGTTGGTACTTTGTGTCAAATGGCTGTACGTACACTTTAAATATATTTACTTTTTTTATCAGAATAACAGATGCATGCATATTAGATGTATTTTACTTTTGCTCACAAGTTATTAATTTTCTTTACAGCCGTGACCATGCTGGTGCTACCTTTTTTGTCAGTTAAAACAAATACGTTTGTTTACGTACCTTTATGTTTCGCTAACTTGCTGTCCTATATAACATTTGTTGTGCCTTCTATCGCATGGACTTGCAAATTTGTAAGATTGACTATATATTTTGGCATGCAATTGATTATACGAGATTTTCAAATCTAATATTTTTAACATTATTATTAATCTATTTATTGAAGCATTTCTAAGTTAAAAATTATTATTTATGTCTTAAAAAACCAGCATCAAACCGGTTGAACCAGTGGTCCGACCAGTAAAAACCTAAACCGACGACCTCACCGGTTCGATTACCGGTTCGGTTTTTTAAACTATGCATCCACCTATGATGCCTGAAGGAGGTGGCAAGTGGATGACAGGACATGGTCGGTCCCGAGAGAGGTGCCATTTTGGACTTCCCGGCGGTGGCGTCCATTGCGCCGCTAAGCATCAACCTTGGACAACGTCGAACACCGGAGGAAAGTAACAAGGAGCTCCAAGCGGTGTCCCCAAACGCGATGCTCCCAACGGAGGGACGACATCGAAGACGCCGCCATCACGCCGATCCAATTGAATCTGGGTTTTCACCAGGAGACACCAACCAAACCGAGAGAACAAGGGAGCTGTCGACACACCTCGGCGACGCCTCCAAGGAGGGGAACGACGCCCACGGGCGCCATCGTCACCGGCACCGACACTGCGGCAAGACTTTTGTCCGTATTGCCGCCCATCTCCCATGCTACCCGCCGGATTGGCCTAGTCGTTCCTGTACTTCGAACCGCCGCCTCCGCAGCCCCTCGCCATCGTAGTCCAACATCGTGGCCAACCCCGCCGCGCGCTGCCGCGAGGCTGCAGCACGGTCTAGTCCAACATCCTCCTCCCATCGGACACCGGACACCCACGCGCGGCCGGCGAAGCCGTCCGCAACGCGTCAAGCGCCCTCCCAGTACTACCCACCATCACCAGCCTCGCCGGTCGTCGAGAGCCTCGACGCCACCGGCGATGCCAACTCCCGCACATCACTCCGGCACAAGCGCCACTAAGCACCAATTTTTCCAGGGCAAGGTCGTCGCCACTTCCAAGAGGCAGCATGCGCTGCTCCGCCCGTGGTCTGGCCGCCGCCGCCGCGCGAGCTCCGGCGAGGGGCCGGCTGCAGCCGCTCGAGGCGCAGTGTGAGCCCCATCACACCCTCACAGACCTGGCCGCTGGTCGCCGCTGCTGCTCCGAGGCGCAGCACGAGAGCGAGATCCGGCAAGGGGCTGGCTGCAGCCGCCGAGGCGCAGCACGAGCCCCACCGAAGCCTCACCTCGTGGCTTCCAGAACGACCGTCGCCATAGAGAACGAGCGAGTAGGGAGGGGAGGAGGTAGTAGGAGGGAGAGGGATCTTGGTACACCCGCCAGGCTGCTCCCGTCGCCCACGAAGGAAGGAGGGGCCCAGAGAGGCCCGCACCGCCGCCACGAGACGCAGCGAGCGCCGGTCGCGGCAACACGACCAGCAACTCGCCACGCCGCCCCTTCTCCACTGCTCCCGCCCGTCACGCCACCGCGCCGGCCGACGGTCGTCCTGGCCCCAAGCGCGAGCCGCCGGATCGCCGCCTCTCCGCGCGAAGAGGTTGCGCTGGGGCGCGCCACCCTTGCCCTCTGCCTTTTGCAGCCGGGCGCCACCACCACCGCCGCGCCGGCGGCGGCCGCCGGAGTCCCCCGCGGTGCGCTTCTCGCTAGGGTTTGGGCGCCCTCCAGAGTCGCCCGCGCGAGCGACCCGGGAGGGAGACGCGGAGGGAGTACATGGCACCAAAAAAGTTGAATAACTGCGATGGCCTTCCTGAAAGGAATGCCTGCTCAGCATTTGATTGATTCTACTTCTCTCTCACTAAAGACACAGTCCACTGTTATAATAAGAAGGCACAGGGTCCGGCTTTATAGAAAGCACCAAAGGATACTGGTTGTTTCAGTGATGCAGTCCAAGTCCACTGGTATAATTGCATTGCCCTATTATGGGATAAAAAGGACTGAAAATTGCAGAGCAATCTCTGGATTTTGCAATTTTATTGGTGTTATATCAAATTAACTGGTTCGTGGTGCATCTAGGCCACATACCAGAAGTATGTTCAATCACATTCACACACAATGTCTGTTATCTCTACTATCAATGAGCAACATAATGAGAACTAGGCTGTAGCCTAGTGGCAAGGGTAGTAGCACCCAGGGTTCGACTCCCATCGGGAGCGAATTTCTGGTGCCTCACCGTGTGCTAGTGCCCAAGATCTCTTTTTTCCCCCTCAATGAGCAACATAAGCAGCACCAGCTTGCTCCTGCACCTCAGTACTTTACAGTTGCTTTAATAGCATCCAGGATCTGCAACAGCCAACACATCAGGGTCAGAGCTGCACACCAAAGCAGGGGGAGATCAAATTACCAGGGAATCCATTACCTTGTTCTTTGTGGGCATGTAGAATGGTTCATTAACAAGAGGAAAAGGGGTGTCCAGACCGCAGACTCTCGCCACAGGCGCTTCTAACTGCAACAGACCGAGTTCAGCAATTTTTATCACATCAGCTTCCAGATGATTATGTAAGTGAGTAGTGCTCTTATATGTTATGTTGTACTACTGCTAAACGGTTGGAAGATTTAGTACCCTACCCTCAGGAAGCAGCGCTCAGCAATGGACGCAGCGATTTCGGCACCAAACCCTCCAGTGATTGGGGCCTCATGACTAATCTGTGGTAGTACTTCATACACTGATGATGATGATGATAGTGATGATAATGGAGTATAAAATAAATGCAAACAGGTTACGTACAAGAAGCTTTCCGGTTTTGCTGACAGAGGCCTCAACTGTCTCCTTATCCCATGGAATCAGTGTTCTTAGATCTATGAGTTCGCAAGAAATTCCATCCTGGAATATACTGGTGTAAGTTAAGTGTTTTATAAAAAGCTGAGCGAGATAATGAAGATATGGAGATGAATCAAGATGGCAACAGCTAAGAAGCAACACCAAAATACACGAGTACCACCTGCAATTATTTGCTGTCAAATGATATGGATAACAAAAGATTACCTTGGCATTATCGATATGCCATGATGGTCGGCTGTAATGACAATTAGGATTCTATTTTGTTCGGCTAAATACTTAAGATGAAACACATTTTATCTTCCTGGACCTAGATTAGTATGTGCATTCTGAAATTCAGAAATGTTCCACTGCTTCACCGTAGTTACCCGTTCATATATAATCAAGTTCAGGTAGCTCCTTCTTAAAAAAAAAGTTCAGGTAGCTCCAAACCTTTCTTGCCATGTTGATTCAGGGCAAGCTGATTCCAAATATTTAGTTATGTTTACATGACCTAATATATACTGATGCTAATTGTTTACAGAATTGTGGGCATGAAAGCATTCACCGAACTTTGTATTTAAGAGCTTGTGTAAATAACCAACCTTTGCAGCTTCTCGGAAAAAAAAAAACTAACCTTTGCAGCGTCTTCACATGCTTGTTCCAGCACTGCAAGTTGAGCTCCCCAACCTATAAGTGTTATGTCACTTCCTTTGCGAATCACCTACAGTACAGAAGCTGCATAAATATTTTGGTTTCGTCGTGACCAAAACAACACATAGGATAGAGATATGCGCACTTCTGCCTGAGATAAAGGCAGCATATAGTCCCCCTCAGGAACTTCTTCAACAGATAAACGGTACAGCCACTGTAAAAAAGGGAGGAAAAGCTGCTTGTAAGAGCATTCTGCAATAAACAGTTCAATATTGTACACCAACTGTTCTTATGCAATTATTCTACCACATGGATATGTTCAACTTTTAGCACACTGAGGAACTTCTTTCAAGTTTTTGCTCTACCTTTGGCTCGAAAAAGACGACTGGGTTTGGGTCACGAATGCTGGCCAACAACAGTCCCTTGGCCTCACGGGGGCTTCGAGGTATGACAACCTGAAATTATGTTTTTCTTAGTACTGAGGGAAACAACAGCACACCTTCCTATATACACATGTAAGATAGATTATTGTGAAGTGTAATTTTTGACTAATCTTCAGGTGAAATATGAAGTTAACTGAATAATCAATTAATCATATCTTGTTGGTACAACTTCAGGAATGTCCAGTAGAGTATCAAGCAGGAGTACTGGAAATGCTGCTTAATTTTGCTCTGCTGCCTCACTTTGCAGATAAACTTTGTAACTTAACTAGATAATGTGTACATTAGAGGTGCAAACTTAACCTTCAGGCCAGGAACATGGCAGAAGAAAGCCTCTGGTGACTGTGAATGGTAGTGACCACCATGTCCAACAGCACCATATGGAGATCGAATTGTTAAACCTGGAAAAGTTAGTATTATGATAAGTTCAGGATGTTTCTCTATAAAATAACATAAAACAGCATAGGACATAGAATAATCCATTTTAAAAGGAAAACTAGTTACCTCCACAGTTAAATTCATTTCCACTTCGATATCTGAATTTAGCTGCTTCGTTCACGATCTGCGTCAGAAGTTGTACAAATTAGGTTGGAACAAGATACTGATCACCAAAATAAATTCATTCCACTTGGCAATGGTCAAGAACTAAAATGGTTGTACAGCGGAATGCAAATGCTTGCTGCAAAAGAATTTCGCTAAGAAAGAGAACCTCCAGTAATCTCTGGCAACAAACGAGTAAGGTACTTCCTGCAACTAAACTGCTCTATATAATGCAGTCCACATAGCAACTATTCAAAGGTGGCTGCAACACATAAGGGAAAAAGAACTCAAGCAGGTAAAATAATTCTGAATGAAATCAGAGACATACCTGATCAAATGCTGGAAAGATATAATCTGCAAACTGGATTTCGGCAATAGCTCTATTGCCCTGCATGTTGAAGAAAGGCAAAAATAAAAAAATGAGGCTACTATTGCCAAGATAGTATAACTGAATAGTGATTCATTGATATACAAAGAGTTACTGAACTGACACAAAAGACCGTAAGGTTTCCATTTCATCTGAATATTTGATTGAATGTAATGATGTATAATAAATCACATATAACACATGCTGACCCCCATTCAATTGTTACGCTGCACAACCTCATACGACATGAATCATAATTACTATGAATGGATATGTATATCATCTATATGCAGAGGACAGGAGATTGATTCATTGATATGCAAAGAGTTACTGAACTGACACAAAAGACTGTAAGGTTTCCATTTCATCTGAATATTTGATTGAATGTAATGATGTATGATAAATCACATATAACACATGCAGACCCCCATTCAATTGCTACGCTGCACAACCTTATATGACATGAATCATAATTAATATGAATGGATATGTATATCATCTATATGCAGAGGCCAGGAGATATGAAATCTTGCTCTTCAATAAAAATGAATATAATTACACTTAACATGTCGGTTTTTAGACTGTTGAACTTGTAAAACGAGTAGAAGGAACAATATAAGTATTAGTAAATAAAGGAAACTGAAAAATATGGATACAAACAAGCGAATTTTCTATGCTACTTACCATTGCTGCTAAGCCAATAGCAAATCCAGCAATACCCTGTTTGAGAAGAACTGGTGGTCAGGACAACAAAAATGCTAGAAACCAAGTTAGATGAAGTCCTTCTGTTTAAGCCACATCAAATTCAGTATAGTCATAATATTCAGCATATAAAGATGCACCTGTTCACACAATGGTGTATTGAATACTCTATGTTTTCCAAATCGATCAGCTAGCCCTGTTGTGCAGCGAAAGACGCCGCCAAAACCCACATCCTCTCCGAAGACATAAGAGCTGTAAAAATGAAACTCATCTAGTCATCTTCAGTTCACTGTTATGCATGTATAACCAACTGGAATGGATCTTAATCTAGGAATTTTCAGATCAGTCATTACGGTCTCATACACTAGCATTCGGGAATTATTCATTCTGGGTACAATGCGTAGTGGGATTGAATACAACATCCATATGTGCTATAAAATTTGTGTTCCAGTGGGAACTGTAGTATAGTGACGGAAATCTGAATGCCTTTTTTTTATAGCTTCCTCCACCAGATCAGAGGGATGTCATGGATTCTGGGTGCAGACGGCTGCTGACGGTCGCTCAGGATTCTACCAGCCAGGCTGGGTGGCGGTATTTTAGCAGACTCACGGATGTCTAGATTCTCGTGGCCTGCTTGTTTCATTTGGTTGATTTACATGTGATAGTTGATTGTAATACTCTATACTGCTGAAATGTTTTAATAAAAGGATGTGTACATCAGTTGATGCAGAGGCAGGGGCTTCGCTCCCACTTTTGGGGGGGAAAATCTGAATGGCTTTTCATAATTTGCATGTCACAGCAGAAATGAGTATTAAGAAAATTTGCATATCGCAGCTGGTATTCACGTCCATAAGCAATCCATTATCTCCATGATAGACTGACAGACAGACCAAAGCATCACACAGGGACAGGGCGGCGAATAAAGAAAAGACATGGGGCTCACCGCGGATCGGTGTCGAGCGCGATGTGGAGCGCCTGGTTGACGGCCGTGAACAGGTTCACCGGATTCGTCACCCCTCCTCCTACGGCGCCGCCACCGTCTCTCCTCTCCGCCACCCCCACCGCAGAAGCGGCACAATCGGCGAAGCCTCTGGTCCCTCCGATCCCCGCCGCTGCGCTTCCCTTCCTCCCCACCTCCCGTAAAACCTTCATGGCCATCGAAGCTTCACCAAGTGCGAGCGCCGAGCGGTCCCTCTCTGTGCTCTCCTGGGAATCGGAAGGCGGGCGCAGTCCTCGCAGGAGGAGAAGCGGCAGCTGGTGGCTTCTTGGACCTGCAACTGCGAAGTGACGTGGAGAGATAAGCACACTGTCAGTGAGCAGGCGTGCTTCGTTAAAACTCAGGATGCGGACTAGTAGATCCGACAGCCGAGGCACGACGACGACGCTGCCTAGTTTAGTTTATAGTTTGGCGAATCGGGTCCGGGTCAACCATGTTAGCCCTGATTAATTATTGGAGTATAGATCTCACTCCTTCACGTGTTTCTCGTGGACGGTGGACCACTTCACCTGTTCACCGTCCGTGTGGAGTTTAATTATTTTGTCGGAAATAAATAAGGCCTCTAAAATTGCTAAACCTAGGTCCCTGTGAACCCTCGGATCTTCATCCAATGGTTAGAATCAGCACGCCATAATTTTATATTTTAGCCCCCTATTTTTTTATATAGAACGCGCACTCCATAGCAGCCTCACTTAAAACGAAAGAGTATATTGTGTTGCTCCCGGTCATCTTGATAGTTACAGCAAAACTGTCATTGCAACAAATTCACTGGTATAGCAACAAAAATTATCACCCCATATACAAAAAATGTATTGCAATAAATTTTTCTAAAACAAATCGGAAAATAAGTAATGTTACAAAGAATAGTTAAACAATGTGTTCATTGCGCTGTAACAAAAATGTTCAAGCAATTCAACAAAAATCACAACCTATTGCAACAAAAAAAATTCACTGATTAAAAAGTTGGTAAGCAACAAAGTAATTTGCCACCGTTCCAGTTGCAACAAAAATTATCCCCTATTTCAATAAAAAAGTAAATCGATAGCAACAATAAAATCATATGTTTGCAACATGTGAATAGTGCATAAACATATCATTCCAAATGAATTCTAATAGACATATAACCATTTTCTATAAAATCATCTGGCAAAACATTGCAACATCTCACTTGTGGTTTCTCAAAAAAATACGTGCGAAGTTGTTATAATTTTTAAACACGTACACAACATATGAAGGAAACACTTAGCGTTTACATGTTTGCACGTAGTGGGCTGCAGGAAAAAAAATTGATATGAAAATTGGGCTAACCAGCCAAATTGCTGCTAACTGGGCCTACATATCAGTCAGGCCGGCCCAAATGGCTCTCCACGCACGAAAAGGAGCTAGCGAAACAAGGGACCTACGTTATTAGGTCCCCCTAATATAAACGTTCTCCAATAAATAAACTGATTAAGTATGAAACCTGGGTTGAAAAACCTATTTAGAAAATATCAGCACTAAAGGCAGGTCCTCCTAAAATTGCTAATTGTAGGTCCCCTTGTGAGCCCCCGGATCTTCATCCAATGGTTAGAATCAGCACATCACAGTTTTACATTTTAGCCCCCTCTGTTTTTGCGATATAGAACCCGCACTACACAGCAACCCCACTTAAAACGAAAGGGTATATTGTGTTGCCCCGGTCATCTCGATAATTACAGCAAAACTGCCATTACAACAAATTCACCGGTATCACAACAAAATTATCACCCCGTGTAAAAAGAAGTATTACAACAAATTTTTCCAAAACAAATCGAAAAATAAGTAATGTTACAAACAATAGTTAAACAATGTGTTTATTGCGTTGCAACAAAAAAATTCAAGCAATTCAACAAAAATCACAACCTATTGCAACAAAAAAATGCATCAATTAAAAAGTTGGTAAGCAACAAAATAATTTGTCACCGTTCCAGTTGCAACAAAAAATATCCCATATTTTAACAAAAAAGTAAATCGATAAATACAATAAAATTATATGTTTGCAACATGTGAATGAGTGCATAAACATATCATTCCAGATGAATTCTAATAGACATATAAACATTTTCTACAAAATCATCCAGAAAAACATTGCAACATCTCGTTTGTGTTTTCTCAACAAAATACGTGTGAAATTGTTACAGTTTTTAAATACGTACGCAACATATGAAGGAAACACTTAGCGTTTACATGTCTGCACGTAGTGGGCTGCTGGAAAAAAATTGATACGAAAATTGGGCTAACCAGCCAGATTGCTGCTAACTGGTCCTACATAATCAGTTAGGTCGGCCCAAATGGGCTCTCCACGCACGAAAAGGAGCGAGCGAAGCAAGGGACCTACGCTAGTGTACGTTAGGTCCCCCTAATATAAGCGTTTTCCTTTAAAAATGCCGCAAAATCACAGCCACGTGGGCTAGGGTTTCAAAAAATTGAAGAAGATTTAATTTGAAAATCACAAATTTTGTGCTTAGATATTTAAGAGAGAACGTGAATCTCTAGATTGAGTCAGTTGGACATACGGATGGCAATGGGGCCCCGAAACCCGCAAACCCGACGGGTACCCGCCTTAAATGGGGAGGGTTTGGTAAAATGTTTGACCCGCCAGGTCTAATGGGGCGGGTATGGGGGTGGCAAACCCGTACCCGCATACCCGCATACCCGCTCTAAGTGCTAAACATATCCTTAATAATCCTATGTATAACCACACGTCCACGAGCTATGGACCACAAACCTCACACATCATATGGATGCGTTGAAATTTGGAGTCACGGAGACAACACACGTACACATGTGTCTATTCCCACCAACCTCATCCCAATATTCCATTGTTGTATTCCTCACATGTGTCGGTGTCGCTCCTTAAATGGGTACCCGTTGGGGCCCCGAACCCGACCGGGTCGTGGGTCTGGTAAGAAATGAGACCCGACAAGTTAAATGGGGCGGGTATGGGGGGTGCCGACCCGGCCCCGAACCCGGTGGGTGCCATCCGGAGTTGGACACAATGCCCAATGACCCATGTCCACAAGTCTATTGGACGTCGGTGCCGGTGCCGGGAGCTGGGCGAGTGAGGGGTGACTCCAATATTCACGCTAGTGGCGACTCCGGCACCGTCGTCCACGCATCTCTCTCGCTGGTGGCCTTACTGGCGTTGGCGTCCTTCAGGATGTGCGTCAACACGGTCGAGGCCATGTCGCGCGCTGGCTCGGCTGATGACGTCGCGAAGGCCAGGCGTTGGGAGGGTTCTCACACTAGTGCGCAGAGGTTTACAGGTGGGTGCTTTTATACTCTCACCTCGGATGATGATGACAGCGAAGGTGAGGATGACAGAGACCTTTCATCTCGGAGATCATTGGGCTACCTTTGTCGGTCTCCGACGTTGGTGACTGATAAAGAGTTGGACGAGTCATCAACGCTCATCACCAAGCGGATGCGGAAGAGGCTAGAGAAGAAAGCTACGGAGAAGGCGATATGTCCTTTGACGGCCAAGGTAAGTTTCGTTCTGTCGAGCTCGAGACATTTTCTCAAGCTACCAGGATTGGAACCGACGATGTTCAGGCTGGAGAACAGTGATGATGACGTGGGCTCCTGGTCGTTGGTACGCATGAGGCTCTGGTCGCCGTCACTAGATGTGTCGTCGTCCATGCTGGGAGGCCGAAGATCTCATCCGAAAATTTTGTATCATGGACGTTCAAAAATTGAAACGTACGGATCAATGGATCCTACGCTTATTTTGGCAAGACAAAGAGCTTTGGGCCAAGGTGGGCTCGGGACGTTAGGGGGTCCAATCAAATTGCATACTGTCGGCGTTGCCTCGGCTGTGATTGGGTGTATGTGTGTGCAAACCTCATCGATTCCATATGCCCGCCGGCTTTGTAGGTCTTTAGGTTCTTCCTGGAATAGAGCCGCCACCTCTGTTCCTCTATGTTGCATCCAATCCATGGTGAATCGGGGGGATGAAGAGGAGACGGTGAACAACATGGAACCAACGGTGGTCGCGGTGGCCAATTCCACCGAAACTACGAGGCCGGTGGTCCAAGCGGGACGGCCGGAGCGGCTGATGGTGTTGTGTAACATCCCAAGTCTGAAAAATAGCCATTAGAATGTTTGCTCTCTGTTATTTTATGTTTTGCATCATGGCATCATGTTGATTGCATTTGTTTTGCTTGTTTTCCTTTTGTTTTCCTCTGTTTTCAGTTGTTTTCATTTGTTTTCCTTTGTTTTCTATTTGAATTTCAAACCAAAACTTCAAACCTTTTGTTTCATCCTTGTGATGTTACAATTTCCAAAATGTTATTTCAAATAAAAACAACCAATTGTTCTCATTTTATTCCATAAGGAATCAACTAATAAAATGGTGCCTTTATTTCAATTAAATAATTCCCAAATTGTTTTCAAATTCAAATCAAAACATCAAACAGCACCTAATTTGAAAATTATGAAATTACCAAAACAAATATGCTCTTTTGTTTCCAAATAAACTCATTGATCACCCTATTTTAAAATATTGTCTCAATAACCAATTAATCATAAAATTCAATCAAATACCCTCCAAAATTCAAACAGCACCAAAACTCAAATGTTTTTGAAAACCAAACTTGGCATTTGCTTTCTAGTAACCTAATTGGCTTAACCTAATTTTTCTAAAAAAATTACTAACCTAAAAGCCACCTTTTTCTTCCAATTTGTTTTCAGCAAAAAAAAAGTAAATAGAACAAAAACTTTAAAAGCTAGCAGGGAGAGAGAGAGGCCCAACTCTCCCCCCCCCAAGCCCACTTTCCCTCTCAGCCCGTTACCCTTTCCACCCGGTCATCCCCTACCTCCGTACGCTGTCGTCATCAACCTTGGACAGCGACCTGCTGCCCAACCTCCTCCACCCGTTTCTCCCTCCCCCTCCTATATCTATCCCCAATCCGTGGAGAAACCCTAGCCTAGCCGCACCTCCTCCCTCCTTCTCCCATCGCCGCCGTCCCATCTCATCTCCCTTCCTCGATGCATCTCTGTACCTGTTTCCCCCAAAATTCCATGAGAACGCCGAGCACCGTTTGGTCGCCATTGGAACACCGGAGCTCCACCTGACAGCGGGAATGGAGACGCCGCGCAACCCTCTTCCTCCTCCCCCCCTCGGCACGGGCCGAGAGGGGCTGTGCCGCCGGCGCCATCCCCACCGAGTCTCCACCGGCGACCTGCACCTTCCTCTGTATCTGCATCGAGCCAGCCTCCTCCTGTCCGTTTCCCTCAAGGTCCGCTCCCCTCCTTCCCCTCGCCTTCCCTCCTCCTCCCTTTGGCCGCACTCCCCTCCAACCGCCCGCACCCACGGCCACCGCGGGGACCGGCAGCGAGCAGCAACCCGCCAATCGTTTCTCTCTGTCGACGGTTCAGCGAGCGCACGAACAGGTGCAGTTAACGTGCAGATTCAGAAACAGCCCGCTTCAACACCTTTTCCTCCACGCCACCCCCTTCTGTCACGAAATAAAACCCAGCCGCACTAGTTAGGCACCCTTGAGCGCATCAGGAGGTGGGGGGTTCGAATCCCCCTCCCTCAATTAATCCAACCTTTTTATTTTTCATCAATTTGGCCACAGAAACATCTCAGATTCACATCCATGCCCCTGGTAATTATTTCTAGCCCTGCAAAATATTTTTCAAGTCCCTAGATGAATTAAAAATGGCAGATTTACCCCAAATCTTGTAAATTGCATAAGAAAATCATTTTAACTCCAATTTTAACTTTTTAAATATGTTTTCTGTCCCAAATTAAATGTTCTATCCAAATATAAAATTTGTTTACTGTTTTGAATATTTTAAATTGGTGAAACATTTGAATTCTTGTTTAAATCACTTAAACTTGCAAAATTCATAACTTGGGCTTAAAAATTCCAAATTCCACAAACTAAATATGTTTTCCAATCAACTTTTCATGTACTTTCCAAATATAAATTTTGTTTGCTGTTTTGAATAATTTAAATTGCTGAAAACAACTATTTCTTAATTATTGCATTTAAAATTGCCAAAATAATAACTTGCTCATTTTAAATCCAATTTCCACAAATGAAATATGTTTTCCATGCCAAATTAAACCCTCTTTCCAAATATAAAATTTGTTTCATGTTTTGAATAATTAAAATTGGTTAAATGATTTAAATCTTGTTTAATTCATTTAATATTGCTCAATTAATAACTTGATCAAATCAAATTCTTTTGGGACATATAAAATATGTTTTCAAACCATAAAAGCATAACCTTTTCAAATATGAACTTTGTTATCTATTTTGAACAATTTAAAAGTGGTGAAAACAACAAATGCTTGTGTGACACCTTTAAGGAACCAAAATTTCCTAACTTAATAAATGACTTTCTAAACTTGGTAAACCTTATTCCAAATTGTTTCTATTGTTGTTATTTTGTTGTTTTCCTCATCCATGCATCATGCTAATCCACTTTCACATGTTGCTTAGTTGTAAAACAATTAATTCAACCATAATTCATGGGCTTTTCATGTGCAATCCAAATTGCATGTGGGTCCATTTAATCATGTTGTTATCTTGTCAACTAGTTTATTTCTATGCATCAATTAAATGGTCATGCATCATCCCATGTTTGTGCACTATGCCATGTTATTGATTGTTTATCTTTCTGCCTTGTTTGTTTGCTTCTTCTCGGATAAACGACGACGTTGAGACCGACGATACTTACGACACCCCTTCTAAGGAGTTAGCTCAGTACCAGGCTACTGGGTTTTGCAGGCAAGTTATCACTCACATGAACCATTGTGTTCCTTTCAACATTGGTTACCGATACTTTCCGTTGTCTATTTCTGCTAGCCTTAGTAGTAGTTGTTTCTGTTGCGAACCTATCACATGTATCCTTTAACCCTGATATTGCCTCACCTCCATACCCATAACCTTTTGCTTGTTGCCCGTGTCTTACTAGCATGTTTAGGTTGTTTTGCTCGAGTCTGTTACCCGTTACTTTCTGTTACAATTTCATTATGTTCTGGGGGCTCGATGTTTAAGCAATCAATCATGCTAATGTTATTGTTAATAATAATTTGATGATAAGGCACCGGCAGGAGGCCCTTTGTGGTTTTGAGGCCTGCTAGTGTCGACCCTAATAGGAAAAGGGTCTTGTCTACTAATCCATGATGAGCGCACTACCCGCATGTGGGAAGCGAGTATGGGTGCCCCCCTCAATTTGATTCGATTCGCATCTCGTCCAAATCGCCTCATTTAGTTCGGGTTTTCCATTTGCTGCATGCATGATCTTGCGAGCCCTTGGTACCCGGGTGGAACTTTCGTAGTCGGCATATAGGGGGACACGTTCTTAGAGTGCTATGAGGGTCCATTTTCTTCTGGGCTCGATTAGCCGTGCGCCCAAGGTGCTTTGGGCTTGATGCGAAGAAGAGTTGATTTGTGTAGAGTACCTCGCTTGGTGGGTTTGATCCCCGTCTGGCGGGATATTCTTGCGTGTACGGCCAAATTGGTGCAACCCTGCAGGGATAATCTTCTCGAGAAGCCGTGTTTTCTGCGGTTATAGATTACTTGGTGAAAGTACTGGCTAACAAGTACTCAGGACAACTTAAACCTAATGATTCACAATCTCACACCCAATGATTAACAATTTGACTAGTAATAGGATTATTGACACAATAACTTGATTCATCTTTAATCCAACTGTGTGAGTTATCCTCGGATTGCTTCTTTGGATAAGGGGCGAGATCCAGGATGGGTTTGTTTGAAGTTATCTTTCAGTTGGTTACGATACACGATCTTATCTCCTTTCTGTTAGCCGGAAGTGGTAGTAACTCTGTAGTTGGTTAGAGCAGCCAGTTGCAGCATCTTTTATATCCCCTTTCTTCCGTTGAACCCAAAGCATCTGTACTTGGTGTTGACGGGTTACCCTTTGGTGAACTGTGAGTCTTGCTTGCCAGTACGTTTATGTACTGACCCCTTTGGGGCTGTGGTTTCCACAGACCTACGTTTCCGAGGATCTACATGGTGGCTACTACGTGGAGTATGACGAGACTGCTGACGAGTAGATAGCGGACCCGGGCAGGATCTTAGACTTCGTGGATGGGTTCCGTCTGTTCGTTTCCGGCCTCTTAGGCCTTTTTGGTTCTTGTCTGTACTCAGACATTTTGAATGCTTCCGCTGTGATGTAATGATGTATTGTTGGGACATGTGTCCTCTGAATGATTGTATTTGCTATCTCTGCTCTAATGAGAGCTATTTGCAACTTATTTCGATCTTTTGTGTCGTAGAGATCTGTTGTGATATCAGTTGTTCAACACCGTTGACGTACCATGTGTGTATGGTTTGAAGTACGTCAATGGAAGTGTCCTGATTTCTATGGGATAGTTTACATCGACGGTGAACAGTAGCGGTTGGTTGTCACACATAAGTGTTGGCCTACTCGTAAGAGGACGCGGGTGCCGGCAAGCCCCGTAATCCAATCGGAATACTGTTCAGTTCGTACGGTGAGTATCCTCTAGAAGTCCGGGTGCGACAAATGGTATCAGAGCCTGTCTGCCTGTAGGATCCCTTTTTACTGGTCGCAGTTGAGTCTAGAAACTATTTTGTAGCTATATAGGAAAAATGAAACGTGAGAGTAGGAATTCTGTTCTTTTTCTTCTTTCCCCACCCACCCTCCCTTTTTCTGGTAAGGAAGTGCAACGTTGTTTTTCCCTTCTCATCTAAACTTTCAAGTTAGGATTTCACGAATCTTGGTTTCTCTAGGATGGATATATCTACTAGACCATAGGAATGGAGGTGGGTGTGACATGATTTATCATGTTGCCTACTCACGATTGAGAACGGAGGCGTGTAAGCCCCGGAAGCAGATCCTCTATTCCTTAAGCAGTAGATATTGATCCTTTAGAAGCCCGGATGGGTTTTCCGTAGTACCTCAGGAGTGTTTTGGTCTCGTTTTTTCCCGGTGTTGCTTTGTTATCCTGTTCTTCTCAACATCCTTTTCGTCCATTGAAACCTTTTGTTGCTTCCCATTTCAGTTATTCTACCGACGTCTAATCAATAACGCTGTTTCACCCTTCGGACCAGATAGTCTATTCTCCGAATGAATCAAATTCTATCCAACTATACACCCTCGATACAAAACCTCTCCTTTTACTTGAAAATGTTCCAGTGGTTTGCGAATTCCCTGACGTCTTTCCAGAAGAGTTGCCAGGAATGCCTATCGTCTTGAAATTCCAGAAAAACTATCCAAGGTGCACGATGTGTTTCACGTGTCACAGTTCAAGAGGATCTTCCCAAGAAGTTTCCGGACCTTTTCTTTTCTCAGTAGGAATCTCGGGGCGCGATTCCTTCAAGGGGGGGCGTTTTGTAACATCCCAAGTCTGAAAATAGCCATTAGAATGTTTGCTCTCTGTTATTTTATGTTTTGCATCATGGCATCATGTTGATTGCATTTGTTTTGCTTGTTTTCCTCTGTTTTCAGTTGTTTTCCAACTGTTTTCATTTGTTTTCCTTTGTTTTCTATTTGAATTTCAAACCAAAACTTCAAACCTTTTGTTTCATCCTTGTGATGTTACAATTTCCAAAATGTTATTTCAAATAAAAACAACCAATTGTTCTCATTTTATTCCATAAGGAATCAACTAATAAAATGGTGCCTTTATTTCAATTAAATAATTCCCAAATTGTTTTCAAATTCAAATCAAAACATCAAACAACACCTAATTTGACAATTATGAAATTACCAAAACAAATATGCTCTTTTGTTTCCAAATAAACTCATTGATCACCCTATTTTAAAATATTGTCTCAATAACCAATTAATCATAAAATTCAATCAAATACCCTCCAAAATTCAAACAGCACCAAAACTCAAATGTTTTTGAAAACCAAACTTGGCATTTGCTTTCTAGTAACCTAATTGGCTTAACCTAATTTTTCTAAAAAATTTACTAACCTAAAAGCCACCTTTTTCTTCCAATTTGTTTTCAGCAAAAAAAAAGTAAATAGAACAAAAACTTTAAAAGCTAGCAGGGAGAGAGAGAGAGGCCCAACTCTCCCCCCCAAGCCCACTTTCCCTCTCAGCCCGTTACCCTTTCCACCCGGTCATCCCCTACCTCCGTACGCTGTCGTCATCAACCTTGGACAGCGACCTGCTGCCCAACCTCCTCCACCCGTTTCTCCCTCCCCCTCCTATATCTATCCCCAATCCGTGGAGAAACCCTAGCCTAGCCGCACCTCCTCCCTCCTTCTCCCATCGCCGCCGTCCCATCTCATCTCCCTTCCTCGATGCATCTCTGTACCTGTTTCCCCCAAAATTCCATGAGAACGCCGAGCACCGTTTGGTCGCCATTGGAACACCGGAGCTCCACCTGACAGCGGGAATGGAGACGCCGCGCAACCCTCTTCCTCCTCCCCCCCTCGGCACGGGCCGAGAGGGGCTGTGCCGCCGGCGCCATCCCCACCGAGTCTCCACCGGCGACCTGCACCTTCCTCTGTATCTGCATCGAGCCAGCCTCCTCCTGTCCGTTTCCCTCAAGGTCCGCTCCCCTCCTTCCCCTCGCCTTCCCTCCTCCTCCCTTTGGCCGCACTCCCCTCCAACCGCCCGCACCCACGGCCACCGCGGGGACCGGCAGCGAGTAGCAGCCCGCCGATCGTTTCTCTCTGTCGACGGTTCAGCGAGCGCACGAACAGGTGCAGTTAACGTGCAGATTCAGAAACAGCCCGCTTCAACACCTTTTCCTCCACGCCACCCCCTTCTGTCACGAAATAAAACCTAGCCGCACTGGTTAGGCACCCTTGAGCGCATCAGGAGGTGGGGGGTTCGAATCCCCCCTCCCTCAATTAATCCAACCTTTTTATTTTTCATCAATTTGGCCACAGAAACATCTCAGATTCACATCCATGCCCCTGGTAATTATTTCTAGCCCTGCAAAATATTTTTCAAGTCCCTAGATGAATTAAAAATGGCAGATTTACCCCAAATCTTGTAAATTGCATAAGAAAATCATTTTAACTCCAATTTTAACTTTTTAAATATGTTTTCTGTCCCAAATTAAATGTTCTATCCAAATATAAAATTTGTTTACTGTTTTGAATATTTTAAATTGGTGAAACATTTGAATTCTTGTTTAAATCACTTAAACTTGCAAAATTCATAACTTGGGCTTAAAAATTCCAAATTCCACAAACTAAATATGTTTTCCAATCAACTTTTCATGTACTTTCCAAATATAAATTTTGTTTGCTGTTTTGAATAATTTAAATTGCTGAAAACAACTGTTTCTCAATTATTGCATTTAAAATTGCCAAAATAATAACTTGCTCATTTTAAATCCAATTTCCACAAATGAAATATGTTTTCCATGCCAAATTAAACCCTCTTTCCAAATATAAAATTTGTTTCATGTTTTGAATAATTAAAATTGGTTAAATGATTTAAATCTTGTTTAATTCATTTAATATTGCTCAATTCATAACTTGATCAAATCAAATTCTTTTGGGACATATAAAATATGTTTTCAAACCATAAAAGCATAACCTTTTCAAATATGAACTTTGTTATCTATTTTGAACAATTTAAAAGTGGTGAAAACAACAAATGCTTGTGTGACACCTTTAAGGAACCAAAATTTCCTAACTTAATAAATGACTTTCTAAACTTGGTAAACCTTATTCCAAATTGTTTCTATTGTTGTTATTTTGTTGTTTTCCTCATCCATGCATCATGCTAATCCACTTTCACATGTTGCTTAGTTGTAAAACAATTAATTCAACCATAATTCATGGGCTTTTCATGTGCAATCCAAATTGCATGTGGGTCCATTTAATCATGTTGTTATCTTGTCAACTAGTTTATTTCTATGCATCAATTAAATGGTCATGCATCATCCCATGTTTGTGCACTATGCCATGTTATTGATTGTTTATCTTTCTGCCTTGTTTGTTTGCTTCTTCTCGGATAAACGACGACGTTGAGACCGACGATACTTACGACACCCCTTCTAAGGAGTTAGCTCAGTACCAGGCTACTGGGTTTTGCAGGCAAGTTATCACTCACATGAACCATTGTGTTCCTTTCAACATTGGTTACCGATACTTTCCGTTGTCTATTTCTGCTAGCCTTAGTAGTAGTTGTTTCTGTTGCGAACCTATCACATGTATCCTTTAACCCGGATATTGCCTCACCTCCATACCCATAACCTTTTGCTTGTTGCCCGTGTCTTACTAGCATGTTTAGGTTGTTTTGCTCGAGTCTGTTACCCGTTACTTTCTGTTACTATTTCATTATGTTCTGGGGGCTCGATGTTTAAGCAATCAATCATGCTAATGTTATTGTTAATAATAATTTGATGATAAGGCACCGGCAGGAGGCCCTTTGTGGTTTTGAGGCCTGCTAGTGTCAACCCTAATAGGAAAAGGGTCTTGTCTACTGATCCATGATGAGCGCACTACCCGCATGTGGGAAGCGAGTATGGGCGCCCCCCTCAATTTGATTCGATTCGCATCTTGTCCAAATCGCCTCATTTAGTTCGGGTTTTCCATTTGTTGCATGCATGATCTTGCGAGCCCTTGGTACCCGGGTGGAACTTTCGTAGTCGGCATATAGGGGGACACGTTCTTAGAGTGCTATGAGGGTCCATTTTCTTCTGGGCTCGATTAGCCGTGCGCCCAAGGTGCTTTGGGCTTGATGCGAAGAAGAGTTGAGTTGTGTAGAGTACCTCGCTTGGTGGGTTTGATCCCCGTCTGGCGGGATATTCTTGCGTGTACGGCCAAATTGGTGCAACCCTGCAGGGATAATCTTCTCGAGAAGCCGTGTTTTCCGCGGTTATGGATTACTTGGTGAAAGTACTGGCTAACAAGTACTCAGGACAACTTAAACCTAATGATTCACAATCTCACACCCAATGATTAACAATTTGACTAGTAATAGGATTATTGACACAATAACTTGATTCATCTTTAATCCAACTGTGTGAGTTATCCTCGGATTGCTTCTTTGGATAAGGGGCGAGATCCAGGATGGGTTTGTTTGAAGTTATCTTTCAGTTGGTTACGATACACGATCTTATCTCCTTTCTGTTAGCCGGAAGTGGTAGTAACTCTGTAGTTGGTTAGAGCAGCCAGTTGCAGCATCTTTTATATCCCCTTTCTTCCGTTGAACCCAAAGCATCTGTACTTGGTGTTGACGGGTTACCCTTTGGTGAACTGTGAGTCTTGCTTGCCAGTACGTTTATGTACTGACCCCTTTGGGGCTGTGGTTTCCGCAGACCTACGGTTCCGAGGATCTACATGGTGGCTACTACGTGGAGTATGACGAGACTGCTGACGAGTAGATAGCGGACCCGGGCAGGATCCGAGACTTCGTGGATGGGCTCCGCCTGTTCGTTTCCGGCCTCTTAGGCCTTTTTGGTTCTTGTCTGTACTCAGACATTTTGAATGCTTCCGCTGTGATGTAATGATGTATTGTTGGGACATGTGTCCTCTGAATGATTGTATTTGCTATCTCTGCTCTAATGAGAGCTATTTGCAACTTATTTCGATCTTTTGTGTCGTAGAGATCTGTTGTGATATCAGTTGTTCAACGCCGTTGACGTACCATGTGTGTATGGTTTGAAGTACGTCAATGGAAGTGTCCTGATTTCTATGGGATAGTTTACATCGACGGTGAACAGTAGCGGTTGGTTGTCACACATAAGTGTTGGCCTACTCGTAAGAGGACGCGGGTGCCGGCAAGCCCCGTAATCCAATCAGAATACTGTTCAGTTCGTACGGTGAGTATCCTCTAGAAGTCCGGGTGCGACATACTGCGGATGGGGCCTTCCAAGGGAAATTTTTTGGCACCGAGGGGATGACCTTCAATGCCAGTGTGGGTTTCCAGCAGAACGAAAACCAGGGATGTCACAATGGAGCTCATGGGTACAGAGGTCGGCAATGGTATGACAACCAGGGGAGGGTCCCGATCGGCAGAGGTCGTGGTGGCTACAATGGGTACCGGGTAATTTCAATGATGGAGCTGGAAGAGCGCGTTATGCCCCGGTAGTACCTCGTCCGCTTGCGGTTGTCAATAGCGGAGGACCGCCTCGAGCTCAACCTAATGAACCGCCAGCTGCAAGGGCAGTTGTGGTGGCGAATATTAATGGACAACAGGGGGTTAGCGACACAAAGTAAGCAGATTGCTCCGATTTCATGGACTGGGCAGCAGCTCAAGGGGACAGTTGGGACACAAGTTCATGTACATGTTGCTTCAGCGGAGTAGCTCGCTTCTGTGGTGGCAGGAGCGGTGCAAAATAAAGGGAAAATATAGATAAGCTCAAATGCATTTGGTGTGGTGTAGTAGGACATTTTTTGGCGGACTGCACGGCTCCTTTTTGTGATTTTTGTCAAGCTTGATGGTCCATGTCCTTTGTTATGGGCGCCAAAGCCGCGGCTGACTATGTATGGATATGCTCATGATGAATTAATCTTCTTTGGGATGCCACTTTTTGAACACTACCTCCCGAAGATAGAGAATACGAAGTTGGCATCAGTCACGGTAACTGGAGGGGAAATGTCTATCTCGTAGGTGGTTAGGCAGCTCCAGAAGTTGGTTCCCTTGGATCAATTTGTATGTGATGTCCGCCAGGTTGGCCAAAAATATCTTCAAGGTTCAGTTCCCTTCGAAGATTGAGCTAGGCCGTATGAAGGTGTGTGGAACTTGTAGCTTTCGTAATAGCACGTGTGAGTTAACTATGGATAATTGGGCACAAATGATTGAGTCGTTAGACACGTTACCGGTGATTTGGGTGGCATCTCAGGGATTCCAGATGAGCACAAAGGAGATTTCCTTTCACTGTGGGCAGTTGGGTATTTACTTGGCAAAAAACATTGAAGGTGGACATGGCTTATACTAAGCAACACGAAATATTGCGTATTCTGGTCGTGCTTAAACCATGCAAAAATATAGCTCACTTTCTCTATATTTCTTAAAGATGGGCTGTATCCACTCTCTTTTGTTGTGGAAGGAGAAGATGTGAGATAGGATGGGGATGTAAGTATGGCTGAACACTCCTTCGATAGTGATGATGACGATGGTGACATTGGAGATGACTCCAGAGAGGCTCTAGCTAACACATCGATGAATGATACTACCCCTAAGGATGTGGTTGGAACGGGAAAGGTAGATGCACCCACTACCAAAAAGATGGGAGGTGCGGGTGCAAACGGCCCTAATGGAGGTGTAGCAAACAAGACCGGTGTGATTTTCTCTATGTTGGTGCAAAGGGAGTTGAAAAAATCTAAGGAGTGGTTGCGTGATCAGTTCTCGGTGCCATGGTGCTTTGCGAAAGAGGCACATATCGCTTCTGCTTTAGATGGTGCACGGGAGGTGCGACAAGTGCTGCCGGATATTTCTCTGTCAGGTGGAGAAAACTCAGTTTCTCTGTCGGCGTATGCTCCCTCGGCCAGAGTTGGCGCAAAATCTCGGTTGTACGCTGATGCCGTGGGGACGAATCTGGAGGGTCGCATGCATGTGGGTGCGAGTGGTGGATCGGTGCAGGCTTCAGTTCAGAGGTCTCTCGAGGTGATGACACCAGCAGCAAACTCGCCATGCACACCTCCGCATGCGCGACCGCTTGGCTTAGGCATGGTGGGTGGCTCACCGATACATGCTGCAGTGCGACATGGTTTGTTGGGGTCATGGGTGGAGCACCCATGCGACACAATGACAGACCCACCAGCGGTGATCTCGCGGAAGGACGGGGCTGATGCGCCTGCTACTTCTCCACTCTCTTCACCAACTGGTCGGGGCTCGAGGTAGCAGGAGGACTGTCCCAGGGCCTTGGCTCTTCTTCTATTGCGACTACGGAAAGGCCATCTCGGGAGGAGATTGCGGCATATGGAGGCATTGCGGAGCCGGAGTCGGAGGGGCAGCACTATAGTGCGCGTATTAGAGCGTAGCTGGATGCTGATGTTCCTATCCAGGAGAAGGCTTCTCGTCTTGCGGCCCTTCGTGATGACAAATTGGCAGGAGTGAGCCCAAATTTTAATTTATCGTTTACTTCTTTGTCGAGGAGAAAGTATTGTTTAGAAGGCATCTAGGTTAGGAGTTTCATTGGGAACATCTCCATCTCAAATTGATAAATATGCTAGCTTGCTAAAATATTTAGAAGCCTCGCGCCGCATATCTTTTCTTAGTAATAATCTTAATACCGTAGAAAACTTAAGAGTCAAGTAGCTTGGTGGTTAGGCATGCTTCTAATTTATGTGAAGATTATGTTAATGAGGAGGACGAGGGCATGTGGGTCGTATGGATCTCTTTTCCCGGGGCGTGAAGGTCACACGACCCCGTAATTTTTTTTGATTGCGTATACGAAACCGAGAAGGAGTGCGATAATCAAAAAATTGAATAGAAAACCGAGATGAGATGATTCTTTTGGAATAGTGAGGTTTTGGGGATGTGGCTAAGAATTTGAGAGTGAACTAAGCAGTACAAGAAAATAAATTAGACTTTGTAGCAATCATGGAGACAGGAAGATCAAACTTTGATGCAGGTTTGTTGACGCATTTAGCTGGGGGGTATGAATTTTGTTAGTATTGTTTACCCCCACACGACAGATAAGGTGACATGTTCGTAGGTTTTAATAATGTTGTGTTGGCTATGCAATCAGTCAACGCATGGGGGTTACTTCGTGAAATTTCATTTACGGACAAAGGACGATGGTTTCCTTTGAGTGTTAGTTGTTGTCTATGGGGCTGCTCAGGATGACAAAAACATGAATTCTTATCGAAGTTAGTTCGTAATTTACGAGGGGGACAATGCCTATTCTGGTGGGTGGTGACTTCAACATAATTAGGAGACAAGAAGAGAAAAACAATGATAACTTTAACCCCCGTCGGCCTTTCATATTCAATGGCATTATCTAAAGTCTAGATTTGAAAGAACTCGAGATGTCAGGTAGACAATACACGTGGGCTAGTAGACGAGATGTTCCAACCTATGAGAAGTTGGATCGTATTCTAACTAATGTGGAGTGGGAATAGAAATTCCCTTTAGTAACGGTACAAGCAATGACCCATGCGGGGTCTAACCATACACCGTTGCTATTAGACTTTGGAACTTCAGCTCATATCGGGAATCAGTCAGTGTTCTCTTTTGAGTTGTCGTGGCTTTGACAAGCCGGTTTCTATGATATGGTTAAAGCCGAGTGGCAAGCTATTTCAACTGTTTCTACTCCAATAGAGAGGTGGCAAAATAAAATTAGACACGTACGGATTTTTTTTCGCGGTTGGGCCAAAAATCTTTGTGGCGAGTATAAGAAGTTGAGGGATAAGATTTTATTGTTGATTGAGCATCTGGATATAAAGGAAGAGACTTACCCTTTATATGAGGCTGAGAGGGCGGAAAAACGAGAGGTGGATGAATATCTAGCAAACATACGACGTGATGAGGAGATCAAGTGGGCTCAGCGGGCAAAGGTTATGCATATTCAGGAGGGAGGGAATAATACTAGATATTTTCATCTAATAGCGTGTAGAATAGAACAATATAGGCCAATTTTCTTATTGAATGTTAGTTTCAAAATATAGGCCAATTTTATTGTTGAATGTTATTTTCAAAATATTCACTAAAGTGGGAACAAATCGAGTGACCTCTATTGCCCAGAGAGTCATTCGACCATCGAAGTCTGTCTTTCTTCCAGGTAGGAATATACTCGAAGGAGTGGTGGTGCTGCATGAGACCTTACATGAGCTTAAACAAAAAAAACTGATGGAGTTTTATTTAAAATCAATTTTAAAAAAGCTTGTTATAATGTAAATTGGTCTTTCCTTCACCATACGTTGCCCATGAAAGGCTTCACACAGTAGCGAGGTTTGTGCAGGGGGTAGTGTGGGGATTCGTGTGAATGATGATAGTAGTCACTATCTTCATACATTGAAAGGTTTGAGGCAGGGAGACCCGTTATCTCCTATTATTTTCAATCTAGTTGCCGATATGTTGGTAGTCTTTATTGCAAGAGCAAAGGAGGACGGTCAGGTTGGGAGTCTATTGCCACACTTAGTAGAGGGTGGGGTTTCTATACTACAATACGTTGACGATACTATCCTATTTCTTGAACACGACCTTGAGAAGGCTGTTAATATGAAATTAATTATGTCCATCTTTGAGCAACTTTCGGGTCTTAAAATCAATTTTCATAAGAGAAAGATTTTCTGTTTTGGAGAAGTTGCGGATCTTCAAAATGAATACAGAAAGATATTTGGTTGTGAGGTTGGGAAGATCCCTTTTAAGTATTTGGGAATTCCAATTCACTACCGCAAGCTTTTGAATAAAGAGTGGAAACCGGTTGAGGACCGTTTTGACCAAAAACCGAGTTCATGGATAGGAAAGATACTCTTGTATGGAGACCGTCTAGTCCTCATTAATTATGTGATTTCAAGCTTGACTGTGTTCTTATTATCCTTCTTTTTTTATATCGACTGGGGTAAGGAAAAAAGTTGGATTTTTTATCTCTCTCGTCCCTTCTGGCAAAGTAACCAATTGAAAAAGAAATATTGATTAACCAACTGGAACATTTTTTCGGTCGAAAGACCAAGGAGGTCTTGTGATCGAAGTGCTGGATGTTAAGAATAAGTGTCTACTCAGAAAGTGGATATTTAAATTCTTAATAGAGGAGGGGGTGTGGCGTGAGTGGCCACATAAAAAATATGTTAAACTAATCCCCTTAGCTCAAGTTGAGGCAAAACCCACATATTCCCCGTTTTGGAAAGGGGTTATTGGAGTAAAAAAAGAGTTCTTTGATTCTGTTTCATGTACACTGGGGAATGGGCAGAGTTTAAGGTTTTGGGAGGACCCTTGGTTAGGAAGTACATCATTATCGACACAATACCCTAGGTTTTATAATATTGTGCGATAAAAGAATGTTTTGGTATTACATGTCCTATTGCATGAACACCCAAATTTTTTTCGTAGAGCGCTTTTGTGGGATAAATGGGAGGAATGGCTCAATCTGGTGGAGCGGTTGATGGCAGTGTCTCTATCGAATGAGTCGGATTCTTTTAACTGTAAATTAACATCGTCAGGTGTGTTTACAGTTAAATCCTTCCACGAGGATCTAATGAACGGATCTACTGTATTTCTTCGTAAATATTATGAAAGTTGAAGGTTCCGCCAAAAAATAAGATTTTATGTGGTTTCTTTACCAAAAAGAATTGCTAACCAAGGATAACCTGGTCAAAAGAAGATGGACGGGATGCAAAAAATATATCTTCTCTGGGGATGAAGAGACGATGGAACATCTCTTTATCACTTGTAGTTTTGCACGTAAGATATGGAGGCTAGTTCATTTTACATTTAGTATAACTCCACCTAGAAGTGTCGCTAATTTGTTTGGTACCTAGTTAAATGGAGTTGACAAAACTACTAAAGCTAGTATAAGCATTGGTGTATGTGCTTTCCTTTGGGATATCTGGAATTGCAGGAATGATGTGATTTTTAACAATTTGGGAGTGGGTTATTTTTTCTAGGTGGTTCATCGCGCTACATACTAGATTCACATGTGGTCATTCCTCCTCCTACAAGAGCAGCGAGGACGCTTGGACTCTTGATGCACTCTGTTGATGGCGATCGTTTGGCCTATCTTCAACAGAGGTGGCTAGTTGCACACTAGGCGATTACATTATGTGTAGTTGTCATGCGCTTTTTTGGTGGTTGGTCTTGTTAGCCACGATTTGTGATAGTTTAGGTGTGATAAATACTTCTTCACCAACTGGATGATTATTTTCATTGATGCATAAAGCCGTGTGCATCAATCCGATGAAAAAGGTGCCACCTGCCAGGATTATGAATTGGGCCTGCTTTCTGCTCTTGTGGAGTTGATTGGCCTTACCTCTCATGTCTGTGCTAGATTTGTAATAAGTTGTGAATTCGGTTTGCCTTTCGTTTGTAGAAGCCAAAACTGGATGTGTAGTTAGCTGCCTAGCTTGCCTTCTTTTGTGTCCTGTTTTTATATTTTAAAACTTTGTAGACTGGTGGTTTCTAGGTGACTCGTTTGCTAAAAAAAAGTAAGGTGCCACATGAAATTGGAGGCGTTGTGTGTATATCTAGAGGGATCCGCACCTGATCGAGGTTGAACCGCCTCGTTGAAAAAATTCACATCTTGAACTTCCGGCTGCAATTTTCTACTCCCTCGGTCCCAAATTAGTTGACGTGGATTTGTCAAAACATATATTATAGATACATCCATTTTTTATAAATACAGTACATGTCAACCAATTTAGGACGGAGGGAGTAGAAAATATGAAGACAGTCTGTGATTCTAACTTTTTGCGAAAAATGGGAAATACTCCGGCCTATGAGTCAAAGAGATGCATACGACCCACTTTATTTTATTTATTGACAAATACTGGTTAAAAGTCTTACAACAATCATACAGAACAGAATGAAGCTACCAAACAAGGTGACAAAGCATCGTCTACTATAGCAACGATAGAGTCAAACGTTGCCTTTTGTCCCAACCACAACCATCGCCGGCTCACCAGCAACATCCAGTGGTACCTCCTTGTGCAGGTACTCCAAAAATCAACATTATCATCTTCGCAAACCCATCTTCAGGGTGTAGATCGAAATGAGGACCTTTGCCAGGCCTTCCACGGACTCCGCCACGGTGATAGGTGGGGCCATCATCCTGCGCATGTTCATCATCATGCGTGCATCGTCCAAACCCCGTTTGCACCATGCCATCAAGACTCCTCAATGCTGATGCGGTAGATGCAACGCCGCTCCACCTACAGATTCCACCAACTGATACGTGCTCACAGATGATGCCCCCAAGAGGAAGAACGATACAAATCATGTCGCCATTGCCGGCTCACCGGCAACATCCATGGGTAGCTCCTTGTGCACATACTTCAAAAATCAACATTATAATCTTCTGCAAACCCATTTTAAGGGTGTAGATCAAAACAATGACCTTTTCCAGGCTTCCACGGATGCCGCCACGGTGACAGACGGCGCCATCATCCTGCTCATGTCCATCATCATGCATGCATCGTCCAAACCTTGCTGCACCATGCCACCAGGACTCCTCAATGTCGATGCGGTAGATGCAACGCCACTCCACCTACAAATCCCACCAGCCGACACATGCTCCAAAATGATGCCCCGAAGAGGAAGAACTATACCAATCGTGTCACCATTGTCCGATCTGGAAGAACCGGATGCAGGGTTCCCCCAGAACAGGTTGGGAGACGAGAGAGAGACACATCAATGACACCTTCTGATGGGTTTGTTGTCATGATCTTCATGGATTTGGGGAGGATTGAAGACGGAAACGAGTAACGAGCGAAGAACACGAAGAACAAACACAAAAGGATACACGAGAGGTAGCCTTGAATCGTAACCACAAAGAACCCTACCCTTGATGGTACATTTCTCTCACTGTTGGAACAACCAGACAAATAGAATCAAAGGGAAGAGATCCTAAGGTAGAATTCCCTTGCGAGATATTGGCGAACGGTCGGTAGAATCAAGGGGGCGAGAGACCATGAGGTACAATCTCCCAATCAAGAGACTTTGAGTGGGAAGGGGGTCTTGGATTCACTCAATTAGTTGAGCTAATGAGCGTCTTGGTAGATTCCCAAAGGGAATTCATAGGAGCAACATGCTCAAGTCTCAGATATCGGATCTATTTTGTCCCTCTAGGAGGTGGAAGACTCCTATTTATAGTCTAGGTACGAAGTAGGTGGTAGGTAGGGGATACAAGCCTCAAAAGGGTCAATTCTACGCGCATGAGGGTGGTCGCCGGATAGTCCGGCATCATCGTATGATCCAGGCGTTGATCAAGCCACGCATGCGTTGGACTCCCCTAGGCAGGGTTTCCGTACATTCCGGTGAAGTAACAAAAGATTGCCAGACATGCGCCATACATGACTGACATGTGTGTGGTAACCTCTAAGGTCGCCAGACAGGCGTTGGACATGTCCAGCGGGTGTCTGGCGCCTCTTTGTTACTCTGCCAGACAAACTGGTGGGTGTCCGTGCAAGAGGGCTCCAGGCGCCGGACAGTCTTGGCTTCTATCGGACAATCCGGTGACAACTGTGGCTATTTTCTTTTCTCCTCTTCTTCTTCATTTTTTTGTCCATCTTCTTACACATCTTTGGCATCATCTTGGGGATTATCATGGGTTGCATACCTAAGGAAGCAAAGCATGTCTCCATGAGGTACCGATCAATTCACCAAAACATAGAATTCATGGAGTGATAAGAGTGAGTTCACCTTGTCGTGTATAGCCTTGGAACGAGCTCTAGTTATAGGACCAATTGGAGTTGTTATGGGTAAAGTTTTGCACCGCATCACTTTCAACAAGGTATCGATGTTGTGTCATTGTCATCGTCCCAACCACATTGGAGCATGGCTTTCACTAGCAACCGTCGCGCCTCTGAACCATAGCCGACTGGTCCACCTCATCGCCATGGAGTGTATCCAGGGGCATTGACATGGGCATACCTAATGGGGTAACTATATTGGGTTTAAAACAACATTAGTCGTTGAAAGATGACCTGTGAGTTTGTAGGGATTGTATGAATCGAGGGTCGTTGAGATCAAAGTAGATGCGAGTAAAACAGATGTACCCAGGTTTGGCCCCTCGATATGAGGTAAAGACCTACTCCGGCCTTGCTTCTCTCTTTCTATTATCAATAGGGTGTCTATTACAATGATGCACTAGGCAATTTGTCTGTCGAGATGTAACTTGTCCTCTACTTGGTCCCTCGAGTCCCCTTATATACTTGGGTGACTCGAAGGGATTTTTACAAGACTCCGAGTGGAGCTCTAATTGGACTCAAAGTCCATAGAACAAATGTTTTCTAATTACAATTTTGGTAGGAGTCAGCTTCGTATTCCAAAAGGTTTGTGGTGATAACTTGGGAAGGCTTATGGTACCGTGAGTCACATAGACTCGCGGGCCCATCTATCATATATACCCCCAATATTAGCTCGTGCACAATTGTGATTTATCCTTGAGTCGTAAATTGTTCATTGAGGCAGATTTTTTAAATAATTTCACCCATTTTTGCCCATGGTCTTCAAAAAATGGTTTTTGACATCTCATTTATTTTAAGTCCATAACTTCTAGGCCTCTTTCCGTGGATCCATTGAATAGTAGGGGTTTCTCCGCCCCCTCGATTTCCATGTCGTCATAATTATCCAAATAATTTTGTTCTCTGAAGGCAAAACAACGGTGCCCGAATATATATCCTTTTTAAGGCACCCTTTTCCTTCTTGTATTATTTCCATCTCCTTTCGATGCATCTTCCAATCTTGCCATGGCTAGACCTCCAAAGAGCAACCCTAAGCCACGCGGCCATCCTTGTAAGGACCCTTTGTCACCTGACGTTGTTAGTCCGCGACCTCGTGGCCATCCTCGCAAAAACCCTGTCTCTCCTGATGCTGCCACCCTTCGCCCGCGTGGTTGACCTCCGGGCCGCTACGGGAAGGCTCCTGTGGTTATGGGGCGCGTTACACGCCATCCCGCCGGTCCCAGCGGCACGCTCTCCATCCGGTCCCCGGTTAACAATGCGGGGGCATCTTCATCCTGTCGCAAGGGTGGAGGCCGCTCCAACAAGAGAACTAGTAAGTTCACGCCTCCTCTTCGTCCAGATCCATAGACGCTGGTTCCTCTTATAGAGGTCCGTATGACGGAGATGCGCCTCCCGTGCTACTTTGCTCGGCAAGTCCCCTACCCCAGACCTCCCTTCTTTTAAGTGAGGATGGAGGACTCGTTGGAAGGAGTTGAGATCATCCCCATTTATTCTCCTCGCCACATCGTCTTGATCCTTACTTTAGGATGGAAGAGATTCACAAGTGAGAACTTTTTCCGTGCGGGTTACTTTCTCTTCTGCAAGTTCTGCGGTATGGAGTCCTCACCTTCAGGGTCTATGACGGCAACTGATACGTCTCAAACGTAACCATAATTTCTGATATCCCATGTTTCTTTCATGCCTTATGCTACATGTTTCTTATACACTTTATGTCATTTTATGGATTTTCTGAGACTAACCTGTTGACAAGATGCCATAGAGCCAGTTCATGTTTTCTGCCGTTTTTAGTTTTAGAAAAGTTGTTCTAGAAATATTCTTGGAATTGGACGAAATTAAACCCTGAAGTCTTAGAAAGTCGTCACGTCCAAGGAGTCCGGAGGACACCCGGAGGGGGGCTGACGAAGGCATGGATCCTGGGCCCTACGAATAAGGGCACCCCCTCTCACACCTTCTAACCAAGGCCCGACAAGAAGCGCCCTTGGAGTACTCTAGAAGGCCCATGAAAAGCCCACCCGCATCGACTTGCGGGCTAAGTTAGGAATTGTAACCGACTCAAGCTAGGGTTTGTATCCTCTCCGGGTTGGACTCGAGACCTGGCTATCTATATAAAGCCAGGAGAGCCCCAAAGGAGAGGGGGGAAGATTACCGCACGACCACAAAAGCCTTGAAACTCGAGATCTACTCTCGATTCGAGCACCTGTAATCGATCTAATCGTCTAATACAGATCAGCAGAAGGCAGGAGTAAGGGTTTTACCTCTTCGAGGGCCCCGAACCTGGGTAAATATCGCCTCCCTGTCTAGCCGACGATTCCACCAGTGCCTATGACATCTCCTAGTCGAAACCCGATAGGGTCACCTGAGGGATTTGCGGAGCCAGAGCTTCGACAATTGGCGCCGACCGTGGGGAGCGCGGGCGCTGGATCACCGGCATCTTCGGCTTCATCGACATCCAACTCCCGTTGGAAACCATCGACTACGGCTCCGAACAATCCTGTACGGATCGGATCCGTCATAGTCACGCCTCACTCGCCGGAATCACGCCCGGTATTCGAGGATCTGGAGAAGAGCGTCACCTTGACGTTCGGAAGTTTTAACTTCATGGCAAACCGAGACGGGATCCTCCACTTCTCGGATGAATCTGAACCCGAATCTGGAGCCGTCAACTCGCGCTTCCATGTGGAGAAAAGCGGCGAGTCCATCCGCTTCAACACGATCGACTACCACGCACTTTCGACAGAGGAACCCTCTCGGGTGCGAAGAACCTCCCGATCTACGCCTAGGGCGCACGGGCCACAACTGGCCCAAGTCTGCATGGCAGGATCGGAACAGCCCTCGGAAACTGAATATAGCGCAACTGAGCGCGATCTCATCGGCGTCTCGCGGGAAGCCTGGAAAAGAGCAAAAGAATCCATGCGAAAGAGTCAGCCACCCGCAGCAGGTGCTACGCAGGAAGACCTAACCGCCTACCACTATCACCTAGTGAGAGCGGCCTCAAACATCAAGGACGCCCGAGCAGATCTAGCCCGTCGCAGGAGAGCGGCGGATGAGTCAAGCCTACGTCGAGCCGAGCTGTCCCTTGCCCCTTCGGTCGGTACCCGACCCGTGGGAAAAGGACCCGCAGCATCAACAAGGGACCACGAATCCATGGCTGGGACCCACAGGTCTACCACATCTTCTTTTATGAGGGTTGACGACGACGGGAACGTCTACCCGCAAACTCCAGCCGCCGCAATTCTAGCCGCGGCCACCTACATGCAGATGAACCAACCAACGGACAGCGATCCTCGGGTGGAACAATACAAGCACATCCGCAAAGGTCTAGGGCTGGCTGCCGCGAGGCTCGCCTCCCACGATCGCAAGGAACAACTGGAGAAGGCGCGACAAGAGAAGGACAAAGACAAAGACGCGCCCCGCAGACATAGGAGCTCCTCTCCAAGAAAGGATAAGTCGCCACGTCGTGGCCGAGGAAAAGAAGCCCGGCGCCGCGGCGACAGCCGAAGCAGCAGCGACGACAGCCCGAGAGACAAAGATTCGCGGCATCACAGCAGCCGCTCGAGAAAAAGAAGCAAAGAACCAAGAAAAGATAGCGACCGCGACCGGTCCGGATACGACGCGCGATCCGATCTCGCCCAGAAGAAAGTGGATAAAGCGAGGGCTTCACGGTATCGCGAACGCTCCTCATCCGGGTCTTCGGACGACGAAACCTGCGGAGCACTCTGCTTTGCTCGCAGTATTCGCGAAGCGCCTCTACCCAAGAGATTCAAGCTCAGCTCGGAGGTGACAAAATACGATGGCTCACTTGAGCCCTCCCAGTGGTTAAGCGACTACCTCACGGCAGTAAAATGCCAACGTGGTAACAAGAACACGGCCATGCAATACCTCAATTTGCACCTGGCCGGAGCGGCCCGCAGCTGGCTGGAAAGAAGACCACGATCTTGCTATGCATCATGGGACGACCTGCATCGCGATTTCTGTAAAAACTTCCAGTCGACCTATAAAAGGCCAGCTACAATCGAAGAACTACGGGCTTGCAAACAGAAAAGTGGCGAATCCACGCGAGAATACATCCAACGGTGGAACACACTCAGGAACACCGCAGGGACAATCTCTGAAGAAGTGGCGATCGAGGCCTTCGCCAAAGGAGCAAGAAGAACCGCGTTTCGGGAAGAACTCGGCAGAGCTGCGCCCAAAACCATAGGGGAGCTCATGGTTATAGCCGAAAAATGGGCCAACGGAGAAGACGCGGTACGCAACGAAAGAACATCATCGCCCACACATGACGAAGACCGTCATGGGCGAAGAAAAAGAAGAAAATACTACGACCACGACGATAGAGAAGAACTAGTGGCGGCAGAGTTCACGCGAAGTCGCGACTCCGGTCGTCGTGGAAGTCGCGAATGGAGGCCAAAGGAAGAAGAAAAATCACCCGAGGAAGACCTCGATGGATACTGCTCGCTACATCTGTTCACAGACAAGCGCACGGGCAAGACTAAGGCAACACACCTTCTCAAGGATTGCCGAAAGTTCATCGGAATCTCGGACGCGCTAGCCAAGAAAAGATTCGCTTCCACCCAAAACTATCCACCGCTACCAGGAGGCGGACAACAATTCCAGCTTCCGCCACCACCACCCCTACCAGCCAACCCAAACATGGCACTTGCCGCATTGCCAGCACCGCAACAGCAAAACACGGGAGCAAATACATACCCGACTCCGCACGGACAACTCCTCGGGATGATACAGAAGGTATGCCCCTCTCGCAGAGCTCAAAAAACTAACTCGAGACAAATATGCATGGCAGTGCAGACGCCACCAACGAAGCCCGAGTACCTGAAGATGGCCGAACAGCCAATCACGTTCTCGAAGGAAGACCACCCGCCACGAGTCTATCGACCAGGACACGCCGCCCTTGTCATTCAAGCTCAAATTGGCAATTATGACCTGGCCCGCGTATTCATGGACGGCGGCAGCGGCATCAACATCATCTACGCGGATACACTCCGTCGAATGAACAAAAACCTGGACGGCCTAACGGAATCAGAAACATCCTTCCACGGGATAGTTCCGGGCAAGGCAGTACGTCCACTCGGAACAATCAACCTCGAAGTTGTGCTGGGCTCCCCACGCAACTACAGAAGGGAATTTCTGGACTTTGAAGTCGTCGACTGGCCCTCGCAGTACCACGCCATTCTTGGTCGAACAGCGTTCGCCAGATTCATGGCCGTACCACACTACGCATACTTAAAGCTCAAGTTACCCGGCGAATACGGTGTGATCACCATTGACGGAGACTTCCAGAAATCAGACAAGTGCGACATAGAATTTAACGACATCGCGAAATCTTTCGGGATGCAAGAAGAACTACAAGAGCTGGCAAAAACCACGGATCACTCCGTCATGCCACTCACAAAGAAAAACGCGCCTGAACTGGAATTCAGCGCCAACAGCGATACTCGCAAGCATCAAGTGCACCCGACGGATTCCGCCAAAACCGCGATGGTTTCCACAACCCTCTCGCCAGCATAGGAAAGCGCGCTCGTCAAACTCCTCCGTGAGTACTGGGAAATTTTCGCCTGGCAACCCTCAGATATGCCAGGTATACCCAGGGAGTTTGCCGAGCACTCACTCGAAGTCCTTCCTAATGCGAAGCCCATCAAACAGACGACTCGACGATTTTCAGAACCCAAGCAAAAGGCGCTAGGAGAAGAAGTAAATAGGCTGCTAGCCGCAAATTTCATTAGGGAGATCAAAATATCCACCTGGTTAGCAAATCCGGTGCTGGTCCCCAAGAAGAACACGGATATCCTTCGGGTGTGCATCGATTACACATCACTGAACAAACACTGCCCCAAGGACAACTTTCCTCTGCCACGAATCGACCAGATCGTGGACTCCACAGCAGGTTGCCAACGTCTCTCTTTCCTGGACGCCTACTCGGGATACAACCAGATCCGAATGAAAAAGGAAGACGAAGAGAAGACGGCATTCATCACACCACACGGTGTATACTGCTATACGACAATGCCCTTCGGGCTGAAGAACGCAGGCGCAACATATCAACGTTGCATGCAGAGATGCCTTGCCAATCTCATCGGCAAGAACGTACAAGTATATGTCGACGACATCGTCATCAAAACTCGAGTAGAGGACACACTCCTCGAAGATATTAAAGAAACATTCGACGCCCTAAATGCATATCGGATCAAGCTCAATCCAACAAAATGCGTTTTCGGCGTCCCCGCAGGAAAACTCCTAGGATACCTGGTATCCGCCAGAGGCATTGAAGCCAATCCGGAGAAAATACAAGCCATCCTCACCATGAAGGAGCCCACCAATCTACGCGGAGTCCAGCAGCTCGCAGGGCGATTGGCCGCCCTAAGCAGGTTCATCGCGCGATTGGGAGAGCAAGCGTTGCCATTCTACAAACTATTAAAGAAGACGGACAAATTCGAGTGGACCCCCGAAGCTAAGCAAGCATTCGCAGACTTGAAGCGGTCATTGCAAAGCAGGCGCATCCTCGCAACACCACAAGAAAGGGAGCCACTTTTTCTCTATTTAGCCGCTACAAACCAGGTCATCAGCACTGCAATCGTAGTCGAACGACCTGAAGATGGCAAGGCATACGGAGTCCAGCACCCAATATATTACATCAGCGAAGTGCTCTCGCCGTGCAAACAGCGATATCCTCATTACCAGAAGCTTGCGTATGGAGTTGTTCTCACAGCCCAAAAACTCAAACACTACTTCCAGGAACACGCCATTACAGTGGTTAACGATGCGTCACTCGGGACAATCATGAACAACCCTATGGCATCCGGAAGAATAGCGAAGTGGAGCATCGAGTTGGGTGCCTGGGATATCACCTACGCAGGGCGTAATGCAGTCAAATCTCAGGTTCTCGTGGAATTCATCAGTGAATGGACAGAGCTACAAACACCCGGACCACCCGAGTACACAAGCAATTGGATCATGTATTTTGACGGGTCCAAAAGAAACGAAGGGGCAGGAGCTGGAATCGTTCTTATCTCGCCTCGTGGAGACAAGCTGCAATATGTCCTGCGACTAGACTTTCCACCTGACGACCCAGCATCGAACAACGACGCGGAATATGAAGCACTGTTGCACGGAATGAAGATGGCGATTGCTTGTGGAGCTACCCGGTTGATGATTTATGGCGATTCCAACCTCATAGTGCAACAAACAATGAAAGAATGCGACGCCGTTGCTGAAAACATGATCGCATACCGCGACATGTATAATATACTCGAAGGAAGCTTCAAAGGGTGCGAGTTAAAGCATATCGCAAGATCCAGCAACGAAGAGGCGGATAGACTGGCAAACATGGGTTCCACGAATACACCCATACCGCCAGGAATATACTTCGAACGGATGGTCAAGCGATCGGTCAAATTGAAGAAAGCTGCAGAAACACCGGCAGCACCAGAAACGGAGGTCAGCCCGCAGGTCGCGCTTATCGAGCTTATTCATAATATATCACGACAGGTTTTTCTGGTCGAGCCAGTCTGGACGCAGAAATATCTCGACTACCTGCTCAATAAACAGCTCCCAGCCGATCCGCGCGAGGCTCGACAGTTAATCAGGCGTAGCAAATCCTTTCGGGTAATCAACGGAGAATTGTACAAGCAAAGCATCTCGGGAATCCTTCAGCGGTGCATCGCACCCGAAGACGGCAAAGAGCTACTCCGGGATATACACCAGGGTGACTGCGGACATCATGCTAGTTGGAGAGCAATACTGGGCAAAGCCTTTCGAGCAGGGTTCTACTGGCTAACGGCAGCCAACGATGCAAAAAACCTGGTCGACAGATGTGGCGCTTGCCAGCGATTTTCACCCAAGCCGCACGCGCCAGCTACAGAGTTGCACATGATACCCATCGCCTGGCCCTTTGCCCAATGGGGGCTTGACATGGTTGGCCCACTGCGCAAATCTACTCCAGGAGGGTACACACATTTGCTGGTCGCGGTCGACAAATTTACCAAATGGATCGAGGCTATGCCAGTGACCTCGGGTAGCGCCCAATGCGCAATTAAGTTCCTCGATTCCTTAATATGCAGATTCGGGGTGCCACATGACATCATTACAGACAATGGTACGAACTTCACTGCAAAGGAAACTCAACAGTTCTGCGAAGAGAAAGGAATTAATCTGAAGTTTGCTTCGGTCGCCCATCCGCAAACAAACGGTCAAGTTGAAAGATCCAACGGCTTAGTTTCAGCTGGGATCAAAAAGAGATTGCTCGATCGGCTGCATCCCGCTGCAGGTCATTGGGCAGAGGAGTTGCCCTCCGTACTTTGGAGCCTCCGCACAACCCCCAATCGATCAACGCAATACACACCATTTTTCATGGTATATGGGGCAGAAGCCGTCCTCCCCGAAGAGGTTCGATTCAGCGCCCCACGAGTGGTAGCCTACAGTGAAGAAACATCCAACAAAGCACTTGCAGAGGATATGGACGCGCTCGACGAAATTCGGGACATTGCACTCGCAAGATCTGCAGTTTACCAACAATCACTGCGCAATTATCACAATCGCCGCATACGCCACAGATCATTCGTGGTAGGCGATTTGGTGTTGCGGTTGAAACAAAAAGAAGGGCACAAGCTCGAGCCACCTTGGGAAGGACCCTTCATCGTACACGAAGTAATCCCAGGAGGAGCCTATCGACTGAAGAATCCAGACACTGGAGGCATCTATTCCAATCCATGGAATATCGCGCAACTGCGCAAGTTCTACCCCTAGGTTTATTTATTTTACAACAATAAGGCTATACTAGCCAATTTTGTAGCTCGAACACATGACTTCTCAGTCATAGCAATAAATACATGATTATCTCATCATATTTACTCGACAGCTTCCAAGGTTACAGGTTCACACCCCATAAAATACACGGGGGCTACACCTAAAACTAAGCATCACAGAAAATAATTATCAAGTACAAGGTTGCACACCTTACTACAGTTTTTACAAACTACAGACAAGCTTACAGGATATTCACATCCGATAAAGTCAGTCGAAACGCTGAGCATTCCTAGCCGCTAAGATCCTATCTACCTCTTCGGATGTCATTCGGATAATCTTCTCGGCCGCAGGACGAACAGCATCATAGTACGGCGCAATATCTTCGATTGCATAATCCGGAAGCCGGGCTACGGAGTTCAAGTCTATCTCGGGATGCCATATCCGGACAAACGAGAGAGCCACAACCGCGCCGCATACCATCTGATTGTGAACACAAGCGCGAACCTCTCCTTCCCGTCCGAATAACCTGAGAAGATAGCTCCAGTCTTCGGGGCCCCTCTCAAGTGGATAAAAAGCAGCATTCACCGCAACCAGGACCTCATGGAAAGAACTCATGAGAACTTTCGCCTGGCGGACTCGAAACTTCAAGATAGCCATCACAAACCCTCGACTGCGATCGGACCAGAAATTACTCGCATGAGGCTTTGTGCTGTTAGCTTCTTGATGAATGTGGTTTTCTACCCACTGCTTTTCTTCCCTGTCATCTGGTTTCACAACTAAGAAGCAAACGCACTTAGTAAGCTAAGAAACACAGAGGAGGAAAATAGCATGGGGGCTACACTACTCACATAGTAACTCCTTTGCAATCGAAGACAGTTCGTCAATCAGAAATTGCTCGCGCTCAGCCGCCAATTTCTGCTTGGATATCGCCACGTCAGCTACCCCGCGCAGCACTTTCAGCCTACGCTCACCCTCCTGAACCTTATCACGGAGGCCAGCGAGAGTGCCCACAGCAGCTACAAGTGGATTTGCTGGACTACCACGTCCACTTGAAGATTCAGCAGCAGACGCAATTGCCTGGAAGAAGTACAAGGAAAGAAGTGAGAAGCCCTACTCGAGTTGTTTCCAGTCGCACATCTGACTAATCGCTCGGGAGCTACTCCCATCGGGAGGCAAAGTATAGACGACAAGGATAAATTTTAAATGCAAAGCGCTTCGATTAAAAGACCAGCAAAGGTACGGGAATATATCCCAAAATTCATTACATCCAAGCAGCAGAAAAAAAAGGAAAACAAAAGTCTACGAAGCCGCGTTGGTACTGCCACTAGCAGCGGTCGACCCTCCCTTCTTCCGAGCAAACATCTCAGATAATTTCCGAGCAAGAACAGTGGCTTGCTCAGAAAAACGAGATAGCCGTACCTTCTTGCCCGTGGAAGGGTCGACCGGCATGGACGAATAGGCCTCCTCCAGACCTTCGACTCCGTTCGCCAGAGCGAATTGAATCGCAGTCTTTGCGCCAGCTTCTGATTGAGCAACCGCAAAGGCCTCCAGGAGATCGCCTTCCGAGAAGACCTTCGACAGCTCGCTCAGCGCAGGCGCAGGAGTACCGCTGGCGACAAGACGGCCATGCACTCGTGCCAACGCTTTGGAAGCATTATCAATCAGGGAAAATATTCCCTCAGAATGCCTCCTGAGCTGCGCAAGAGTGTCGGTCAGCACGTCCACCCGCTGAATCCCAGGAATCTCCAGAGGAACATTCAGAAGATCTACAGACAGAGAAAATAATGCTTAGCAAAAATCAGCAGAATGAAAAGTTCAAAAACCCAAGATACTTACCCGCAAAGCGCTTGGCGAGAGGACGAAGGAACGCGACAGTGTCGTTGTCAGCCTTACTGCCGGCCTCCTGCAACTCCTTCACGGCCTTCCGCGACTCCGCAAGCTTCGTATGGAGTTCCTCCGATTGCTTGCGGGAAGCTTCCAGCTCTTGCCGGGTAGTCGCCAGTTCAGCTTCCCGGGCAGTTACCCGCTCTGAAAGTTTGGTCTTTTCAGACTCTGCGAATTCGGCTCGAGCTGCACAGGGGATATTAATCAGAAATCAAGAATGGATGATACACGAAAGCCAAGAAGATAACGAAATTTACCTTTAAGGAGGTCGCCTTCAGATGTGAGTCGGTTAACTTCTGATCGAAGTGACTCGCAATCTGTTTCGGCCAGAACGACGCGGCGACCGATCGCCGTAAGGGAATCGACGAGCGACTGCGAAAGCATGAAGATAAAGAGTTAGAAGAAAAGAGGTTTGAGCCTGTACCCGATTATTTACAATCGACTACAGCCTCGGGGGCTACTCCCATCGGGAGCACTGCCGTGCACCCGAAGAAGACAAAATAGAGAAGGAGAACAGAAAGAGGTTTTGAGCCTGTACCCGATTATTTACAATCGACTACAGCCTCGGGGGCTACTCCCATCGGGAGCACTGTCGTGCACCCGATAAAATTTGTTTGAAAAAGCCAAAGAGATAGAGGTTTACCTGTCCGGAGGCGCGGGAGAGGGGATCCGCCGAGCTGTCCGTCGCCTCCTTCGAGATCGAGGTTCTAGCAGCGAAGCTGGGGATATCCCGCTCCGCAGTCGCAGCATCAGGCGCTGCCCTGGGAGAGTTCTGGACAGTACCCGCAGTAGGAGTCTCACCCGCGTCCTTCGCTTTGTTCCTCTTTTCGGGAGGAACAGTCGTGGCGAATCTACGCGGGCTGATTGCCTGCAAACTGCAGTAAAGAACAAAGAAACGTCAGCACTGATAAACAGAGTTCAATCGAATTAAAATATGGGAAAAAACTTACTCGTCATCCTCGTCGTCTTCATCCAAGTCATCCGCATTCCAGGCGTTTGTGAATGGAGTCTGAGGAGGAAGAGATTGAAGCGGAGTCGCAGAAATTGGAGTTGGGCTAGGTGACGCCTCCAAAGACTTGTCCTTGGAGGTAACTTCGTCTTCGTTCACCCGACGGCGCTTTCGCGGGACGCCACTCGAGTCTTCGACATCATCTGAGGAGTCATGCTCAGAACTCGAGGAAGCGTTGGCCACGCTGGTGTCAACCGCGCCGTCCTGGTGGCTTGATTGAAGACACGAGGCATCTTCGCCAACAACGGGCGGGTAGCAATTTGCTACGGCTAGGCTCTACAAGGATAAGAAGACGATAAAGATCTTATCGACTACAAAAATTCTAAAAATAAAAGCAAGTTGAAGACAGAAGACTAACCGCAGCAGGAGGAGGGTTTGAAGCAGAATAAGCCTCGACTGAGCAATCAGGGAATTGCTCCCCGGCCTTCAGTCGAGTGATGGCCGCGATCTTTTTCTCGAATTCCACATTCGAAAGCTCTTCGCGGCTCACTCGGCTGGGATCTTCTACGCCTTGGTACTCCCACATAGTGGAAGGCCTCTGCTGCAAAGGCTGAATCCTGCGCTTCAAGAAGAGGCTTGCCAGATGAAGTCCATTGAGCACTACTCCCGAGGCTTGATCTCGAAGAGCCCCTACCCTTTCGAGTAGAGGTTTAACTGTCTCGACTTCTTCGGCTGACATCTTATGGCTCCAAGATTTGCGCCTCGCCAGAACTGCGAATGGGTGGAATTCTACAAGCCCACTCGAGTTGTTGTCGGCGACGTAGAACCACTTCTTCCGCCAGCCTTGGGCGGAGTCGATGAAGTGCATATGGAAGTAGGCATTCTCCTGGCGCGCTTGGATCCCGAAGCCACCCGTGCGAAGTGGCTCACCGGGCTCGGACTCCACCCGCGATCTCTCGCGGAAGATCCGGATCTTGAACAGCGCCTTCCAGAGCGCCCAGTGCGGGCGAATGCCAAGATAGCATTCGCACAGCGCGATGAAGCACGAGATGTGCTGCACCGCGTTCGGGGGAAGATCATGGAGCTGTATGCCGTATGCACACAGCAGCCCAATGAAGAAAGGGTGAAGAGGGAAGGAGAGACCTCGAGTCACGTGGTCCACGAAGACCACGCGCTCGTTCGAGTGGGGGTTTGGTACCTCTTCCCTCTTCCCCAGACGGACGCGCTTCTCCGCCTCCGCCGGTAGCAGACCCTCCCGTTGCATCTCCTTGATGCTCTTGGCAGTGGTGTTGGGGGTGCGCCAGTCGCCGGCGCGAGAGGCGAGTGGCGCAGAAGGCTCGCCAGACGCGGAGGTTCCAACGCCGCGTTTCTTTCCACCGGCCATTTTTCGCAGCGAGAGCTTGAGCACAGAGAAGGCAAAGACGAGCGCAAGGTGGAAGACGAAGATTGAGAGCGGGGAAAATTTCACTGCGGCGCTAACACCCTTATTTATATACGGGGTAAAGCAATCTCAGCCGTACGATACGCAACGTGGCACCTATCGCGGCTGCCACGCGTAAGGATGAAACGAAGCGGCGGCGTACGCTGTTTCGTGCCACGATCTTAACAAAAGATCGTGCGCATTTACTGCGCATTTCGCGTAAAAAACGGGAGTGACGTCTCGTTTCCCGATCAAAAAGCTGACAAGGTGGGCCAATTTCTGCTGCCACTCCGTCACGTCCCATCGGGAGGAGAGGAGCACGCCTTGACGTCATGGCGTTCGTCATTCCGAAAGGAAAATTTTTGCGAATGGAATTCCAAACGCGAAATTATCTTCGCACGAATATCAATTCCTTCGGATAGAACACATTCTTCCATGAAAAAATTCATGAATCAAAGCCTCTTCGGACAAGAGAAACATGCCTTATACACGAAAACTCTTTCGTACAGGCACAATTTTCCAAAACATGAAAACTCTTTCATACGGAACTAACATTTCCAACACGAAACTTTTTTCGTACGGAACTCATACCAATCTAATCGGGTAGGCACATCCGGATGCCATATTCTTCGAATATGAAGGTAAGACCCAAAAAGATCTTTCTTTTGGGCCTGGAATCGCACTCGAAAGCTGTGTCCTCCGGCATAGTTCCGTGTCAACAACACGAAGAAAAATCCTAGCGGACGCGCCGGGTACCCCCTTAGGTTAAGTTCGACTCGATAAGTCCACAACGGCCCAGTCGTAACGATCACCTCATCGGATTCGAGTCGGAGGTCTCGAATCTGTGTAGGCCAGGAGTGTTTTTGCCCTAGTCGCAATTAATTGGCCCTGATCTCTCGGGAGAGCCAAGCCACTGCGCCACATCCTTCTGCTAATATAGCCGCAAAAACTGGCACTAATGCTGCTCGATACTCGAGTATTTTTATTCAAGAAACAGGGAACACACCCTCCATAGGCAACAACTATCGAGCTGAACTTCTAGGAGGAGATCAAAGAAAAGGTCTGACCGTCTACCCGACTGAAAATAAATCCCAGTCGAGCATACGCTCGGGGGCTACTGACGAAGGCATGGATCCTGGGCCCTACGAATAAGGGCACCCCCTCTCACACCTTCTAACCAAGGCCCGACAAGAAGCGCCCTTGGAGTACTCTAGAAGGCCCATGAAAAGCCCACCCGCATCGACTTGCGGGCTAAGTTAGGAATTGTAACCGACTCAAGCTAGGGTTTGTATCCTCTCCGGGTTGGACTCGAGACCTGGCTATCTATATAAAGCCAGGAGAGCCCCAAAGGAGAGGGGGGAAGATTACCGCACGACCACAAAAGCCTTGAAACTCGAGATCTACTCTCGATTCGAGCACCTGTAATCGATCTAATCGTCTAATACAGATCAGCAGAAGGCAGGAGTAAGGGTTTTACCTCTTCGAGGGCCCCGAACCTGGGTAAATATCGCCTCCCTGTCTAGCCGACGATTCCACCAGTGCCTATGACATCTCCTAGTCGAAACCCGATAGGGTCACCTGAGGGATTTGCGGAGCCAGAGCTTCGACAGGGGCCCACAAAATGAGGCGGCCCTCCTCTAGCCGCGTCCAGAGGTGGTGTGGGCCCCCTGGCTGCCCACCGACATTGCCCTCCTCTAGCCGCGTCTAGTTCACCATGCCTGCCTCCAGAGTGATGAGTGAGTAGTTCATCCCTGGACTACGTGTCCATAACAGTAGCTAGATGGTTGTTCTCTCCTCTTTATGCCTCATGTTTAGATCTTGTGAGCTGTTTAAACCGATCAAGATCATCTTATTGTAATTCTGCATGTTGTGTTTGTTGGGATCTGATGAATATTGAATGCCATGTTCAATGATTATCAATCTATGATGTTATTTTCATGTGTATGTTATTTATGATCATGCATGCTCTCTGTTACTAGTAGATGCTCTGGCCAAGTAGATGCTTATAACTCCAAGAGGGAGTATTTATGCTCGATAGTGGGTTCTTGTCTCCCTTTCACTCACGCTCGAGTGATAGAAACATAACGGGTGGAGGATGTTCTGTTGCCATTAGGCAGAAAACAACAATGCTTTGTCTAAGGATGATTTTATTATTTACATTACACACTTTTCTTAATGTAATTATCTGTGGCTTGCAACTTAATAACCAAGGTTTGCTCGGATGACAATTTGAGCATGGATTATTAGTCATAGATGCAGTTGGATAACGGTCTATGTATATTGTTGTAATGCCCGCATGAATCACATAGTAATCATCATGTCATGCATATGCACTACGATGCAGACTTTATATCTGTCAATTGCCCATCTGTAATTTTTTTACCCAGCATGTTATATATCTGTTTTGGAGAGACCTCTAGTGAACTGTGGACCCCGGTCCATTTCTTTATACTGATATACAACCACTGCAACCACTGTTGTCCTACTGTTTTCCTACTGCAATTATTGTTCTCTTTCATCTATTGCAAACAAATACTACTTTCCACACTATACGTCTAATCCTTTGTTTCAGAAAAACTGATGAGCTTGACAATATCACTCCTTCGTCGGTGCAAAGTAATTTGATTGTGTTGTGTAGATTCCACGTTGCTGCTGAACCGGTAGTGCGCCCTGCCAACATCAGCTGCATTAACCTTCCGAAGTGATTTCTTTCTCCTACTGGTCGATTCAACCTTGGTTTCTTTCTGAAGGAAAACTTGCCACTACACTCTTCCCAACCTTTCTCTTGGCTTTTACCAACGAGTGTCAACACACATACATCAGCAAGTTTGCTGGCGCCGTTGCCGGGGAGGAAGAGGATTTCTGCAAGGGGAGTCTCTCACTTCCAAACGCTTTACTTTGTTTTTGTTTTGCTTAGTTTATTTTATTTTATCGTGTTTGCTTCTCTTTTTCAAAAACACAAAAACAATTAGTTCTTGTTCTAGTTGTTATTTTTATCCTGTTTTTAATCTTGCTAAAATGAGTACTCCTGAGAACACTAAGTTGTGTGACTTCACTAGCACAAACAACAATGATTTTATTAGCACACCTATTGCTCCACATGGTTCTACTGCTGATTTTTATGAGATAAAGCCTGCCCTGTTAAATCTTGTTATGAGAGAGCAATTTTCTGGTGTTAGTATTGATGATGTTGGTGCCCATCTTAATAATTTTGTTGAACTCGAGATGCAAAAATATAAGGATGTAGATGGAGATATTATTAAATTCAAATTGTTTCCTTTCTCTTTCACGGGAAGAGCTAAAGAATGGTTGCTATCTTTGCCTAGAAATAGTATTGATTCATGGACTAAATGTAAAGATGGTTTCATTGGAAAATATTATCCTCCTGATAAGATTATATCTCTAAGAAGTAGCATTATGAATTTTAAGCAACTTGATAATGATCATGTTGCTAAAGCTTGGGAAAGAATGAAATCTTTGGTAAAGAATTGTCCCACTCATGGACTGACTACTTGGATGATCACACAAACCTTTTATGCAGGTCTGAATTTTTCTTCAAGAAACCTTCTGGATTCAGCTACTGGAGGAACCTTTATGTCCATCACTTTTTGCTCTGCAACAAAACTTCTTGATGATACGATGATAAATTATTCTGAATGACACACTGAGAGAGCTCCACCAGGTAAGAGAATTGACTTTGATGTCAGGCGTGAGACCGAATAAGGTAGCTACCTGGCGAGCCTTCTTAGATGGAGAATCTTTCCTCATGGGGGTCACATATTAGGCACCGATGAGTGAAGCTAGAGTCGTTAATCTAGAAGATCCTCTCACCTCTCCTTGACTGGTTTTTCATGTGCGGTCGGGGAGTGACTATGCTTTTTAGAATCGTTGGCAGAAGCATGTCGAGGACCCAAGACTTCATCATCTGAATCACATGCAGCTAGCAATGACCCGGACACCTTGTATACCGAAGTTGTGGCTTCCTCGGGCTTAGGAGGATGGCTTGTGAGCATGAGTGTTGTAGTGGTCAAGTTGTTAGGCAACATAGTTGAATGTGAAAATAACTGAAGATAAGTTAGAAAAGAATAAGATAGACATCCTGCCTTGCTAAGACCTTTAACACCCCCATATGGAGCCAACGAAGGGATTAAGGTGTACGGTCCTTGGCGGTCAGGACAGTCATCCCTCGAATCCGTGTATACAACTCGTCAGTGGAAGGATTGTCCTTTCGAGTATTTGTCGGGTCCTCCGCTCCCGTGTGCATCCACATGGGATGAGATCTAGCTTGGAGCGGTTGGAGTCGCCTCCTGAGGAACATGGAGATAATATGAACGCCACTCATCTCCAAGTTCACAGTCTTTTGAAGCGCATAAACGTTGCACAGAAGGTCGTCAGCTTGCGCTTTATCAACAGTCAACAACTTGTGCTTCCAGGATCTCTTGAGGACAACTTCTAGAGTCGGGGGAAATTTGGTCAATCGCTACTTCTACGTCCCAAACGTATCTATAATTTTTTATGCTCCATGCTTGTTTTCTACATATTTTCCCTGTGTTCTCTATCATTTATTGTACTAGCCTATTAACAAGATTCTCGGTGCGAGTTCCTGTTTATTTGTCGGCGCATTGCAGAAATAGGTCAAAATCAAAGTGCTCAGAATGAGCTGAAAATTTTTGTGGATTTTTTACTCCTCGAAAACTCCAGGAGCCAGAAGGGCAGCCCAAGATGGGGCCACGACCCCAGGATGGTGGTGGCCACGACCTGACCTAGCCCACGCCTAGGACCCACCTGTGTGACCCCGACACCACCTCGCGTTGTACCTTCGCTTATAAATTCACTCGTGACCTAAAAACGGAGGAACGGTCGATAATTTTTTGACAAACGCATCTGAGCGCCGCCGCCATCAAAAACACAAATTCGGGGGACAGAAGTTCTGTTCTCGCACCCTGCCGGGATGGGAAAGTGCCCCCGGTGCCATCTCCATCGATCGTTCTTCCTCCGTGATGCTTCATGAGTAGTTCCCCCGTGGACTATGGGTTCATAGCAGTAGCTAGTTGGTACTCTATCCCGCGAAGGAGTAGGGTGTAACGGGCGCTCTGCGAGCAGCAAAGGCAAAGGATGCAAGGAGAGAGAAGCAACAAAGCGAGTAGGAAGGAATGTCAGTGATGCGCCCACCTTCCGTTTAATTAATGCTGCCAGAGATCATGCGGCATACATCTGCCCTGACATGTGGCGATGCCAAAACGAACCCTCCCTCCCCATTTACTCCTCTTGTACAAAGATCGAGGAGGCCACTCATGTCGGGCCTCGTTACTCGCGCGTACTGTGCGGTCAAGTGTGGTGGAAACCGTCATGCCTTAGTCAACGCTGATAGCGGGCCCACCGTGTTACGTCCTGTCATCGACCAAGGGAAAGGCACTCGTGAGTTATGACGTCATCAGTGACGTAGGAAACATTGGGATCCTTCTTTGGGTCCTGCACCAGTGAAATTTAATCATTGAAGCCCTGGAGTTGCGCCTGAGTCAAGTTCCTCCTGAAGGAGATATGCCCTAGAGGAAAATAAATAATATAATTTTATTGATTGTATATCACATTAAAGTTTATAATAAGGTTCTATATCATGCTATAATTGTATTAATAGGAAACGTTAATACATGTGTGATAAATAAAAAAAACAAAGTACCTAGTGGTAGCGTTCCAACTTCTAAATAAAGATGGAATACCTGTGTTATTGTGCTAGTCCCTGGATCAATTGCTAGCACCACAGTACAAAATGAAATATCATGCAAATGCATCAAATTCTATTACATCGCATGATCCAGTCTTTACAAAATAGTATTACAACTTGCATAGTCTTAGAAGACTAGCAGAAAACTAAGATATACAACGGAAGACATAGTACACATTGAGCCCATCTTTTTCATGTGCCACAGGCAAAACATGTTGGCGATAGTCTCGAGAACCTAAACGAAATCCTCACTCGTCTTCGGAAACATCTGCAATATGGAATATGCAGCCACAAGGGAGTCAATTCAATTTAATGTATTGGCAAGTAACACTATGGTGGATATAAATGGGAAAACTAATACTACATTCTTATTTGGCTGAGTGGAGTTTAGGCTAAGTTTTCATAAAGCCAGTTTTCTCCTATCACTTTTGTAAAACAAACTTTTCTTTTAAAAAGGGTGGCAACATTGGATTAAGATCCAAGCACCACAATACTATTCACTTGGTCAAAATTTTATTTATTGAAATTGGTGATGAGATTCTTCCGTCAATCCTTGTCCAGCTGCTCATAGTTGTCCATAACCGAGGACACGGCTAACATCTTAGTTTGTTGACTCTGCAGAGTTTGTGCACTTTCACCTTCAGACTCAAATCAGCCCAAACATCCTATACACCCTGAGTGCATTAAGGAAAGGAGAAGATTGAGACGAGATCTTTCAGAAGAAATTCCACCACCGTTTGGCTTACCCGTTCCATCTATAATTATGCTACATCTGCTGGTAAGCCTAGTGAGTTCATTCAACTTAGTTGATCAAGACAGAGCCCATATGACTAAAGGCTGCACGGGAATCTACTAAACTTAGAAGGGCATAGTAATCTCTTTGTTCCTGGGTGGCCATCCGCAAGTGACAACCTCAAGTGGAATAACCCTTAGATAAGGGCCCTGAGGAAACACTCAACATAAACCAATCACATCCAAAATCCACCCAGGTGTTTCATTGAATGTTATACTTAGAATTTTCCACAACACCAAGAAAACACTTTGTAACATTGCATAGCATCTGCCAAGTTCTACCACTATCAAACTAACAGGGGCTAAAGAGATAACTACACACTACTATGATAATAACATAGCATAGTATAACTTAGTAAAATTTCCTAACATGCATACTACTCAAAAATCAACTAATGCATATAGAAAATAATGGGTAGTTTATGGTGTGTTACTTGCCTTGTTGAAGTTGGTGAAGATATCACACTCTCTTCACAAAAGATTGTTGCTCTCCGTACAATCTATTCATTGAAAACACAATAACAAATAAACAAGCATCCTAGCAAACAAACATACAAGTGTAGAAAACATACAGAGCAACTAACATATAAAAAAGGGGCTTAACCAAGTTTGGTTAGGACAAGGTCAAGGTTTGATTTTGAAAATATTTACTCTTCAGTGGCTCAATACATTCTAAGGAGTTTCTAAGGTTTTACTTGGGATGGACTAGGTTGAGTTTTGTAGAAAACTAACTTTATTTTAACCATACTTGTCGAGGAAGTTCCAAGAGTTCACCAAGGTGATCTCACTATCTCAAATAAAGTAACACATAATAATGTGTAACACTTAGTTGTTTTTCATCAAAACATTTGAGTACTCTAAGTTAGTCTTTCCATTTTGGTTTAGGGTAGGTCTAGGTTAAACTAACTTCTTAACAAGAGAGAAAGGAAGATAAAGTCTTGGGATTTTCTATTTGGTTCAATGGTGGGGCAAAAACAACTTGTTATTCTTCAACCTGTGTTGATGGCTCCAAGTCTTGACATGCTTGTTATCTTCAAGATCATCTTCATGCTTCTATTGTAGACTTGTTCCTTGGATGGATTCTTCTCTTGATCTTGATAGATTTCTTCATGGATTTCACTTCACTAATTTTGTTTGGGTATGGGATGGGCACAAAATACCACTAAGTCAAGAGAAAGAAAATAGGAAGAAAGATAGAAAGAGAGAGGGAGATGTTTTCTTCTGGATTTCTTCACACTTGTACTTCCTTGAGTTTCTTCTAGTTGTGGAGTCCATGTATTTTCTTCAAAACTTCTTCATTGATCTTCCTTGTAGCTCTTCATGTTGCCACCAAGTTGATAATGAAGTTCCTTCTTGTACTTGAGTCTTGATCTCCATTTGGCTAACTTGATAAATTTTCTTGAAGCAAGAATGGAGAGTGGGAAAGTAGATAGAAACTATGGTACTAATGTTTTAAGTTCACTACTTGTTCTTTTATATGGTTGAAATACTAGGTACTTGGTCTTGGCTCCAAAAATGGCCACAACAAACAATGGTAGAAAGAATAGAAACAAAATCGAAGACATAATAACTAGATGGACTACTATGATAGGGGTTTGGCTAAAATTTACATGGTCATGGTCAAAGGGTGTCCAAAATGGTTGGGCAAGGTTGTTTCTGGTTCAAGGTTACCAATTGGAACAATTTTGCTTAAGGGAATATATTCTAATTAAATCTATGTAAAAAATACTCAAATAGATAACTTAAATCTAAATTCAATTTTAGTTTGATCAAAAATTATTTTGGGACAGAGAGTATTAAAGTAAACATCCTAAGGTTTCCAAATATATTTCATTTGCAATTTTTGGATTTGTAGAATTTGAATTATACCAAAATTTATCACACAAGCATATTAGAATTTGAACCAATTTAAGTTTGTCAAATTTGAATTTTAACAGTGCTAAAAGATTCTACACATTATGGGGATTTCAAAAAGTCCAAGTTTGCTAAATTTGGGCTTTTGGATAAAAAGTTATGATGGTTCCAAGTTCTAGGGATTAATCTGCTAAATTTACATTTTAATTTTATTCGGAATTAATTCCAGAGACGGGCTGGGCTCAGATTAGGCTATCTACCGCGCGGTGCGGCAAACAGGGAGCGGGTCTGGGCTGGCTGTGCGTTGCACCGAGCGACGAATAGGGAAATAAGGCTCAGCTGACTTGGCGCGATGCCATTGGCTGGTACCTTTTCATTTGGTGGATCTAATCTAAGCCGTACGGGTAAGATCGGACGGCTGGGGATGGAGGGGAGCTCACCTCGGCGAGGTCTCGCCGGAAAATGGCCGACGACGGCGCAGAAGTCGACGACGACGGCATTCCGATTGCCGTATAGCTCAACGGTGATGACGACCCGACTCAGGAGACGACGCCGAAGAAGATGGTGAAGGTGGCGCGCTTGTTCGCTTCCGATAACGACCACGGTGGATGGCTGGAGACGCGCGGGCGCCGATGACCCTCGAGAAAAGACGGCGGGCGTGCTCCTGTGATCCTCGACCTTGTAGAAGAGGACGACGAGGTGTTGTACGAAGTGGCAGAGACGATGGCGACCGCGGGGAGGCTCTACGACGTCTGCAGCGACGGTGGTGCACGGCTGCTGTCCGTGGAAGCTCCCGCGGTCGTTGGCGCGGTGGCTCTGCTGCGCACAATACCACACAAAAAATATGAGCGTGGTGCGCGGAGACAAGGAAAGCAAACGGAGGGGGGTCTCGGGCTCAGAGAAGATCTCACCGTGTCGGAGGAGACGAAATACGGCGGCGGCCGAGAGTAACTCCGGTGAGCAATATCCGCGGCCTGGGGGCATGAAACGAGCAGCCACAAGAGGGGAAATGGAGAGGAGGAGGAGGGCTTTAAGGCTGGCCAAAGAGGGGAGTTGATTGCGAGCTTAATTGCTTGTATTGAAATGGATTCAATTCGATAGAAACGGAGGAGATTGGAAACGGCTGAGCTTGATGATGATGACGTCATCATGACGTCATCATTTTCTTTTCTTTTTCTTCTATTTCCTGTTTTCACTTTAGTTTTACTAAACCAATTGACCTCAAATTAATTTCTAAAAATTTGTAAAAATAATATCTTTAACTTAAAAATATTTTTGTAAACTTTCAACATATTTAAAAAATCATATTTTGCAATTTATAAATAAAACATTAATAGTACTTAATGTTATTTAAAATAGGAAAAACAATAAAATGATGTTTTTGATTAAATAAAATTTTAGAGACATTATACATGTCAAATACTATATTTGGAATTCATTTTTAAACCATTTTCACATTTTATAATTTTAGGATATGAAGGATTTATTAATAGTCACTTAATGCGATTTTAAAATAGAAAATTCAATAATTATCAAAGTGGCTTAGAAAAATTCCACAACCCATAATATTGTTTTTTAAATCATCTTTTATGTTATTTTCAAAGCAAAACATTTTATGAATAACACTTTATGTTTAAAACTTGGAATAACATTTGCATATCAATATAAATAGTTGTTATTCTTGTAAAATAATATTGAGGCATAAAAATTATTAGAGATAATAATTTTGTGGTTTCAAAAGCTATATGACATTTTCAAAGTAATAGTTGATTTGAAACCATGCTATAAAATAAGGTTTTCTAAGAGAAAACAATTTCTTTGATTAATGAATATTAATTTTGAATGGGCTTTTAGGGTTTGGGAAAATAGAGGTCTAATGGATTCTTAATTTCAATATCATTGAAATATGTATTGTTTTCTTTTTGTTTCTTGCATCTCATTTGGTTTTCGATGACTTACTAAACATGAAAACAAAAAGTTTCAATTTTTGTGATCTTTGCATTTTCCAAAAATCAGGGATGTTACAGACTACCACCCTTAAAAGAAATCTCGTCTCGAGATTTGGGAAGGTTAGAAAGAAAGATAGGTCTGGGTGACTGGGTTCCAGAACAACTGGGTGGTCTACCACCCTTAAAAGAAACTTTTGTGGTAGTCTATTTTCATTAGATTGGACTGTAGATTGATTTGAGAAATTTACTTCATGGCAGAGTTATAGACCAACATAGATCTGTTGAAGTACCTTTGACACTGAGGGGTCACTCTTTGGGGTCAATCAGAATTCTTTGGGTCACTCTCAACTTGGTCTTTTTGTGTCCTTGGCAATCTTCCATCTTGTTGTTGTTATCCTTGAAGCAATCACCATGCTATTTCTAACGAAACTCTCATGGCAGGCAAAATCTTCCATTGGTTTGATACCTCCAAGGTTGGCTTGATCCTCACCGAAAATAGTACGTTTTCAGTAACACTAACATAGGGTCATTATATATTCTACCATTCTATGGTTCAGGTTTAGCATCGTCGTCTCTCTCATAGGTATGTCACTCAAATTTAACATCCCTCATAGCAAAAGTAAATAATGTGGGTAGTCACCATGGGGGCCAATCCATGTTGCACTCAATTATTACCTTGTACTTGGATTGATGAATCTTGTTTAATAACACTAGGTCACCTCACTTGTCTAACAGAAAGTTTCCAATTTGTAAGACAAACTTGAGCTAACTATCATTTCTCAACTAGTGGGTTGCGTAAAACTCTTATGTAACACAAACTTGATAGTTGTGTTTCTTCATTATTCTTCTCTTGGTGTAGTTGGCTCTGAAATCTTCATAGCTCATGCAACTTGGGGTTCACTTGTCTTTCTTCACTTGTTGATTTGCTTGCTACTCCTTATGATGTAGTTGGTCAATGATCCTGGATGTGATTGTTCCTTCACACAAAAGGATCTTGAAATGTGTGACATTACTCAATTGTATGGCTTGTGTCTCTATAGAGAACTAGTCATGACATTCTTGGGTGAAAGTTTTGCTGTTGCACTTCATATGGTAGCCCAATATGGTTGGTAAATGGGTATGGGTTTTGGTTTGGCTTAGCATGAAAGAGTAGAGATTAGAAAGAGACTAAAGAAGATCCTACCCCAACACATGAGATCAAGGAAACTCATCTTGCAATCAACACATAACAAACATATAGCAACACATTCATCACACCAAACAACAAGGTTTTTAGAAAACTCTAATATTGTCATACCACACTCATTGGTATGATCAATATGCTATCACGTTAACGTTGTCCTAACAATGTAACTAGATTGGTGGTCTCATCTATATCTTGTTAGTTTTCTTCAAATTCTTCTCTCGATGTCTTGATGTGTTCTTGATTGTTGTGAAGCATTGGTGTATCTCCAAGTTTTCTTCAATTGTCTTGAGTGTAGGTCTTCATATGGTGAAAATACTTCTTGCACTTCATGGTATGGTCATCAACATTCTTGTCTTGATGGTATTGAAGGGGTAGGTCATCTAGAATTTTTTAAAGTGAATAATAGGTGAGAGGATATGAGAAGAATTAACATGATTGTTTTGTTTCTAGACAGTTTGAACATAGAAAGTTTGCAATCCTAGGGTGATCAATTTCTTATTAACAACTTGTTGCAAATTGGATATTCACTATAGTGAGAAGGACAATGCACCCGCAAGACAATCAGTGAACGGTCTCGTGTCCGTGGACACGTAAAGTTGTCCGGGCCGCTTCATCTCACTATGCCGCTAGGATCCAAAATACTCTAAGGAGATAATAACATGATCAAAAATGGCTTCCAAACCTAAGGGTCTCGAATCCTACAGGCAACACAATGCTCTGATACCATTTTGTAGCGTTCCAACTTCTAAATAAAGATGGAATACCTGTGTTATTGTGCTAGTCCCTGGATCAATTGCTAGCACCACAGTATAAAATGAAATATCATGCAAATGCATCAAACTCTATTAAATCGCATGATCCAGTCTTTACAAAATAGTATTACAACTTGCATAGTCTTAGAAGACTAGCAGAAAACTAACATATACAACATAAGACATAGTACACATTGATCCCATCTTTTTCATGTGCCACAGGCAAAACATGTTGGCGATAGTCTCGAGAAACTAAACGAAATCCTCACCCGTCTTCGGAAACATCTGCAATATGGAATATGCAGCCACAAGGGAGTCAATACAATTTAATGTATTGGCAAGTAACACTATGGTGGATATAAATGGCAAGACTAATACTACATGCTTATTTGTCTGAGTGGAGTTTAGGCTAAGTTTGCATAAAGCCAGTTTTCTCCTATCACTTTTGTAAAACAAACTTTTCTTTTCAAAAGGGTGGCAACATTGGATTAAGATCCAAGCACCACAATACTATTCACTTGGTCAAAATTTTACTTATTGAAATTGGTGATGAGATTCTTCCGTCAATCCTTGTCCAGATGCTCATAGTTGTCCATAACCGAGGACACGGCTAAGATCTTAGTTTGTTGACTCTGCAGAGTTTGTGCACTTTCACCTTCAGACTCAAATCAGCCCAAACATCCTATACACCCTGAGTGCATTAAGGAAAGGAGAAGATTGAGACGAGATCTTTCAGAAGAATTCCACCACCGTTTGGCTAACCCGTTCCACCTATAATTATGCTACATCTGCTGGTAAGCCTAGCGAGTTCATTCAACTTAGTTTATCAAGACAGAGCCCATATGACTAAAGGCTGCACGGGAAGCTACTAAACTTAGAAGGACATAGTAATCTCTTTGTTCCTGGGTGGCCATCCGCAAGTGACAATCTCAAGTGGAATAATCCTTAGATAAGGGCCCTGAGGAAACACTCAACATAAACCAATCACATCCAAAATCCACCCAGGTGTTTCATTGAATGTTATACTTAGAATTTTCCACAACATCAAGAAAACACTTTGTAACATTGCATAACATCTGCCAAGTTCTAAGACTATCAAACTAACAGGGGCTAAAGAGATAACTACACACTACTAGGATAATAGCATAGCATAGTATAACTTAGTAAAATTTCCTAACATGCATACTACTCAAAAATCAACTAATGCATATAGAAAATAATGGGTAGTTTATTGTGTGTTACTTGCCTTATTGAAGTTGGTGAAGATATCACACTCTCTTCACAAAAGATCGTTGCTCTCCGTACAATCTATTCATTGAAAACACAATAACAAATAAACAAGCATCCTAGCAAACAAACATACAAGTGTAGAAAACATACAGAGAAACTAACATATAAAAAAGGGGCTTAACCAAGTTTGGTTAGGACAAGGTCAAGGTTTGATTTTGAAAATATTTACTCTTCAGTGGCTCAATACATTCTAAGGAGTTTCTAAGGTTTTACTTGGGATGGACTAGGTTGAGTTTTGTAGAAAACTAACTTTATTTTAACCATACTTGTCGAGGAAGTTCCAAGAGTTCACCAAGGTGATCTCACTATTTCAACTAAAGTAACACATAATAATGTGTAGCACTTAGTTGTTTTTCATCAAAACATTTGAGTACTCTAAGTTAGTATTTCCATTTTGGTTTAGGGTAGGTCAGGTTAAACTAACTTCTTAACAAGAGAGAAAGGAAGATAAAGTCTTGGGATTTTCTATTTGGGTCAATGGTGGGGCAAAAACAACTTGTTATTCTTCAACCTGTGTGGATGGCTCCAAGTCTTGACATGCTTGTTATCTTCAAGATCATCTTCATGCTTCTATTGTAGACTTGTTCCTTGGATGGATTCTTCTCTTGATCTTGATATATTTCTTCATGGATTTCACTTCACTAGTTTTTTTTGGGTATGGGATGGGCACAAAATACCACTAAGTCAAGAGAAAGAAAATAGGAAGAAAGATAGAAAGAGAGAGGGAGATGTTTTCTTCTGGATTTCTTCACAGTTGTACTTCCTTGAGTTTCTTCTAGTTGTGGAGTCCAAGTATTTTCTTCAAAACTTCTACATTGATCTTCCTTGTAGCTCTTCATGTTGCCACCAAGTTGATAATGAAGTTCCTTCCTGTACTTGAGTCTTGATCTCCATTTGGCTAACTTGATAAATTTTCTTGAAGCAAGAATAGAGAGTGGGAAAGTAGATAGAAACTATGGTACTAATGTTTTAGGTTCACTACTTGTTCTTTTATATGGTTGAAATACTAGGTACTTGGTCTTGGCTCCAAAAATGGCCACAACAAACAATGGTAGAAAGAATAGAAACAAAATCTAAGACATAATAACTAGATGGACTACTATGATAGGGGTTTGGCTAAAATTTACATGGTCATGGTCCAAGGGTGTCCAAAATGGTTGGGCAAGGTTGTTTCTGGTTCAAGGTTACCAATTGGAACAATTTTGCTTAAGGGAACATATTCTAATTATTTATAGAATTAAATCTATGTTAAAAATACTCAAATAGACAACTTAAATCTAAATTCAATTTTAGTTTGATCAAAAATTATTTTGGGACAGAGGGTATTAAAGTAAACATCCTAAGGTTTCCTAATATATTTTATTTGCAATTTTTGGATTTGTAGAATTTGAATTATACCAAAATTTGTCAAACAAGCATATTAGAATTTGAACCAATTTAAGTTTGCCAAATTTGAATTTTAAAAGTGCTAAAAGATTATACACATTATGGGGATTTCAAAAAGTCTAAGTTTGCTAAATTTGGGCTTCTGGATAAAAAGTTATGATGGTTCCAAGTTCTAGGGACTAATCTGCTAAATTTACATTTTAATTTTATTCGGAATTAATTCCAGAGACGGGCTGGGCTCAGATTAGGATATGTGCCGTGCGGTGCGGCAAACAGGGAGCGGGCCTGGGTTGGCTGTGCGTTGCGCCGAACGACGAATAGGGAAATAACGCTCAGCTGACTTGGCGCGATGCCATTGGCTGGTACCTTTTCATTTGGTGGATCTAATCTAATCCGTACGGGTAAGATCAGACGGATGGGGATGGAGGGGAGCTCACCTCGGCGAGGTCTCGCCGGAAAATGGCCGACGGCGGCGCAGAAGTCGACGACGACGACGTTCCGGTGGCCGTATAGCTCAACGGTGATGACGACCCGACTCAGGAGACGATGCCGAAGAAGATGGTGAAGGTGGCTGTCGCACCCGGACTTCTAGAGGATACTCGCAGTTCCGTTGAACAGTAGTTGATTGGATTACGGGGCTTACCGGCACCCGCATCTCTTACGAGCAGGCCAACACACGTATGTGTGACAACCAACCCCTACTGTTCATCGTCTACGTAAACCATCCCATAGAAATCAGGATACTACCATTGACGTACTTCATACCATACACACATGGTACGTCAACGGCGTTTAACAGAATGATAGCACAACATATCTCTAAGACACAAATAAATAGAAATAAGTTGCAAATATCTCTCACTAGAGCAGAGATAGCAAATACAATCATCCAGAGGACACATGTCCCAACATATCATCATTACAACACAGCGGAAGCATCCAGAATGTCTGAGTACAGACAAGATCCAAATAGGCTTAAGAAGCCGGAAACGAAAGACGGAGCCCATCCACGATGTCTCGGATCCTGCCAGGTCCGCTATCTACTCGTCAGCAGCCTCGTCAAACTCCACGTAGTAGCCATCACGGGGATCCTCGTAAGCGTAGTCTGCGGAAACCACAGCCCCAAAGGGGTCAGTACATAAACGTACTGGCAAGCAAGACTCACAGTTCACCAAAGTGTACCCCACAACATCAAGCACAGATGCTTTGGGTTCAACGGAAGAAAGGGTGATACAGAAGATGCGGTAGCTGGCTGCACTAACCAACTACAGAACATAATACAACTTCCGGCTAACAGAAAGGAGATAAGTTAGCGTTTCGTAACCAACTACCAACTAACTCCAAACAAATCCACCCTGGATCTCGCCCCTTATCCAAAGAAGCAATCCGAGGATAACTCACACAGTTGGATTAATGATGGTTCAAGTTATTGTGTCGATAAAACTATTACTAATCAATTTATCATTAGTTAGGTGTAAGTTGTTCTGAGTACTTGTTAGCCAGTACTTTCACCAAGTTAACCATAACCGCGGAAAACACGGCTTCTCGAGAAGATTTATCCCTGCAGGGGTGCACCAATTTGGCCGTACACGTAAGAATAACCCGCCAGATGGAATGCCTCCCACCAAGCGGGGCACTCAACACAACTCAACTCTTCTTCGCATCAAGCCCAAAGAACCACGTTCTGTGCGTGCGCGGCTAATCGAGCCACACGAAGAAAAGGGGAACCTCATAGCACTCTAAGACCACGCCGCCCTAAATGCCGACTACAAAAGTTCCACCCTGGCCTCGGGTTCGTACCTGCATATGCATGCATCAAATGGAAAGCCCGAACTAAGTGTGGCGATTTGGACGAGATGCGAATCGAATCAAATTGAGGGGGGCGCCCATACACGCTTCCCACACGCGGTTAGTGCGCTCATCATGGATCAGTAGACAAGACCCTTTTCCTAATTAGGGTCGACACTAGCAGGCCTCAAAACCACGCCGGGCCTCCTGCCGGTGCCTTATCATCAATTTAGCATTACCTCAAAATTAACAGGTTGTTGTTTAACATCGAGCCCCAGAACATAATAAAATATGGTAACAGAAAGTAACGGGCAACAGACTCGAGCAGAAACAACCCTAAGCATGCTAGTAAGACACGGGCAACAAGCAACGGGGTTATAGGTGTGGAGGTGAGGCTATATCAGGGTTAAAGGATAACATGTGATAGGATCATAACAGAAGCAACGATTCATAAGGCTAGCAGAAATAGACAATGGAAAGTATCGGTATCCAATGTGGAAAGGAACACAATGGTTCATGTGAGTGAATACTTGCCTGCAAACTCAGCAGCCTGGTACTGAGCTAGATCCTCAGAAGGGGTGTCGTAAGTATCGTCTGTCTCAACGTCGTCGTCTATTCGATAAGAAGCAAACAAACAACGCAGAGAGATAAACAATCAATAACATGGCATAGTGCACAATCATGGGATGATGCATGACCATTTAATTGATGCATAGAAATAAACTAGTTGACATGGTAACATAACAAGATTAAATGGACCCACATGCAATTTGGGATTGCATATGGAAAGCCCATGAATTTAGGTTGAAATATTTGTTTTACAACTAATCAACAGGTGAAAGTGGATTAGTATGATGCATGGATGAGGAAAACAGAAAAATAACAATAATAGAAACAATTTTGAAATAAGGTTTACCAAGTTTGGAATTTTATTTATTAAGTTAAGGAATTTTGGTTCCTTAAAGGTGTTACACAAGCATTTGTTGTTTTCATCAATTTTAATTGTCCAAAATAGATAACAAGGTTCATATTTGAAAAGAACACAAAATTTTAGGTGGATTACATGTTTCAGTTATTGAAAAAGGAATTACAATGATTTAATTATGAATTAAACAAGTTTAAACAAGTTTTAATTGAATTTAATTCAAGTATGAATTTATTTGAATTTTTATTTGTTCAAAACATTAAACCAAATTCATATTTGAAAAGTTTATACTTTTCTGGTTTGAAAACATATTTTACATGTTTAAAAATAATTTAATTTGAGCAAGTTATGAATTTAGCAAATTTAAATGATTTAAACAAGGTTTAAATTATGTAAGCAATTTTAATTATTCAAATCATGAAACAAAATTTACATTTGAAAAGGTGGATTAAAATAGCATGGAAAACATATTTTATTTGTGTTATTTGAATTAAGTTTGAATTAGTTATGCATTTAATCAAATTAAAAGGAGTTGTTTGAATTTGAAATTTGAATACATTTGAATTGTACAAAACAGGAAACAAATGATGTAAACATGTAGAGAATTTAATTTGGTTCAGCAAACATATTTTATTTGCATTATTTGGATTTAGAAAATAAAAGTTATTTGCATTTTATTTCTAGGGACTAATCTGTAAATGCATTGGACTTAAATAAAAGAAAACTGGGCAGAAATCATTTTTCACTCCGCAGTGGCTAGCTCCAGCCACTGACAGAGGGGCCCTGGCCTGCGTGGCGCTCACGTGGCGCTTGCGTGGCCGCAGGGTCGCTGACAGGGGGTGCCTGCCTGTCAGCACCTGCGCGAAAAAGTGGGCGGATTTAATCCGCGCCGAGGGGGATTCGAACCCTGGGCTCGGGCTCGCGCACGCAGGCTGCTACCAATGCGCTGCGAATCGGTTTGTTGACAGTAGCGATGCGCAGTGACGAAATGGTTCAGAACGTGCGCGTTTAACTAAACTTTTACAGGTTCGTTTTCTGAACCCTTGGCTGTGACGGGGAGATCGCCGGCGGCGACTAGCGATCTGCTGTGTGCGTGCGCGGGCAAGGGCGTGTGCGTGCTTGTGCTGGTGTGCCACGGTGCAGAGAGGGAGGAGGTGGAGGGCACGGTGCTCACCTCCGGTTGAAGGGGAAGCAGAGGGCCGGTGTGTAGGTGGACGCCGGCGACGGCACGGACGGCGGCGGCACGGTGGTTGCTCCTGGACGTCGTGGAGGTGTCGAAGATGGTGAGGGAACAGCGAGGGATCCGTTCCCGCTGCTAACCGGAGGGAAAGGAGGGCATCCCGGCGGCGATCACCGGAAGAACAGAGGTGGTGGTTCGGGTTTAGTTTCAGAGAGGGAAATTCGCCGGCAGAGAGAGGAAATCGGCGGCGATGAGGGAGATAGGTGGGGGCTAGGGTTAGGGTAGAGCTCGGGGCTAGCTAGGCTAGGTTTATAGGGGAGTAGGGGCGACGGTGGCCGTCTGCTCCTTCCCTGATGCGACGTGGGCACGGCAGATGCCCTGCCGTACAGGTTGAAGATGACCTCGAAGGGGTATCGGGTCGTGGGAGGAAGGTGGGCTGGGTGCAGCCCACTGGTCTGCCCACCCCCTCTGCGATTTTTTTTTCTTTTTCCTGTTCTGTTTGCTTTTTTTTTGCTGATTTGAAATAGGGAAGAAAAGCTAGGGTTTTTGGGTTAGAAATTTTTAGGGAAATTTTTGTAACAAATCTTTATTGTAACAGCAACATGTGCATGCTTTGATTTTCAAATATTTCAAATATTTTGCTGTTTGTAATTTGGTTGAACTTTGAATGAATTTTGAGATTAAGTGATTTATTAAAAGAAAACATTTAATTAGTTTTGGACACTCAAGTTTATTTGAAACAAATTGAGTGGAAATGTTTTGTAATTCTCATAATTTTCAACATGGCTGCTGTTAGACAAAAAAAGTAATTGAATTTTGAATGGAATTTGAGTTAAGTGACTTATTAAAAGCCATAATTTTAAATAGTTTGAACCTTATGGTTTAATGGAAACAATGAATGTTTTATTTGAACTTTTTATTTGGAAAATTGTAACATAACAAGTATGAACAATTTGATTTGGAAATTGGTTTGAATTTGAAATAGAAACCAATTGAAAACAGATGCAAAACAAATGCAAACAAAAAGGAAAACAATTGGAAAACAAATGCCAACACAAATGCAATGATGATATCATGATGCAAAACATAAAATAACAAGAAATAAAACATTCTAGGGGTTGTTTTTCATACTTGGGATGTTACAGTGGCGCGCTTGTTCACTTCCGATAACGACCACGGTGGATGGCCGGAGACGCGCGGGCGCCGATGACCCTCGAGAAAAGACGGCGGGCGTGCTCCTGTGATCCTCGACCTTGTAGAAGAGGACGACGAGGTGTTGTACGAAGTGGCAGAGACGATGGAGACCGCGGGGAGGCTCTACGACATCTACAGCGACGGTGGCGCACGGCTGCTGTCCGTGGAAGCTCTGGCGATCGTTGGCGCTGTGGCTCTGCTGCGCGCAATACCACAAAAAAAATATGAGCGTGGTGCACGGAGACAAGGGAAGCAAACGGAGGGGGGTCTCGGGCTCAGAGAAGATCTCACCGTGCCGGAGGAGACGAAATATGGCGGCGGCCGAGAGTAACTCCGGTGAGCAATATCCGCGGCATGGGGGCATGAAACGAGTAGCCACAAGAGGGGAAATGGAGAGGAGGAGGAGGGCTTTAAGGCTGGCCAAAGAGGGGAGTTGATTGCGAGCTTAATTGATCGTATTGAAATGGATTCAATTCGGTAGAAACGGAGGAGATTGGAAACGTCTGAGCTTGATGATGATGACGTCATCATGACGTCATTATTTTCTTTTCTTTTTCTTCTATTTCCTGTTTTCAAAATCTTTAGTTTTAATAAACCAATTGACCTCAAATTAATTTCTAAAAATTTGTAAAAATAATATCTTTAACTTAAAAACATTTTTGTAAACTTTCAACATATTTCAAAAATCGTATTTTGCAATCTATAAATAAAACATTAATAGTACTTAATGTTATTTAAAATTGGAAAAATAATAAAATGATGTTTTTGATTAAATAAAATTTTAGAGACATTATACATGTCAAATACTATATTTGGAATTCATTTTTAAACCATTTTCATATTTTATAATTTTAGGATATGAAGGATTTATTAATAGTCACTTAATGCGATTTTAAAATAGAAAATTCAATAATTATCAAAGTGGCTTAGAAAAAATCCACAACCCATAATATTGTTTTTTAAATCCTCTTTTATGTTATTTTCAAAGCAAAGCATTTTATGAATAACACTTTATGTTTAAAACTTGGAATAACATTTGCATATCAATATAAATAGTTGTTATTCTTGTAAAATAATATTGAGGCATAAAAATTATTAGAGATAATAGTTCTGTGGTTTCAAAAGCTATAAAACATTTTCAAAGTAATAGTTGATTTGAAACCATGCTATAAAATAAGGTTTTCTAAGAGAAAACAATTTCTTTGATTAATGAATATTAATTTTGAATGGGCTTTTAGGGTTTGGGAAAATAGAGGTCTAATGGATTCTTAATTTCAATATCATTGAAATATGTATTGTTTTCTTTTGTTTCTTGCATCTCATTTGGTTTTTGGTGACTTACTAAACATGAAAACAAAAAGTTTCAATTTTTTGTGATTTTTGCATTTTCCAAAAATCAGGGATGTTACAATCCTCTACATGGACTAGTTCATTGGGCATTGATTGATCGAACGTTTCACGATCATGTGACAATTACGTCAATTGACAATGAAGTCATTTTTATTGATTGAATGTAATGGTTGACAACCCCAATATAATTATGCAACATGATCGTATCACAATGTTCACCGTTGTAATATTAGTAAGACACAGTATCCCAATCCTTAGACCGTGAGATCGTATTTTAACCATTGTCTGGAGGGATATTTTGATTACATCAAGGTCACATCGTGAAAGGGTGATTGAGGCGTGCATTGGATATTTCGAGAGATGGGTTGAGGCGTATGATCGAGATCGGGATTTGTTCATTCACGTGACGGAGAGATACTTTGGGCCCACTCGGTGATATTACAACTATATAGTTGTCGTGGGATGTAATTGTCACGGTAACGAGTAATGGAATTCTTGTCAAAAACGAGATTGAACATGACATGAGATGTAAACGATCACATCTCGTACAAGATATGTATCTGAGTAACAAAAGGAATAGGACGCTATAATCATGGTTCAAAGATGGTTTAAATTCTAGAATGCACAGGGGTCATTATGGGCATCCAGGCCCCGATATTGATCATTGATTGGAGAGAGTACTCGATCATGTTTGGAGTATTCCCGAACCAGGGGTAACACACTTAAGGGCTTGATGATGCTCGGAGGTCGTTATAGAAAACATCGAATTATCGGAGTATAGAAAGAGAGAGACCGGAAGGGTTCCGGAGATTGGGAAAACATCAGAATGGTTCCGAAAGAAAAATACTGAAGGAGTTCAGGGAGACCCGGCCGGTTGTAATTAAATAATATATAAATATATTAATTATGAATTAATTATATTTTATGTTAATTTAATATTAAAAGAAATTAATTAAATAATTAATTTAAAAAAGGAAGGCAACCCGCGAAAGGGGGTTCGTCCCCCTTATGGGCCTTAGAGGCCCATGCGGCTAGGGAGGGGTGCTCGAATCCCCTCCCCCTCCTCCCTCCCTTTAGTTTCACACTGGGAATCTAAAGGGAGGTGTCCCCTCCCTCCTCCTATATAAAGAGAGGGAGGGGTGATCTTTTTTAACACTGAAAAAATAGAAAAAAAACCAGAAAACAGTCAGACAAGTTTTTAACTCCTCCCGCTATCTCTCCCCCCCCCGTGAAGCCTTCTCCCTCTTCAAACCATCGTTGTTTTGAGAGAAATTCCGTTCCAGGAGATCTACTTCCGCAGCCTTTGCTGGATGAGAGACCGGGAGTCGACATCAAGCACCGTACGCTTGCAAGTACTTGGAGGCGTTGTTCATCATCGCCAGCAACACCGTCGTTGCACCGTGGCCGTCATCAACTCGTCAAGTTCTTCACGACCTTGAGGTCGGCTATGTCGTCTTCCTCATCAACTCTTGTGCGGGAGCGTAATCCCCGCTATTTGGTCTACAAGAGATATTTTACCGAAGCACCCAGTAACCGTTACCACATTACTCCTAGTTAGATCCTGACTAGTTTTGGTGTTCACTATGTAGAAATTTTCTGTATTTCTGCCGCGAACCCCTTCAGTGGCATCATAGTCGATCTATGCATAGTATTGTTGGTACGGTTAGAGCACTTGTTGCATGTGGACACTGATATTATAATAACGAGGGCATCCCTAGCTCTCTACCATTTGATACACATGATGATGTTGATGTTCAAGAAAACAATAATGAAGCGAGACTTGGACCAATGACAAGATCAAGAACTAAATTATTAGAACAACAGGTAACCTCACGCTTAATATAATTTGATGTTTGTTATGGTGAGAATTTTATACTTCCTAATTTTATGCATTTATGTATGATCAGGTTTATTGATAACACAAACATTGGTGGAAGAGGACCTCAAGAGATGCTGGAAAACAAGAGGGAACAACATGAAAACAACAGTACTTGCTGGAAAAAAAGAGGGAGGAGCTGGAAACCAAGAAGGCACTTGAGGAAAACAACATCTATGAGCTGGAAAACAAATTCTACAAGCTGGAAGACAAAGAGAAGCTGCTGGAAAACAAAGACTACAACATGGAGAACAAGATGTGTTTGAGGGAGGAGAGGGAGGGAGTACATGGGGAGAAAAAGGAGGATGGCGCCCAAATTTTTTTTTGCTGGACCAAGAGTGGGTCCTAAATTTAATTAGGATCAGGACCTGCATGTCATTTAGGCCGCACCCTAATAGGGTCGGTTTGTATCCAAGTCTGAGTCCAAACCAGAGTCTAATCAGAGACATGAGGTGGTGGTGCGCCATACCCTTTGGGCGCACCCCCTCCCCCATATATAGCTAGCACTTGCGAAATTATTAGGTTTAGACTATGATAAATTAAGAACCCTCGCCTCTAGATTGAACTTGCTCTTGTCAGCATTCATCTTGAAGTATTGTTACCCTTGCAAATTCTGGATGTTATTTGTTGTTCCATTGGGAATAAGAAGATACATGACCACTTTGTCATTGGTGGCTACTTTGTGCAAGAGTGTGTAGTTGAGAATATCCATAGGGATTGAAAGTTGTTGCACTGGCAACAGGAATCATCCAGGAGAGTTTTCTGCGAGGCACTGGTTATCATATCGAATTATCAAGTGTTCATTGAGAAGATCGAGCCACCCCATATCATCTTGGTATCACATTTCCAGGTTAACTCGGTGAGAAAATTTACCCTTTAGTTTTAGTTGTTTTCTACCTATCTAGAAAAAGCCACAAAAAAAATAATGAGATTAGAGTTTGCCATAGCCTAGATCAACACCAAATTGCTTCTTTCTAGTTGTTATTTTCTGTTGATTTTGCGTCCCTATTTTCTTTTTCTGTCGTGTGTCTAAATTAGGTTTAGGGTTTCTTTTGTCCTTCTAGTCAAGTTGTTTAGTTTTTCTACTTGGTTACATACATAAAAATACCAAAAATATTGCTGTTGCGAGTTGTTCTTTGTTCCAATCCGAGTTGGGATCATTTTCTACGGCGGCGCAGATTTGACAAATTTTTTGCCGTGATCTTCCTAGCTACAGTCGGATGCCTCGTCCCTGCCGCGCTCTGCACAGAAACTTGCAATTTTGCTGCTGCGGCCAAGCCCTAATCGGAGTGCAATCCGATAGCTGCGGGGGCACCATTTTCACGTGTTTTTCAGTCGCGGGTACTTCTTATTCTACTCGGACTCGGAGTCTGCCGTGGCACCATTTCTTAAAGTTTTGCTGCCGCACCCGCAACACACCACAACTCCACCGTGTGCTGCTTTTATGGTCGGCACCGTTTCGTTCAAACAGCTGCCGCGCACGCGTTCTACTGTGACGGCACGAAAATGATCTCTTTCGCTGCCGCGCCGACAGAGAATTGCTGTTTTTCCTGCTGTGGGTATAGTTAGTCATTTTTGTTTTCTTTTCTCTCTGTTTTCTTTAGGATTTCTTTGTGTGATCTTTGTGTGACTTAGCTACAGCCTATCTACAACAAAAAAAAAATACTAGGAACCTACCCATAAGACTAGCAATTTTATTGCTCAATGGGCCACTCATATTGATCATATTTTGTGGCATACATTATGTTTTATTTTTTTATTGCTCCTAGTTGATACATTGGAAATTTAAAAGTATAAAAAAAGAAAAGAGAAAAGGTATAAAAAAGAGAAAAGAAAGAAAAGCAGAAAAATAGCAAAAGGAGGCCAAATTATTACTGTTTTCACTAGTGGAGTCTGAGACATATACTTGGTGATTTTGGCACACTACTTTGAGGAATCCTGTGCATGTTTTACATTGAGTTTTTTCTAGTGTCTTTCTAGTGCATGCAATTTTCCTACTATATAGTTGCTAGCCACATTTGTCTCCAAGAGGGTGTGTGTTTCTGATGCGTGTGAACACACGTTCGTTGGGAGACCCCAAGAGGAAGGTATGAAGAGTGCAGAAGAAGGTTTTCTCTTAGAAAGAAACCAAGGTTGAATTGACCAGTAGGAGGAAGGAGTAACTTCAGAAGGTTGATGCAGCTGAGATGGCAGGGCGCACTAATGGTTCAGCAGGAACGTGGAACCTACAAAACACAAACAATTCACTTTGCCCCAACGAAGCAGTGAGGTTGTCAATCTCACCGGTTTTGCTTATAACAAAGAGATCAAATGTATGATGTGGAAACCAATATGAGAACAGTATGAAAATAGTGGAAGCAGTGTGAAAGCAGTGGAAGCAGTGTGTTTATTATCAGAATAAGAAAATGGATCGGGGTCCACAATTCACTAGAGGTGTCTCTCCATAAAAGATAGCTAACATGAGTGGTGAAAAAATTACAGCTGGGCAATTGATAGATAAAGAACATGCATGACATAAAGATTACTATGAGATTCATGCGGGTATTACAACAAAATACATAGATCGTCATCCAACTGCATCTATGACTAATAATCCACCCTCCGAATATCATCTGAACAAACATTGGGTATTAAATTGCAAGCAACAGATTATCGCAGTAAGAAAAGTGTGTAATGTAAACAATGTAAACGAAGTAAACATCATTGTTTTCTCCCTAATGGCAACAACACATACTCCATCCGTCACGTTTATGTTACTCGAGCACAGATACAAAGGAGGCATGAACCCACTATCGAGCATAAATACTCCCTCTTGGAGTCACTAGCATCTACTTGGTGAGAGCATCTACTAACAACGGAGAGCATGCAAGATCATAAATAACATACACATGAAGATAATATGATAGATTGATAATCAATAGACATAGCATTCAATAATCATTGGATCCCAGCAAACACAACATGTAGCATTACAAATAGATGATCTCGATCATGTGAGGCAGCTCACGAGATCTTAACATGAGGCATAAAATGGAGAGTACAACCATCTAGCTACTGCTATGGACCCGTAGTACAAGGATGAACTACTCACGCATCACTCCAGAGGTGGGCATGGTGGTGTAGACCCCTCTGGTGATGAATTCCCCTCCATGCAGGGTGCCGGGGAGAGCTCCAGAACCCTCCCGATCTCGGGTTGACGATGACGGCGGCCTCGGGTGTTTCTCGGGAAAAAGTGGTATCCTTTTAGGGTTGACGTATTGGGGGAAATAAATAGGCGAAAGGACGATGGCGGTGGATGCCCGAGGGGCCCACACTAACCCCTGCGCGGCCAGGGAGCGTGCCGCCCTATGGTGTGGCCCCCCTCCGGGCATCTTCGGGACTCCGTGGAACCTTCGGGAATTCTAAGACTTTCGGGCTTCAAATTTTTCAGTTCTGAGAATATTTCCAGAACAACTTTTCCAAAACTAAAACAGCAGGAAATAAGGAACTAGCTCTATGGCATCTTGTCAATAGGTTAGTCCGGTAAATCGATAAAAATGACATAAAGTGTAAGGAAAACATGTAGCATATGGCATGAAAACGACATGGAACATCAGAAATTAAGGATACATTTATGCCGTATCAACATCCCCAAGCTTAGTTCCTACTCGTCCTCGAGTAGGTAAATGATAAAAACACAAAATTTCTGAGGTGACATGCTACCAACATGAACTTCATCATCTAAATTGTAAAAGCATAAGCATAGGTGAGATCATAGAACTTAAACACAAGCATGATAAATAAAATTCTAACAATAAAGCATAGCAATCAACTTGCATCATGAAAAGTAACACAAATAAAAGATCATGAATAATAATGCACTCGAAAGATATACGTTTGTTTCAAGCATAGAGATAACATGGAAAAGTGATATTTCGCTTGTCCTTAAGAGTGGGGCAAAACATAAATGCAGGACACCTTGAAAGTTCATGAGGAAGACTAGAAAAAATAATTAGAGAACAAACAATAACACATCATGAATCAATTAATAATGTTTCTGGGACAAATGCACATTAAACTCAGAATGGCAACCATGCTCTCTCAATTGTGCATAAAGTTAGAAAATGGAGACTCGACATAAAAGTAAAAGAAAGACCCTTTGCAAAGGGAAGCAGGGATCACTCATGTGCTAGAGATTTTATTTTGTTAAACAGAGGTGTAAAATAGTTGACACTCCTCCCAACCTTTCTTACACAAACCATGGCTAACCGAATCCTCAGGTGCCTGCCAATAATCACATACCATGGAGGAGTGTCTAATTTTGAGAGAGGTGTATGCTTATGTCAACGAATAGGAAACAGAAAATACAGTACGTCACAAGCCAACTATACTTCACAAGAGGGGCTCCCATAGAAGGACGCATCTGGGTAGAAGTTCATCCCTCTTTCTCTTTTGTTTACACAATTATGCTTTGACCGATAAATCAGGGGCAAAAATAGTGAAGAGAATTTGTTGTATTACTTTGGGGCTGGACACCCCACTGCCAGCTCTTCTATCAATTGGATAAGAGGATGAAGCCACTAGTCCATGGTGTGAAATTCCAATCAACAAGTGAGATAAAGATTCTCTATTTACGTCCTCATGAGCTAAAAGAGGAGCACAAAACATGAGTAATTTTGAAGGTTTTAAAGGTAATACGTGAGCAATTTACTTTGGAGTGGCAGTCAAATACCACATGTAGGTAGGTATGGTGGACACATTTGGCAAACTTTGGTTTTGGGAGTTGGATTCATGATTAGAGCTCATACTCAGTACAGGTGGAGGCTAGCAAAAGACTGGGAGCGACAAATCAAGAGAGCAATAATGGCCATAATCATGCATAGCGACAAAAACATCATTAATCAAAGCATAAGTGGTACTAAAAGTTTAAAAACTAAATGATCATAGAGGCTATAAGTGACTGGTTCGTAGTAAAAAACATGGTGTGAGCATGTGCCAAGTCAACCGAATAAAACATTCAAAGGAGAACACCACAAATTTATGCTTCAAAATGACAAGAACAACTCATGATTCTTTCTAAGGAACATTAAACAATCTCAGCTATTTGAGACAAATAATTCTACAAAAATAAACACTAGGATTTAGAATTAAAATAACATCTAGCATGACATGAAAAAGTCTAGCCACGGTCCATACAAGCTACTAATTGCACCGTTATAAGCACGAAAACTGTACTACTGCTTTCCAACACCAAGCATTTCATAATAAACAAAAACTCTCCAAGAGATGCAGCAATGAAACAAGACAGTAGTAATCAACTATACTAAAATTAACAACTCTGAATAAGAGATGCAAGAAAAACATGAGCTAAACAGGAATTTTGCAGCAACTAGATGAAAAACTAAGAATATGAGCATAACGAGTATTCAAACGAAAAAGCGGAGCGTGTCTCTCTACAACACAAAGAATGATAGGGTCCAACTATATTATTTAAGAAAGGAAAAAAAACAATGGAAAACAAAAGAAAAACAAACAGACGCTCCAAGTAAACTTCATATGATGTGACCGGATAAAAATATAGTTTCACTAGAAATGACCTGATAAATTGTTGATGAAGAAGGGGATGCCTTGGGCATACCCAATCTTAGATGCTTGAGTATTCTTAGAATTTTCTGGGATGACCCACGGGGGCATCCCCAAGCGTTGCCTTTGCACTCTTCTTGATCACATTATATCACCCTTTTCTCTTGACCCTTGAAAACTTCCTTCACAGCACACTCAAAGAGTAATTCACATTAGAGGGTTAGTGCAACAATAAAAAAAATCATGGGTTATGCATGGGCACAAGTTCTATTGATAATTTTAAACATTATATACATACACTGATGGTTCGTGAAGCAAAGAAACCCACTTGACATCGTAAAAGAGCAAATGCAAGAAAAATGGCAGAATCTTCCAAAACCAGAACAGTCTGTAAAGACGAATATTTTTGGGGCACTTACATTGCTCAGATCGATAAATTTAAAGAATGAAAAAGTTTCATAATTAGCTTATGAATAAGAACAAAAAATTTCAGATCATTCTGATCTTTCTGGACTTTGTACGATTTTTTACGGTGCACAGCATAAATCTGTTTCCTGCGTAGAAATCCAAAAACAACTCCAACTCTCGTCGGAAACTTTACTTGGCACAACTAAAAAATTAAAATAAAGATACAAAGGAGTTTCTAAAGAAGTATATAACCCCTTTACTCAAAGAAAACAGAAAAAAACAAAGCAAAAATAAACCCATGGTTATCTCCCAAGAAGTGTTTTTCTTTAACGCCTTTTAGCTAGGCCCAGAAAAGTGGATTCACGTGTTTTCAAGTGAAGATGCATCCAAATTGTAATTTGTTAGAATAATATAGTAAAAATTAAACTTCATTATATTTCTAGGAAAGTGTTCCATACCTTTGTTAAGTGGGAATTGAAATTTAATATTCCCCTTTTTCATATCAATAACATCTCCAAGAATTCTAAGAAAAAGGTCTTCCCAAAACAATTGGACAAGAAACATTGCATTCAATATTCATAACAACAAAACCAATGGGGACAAAATTATTATTAACCATGATAAAAACATCATCAAGTCTCCCCAAAGGTTTCTTTCTAACACTATCAACAAGACGGATATCCAAATAATAGTGCTCCAAAGGTGGCAAATCGAGAATATCATAAAGTTTCTTGGGCATAACAGAGATACTAGAACCAAGATCACATAGAGAATTGCAATAAAAATCATTCACTTTCATTTTAATAATGGGTTCCCAACCATCATCTAGCTTCCTAGATGATGGTTTCACATCTTAATTCATCCTCTCTAATTTTCATGAGAGCATTTGTAATATGTTTTGTGAAAGCCATATTCATAGCACTAGCATTAGGACAACTAACAAGATTTTGTAGGAACTTAATAACTTCAGTTATGTTGCGATCATCAAAGTCAAGATCATTTTTATCAAAGGTTATGGGACCATTATCTCCCATGTTTCTAAAAATTTCAGCACTTCTATGAGGAACATTTTTAGCAGTTTCAGGCAGTTTTGCATTTTTAATAGCAGAAGTGGGAGTATTTCCAACACCAATTACTTTACCATTGATATTAGAAGGTTTAATAGCACGAGAAGCTTCAGTTTTACTAGTGGTGGTAATGGTGCAAACGTTAGCTATATTATTATTTCTAGCTATTTCATCTTCTCTTTCCCATCTAGCATGCAATTCAGCTAACATCCTAACATTATCATCAATTCGAATTTGGATGGCATTCAAAGTTTTGCTTTCTTTAACATCATGAGGCATAACCTTTAGTTTCAGAAAATCAACATCAAGAGCAAGGCTATCAACTTTAGAAGCAAGAACATCAATTTTGCCAAACTTTTCCTCAACAAGTTTATTAAAAGCAGTTTGTGTAATAATAAAATTCTTGAGCATGTTTTCAAGATCAGAGGGTACACTTTTATTCTTGTTGTAGGAATTACCATAAGAATTACGATAAGCATTGCTACCAAAATTATTCCTATAAGCATTGGTGTTGAAATTATTATTTTTAATGAAGTTCACATCAACATGCTCTTCTTGAGAAACCAAAGAGGATAAAGAAACATTATTTGGATCAATATGAGCATGGTCATTCACAAGCATAGACAAAATAGCATCAAGTGTATAACTCAAAGAGGAGGTTTCTTCAACAGAATTTACCTTCTTACCAGTTGTAGCCCTCTCAGTGTGAATTTCAGAATAATTTACCATCATATCATCACAAGCTTTGTTGCTCACCCCAAGGTAATGGACATAAAGGTTCCTCCAGCAGCTGAATCCAGAAGGTTTCTTGAAGAAAAATCCCGACCTGCATAAAAGGTTTGGATGATCATCCAAATAGTCAGACCATGAGTGGGACAATTCTTTACTAAAGATTTCATTTTTTTCCCAAGCTTTAGCAACATGCTCATTATCAAGTTGCTTAAAATTCATAATGCTACTTCTTAAAGATATAATCATAGCAGGAGGATAATATTTTCCAATGAAAGCACGTTTACACTTAGTCCAAGAATCAATAATATTTATAGGCAAAGATAGCAACCATTATTTAGCTCTTCCTCTCAAAGAGAAAGGAAACAATTTCAGTTTAATAATATCCCCATCTACATCTTTATATGTTTGCATCTCACATAGTTCAACAAAATTATTAAGATGGACAGCGGCATCACCAGTACTAACACAAGAAAATTGCTTTGTCATAACAAGGTTCAACAAGGCAGTCTTTATCTCATGAAAATCAGTAGTAGGAGCAGGTGGAGCAATATGTGTGCTAATGAAATCATTATTGTTGGTTCTACGGAAGTCACACAACTTAGTGTTCTCAGGAGTAGCCATTCTAAAAAGACTAAATACAGGATAAAACTACAACTAGAATAAGAACTATTTTTTGTGTGTGTTTTTGATAAAGAGAAGCAAACAAGACACAATAAAATAAACTAAGAAAAATTAAAACAAAGTAAAGAGATTGGAAGTGAGAGACTCCCCTTGTAGAAATTCTCTTCCTCCCTAGCAACGGCGCCAGAAAATATGCTTGATGTGTGTGAACACACATTTGTTGGGAGACCCAAAGAGGGAGGTATAAAGAGTGCAACAGCAAGTTTTCCCTCAGAAAGAAACCAAGGTTGAATCGACCAGTAGGAAGAAGGAGTAACTTCAGAAGGTTGATGCAGCTGAGATGGGAGGGCACACTATCGGTTCAGCAGCAACGTGGAACCTACACAACACAAACAATTCACTTTACCCCAACGAAGTAGTGAGGTTGTCAATCTCACCGGTTTTGCTGATAACAAAGAGGTTAAATGTGTGGTGTGGAAAACAGTATGAAAAGAGTATGAAAACAGTAGAAGCAACATGAAAACAGTGGAAGCAGTGTGAAAGCAGTGGAAGCAGTGTGTATTATCAGAATAAGAAAATGGACCGGGGTCCACAATTCACTAGAGGTCTCTCTCCATAAAAGATAGCTAACATGCATGGTGAACAAATTACAGCTGGGCAATTGACAGATAAAGAACATGCATGACATAAAGATTACTATGAGATTCATTCGGGCATTACAAAAAAAATACATAGATCGTCATCCAACCGCATCTATGACTAATAATCCACCCTCCAAATATCATCCGAACGAACGTTGGGTATTAAGTTGCAAGCAACATATTATCGTAGTAAGCAAAGTGTGTACTGTAAAAAATGTAAACAAAGTAAGCATCATTGTTTTCTCCCTAATGGCAACAACACATCCTCCATCTGTCAAGTTTCTGTCACTCGAGCACAGATGCAAAGGAGGCATGAAACCACTATCGAGCATAAATACTCCCTCTTGGAGTCACTAGCATCTACTTGGCCAGAGCATCTACTAACAATAGAGAGCATGCAAGATCATAAATAACATACACATGAAGATAACATGATAGATTGATAATCAATATACATAGCATTCAATAATCATTGGATCCCAGCAAACACAACATGTAGCATTACAAATAGATGATCTCGATCTTGTGAGGCAGCTAACGAGATCTAAACATGAGGCATAAAGTGGAGAGTACAACCATATAGCTACTTCTATGGACCCGTAGTCCAAGGATGAACTACTCACGCATCACTCCGGAGGCGGGCATGGTGGTGTAGACCCCTCCGGTGATGAATTCACCTCCCGACATAGTGCCGGGGAGAGCTCCAGAATCCTCCGATCTCGGGGTGACGATGACGGCGGCCTCAGGTGTTTCTCAGGAATAAGTGGTATTCTTTTAGGTTTGACGTATCGGGGGAATAAATAGGCGAAAGGGCGATGGCGGTGGATGCCCGAGGGGCCCACACCACACCCCGGTGCGGCCAGAGGGGCGCGTCGCCCTATGGTGTGGCCCCATGTGGCCCCCCTCCGGGCCTCTTCGGGACTCCGTGAAACCTTTGGGAATCCTATGACTTCCGGGCTTCGAATTTTCCAATTCCGAGAATATTTCCAGGACAACTTTTCTGAAACTAAAAACAGCAGAAAAAAGGGAACTAGCTCAGTGGCATCTTGTCAATAGGTTAGTCCAGGAAATCTATAAAAATATCATAAAGTGTAAGGAAAACATGTAGCATATGGCATGAAAACAACATGGAACATCAGAAATTAAGGATAAGTTTATGACGTATCAGTTTCCTAGTGAAATTTTATGTCACATTGAACAATAAATAGGATTAGTATTTTTGTGTTGTTAGGTATCCCAACCAATCTCCACCATATACCTTGTTTTTGTCTTGTGATAACGGAAATTGCTAGTTGTTATTTTATGTTGATTTTGCGTCCTTGTTTTATTTTTGTGTCGTGTGTCTAAATTAGGTTTAGGGTTTCTTTTGTCCTTCTAGTCAAGTTTTGTTTAGTTTTTCTCCTCGGTTCCATACACAAAAATACCAAAAATATTGCTACTGCGAGTTGTTCTTTGTTCTAATCCGAGTTGGGATCATTTTCTACCGCGGCACAGATTTGACAAAAAAAAATCGTGATCTTCCTAGCTACACTCGAATTCCTAGTCCCTGTCGCGCTTGGCACAGAAACTTGCAATTTTGCTGCTGGGACCAAGCCCTAATCGGAGTGCAATCTGATAGCTGACGGGACACCGTTTTCACGTGTTTTTCTGCCGCGGGTATTTCCTATTCTACTTGGACTCGGAGTCTGCCATGACACCTTTTCTTTAAGTTTTGCTTCCGCGCCTGCAACACGCCACAACTCCATCGCGCGCTGCTTTTTTGCTCGTCACAGTTTTGTTCAAATCTCTGCCGCGCACGCGTGCTACCGTGACGGCACGAAAACGATATGTTTTGCTGCAGCGCTGACAGAGAATTGTTTTCCTGCTGTGGGTACAGTGAGTCATTTTTAGTTGTTTTTCTTTTCTTTTCTCCCTGTGTTATTTAGGATTTCTTTGTGTGATCTTTGTGGGACTTAGCTACAACCTATCTACAACACAAAATACTAGGAACCTACCCATAAGACTAGAATTTTTATTGCTCAATGGGCCGTTCATATTGATTATATTTTGTGTCATACATTCTCTTTTCTTTTTTTATTTCTCCTAGTTGATACATTGGCCATTGGAAAGTATAAGAAAAGAAAAGAAAAAAGTATAAAAAAGGAGAAAAGAAAGAAAAAAAAATATAACAAAGAGGCCAAATTACTACTGTTTTCACTAGTGGAGCTTGAGACATATACTTGGTGGTTTTTGCACACTACTTTGAGCAATCTTGTGCCTGTTTTTTAGATTGATATTTTGCTAGTGTCTTTCCAGTGCTTGCAACCAATTCTATCATATAGTTGCTAGCCACATTTGTCTCCAAGAGTGTCTGTGTTTCCTAGTGAAATTTATATCAAGTTGAACAACAAATAGGATTAGTATTTTTGGTGTTGTTAGGTATCCCAACCAAGCTCCACGACATACCTTGTTTTTGTCTTGTGATAACTGAAATCCTTGGTTATTCTCTTCTCACATCGGTACATTTAGTTGCCACTACTTGGTTGGTGAGTATTATCTATTTACTTTGGAACGGTAAGATGCACCATTATTTTTTGTTTTGAGTGAATTGAGAGAAAACACCCACCTACACTTGTTTGATTTTCACTAACATATTAATCATGGATCTTTCTAGTGATGCTTGTGTGCAGCAAAAGAAGTCCCATGATGAGGTGTTGAAGAGGAATGAGTATGAAGCACTTCGTGATCATTTGAAGAAACAATTTGGGGATGCTTGTGATGAGATATATGTGGAGATGCAGAAAGTAGACACTAAGGTGGATGATATTGCTAAGTTCGCCACTACAAATAAAAAACAAGTGACTACTATTCAGAATTCTATTGTCACATTGACAGAGCAACTTCTGATTTCAAAACTTTTATTGAGCAAAGACTTCTCACTCAAGAGGACAATCAGAGTGTCCATAGTGATGCTCACAATGTAGCTAATGCCAATGGAGGTGTTGATCCTAATTTTGGCTGAGGTGAGAGAGGAGGTCGTGGTGCTCAACATAGCCGAGGTACATACCACCAAGGTGCTAGACGTGTCCTAAATAATGAGGTTGCTGGTAATTTTATAGAGGATGATGCTTTGGGAAAACCAAAATTATCAATTCCACCTTTCAGTTTCAATAACAATGATGTAGAGGAGTATCTCACTTGGGAGCTGAAGATTGAGAAATTGTGGCATTTGCATGATTACACTGAGGATAGAAAAATAAAACTTGCTTCTTCTGAGTTTGATGGTTATGATCTTCGTTGGTGGGATAATGTTGGGCAACAAAGAGAAGAGGAAGAAGGTGATCCACCAATTATTACAAAACAATAAAGCAAGTTATGAGGGACAGATTTGTACCACATAATTATATTCGTTCTCTCTATTATCAATTGCACCAATTGAGGCAAGGTATTATGACAGTTGATGCCTATTATCAAGAGATGGAGATGATTATGCAAAGGGCACATGTGAGGGAGAAATTGGAGCAAACAATGCAATGTTTTCTTTCAGGTTTGCAATGAAAAATAAAGATCATTGTGAGGCACCATCAATATCATGACATGAATGAATTATTGCACCATGCTAGAGAGGCCGAATCAGAGTTGGCCGAAGAGGCAAAAATTACAGCATGTACTAGGAGTCGTTTTCTTTTGAGATCTTCTTTTATTTCGAGTGCACCAGCCCCTACACCTAATTTTCGTGGCGATGCCAATTCTAAGGCTGTTTCTAATGTTTACAATTCTACTAAAATAGCCCAACCAACAGCTAGTGCAACCGATTCTTCCGTGTCTACAACACGTAATAGAGATATGGCATGTCATACTTGTGGAGGAAAAGGCCACTTTAAGAGGGATTGTCCAGATACAAAAGTTATGATTGTTAATGAGGACAATGAGTATGAGGCAGGAGATGATGGCGATCCTAATGATGATGGTGATGGCTATTCGAGTGAGACTCCATTGGATGCATATGCCACACATTTACCTTCCATTGTTTGCACCCAAAAAGCATTGAGCGTTACACCAAGTCCTGAAAATCAAAGGTGCAATTTGTTTCAAACCAAAGCCATTATTAGTCTTAATATGGCTTGCAAGGTTATTATTGATGGAGGGTGTTGCGGGAATTTAGCTAGCAAAGATCTATGTGCTAAGATGAAACTGAAATATATACCACACCCTAGTCCCTATTACATACAGTGGTTGAGTGATAGTGGAGAGATGAAAGTGATCTTCATCATATGTGTGGAATTCCAGATTGGACCATATAAGGATACCATTGAGTTTGATGTGGTTCCTATGAGTGTTTGCCACTTGTTATTGGGAAGTCCATGGCAATTTGACAGAAGTGTGAAGCATCATGGAAGAGCAAATACATATGAGTTGAATTGGCATGGGGGGGATTTTATTTTGAAGCCTATGACAACACAACAAATTGTAAATGAATCTCGTCAAGAAACAGAAGTAAATCTTGAAAAGGAGAGTGAGATAGTTGACATGAGAGAAATCAATTTTTTTGGGGTGATAATAGCAAAACCAAACCTGGTAAAAATAAAAGTGAGGGAGTGATCCTATTATGTATTTTATCCACCAAAGAGGATTTGAGGGAATTTATTGATAATCCTAGATTAGTCCCTATTGTTCTTATTCACAAGGGAGAGATACTAGTTTCCAATGACATGGCCCCTAATTATCTTGGTGTTTCTGATGTTTTGCAGGAATTTGGTGATGTTTTTCCATAAGAGATACCCTCGGGGATGCCACCATTGAGAGGGATATAGCACCAAACTGATTTAATTCCTGGTTCATCATTGCCAACCCGAGCTCCCTATAGGACAAATCCCCAAGTAACAAAGGAGATTCAAAAATAAGTACAAGAGCTTCTTGATAACGGGTATATTCAAATTAGCTTGAGCCCTTGTGTTGTTTCTGTTTTTTTGGTTCCTAAGAAAGATGGTACTTGGCGCATGTGTGTAGATTGTAGAGAAATTAACAAGATCACTATTCGGTATCGTCATCCTATACCACGTTTGGAAGACATGTTAGATGAATTAGGTGGTGATGCTATTTTCTCTAAAATTGATTTGCGTAGTGATTACCATCAATTTAGGATGAAAGAGGGAGATGAGTGGAAAACAACCTTTAAAACAAAATTTGGTTTATATGAGTGGTTAGTAATGCCTTTTGGATTAACTAATGCACCTAGTACTTTCATGATATTAATGAACCATGTTTTGGCGATTTTGCCACAATGAATCTGCACATAGTGATCATATTAGACAAGTCTTGCATGTGCTACGTGAAAACAAATTATTTGGTAATCTTGAGAAGTGCACTTTTTGCAAAGATAAGGTCATATTTCTGGGATATGTTGTTTCTAAACATGGAATTGAGGTTGATGATGCAAAAATTGATGCTATAAGAATTGGCCTACCCTATGAATGTGAGTCAAGTGCATAGTTTTAATGGTCTTGCTGGTTTTTATAAAAGATTTGTGAAAGACTTTAGTACCATTTCTGCACCTTTGAATGATTTAACTAAAAAGGAAGTAGATTTCGAGTGGGGGTAACACAAGATATTGCATGTGATGAGCTAAAAAAAATGTTTGATTTCTGCATCATTGTTAATGCTTCCTAATTTCCATAAGCAATTCAAAATTGAATGTGATGCTAGTGGTATTGGAATTGGAGGAGTGTTAATGCAAAATAAGAAACCAATTGCTTTTTTGTTCTGAGAAATTGAGTTGTGCACAATTGAACTATTTTGTTCATGATAAAGAATTGTATGCGCTTGTTAGAGTTCTTGAGGTTTGGAAACATTATTTGTGGCCAAAATAATTTATCATACATTCTGATCATGAGGCATTGAAATTTTTACAGAGCCAATCTAATCTTGATAAGAAACATGATAAATGGGTTGAAATCATTGAATATTTCCCATACATTATTAAGTATAAGAAAGGGTTGAATAATGTGGTAGCTGATGCTCTATCTAGGAAAAATATGTTATTGGCACAATTGGATGTGCAAGTTCCAGGTCAAGAGAGTTTAAATGAATTATATGCTAATGATGCTGAGTTTTCTATGCCTTTTGCTAAATGTAATATTATGAAAGCATGGGAAAAATATCATATACACGATGGAATTCTGTTTAAAGCTAACAAATTATGTGTTCCTGAGTCGTCTTTGTGTTTGTTATTGTTGCAGGAATCACATAGTGGTGGATTGATGGGACACTTTGGACATGAGAAAACATTGCTTATGTTAGCTAATCACTTCTATTGGGCACACATGTGGAGAGATTTGGACATGTTTGTGCGGCATTGCATCACTTGCAACAAGGCAAAATCGAAATTGAAGCCTCATGGTTTGTATACTCCTCTTCCTACACCTACTACACCATGGGAGGATATTAGTATGGACTTTGTGCTAGGATTACCGAGGACTAAAAGAGGACATGATTCTATATTTGTGGTAGTGGATATATTCTCTAAGATGTCGCATTTTATTGCATGCCACAAGACCGACGATGTGTCACATATTGCTAATTTATTTTTTAGGGACATAGTGAGATTGCATGGAGTACCAAGACTATTGTTTCTGATTGTGATGTAAAGTTCATGATCTATTTTTGGAAGACACTATAGGGGAAGCTGGGAACAAAGTGGTTGCTTGGTACTATTCGTCACCCCCAAACTGATGGACAAACAGAGGTGGTAAATCGCACATTATCAACATTGTTGAGAGCCATGATCAAGAAAAATACTATGCGGGAGTGGGAGGAGTGTTTGCCACATGTGGAGTTTTCTTATAACAGGGTTGTACACTCAACTACTCAGTTATGTCCGTTTGAGGTGGTTTGTAGTTTCAAACCCATTACTCCACCTGATTTGTTGCCGTTTCCTATACATGAGAGAGTTAATATGGAGGCATCAAAGCGTGCTGATTTTATGATAAAAATACATGAGAGGACCAAGATAGCAATTGAAAAGAAGAGACAACATGTGGCTGATCATGTTAACAAGAAGCACAAGGAGGTGATATTTTAGCCCGGTGATATGGTTCAGGTGCATTTTCTCAATGATAGATTCCCAACATTGCGCAAGTCCAAGTTGATGCCACATGGTGTTGGTCCATACAAAGTTCTTGGTCGAATCAATAATAATGCAAATAAAATTGATCTCCCCACACATGAGTTTGGTGTTAGTAATTCCTTCAATGTTGCTGATTTGACACCATGCTATGGACATGACCTTGATGCGCCGAGGTCGACGCCTTTTCAAGGGGGGGGGTGTGATGAGGGAATCCCTAGCTCTCTACCATTTGATACACATGATGATGTTGATGTTCAAGAAAACAATAATGAAGCGAGACTTGGACCAATGACAAGATCAAGAACTATGTTATTAGAACAACATGTGAACTCACTCTTAATAGAATTTGATGTTTGTGGTAATGAGAATTTTATACATCCTAAGTCTATCCATTTATGTATGATTAAGTTTATTGTTAACACAAACATTGGTGGAGGAGGACCTCAAGAGATGCTAGAAAACAAGAGGGAACAACTGGAAAACGACAAGTACTTGATGGAAAACAAGAGGGAGGAGCTGGAAAACAAGAAGGAACTTGAGGAAAACATCATCTATGAGCTAGAAAACAAAGTCTACAAGCTGGAAAACAAAGAGAAGCTGCTGGAAAACAAAGCCTACAAGGTAGAAAACAATATATGCTTGAGGGAGGAGAGGGAGGCAGCACATGAAGAGATATAGGAGGATGGCGCCTACCACATTGTTGCTGCGCCAAGAGTGGGTCCAAATTTGATTAGGACCAAGACCCGCGTGTCCTTTAGAATGCACCCTAATAGGTGAGTTTGTATCAAATTCTAAGTCCAAACTAGAGTCCAACCTGAGACATGAGGTGGTGGTGCTCCATACCCTTTGTCCGCACCCCTCCCCCATATATAGCTAGCACTTGCGAAATTATTAGGTTTAGACTATGATAAAATAAAGAACCCTAGCCTCTAGATTGAACTTTCTCTTGTAAGCATTCATCTTGAAGTATTGTTACCCTTGCAAATTCTGCGTGTTATCTGTTGTTCTATTGGGAATAAGAAGATACAGGACCACTTCGTCGTTGGTGGCTACTTTGTGCAAGAGTGTGTAGTTGAAAATATCCATAGGGATGGAAAGTTGTTGGAGTGGCAACAGGGATCATCTAGGAGAGTTTTCTGCAAGGCACTAGTTAGCATATTGAATTATCAAGTGTTCATTGAGAAGATCGGGCCTTGATAATTTAGACGCAAGAAGTTGGCACCATGGACTTGGTGCTATGCCATGGCGCACGATGGAGATCACGATGGAGTTCATTTTGTGTGTTGTGTGCTTCTTATATTGCTTGTATATAATATGTTATTATGTGGCGGTAGCTATATAAGATGATCCCTTACACTTAATACACATATCATGTTCTCCCTTAAGTGTGCACCACCAAGAAAGTCTGCAGTACCAAAGTGGGTCGTGACGATCGGGTGCTCCCTTCTTCACTTGCATACAATGGGTGTAAGCCATGTATACACTTCAATACACTTTAGGTTAGATTGGCAAGCCTAGCATGTACAAACATGGCCTCAAAAAATAATATTACCGAAAGTTTAAGAATGATTTGTATAGTTGATATGATTGACGTAGTAGAGTTTACCATTGAAACTATACCGCCGGCTGTGACGATCGGGGGTGGTATAGCAAAGAGGATCGTGTAGTCACTAAGATGTTTTTAGGGATAATATTATTAGTGGAGTTCATTCATCTCGTTTCTGAATTGAGCTCATTTTATCATAAACTTAGTCTTATTCTTTGCAAATATATGTGTAGATGGCCTACCCTCCTGATCCCGTTTACGACTTCACTCCGTTCCACCAATGTACGCTACTCAATGTGGATGGTTCAAACTTCGTAGAATGGTACATAGACTTGGGGAACATTCTTGGATTGAACAACTTGATTGAAGTGTTATATGGACCGCTAGGAGATAAACCAGACAACTTCACCACTAAAGAGGAAAAGGATGATTTCCGTGACCTCCGTGATAGGTACATTAGTGTTCGAAGTCTCATGTTGAGTGACATGATGAGCTAGCTGAAGTGTTGCTTCAGGAACAATGAGCCTCACAACATTATAAGTTGGCTCAAGGACCTGTTCAAAGGAGAGGCTAGGATAAAAACATTCAAGTGGTTGGATGCTTGTCTATTTGCGAGGATGGAGGAGAACACTTGTTTCGAAAATCATCTGACGAGAATGTATGACATTCACAAATTCCTAACAGTTGATTATGATTACTTGATGAATGATGAGTTCGCAATATATGGGTTTTAAATTCTCTTCCTCCAAGCTACAAGGGCTATGTTTATCATTATGTCACCAATCGTGAACCGATCTCGTTTTTTGTGTTCATGAGTTGACTGAGGCAACTTCAGGTGGAACCTATTGTAGGTGAAATCATTGACCAAGAAGGTATATTTGATATATCAATTATAAATTTTATTTCAAACACTTATTGCAGTTTATGAGTATTTGATACTTAATCTGCTTTATGAAAACATGCCTTGCTGCTTGAAGATGGTTTGATGAGGCGACGACGTGCGTTGATGGCAAGAAATGGTTGATGGCCAATGGCATTTTCGTTCTACATTTATAGTTTTATTAGAGGATTTGAAATAAGATTTTTGTAATAAGTGAGATTATGAATTTTATTAAGCATGTCTTGTAATTCGCGAGACATGTTATTCATATATTGGGAACAAGGGTTGTTTTATTATCATTCTGAATAAAGTTCGTTTTGTGGTCATATTTTCAATTGCAATGTTTTGTTCTTATGATGATCTTGATGATAATGCGATGCACATTTATATAAATACTAGAAAATTATCCAAAGTTAATAGTGACATCGTTTCGGAAAATGACACTAGTAATTATAGTCATGATATTGGTGTAGTATAATATTTATAGACTTGTTGATCTATTTAAAATATACAAGCCATGTCTTCGATTAAAATCTCCGCCTGTTGATTGTCAATATAAAGAGAATTGTTGAAATTCATCTATAATAAGTGAATTCGACAAGTTGTGGAAATCATTGTTATAACCTTTATGTGACTCTTAAGTGAAAGAATGGTCTGAAAAACATTTGATTGGATCAAGAAAGTATTTCAGAATGAAGGTGGGAATAATATTAATAAGAAAATCAAGTCACTACAATTTGATCAATGTGACATGAATTTCAAATTATTGTTTTAGCACAAAGACTTGTGAGAAATTATTCCACAAATTATAATACACATCAAGTTTTTTATATGAATAAACATTATATTTATACTCTATCGCGATAAAGTATGGTATTATCATTATCTCTTAGAAAGTACAAACACTATTTAGAGTAATTCGTTGAATTTAGTTATCAACCACTTTGTGGAAACGACAACATACGAGTTATGAGATATCGTGATTTCAAGAATTATTTGATAAGTCTCGAACCATAAATGAATAAGTTCTTGGTAGAACATTCATAATTCTTTATGATTATATCTTCCATAAAAAATATCAATGAAAGCACAAGTATTGCTATAATTGATGTTTCATGAGAAAATGTATTCTCCATGAAAGTGTTAATGGAAGAATGTTTGAGCTTGTACGAGGTGATCAACCTTGTGTCCATAAAGTGTTGAGTAGCGCAACGGAAACATTTCTGAAACGAAACTCTGCAGGATGGAAATGAAATTGATGATGGAGATCATAGTATTTCATTGAAAAGTGTTTTCCTAAAAGGAATACAATAACATCAATATTATCTGTAAGGACACAGAATAATTTTAATGATGCAACTGGAACACAATATGCATCAAGAATGATTTTCTGCCAGGTAGCAGATTAATTTCATGATACACTTAAGGACTTCAAAGAAAATTGATAATCCCGAAATACGAGAAATGTCCGAGATTCATTAATCCTATAATTAAAGTTATATTAGAGATTTATAAATGTTACTTGGATCACATTAAGCAATAGAGATTCACCTGATATTCCCTATAAATGCTAAATGGGAATAATAAAACTTCAAGAATGACATGAAATTGATTTTACCATAAAGATTGTCTTAGACAAAATCAATACAGAATTGACTACATTGGATGTAGACATGTTTATGTATAATTGGATTTATTAGCAAGGTGGGAATATATCATAGCTTGTAATTTTGACTTGATGAATGGTCAAGGAATTTGAGGAGTTGAAATTATTGAAAGAACTTACATTAAATTAAGTGGGAGTTGAATGGCTCGCGTGATTGACTACAAGGATATCATATTTAAGTGGGATCCAATTAGCTCATCTATTTAAATAGGTAGTATCGTTTTGAGTGGGGATGAAAAGCTTGTCTGATCAAAATAGACAGATACAATATTTGAGTGGGAGCTAAGTCCTTCTATGTGAAAAAACATATAATAAGTTGTACTGGTAGAATTAATTAGGAGTAATTATAGAAGAAAATAAAGTTGGATAGTGACCATTAATTGTTGAGATGTTTTATAAAATTCTGAGGAGTCAGAATGGAATAAATCAATAAAGAGGGTTTTGATTGGAAATATAAAATATTTAATTGATTGTTATAGGATATGATGCATCACTATGAATAGACCATAGTTGGCAACATATAAAACCATGTTATAAAATCAACATAATGTGACAGATGTTCTTATCAAGAATTAAAATGCTGAAATGAATTAGGTGAAATCCGTGTGTTCTTAGGAAGGACAGATGCTATAGAAATTTATTGTAAATTTGCTAGCATAAGAAGTAGGCATATGTAAGGATTGGTGGATCTAACGGTAAATGTTACGTTAGAAAGTTTTGAACATCAAGTTGGATGATTGAGATGAATGTAAGCATGGTGCAAACATCAAGATGAGGTTAGATAGGGTATAATGATCTGCATTAAAGAAGTATCTGAATACTTCGAAAGGAATGAACTATAATTTATTGGTAAGAAAAGCGTTTCTCCAACTAAGTGTGTTTCTAGTACACTTGATTGATTAAGAACACATAGAGAAACATAAGTCTCACTTAGTTGCCAATTAATTATATCCTTGAATATTATCGTAATAAGGATTGATGTCAAACAAGGTGACATCAAAAGATTTGCAAAGAACATACAGATCTGTATTGTACGGATCGTTGACTAAAACGTCTTCCACGAGCGAGAATGATCAGAAACACTTAATTGATAAGGTGTTGTGATTAAATAAAATGCAACTGGTTTATTTGTACTCTAGTGCAAGTGGGAGAGTGAAGGAGATATGCCCTAGAGAAAAATAAATAATAGGATTTTATTTATTTTATATCTCATTAAAGTTTATAATAAGGTTTTATATCATGCTATAATTGTATTAATAGGAAACGTCAATACATGTGTGATATATACACAAACAAACTCCCTAGTTATCCTCTACATGGACTAGTTCATTGGGCATTGATTGATCGAAGGTTTCACGATCATGTGACAATTTACGTCAATTGACAATGAAATATTTTTTATTGATTTAATGAAATGATGCGCAACCCCATTATAATTATTGCAACATGATCATGTAACAATGTTCACCGTTGTAATATTAGTAAGATATAGTATCCTAATCCTTAGACCGTGGTATCATATTTTAATCCCTCTCTAGAAGGATATTTTGATTACATCAAGGTCACGTCATGAAGGGGTGATTGGGGTGTGCATTGGATTTTCTGAGAGATCGGTTGAGGCGTATGATCGAGATTTGTTCGTCCACGTGACGGAGAGATACTTTGGGCCCACTCGATGAAATTACATCTATATAGCTCCAACGTATGACTAGGTCATGGGATGTAATTGTCATGGTAACGAGTAAACAAATTCTTGTCGGAAACTAGATTCAACATGACATGGAGATATCAACGACAGCATCTCGGACAAGATATGTATCTGAGTAACAAAAGTAATAGGATGATATAATCATGGTTCAAAGACAATTTAAATTCTAGAATGCACATAGGTCATTATGGGCATCCAGACCCAACTATTGATCATTGACTGGAGAGAGTACTCGATCATGTCTGGAGTATTCCCGAACCAAGGGTAACACACTTAAGGGCTTGATGATGCTCGGAGATCGTTATAGAAAATATCAGAATTATCAGAGTATAGAAAGAGAGAGACAAGAAGGGTTCCGGAGATTGGGAAAACATCGGAATGGTTCCAAAAGAAAAAATACGAAAGGAGTTCAGGAAGATCCAGAAGGGGTTCCGGAGTTGGTTTTACCTAAATAATATATAAATATATTAATTATGAATTAATTATATTTATATGTTAATTTAATATTAAAAGAAATTAAAATATTAAATTAAATATATTTATTAGGGGGTTCGGCCTCCCTTATGGGTCTTAGAGGCCCATGCGGCTAGGGAGGGCTGGCCGAATCCCCTCCCCCTCCTCCCCTCCCTTAAGTCCCACATTGGGAAGCTAAAGGGAAGTGCTCCCTCCCTCCTCCTATATAAAGAGAAGGAGAGGTGCTCTTTTTGAACACGGAAAATTCATAGAAAATAGTCGGACGCGTTTTTTTTCCTCCTCCTGCTATATCTCTCTTCTCCTATGCGTAGTCCCCAAAGTTGGACAACGCGCGAGAGCCTTCTCCCTCTTCAAACCACCGTTGTTCTTAGAGAAATTCCGTTCCGGGAGATCTACTTCCGCAACCTCTGTTGGATCGAAGACCCGGAGTCGATGTCAAGAACAATACGTGTGAAAATACTTGGAGGTGTTGTTCATCATCCCCAGCAACACCGTCGTTGCACTATGGTCGTCATCAACTTGTCAAGTCCTTCACGACCTTGAGGTCGGCTACGTCGTCTTCCTCATCAACGCTTGTGCGGGAGCGTATTCCCTGCTATTAGGTCTACAAGAGGTATGTTACCGAAGCACCCCGCAACCGTTGACGCATTACGCCTAGTTAGATCCTAGCTATTTTTGTTGTTCAAGTACAATTTTTTTGTATTTCTGTCGCGAACCTCTTCACCTCCTCGGTGCGTCTTGAATGCTTTGGTTACAAGCGCATCTGATAAAACTTTTAACTTATGACACAAAGGTAGTTCATGCAATACATTGCAACCCATAATACGCTGCGCACCCGCAATACGCTGATAACTTATGGTTGATTGTGAGATATTTATCTACCCGACAGTTCAGATCACACCAACTACAAAACACATATGGATGATGCATTTACGACGCAAAAGATAAGACCCGTAGACCAAGTCTATTGGCCTAGAAGTCGCACTGCTGTGCTGCCTAGTTAAATTCCATGATTACAATATGATGAAAAATCCCGATGGACGCGTTGGTGTCCTTTATTCTGAATGGTAGACTTCGACTCGGCAAGGCCTCCGAGGCTCAAGTCGGGCTTCCTCAGCTTTTTACGGGTTCGAGCCTAGGTACTTGAATTCAAGAGAGGTTAGTAGTGTTTTACCCAAGGGTGCTTAATCGGCCTCGATCTGTTGAATGCGCCAGGCCTGCTACACCATTTCTCTCAAAAATAGAAAAATATCCGATACACGTGGAGTACTGACTCAACAAACTTTTGACTCGGTGACGACTGTGACTTAGAGTTGACTCATCTCCAGCTTAGACTCTCTAGTCGAGTCTACGGCTCAAGTAGACACTCTGGGGCTACTAACGTGATCATATCTAATTGGGTACCCATCATTGGTATACCGGGTGCAGATCAGCCACATTATCAGTGAGTGGCCCATTGAAGAGTAAAAGAGGCAGGGCCCACAATGGAGCCTGTAGAGGAAGCCCAATTCGCTACCTAGGGTGCTACGCAATACATGAACAAATTCTGAGCATCGACTCTAACTTATAAGCGACTCGACTACGAACCCTAGACATGGCTTTCTATATAAGGACTAGGAGGGACTCTAAAGGGAGGCCGAGATATACAACCGTAAACTTCACCCCTGCGTGAGATCCAATCCGAGTCGTGATCCCCATCGTCACACATTTTCAACTCGCCGAATACAGATCAAACAAACAGGAGTAGGGTATTACCTTCTGGGGGCCTAAACCTGCGTAAATTGTGCATCTATCCTTGTTAGCTGTCGAGTCCACCAGCGTCATCTTCTCCCTGTATGGAAGCCTATCACCTCAAGCATGGTTTTTGCCGTTGTAACTCCATGACAGGCATAGCGAGCGTCGCCGCACCAAATGAGCGCAGCATGTGTGCCACCGCTCTACCTCGGTCGTCGTGTCGTCGAAGAAAGGTCCTCGTCAGTGGAACCACCGCCTAGGGGAGAAGGCCCTCCACCACCATCCGCAGAAACGGGCTTAGCATGGTCGCATCTTCTGGTGGTGGCAAAGGGGTAGGAGGAGGAGAGGCGGTGCTAGGGGCTAGTGGCTAGGGCTTCCCCTCTCTGTAATTCAAACTACCGTGACTTTTTAACCGAGTAGTTTGGAAGTTTTTTGTAAGTCGGCAAAAACATCTTAAACTATTTAAACATTTATAAAAATCTAAACAAATCCAATTGCCCAATCCCAATTTCACTAATGGTAAGAGCTATTGTGGTTTTTTGATTTAATTTTAAATTTTGGTAGGTAGTTACAAAAACTATAAAACTTTCAAATGGCTAGGCAGAATGAGCTCAGTTTTTTGGGTTTACTCATTACATGCATTTAAAATTACTGGATTTTTTAGGTTTCAAAGACTTAGAGTTTTTTTACAAATTGTGGCCAACAAATCTGTGAAAAATGTTCAAATGGCTCAGCAAGGTGAGATCACAATTAATTAACGATGTGTTCCTCGATCAGGTTTCCCAGAAGGGGTAGCCATCTCTCTAGGATTAACCGCAGGGAAGGCTAACGTGGGGGAGCGCTTTGGGGTGAAGACATGGAGTTTACCTAGGTTCGGGTTAGACGGAGAGGCTCCCTACTTCCTGGAACAACTATGACGGCGATGCCGGATACAGGATAGAATTACCTAGGGCAGATTGATTGTATGGCTAAATCTGCCTTAGGGTTTCTCCCGTTCGGCTTTACATAGAGAGCCGGATCGGATCATACAAGAACACAAACTGTACAATGGCTAACCCTACTAATCTACGGTCATCTGGCCTCTAAGAGGTGCAGATGGGCTTCAAGGCCGCCATTGCGGATGCAGTCCTGCATTTCGTCCCTTCTGGGCCTCAGTCTTTGGGCCTGCCCTTCAGGTCCGGCTTATGGATGCCCGTAGATACCCCATTCTGGATATCTCCGACTGTAGCCCCGGGGAAGGCTAAGGAACTTATCTCTGTCATTGGGTTCCATCAAAACTCGAATGACTGAAAATGGCTCCTGAGTCTTCCCCCTATTTCTCATCAAAGCTTGAGCGTGATCTGCCATCCAGTGAAAAGACGGATTTTCTCTGTTAAGTTTCTCTCGTGCAGGCGTTCCCATCCTGGGCGGATAGAATAATGTCACAAGCACAATTATTGGAGCATTAACACGGTTAGAAACGGAAGTAAATGATGGCTGCGCCAATTTCGGTGCAGTAATCAAGGGGTTCTCTGAGTGGCAACGGTCATAAGCGTGACACGCGGTCAAATCGTGCCACGCGGCATGCATCTAGGTATGCGACCGTTAGGGCCGAGGTAGCCATCCAGGGCTATAAAACCCTCGCAGTCGCCCCCTCTTTCTTCTTCTTTCCCACTCGCTCTCTTCCACTTCCATTCTCCTCGTGATCGAGCTCTTCTCCTCGTACTAAGAATGCACAACGCACCTTAAGTGCCCACGAAAGAAAACTCCAGCAGCCCGCACAGAGCAAATGGACTCTAGAGATCTCCGTTCCAGTGATGATAGGGATACTACGGCGGATGTATCCGCCATGGCAGCTGCGATGGCGGCGACGGCTTCCGGCGAGGCACACCTCTGGCCTCCCTCGTCGCCCGCGGCCTATCCTTTGCCCGGAGGCGCCTCGGACTCCACCTCAGCCACCTCCGCGCCCGCAACCGCAAAGGGGAAAGAGAAGGTGGCAGATGATGCTGCCGCGGCGGAGCTTAACACCGGCGGTGAAGAAGATGATGGGGCTAAGGAAGAGAGTGCCTCCGGGTATTGGCTTTCCAGTTCCAACGTACGAAGACAACGGATTTCTTCCGAGGAAGAAATGGCGGAGCGCGGAAGGCGATTCCGAGCCCAAACCATAGGACGGCAAACGTGTCATCCTGTTGTCCCACATTCAACGCGGGGTAGGCTTCCCGCCATCAGCTTTCTTCCTCTCTCTTTTAGAGTACTATGGCGTTCAGCCTCATAACTTGACGCTGAATGCCATTCTTTATATTTCCGCCTTTGAGGACCTCTTTAGACTTTCTTAAATATTGCTTCTACGTGAGGAGAGAGCCAGACGATGAAGGGGGGTTGAAGATCTGTGGGACCATCAACCGCAGCCTTCGCCGGAAGAGGGAACTTTGGTTTCCCAAAGTTCCCAAATCCGAGTCTGTAAAGCATTGGTCGTCCATGTTTTTCTACGTGCAAGACGTGCCCTTCCCGAAGAAGGAAACGAGGCTTCCGCCGTTTTTCAATGGCGTAGCTGCCCCCAAAGATAGCTGGAAGGAGGACGCCGTCCGGACGCTTCCGACTAATGTGGAGAAAATCAAGCGATGGATCACCAGGCTCACAATGGCGGATCCCGAACTCAGTGGGGCGGACAAAGTCCTTTGCTGGTTCTATCGTAGGATCCGGCCCCTCGCGCATCGGGAAGGCAAACTGATGTGCGAGTGCGTGGGTACGTCGGATCCTCTCCGCTGCACCCCGCTGCCGCTGGAGTTGTCGGAGCTTAAATCCTCCGTCAACCTCATCATCAGCGTCCGGGGCCAATACATCGAGCTAGTGCCCATGTACTCAGCGGGAAATCTGCCACCCACAGTAAGTGTTTCCTCTCTTTATCTTTGCATTTGGTTTGGTCATTGGTCGCAATTTAACATGAGTTTGCCAATTTTGCTTGTAGTTTGCCGAACTTCTGGACGAACACCTTTCTTCTTCGGGGGATCTGGTGGCAAAGAAGAAGCGGAAGGAGAAAGTGTCATGCAACGTCCTGGAGCCCCCCAGGGATATGTGCAAGCGGTCACGCACCATCCCGGAAGGTGCCAAGGACATGTGATTTTGCAACAAATTCATAATGTGTCAAGAGTGTCTGCGAGGCAAAATAACTACATAAATTGAAAATGCTTCCAAAAAACGTAGAATCTCTAACTCACATGCATGCTAACATGCACACAAAAAATTAGAAGCCATAGGAACAGATGCAACTACAACCTCTGAATCACTAAAATACAAAAAATTTGCGAACCCCTAAGTACAGATGCAACTACAACCTCTGAATCATCTCCAGCAGCTCATCTATATTTGATCATCCATAACTCTATATAGAAGATCATCTACAAAGATTCATGCATACATGTTATTAGTTTCACAACAGAACATCTATATTCAGGACATCTATATTTTCTCTCCTATATTTTAATATAATGTTATAACTATCGTTCATCATTTTTTTCCAACGACTCAATTTTGAACAACGACTTTGTGAACGACTATATTTTGTGTGATACCCCAAAATTCATATCAAAAAAATCCTCCGTTCAACAAATCCATAAATTCAATAGTTTTAGTAGAAGAAAATGGTTCTATTACATGTCAAAATTTAGTGTCTAGTACATGTCTATTTTTCTACAATGCTTTTCCCTTTGGTCTCTATAAAATAAAATAACATGAGTAGTGCATGTTGAAATCGATAAATATTCCCATATTTGGTTTGGATGATCATCTAGCCATCCCCCAAATGTAGATGATGGGTAGAAGAATTTGGGGATATGTATAAATAGATGATGCTATAGATGATTGATACGTCCATTTTGCATCACTATTTTATATCATAATTTTATGTTATTCATCGAAATATTTCATGTTATGATGCATTCTATGTTATTTTATCTTATTTTGCATGTTTTATAATTTTTGGAGAATAAACACCGGGACAAGAAATCTGGTGGAAAAAGCACCAGCGAGATACCATATTTCAGAAGATCAAAAGAAGAAGGGGGACATCCCGGGGTTCCTAAAAGTTCAGAGGAGGAACCCAGCCAGAAGGAGAGCCGGAGGAGGGCCACCAGGGGCCCACACCTAGGGGTGGCGCCCCCCCCCCCACGGTCGCGCCACCTAGGGGTGTGGCTAACCTGGCCCACCTCGGGGGGGGGTCATCTTTGGCATGCTTGGCCCCCAGGGAACCCTAAGCCTCATTCCATTTTCGAAGAATTATTTCTCCGCCGCCGCGGGGTGGAAAACACCCGAGAGAGAAAACCTCTCTGGCAGGGAGAAATCTGCCCGGGAAATTCCTCTCCGGAGAGGGGAAATCACCGCCATCATCACCGTCATCGCTCCGGGCATCATCAAGATTGTCATCATCATCATCATCATCATCACCACCAGCACCATCACCCTCATCATCCACCGTCATCCCGCTGTAACAATTAGGGGCCTATATCGTTGTCTTGCATTAGATCTCTCTCCCGGTGTGGATTACTTGTTAGTAGTTGATGCTTGTGAGATTTATCGGTGTTTGCACTTTATGACCAGATTGTTATCATCCATTATATCACCTCTGATTATGATCCATATGATGTCTTGTGAGTAGTTCGTGTTGTTCTTGAGGACATGGGAGAAGTTGAAGCGTTCCCACATTTAATAATGTAAGGACCCCTGTGTTATTGTGCTAGTCCCTGGATCAATTGCTAGCACCACAGTACAAAATGAAATATCATGCAAATGCATCAAATTCTATTACATCGCATGATCCAGTCTTTAAAAAATAGTATTACAACTTGCATAGTCTTAGAAGACTAGCAGTAAACAAGATATACAACGGAAGACATAGTACAACATTGAGCCCATCTTCTTCATATGCCACAGGAAAAACATGTTGGCGATAGTCTCGAGATCCTAAACGAAATCCTCACTCGTCTTTAGAAACATCTGCAATATGGAATATGCAGCCACAAGGGAGTCAATACAATTTAATGTATTCGCAAGTAACACTATGGTGGATATAAATGGCAAGACTAATACTATATGCTTATTTGGCTGAGTGGAGTTTTGGCTAAGTTTGCATAAAGCCAGTTTTCTCCTATCTTTTATCATAAAACAATTTCATCTATAATAGGTATCACCGATAGAAACCAATGAACCTTAACTAAAATTAAGGAGTACCACTGATAGACATCAGGGTAAACTCCTACCCATGTTCACCCATCAAAATTTTATTATGAAGTTGGCATGATGAGATTCTTCCGTCATTCCTTGTCCAGCTGCTCAAATTGTCCATGACCGGGGGCACGGCTAAGATCTTAGTTTGTTGACTCTGCAGAGTTTGTGCACTTTCACCTTTAGACTCAGATCAGCCCAAACATCCTATACACCCTGAGTGCATCAAGGAAAGGAGAAGATTGAGACGAGATCTTTCAGAAGAAATTCCACCACCGTCAGGCTTGACCCGTTCCAACCTATACCCCCTACATCTGCTGGTCAAGCACTGGTGAGTTCATTCAACTTAGTTGATCAAGACAGAGCCCATATGACTAAAGGCTACACGGGAAGCTACTAAACTTAGAAGGACATATTAATCTCTTTGTTCCTGGGTGGCCATCCTCAAGTGACAACCTCAAGTGGAATAACCCTTAGACAAGGGCCCTGAGGAAACACTCAACATAAACCAGTCTTACCACTTCCACCCAGGTGATTCATTAAACTTATTAGTTTTATCCTTAACATCCAAATAAAACATTTGAAGAGCATATCAATTCTACTAAGTTCAATGTCTTCTATACTAGAAGGATATAGAAGGATGGCTACACACTACTTGGGATATTAGCATAGCATAATATAACTTAGTAAAATTTCCTATCATGCATACTACTCAAAATCAACTAGTGCATATAGAAAATAATGGGTAGTTGATGTTGTGTTACTTGCCTTGTTGAAGTTGGTGAAGATATCAAACTCTCTTCACAAAAGATCGTTGCTCTCCGTACAATCTATTCATCGAAAACACAATAACAACAATAAACAAGCATTCTAACAATCAAACACATAAGTGAAGAAAACAGACAAAGCAACTAACATATCAAAAGGGGTTTAACCAAGTGTTCACTATGGATGTCTTTGTAGTGATCAAACTTTATTGAAGCATATTTTATCTAAGAAGTTCCAAGCGTTCACCAAAGATGGTTTAGTTTGAGTTTGTAGAAAACAAATTTCATAGCCATATAGATAACAAGACAAAGTCTTGGGATTTTCCATTTGGGTCAAGGGTTGGACAAAAACAACTTGTTATTCTTCTTGTATGGATTGCATCCAAGTCTTCACATGCTTGTGTTCTTGAAGATCATCTTCATGTTCCTATTGTAGTCTTGCTCCTTGGATGGATTCTTCTCTTGGTCTTGATAAATTCTTCATGGCTTTCACTTCACTAATTGCTTTGGGTATGGGATGGGCACAAATATCACTAAGTCAAATATAAAAGAAAGAAATAAGAAGAGAGATAGAAAGATAGAGGGAGATTTTTCTTCTGGATCTCTTCACACTTGTACTTCCTTGAGTTTCTTCTAGTTGTGGATTACAAGTCTTTTCTTCAAAACTTCTTCATTTATATTCCTTTTAGCTCTTAATGTTACCACCAAGTTGATAATGAAGTTCCTTCTTGTACTTGAGTCTTGATCTCCATTTGGCTAACTTGATAAATTTTCTTGAAGCAAGAATGGAGAGTGGGAAAGTAGATAGAAACTATGGTACTAGTGTTTAAGGTTCACTACTTGGTATTTTATATGATTTACATAGAGTAGGGACTTGTTCTTGGATCCAAAAATGGCCACAACAAACAATGGTAGAAAGAATAGAAACAAAATCTAAGCATGATCAACTAGTGGTTCACTATGATGAATTTTTGGCTAAATTACATGGTCATGGTCCAAGGGTGTGTAAAATGGTTGGTAAATGATGTCTCTGGTTCAAGTCTACCAAAAGGATCAACTTTGCCTAAGAAAACATTTTCTAATTATTTATAGAAATAATTCTATGTCAAAATACTCAAATAGACAACTTAATTCTAAATTCAATTTTAGTTTGTTCAAAAATTATTTTGGGACAGAGGGTATGAAAGTAGACATCCTAAGGTTTCCAAATATATTTTATTTGCAATTTTTGGATTTGTAGAATTTGAATTATGCCAAAATTCATCAAACAAGCATATTTAAATTTGAACAAATTTAAATGGTCAAATTTAAATTTTGGCGGTTCCAAAAGATTCTAAATGTTGTGCTGATTCCAAAAAGTCCAAGTTTGCTAAATTTGGACTTATGGATCAGAAGTTATGACAAATCTAAGATGCAGGGGCTTTTTTGCAAAATTAACTTTCTAATTTTATTCGGAAATTGATTTCAGAGACGGATGGGCTCGATTTGGCTATTTGCCACGCAGGGCGGTGGACTGGAAGTGGGCCTGGGCTGGCTGTGCGTTGCGCCGAGCGACGAATAGGGAAAATAACGCTCAGCTGACTTGGCGCAATTCCATTAGCTGGTACCTTTTCATTTGGTGGATCTAATCTAAGCCGTACGGGTAAGATCGAACGGCTGGGGATGGAGGGGAGCTCACCTCGGCGAGGTCTCGCCGGAAAATGGCCGACGGCGGCGCAGAAGTCGACGACGACGGCGTTAAGGAGGTCCTGGAGGCTCGGGGAAGAAGTAGGGAGTCGCAGCGCGCCAAGATGAACTTGATGGTGATGATTGCGGGGACTCCGGTGCGCTGGTCTGAGCGCGCGATGCAGACGAAACGGCGGAGAGCGCCAGCGACCTCGGTGTGCATGGGGGCACCGTTTCTGCTGCGAAAACAAATCGAGGAAGGGGTCAAAAACGCTCGCACGGTCATGGGTAACCGAAGGAACCTAAAGGGGACGGTGGGGACGGACTACCATAGCCGGAGATGAAGAATTTCACCGGCGGCCGTATGAACTCCGGCGAGGGATTATCGGTGGTATCGGAAACTATTCGGGGCGGAGGGGGGGGGGCAGGGGAGGGAAATGCGGAGGAGAGCGAGGGGTTTAAGGGCATGGGCTCGAGGCAAACAATTCGAGGAAGAAACGCTCGAATTTACGAGGATTCAATTCGGCCTGAAACGGAAGAAATAACAACTGCTGGGGCTTGATGATGATGACGTCATCATTTTTTCTCTTTTATTTCCTGTTTTTAATATCTTTATTTTTAATAATGCAATTGACCTCAAATAAATTTCTAAAAATTTGTAAAAATAATATTTTTCTGATTAGAACATTGTTATAAACATTTGAACACATTTCACATTATATATTTTTGAAAATATAATTAATTACTAATAGTAGTTAATGTATATTTTTAAATTAGAAAAATAATAAAATGAGGTTTTGATTAAATACAATTGCAGAGACATTAAACATATCAAATACTATTTTTGAAATTCATTTTTCCTCACTTTCATATTTTATAAATTTAACATTTCAGTGGTTTACTAATAGTAACTTAATTCCATTTTTAGAATAGAAAATTAAATAAATATAAAAATGGCTTAATAAAATTTAGAAAAATCCCACAAGTCATAATATTATTTTCTAAGCCCTCTTTTATGTTATTTTCAAAGCAAACCATTTTATAAACATCACTTTATGTTTAAAACTTGGAATAACATTTGCATATCAATATAAAATAGTTGGTATTCTCATAAAATAATTTTGAGGCTTAAAAATTATTAGAGATAATAATTCTATGGTTTCAAAATCTATAAAAATATTTTCAAAGTAATAGTTGATTTGAAAACATGTTATAAAATAAGGTTTTCTAAGAGAAAACAATTTCTTTGATTAATGAATATTTATTTTGAATGGGATTTTAGGGTTTATGGAATAGAGATATAATGGATTCTTAATTTCAATTTTCATTGAGTTATGTATTGTTTTCCTTTTTATTTCTTGCATCTTATTGGTTTTTGGTGACTTGCATAACATGAAAATAAAGAGTTTCAATTTGTAGTGATTTTTGTAGTTTCCAAAAACCAGGGATGTTACAGAAGTCAAGTTGTTAGTAGTGAAGTAATGTTGAATAATATTTAATGTTTGATATTTAAGTTGTGGTGTTATTCTCCTGGTGGTGTCATGTGAACGTCGACTACATGATAATTCACCATTTATGGTCCTAGGGTGATGCATCGTGTATTTGGCTACTAATTGTGGGGTTGCCGGGGTGACAGAAACCTAAACCCCCGTTAGGAAACCAGTACACGAGGGAGCGTAGGATCCCGGAGTTTAAAGCTGTGGTTAGATTTATTTCTTAATTACTTTCTTGTAGTTGCGGATGCTTGAAAGGGGTATAATCACAAGTATGTATTAATCTTGGAAGAGACGGTACATTAGCATAGGTTCACCCACACAACACTTATCAAAACACCTAACATTATTCAGCCGCATGGAATAAAAACACTTGACAAAAACCTCCCGTGTGTCCTCGAGAACGTTTGTTAATCATAAGTAAAACTACCAGCTTGTCCTTTGTTAAAGAAAGGATTGGGCCACTTGTTGCAATTATTACTACTGCATTTTATTTACTCGCACTTTATTTATCTGCAATATAAAAAACCCCTACAAATCTGTTTTCCAGTATTTACAGTTATTCCTTCACCGAAACTGCTTGTCAACACCTTCTGCTCCTCCTTGGGTTCGACACTCTTATTTCTCAAAAGTACTACGATACACCACCTATACTTGTGGGTCATCAAGACTGTTTGCTGGCGCCTTTGCCGGGGAGTGAAGCGCTATTGGGAAGTGGAATTGATAAAGGAAGCTTCTGATGTAAGTGTTGTTTTTATTACTGCCTACTGCTTTATTACACTATGTTTGGGTCTCTTTTTGAGTCCTTATTTGTGGGCACTGCTACCACTGGTAGGTTAGTAAGTGACCCACCGCCTCATGATTTGGATCCTTATAAAATACCTATAAAGATTGTTAAGCATGTTAGGGATAACTCCTATTCAGGTGATGGAACTGTCCATCCTGGTGATCATTTGCTCTTTTTACATGAACTAGTAAGCATGCCCGTGCGTTGCAACGGTATAAAAAAATCAACGCCACACAATCCTAGACAACTATACAAATTTTCTTTCAAAATACATAGTTTAAATTCAAATTTGAATAACTGTATACATATGTGTAAAATGCAAAAGTATACAAATCTCTCCTAAAAAAGTGCACAAAAAGTATATAAATCTCTCATATACAGATCAACAAAATGTTCTACATACTCATATTCACCTAGCACAATAGTACCAATATTTATGCGGTCTAGCACAGCAGCCGACAACAAAATCGATAAATTTATTGCCACCAACACCTACTCGAGGGAACCATGTATACCGACTATTTCAAATGAACAAAGTCCCTAGCTAAGCAATAGCTCGTGTAAAGAATTTGTCATAAAAAAATTCTACGCCTTTCAATCGAAATACTTGCGAAGAAACAAAGAACTTCCAAATATTATTAGTAAAGAAAATTTGACATGAGTTTTCTTTGGATTGCAGCATAATCCCATTCTTGTGATTAGCTTCCACTGTTCCCATGGTTGATCCTTTGTAATTCTTGGCCTTTATTGACTTACCAAACTGCTCGTTCTTGTTGGAGATTGAAACAGCGGATGCGATTTGGCCTCAACAACAACTATCGGTATACCACCGATTAGTAATCACCTGTTTCTGGCGTGGGCTGCCGCTAGAAGCACACTGGCCCATCCCTTCTACAGGGGAGCGCACGACACCAAGGGAGAGAAAGGCGGCACGGGAAGGACATCGCCGTTGACCAGGGAAGCACAAGAAGAGAAGAAGCAAGTGCCCTAGACTGATTTATTCAAAACGCCTAGAGGTGACTGCGTGGTCCAGGATCGCACGCCATGTCCACCCTGACCCCGCCGCCGCCGCACTACACCACGGGTGTCAGCGTGTCCTCGGCGTCATCCGCGCGCACGAGTCTGCGGAACCTCACGATGCCCGTACTCTTCCTTCGAGCTCCTCGGAGCGGCAGCGCCGCTGCGCATGAGCCTGATGATGGCGACAATCAGCGCGGCCCGACTTTCCGGAAGAGGAGGAGAACAGGACTGGAGGGCGACGGCGGTTACCCGAGGCTGCGTGGTCGCGGGAGTTTTCTTGAAGGACTACGTGGTTCTGTTCTACTCCATCTCGAGAGACCTACGGGCGTCTAGTCCAGAGTGTGGTGAGGTCGATTAGGAATCACAGAGTCGGCCCTCCAGTCCCGTTCTCCTCGGAGCGGCAGCGCCGCTGCGCATGAGCCTGATGATGGCGACAATCAGCGCGGCCCAACTTTCCGGAAGAGGAGAAGAACGGGACTGGAGGGCGACGATGCTTACCCGAGGCTGCGTGGTCGCGGGATTTTTCTTGAAGGACTACGTGGTTCTGTTCTGCTCCATCTCGGGAGACCTACGGGCGTCTAGTCCAGAGTGTGGTGAGCTCGATTAGGCGTCACAGCGTCGGAACGATGTTCGTCTGGAAGCTTGACTTGTAGGAGGTGTGGCCCGATGACTCCCTGGAGAAGAACCTGCTCACGCTGGCGGCAGCCCCGCTGCTGCTGCTTGTACTTTGTGGGCGCCCGTCGCCAAAGCCACGCACGACGCCGATTATTTCTTCGAGGGAGGAGCCCAACCATCACGCCTGGTCTTTCAGCCCGACCCTAGGCAGATCAGAGTCCGGATCGAGAGCCAGTGCTACACCGCAGGAAGAAGAGGAGGAGGACGGTCGGTGACTTTTTTCTAAAACAAATCGTTTTTCGTTTTGACTTGGGCGGTGATAGTTGATGTAATTACCATCAAAACTAAGGCTACAAACTTAGAACGGACGAAAATTTTGGCCAGAAGCCTTATTCTCTTTATTATTAGTTAGAGATTATGCGAGTTGTTCAAGTGTGCATGTATTACAACGAGCCAAGTGAAGAGGAAATTATTCTCTATATCATTGACAGGACGAGCCTCTGAATGGTTCAAATTGCTGAAAAATAGCCAAACTATTGGATGAGAGGAAATTGTGCCTCTATTTTATTCTAAATTCTATCCTCCCAGTGAAATTCATAGAGATCGAAATTATATATATAATTTTTGGACTCATGACGGAGAGAGTATTGCCCAAGCATGGGGGAGATTGAAGTTACCAATGCTCAAATGCCATGTTCATGAGCTCCCGAGTAATATTGTTATTAATAATTTCTATGCAAGACTTTCTCTTCATGATAAGGATTTATTGGATGCTTCTTGTTCTGGATCATTTACACGTATGAAAGATGAAGCTAAATGGGATCTTCTTGACCATATTCAATAAAAAATTGAAGGATGGGAGAATAACAAAGGTAGAAAGTCAGGTATAAATTATGATTATGAATGCATTAAAACTTTTATGTCATCCAATGATTTTCATAATGTTAGTACTGTTTATGGCCTTGATTCTCAAATTGTTGCAAACTTATGTAAGGCTTTTGCTTCTTATTTTGATATTCCTAAAAAGGAATGGGACAAGTACCATGCTCCTTATAAAGATACTGTTAATTGTGTTCCTGCTAGAGATATAGAAGTTCATACTGTTGATTCTATTGTGCCTGAACCTTATATTGAGCAAATGCCTTTCCCTGCTAAGGTAAAAGAACATTCTATGTTAGCTAGTGTGGTTAATAAAAGTGCAAGGAAACCTGTAGAACCTGAGGAACAAATAACTGTGGAACCTACAGTAGCAATAGTAAAGGACCTTGTTTCTGAATATGTAGAAGATGGACACATTATATTTTGTGAAGATGCTTCTAATATTGTCTCTCATCCAAGTAAATCTAGGAAACCCAGTGTTCCTATCTATCTGTTAGGATAGGTGATCATTGCTATTATGGTTTGTGTGATATTGGTGCTAATGTGATTATTCAACTTGCTAATAGGAAAACCATTTCTCCAATTGGTATTGTTAGAGATGTGGAGGTCTTGTGTGGTAAAACTAAGTATCCTGCTGATTTTCTAGTACTAGGAACTTCTGCTAGTGATACTTGTCCTATTATATTTGGTAGACCTTTCTTAAACACTTGTGGTGCTGTTATTGATTGTAAAAAGGAGAAAAGTCTTACAAAGTTTGATGGAGAGTCTTATGAATTTAATTTCTCCAAATTTGCTAAAGCACCTTATGAAGCTGAATTACGTAATGAGAATTATAGAGTTGAACAGTTGGCTGGTATTGCTCTGGCTCCTAACAATCCTTTGCAGCAATACATGGAAGACCACGAAAGTGATGTCTTTAGGGAAGAAAGGAATGAAATTGATGAGATTTTCTTACATCAGCCAGCGATGCTGAAACATAATTTACCAGTGGAAGACTTGGGCACCACTTTACCACCCAAGGAGGATCCCGTTTTTGATTTAAAACCCTTGCCTGACAATCTTAAATATGCTCATATTGATGATAAGAAATTATATCTTGTTATTATTAGTTCAAAACTTTCTGGTGAAGAAGAGGAGAGATTATCGGGAATATTGAAGAAACACAGAGGTGCTATTGGTTATACTCTTGATGATTTGAAGGGGATTTCTCCTACTATATGTCAGCATGCTATTAATATTGAACCTGATGCAAAGCCAGTTGTTTAGCATCAACGCCGTTTAAATCCTAAGATGAAGGATGTGGTAAGAAATGAGGTATTAAAACTCCTTGATGCTGGTATTATTTACCCTATTGCTGATAGTAGATGGGTTATTCCTGTGCATTGTGTCCCTAAGAAAGGAAGGATGACTATTCTGCCAAATGAAAATAATGAACTTATCCCTCAAAGAGTAGTGGTTGGTTATAGGATGTGCTTTGATTTTAGGAAAGTTAATAAGGTTACTAAGAAAGATCATTATCCTTTGCCTTTTATTGATCAAATGTTAGAAAGGTTGTCTAAGAAAACTCATTTCTGCTTTCTTGATGGTTATTCTGGGTTCTCTCAAATTGTTGTTAGGAAGCTTGATCAAGAGAAAACAACTTTCACTTTTCCTTTTGGAACCTATGATTATAGACGTATGCCTTTTGGTTTATGTAATTCTCCTGCTACCTTTCAAAGATGCATGTCTGCTATCTTTCATGGCTTTTGTGAAGAAATTATGGAAGTATTCATGGACGATTTCTCCGTCTATGGAACTTCTTTTGATAATTGGTTGCAGAATCTTGATAAAGTTTTGCAGAGATGTGAGGAGACTAATCTTGTTCTTAATTGGGAGAAATGTCATTTTATGGTTAATGAAGGAATTTTTCTTGGACATAATTTTTTTGAAAAAGGTATTGAAGTTGATAGAGCTAAAGTTGAAGTTATTGAGAAAATGCCCTGTCCTAGGGATGTTAAAGGTATTCGTAGTATTCTTGGTCATGCTGGTTTCTATAGAAGGTTTATTAAAGATTTCTCTAAAATATCAAAACCTCTTACTGATCTTATTCAAAAAGATGTACCATTTGTTTTTTATGAAGATTGTAAAGAAGCTTTTGAAATTTTAAAGAAGGCTTTAATATCTGCCCCTATTGTTCAGCCACCTGATTGGAATTTACCGTTGGAAATTATGTGTGATGCTAGTGATTATGCTGTAGGTGTTGTTCTTGGACAACGGGTATATAAGAAGTTAAATGTTATTCATTATGCTAGTAAAACTCTTGATGTTGCTCAAAAGAATTATGCTACTACTGATAAGGAATTCCTACCTGTAGTTTTGGCTTGTGATAAATTTAGGCACTATATTGTTGATTCTAAAGTTACTATTCATATTGATCATGCTGCTATTAAGTACCTTATGGAAAAGAAAGATGCTAAGACTAGGCTTATTAGATGGGTGCTTCTCTTACAAGAGTTTGATTTACATATTGTGGATAGGAAGGGTGCTGAAAATCCTGTTGCTGATAATTTGTCTAGATTAGAAAATATCTCTGATGACTCTATTCCTGTTAATGATATTTTCCTAATGAACAGTTGGCTGCAACAAAAGTGAGCTCTCAAGAGAGTCCATGGTATGCTGATTATGCTAACTTTATTGTTTCGAAGTATTTGCCTCCTACCTTTACAGCTCAGCAAAGAAGAAAATTCTTCTATGATTTGAGGCATTATTTTTGGGATGACCCACACTTATATAAAGAAGGCGTTGATGGTATTATGAGAAGATGTGTCCCTGAAAATGAACAACAAGAGATATTGAGAAAATGTCATAGAAGGGCTTATGGAGGACATCACACTGGAGATAGAACTGCACATAAGGTTCTACAATCAGGTTTTTATTGGCCTGCTCTTTTTAAAGATGCTAGAAAGTTTATTTTATCTTGTGATCAATGTCAAAGGGTTGGAAATATTTCTAGATGTAATGAAATGCCTATGAATTATTCTCTTGTTATTGAACCATTTGATTGTTGGGGTTTTGAATTTATGGGTCCTTTACCTCCTTCAAAAGGCTACACTCATATTTTTGTTGATGTTGATTATGTTACTAAATGGGTAGAAGCTATACCTACTAAAAGTGCTGATGGTGAAACCTCAAGAAAAATGCTTAAAGATATTATTTTCCATAGGTTTGGTGTACCTAGATATCTTATGACTGATGGGGGTTCTCATTTTATTCATGGTGGTTTTATAAAAACTCTTGCTAAATATGATGTTAATCATAGAATTGCCTCACCCTATCATCCTCAAACTAGTGGGCAAGTAGAATTATCAAATAGAGAGATCAAATCTATCTTGCAAAAGACTGTTAACAAATCTAGAAAAATTGGGCTAAGAAATTAAATGATTCTATGTGGGCTTATACAACTGCTTGTAAAAATCCCATGGGCATGTCTCCTTATAAAATGGTTTATGGAAAATCTTGTCACTTGCCCCTAGAATTAGAACACAAAGCTTATTGGGCAGTGAAAGACCTAAATAGAGATTTCAAACTTGCCGGTGAGAAAAGGTTGCTTGACTTAAGTTCTTTAGATGAATGGAGGAGTGAAGCATACGAAAATGCTCATCTCTTTAAAGAGAAAGTTAAAAGGTGGCATGATAAGAGAATTATTAAAAGATAATTTCATGTTGGTGGAAAATGCTATTGTATAGGTCTCATCTCAGATTTTTTGCAGGAAAATTACTCTCAAGATGGGAAGGAACTTTTGTTATCGAAGAGGTATATCGTTTGGGGGCAATTAAAATTGTCTCCCTTGAAGACAACTCCTCACAAGTTGTGAATGGCCAAAGACTCAAGCATTATATTTATGGAGATCCTTATAATGAAAATGTTGATTGGATTCGAGACATGATCCCGGAGGAATTCATTAGGAAGCATATTTCAGAAACTGTAGAGTTAGTTTTCAAATAGGTAACAGTTTTGGTAAGAAAACTTTCACGAAACATCTTTCAACTTATACTTTTACTGTTTTTAGAAAATATGAAAAATTATGAGCCGGAAACGAGAGGAAGACGGAGCCCGGAGGCTCCACACCATAGGGTGGCGCGGGCCCACGTCTGGCCGCGCCAGCCCATGGTGTGGGCGCCCCGGAGCCCCTCTCCGACTCGTTTTCAACCTGGACTTTCCTTTCGTTCTGAAACTTTTTGCTATATAATCCCCCGGACCACCCGAGGTCCGTATATCGTTTTCTCGTCGTGTTTCCGTTTTGAGTTGTTTCTGCCAGATTACATATTCAGATCTAGAGCAACAATGGCTTCTCCTGGATCTCCCAAAGACAGTTTCTTTGAGAACATCGTCAACCCGTACATGAACGAGTTGAAGATGCATCCCAAGGAATTGCTGCTCAAGGACAATAACATGCAGATCGAAGATGTTCGGGGCCCTAGAGGAGAAGGCAGTCTGGAAGCTAGGATGGAAGAACTGGAGCAAGATGTTTTCAGGTACAAGAAGATGGCAGAGCGTGAAGTTGAGATCATCGACAGGATAAAGACAGAACAGATCGCTGAATACATGTCACGACCTCGGACCCAAAGGTATACATACTGTTATGCGCTCCTAGTTGTCGCACCCGGACTTCTAGAGGATACTCACCGTACGAACTGAACAGTATTTTAATTGGATTACGGGGCTTACCGGCACCCGCACCTCTTACGAGTAGGCCAACACTTATGTGTGACAACCAATCTTTACTATTCACCGTCGATGTAAACTACCCCGTAGAAATCAGGACACTACCATTGACGTACTTCATACCATACACACATGGTACGTCAACGGCTTTGAACAAGATGATAACATAACATATCTCTAAGACACAAAAGATGGAAATAAGTTGCAACTGGCCCTCACTAGGGCAGAGAATAGCAAATACAATCATCCAGAGGACACATGTCCCAACATAACATCATTACAACTCAGCGGAAGCATTCAAAGGGTCTGAGTACAGACAAATCCAACTAGGCTTAAGAAGCCGGGAATGAAAAGAAAACGGAGCCCATCCACGATGTCTCGGATCCTGCCCGGGGACCGCTACCTACTCGTCAGCAGCCTCGTCAAACTCCACGTATTAGCCGTCACGGGGATCCTCGTAAGCGTAGTCTGCGGAAACCACAGCCCCAAAGGGGTCAGTACATAAACGTACTGGCAAGCAAGACTCACAATTCACCAAAGTGTAGCCCGTCAACACCAAGCACAGATGCCTTGGGATCAATGGAAGAAAGGGGTATAAAAGATGCTGTAACTGGCTGCACTAACCAACTACAGAACAAACTACAACTTCCGGCTATCAGAAAGGGGATAAGATAGCGTATCGTAACTAACTACAACTAACCACCAAACAAACCCATCCTGGATCTCGCCCCTTATCCGAAGAAGCAATCCGAGGATAACTCACACAGTTGGATTAATGATGGTTCAGGTTATTGTGTCAATAGACCTATTACTAGTCAAGTTATCATTAGATAGGTGTAAGTTGTCTGAGTACTTGTTAGCCAGTACTTTCACCAAGTCGTCACATAACCGCGGACAAACACGGCTTCTCGAGAAGATTCATCCCTGCAGGGTGTGCTCCAGTACCCGTACACACTCAAGCCACCAACTAAAACTCAGGTTGGCTTGACACGACCCAAACCATCTCTACAACCCATCCTAGGAGCCACGGAGCTATAAGGTCCCGGCCAGTCCGCTAAGCGCAAGGGTGAAAACCACACCCCCCGGCACCACAGGCCTCGCCCTATATGCATCATCATCATCGTCAGTAACCATGGGGGATCCACCCATTATGCAAGGAGCAAATGGAACACCCGAACTAAGTGTGGCTCTTCGGACAAGCTGCAGATCAGGTCTAAGTCGAGGGGGGTTCCATACCACCACCCGGATGCGGTGAGCACGCTCATCATGGATCAGTAGACAAGACCCTTTTCCTAATTAGGGTCGACACTAGCAGGCCTCAAAACCACGCCGGGCCTCCTGCCGGTGCCTTATCATCAAATTATTATTACCCATAGCATTAACAGGTTGATTGTTTAACATCGAGCCCCAGAACATAATAGAGTATGATAACAGAAATTAACTGACAGCAGACTCGAGCAAAAACAACCCTAAGCATGCTAGTAAGACACGGGCTCAAACCACGGGGTTATAGGAGTGGAGGTGAGGCAATATCAGGGTTAAAGGATACATGTAATAGGTTCGGAGAACAAGGAACGATACATAGGGCTAGCGGAATAGACAACGGAAAGTATCGGTGTCCAATGTTGAAAGGAACACAATGGTTCATGTGAGTGATAACTTGCGTGCAAACTCAGTAGCCGGGTACTGGGCTAGATCCTCAGAAGGGGTGTCGTAAAGATCGTCGGTCTCAACGTCGTCGTCTATCCGAGAAGAAGCAAACAAACAACACAGGAAAATAAACAATCAATATCATGGCATAGTGCACAATCATGGGATGATGCATGTCAAGTTAATAGATGCATCAAAATAAACTAATTGACATGGTAACACAATTTAAATGGACACATATGCAATTTTGAGTTGCATATGAAAAGCCCATGGATTTTGGTTAGATTATTTGTTTTCCAACTAATCAATAGGTGCCAGTGGTTTAGTATGATGCATGCATGAGGAAAACAACAAAATAACAACAATAGAACCAAATGGAAATGAGGTTTAGCAATTTAGAATTTTATTTATTAAGTTAAGGAATTTTTGGTTCCTTAAAGGTGACACACATGTATTTGTTGTTTTCACCAAGGTAATTTGTGCAAAATAAATAACAAAATTCATATTTGAAAAGATCATGAAATTTTGGGTGGATTACATGTTTCAAATATTGAAAAAGGAATTTGGATGAATTTATTATGACTTAAACAATATTAAACAAGTTTTAAAAGTATTTAGAACGAGTTTGAATATTATTTGAATTTTATTTATTCAAAACATAAATTCAAACTCACATTTGAAAATTTTATACTTTGGTGGTTTGAAAACATATTTTGCATGTTCAAAAATAATTTAAATTGAGCAAGTTATGATTTTACCAAATTAAAATGATTTAAATAAGGTTTAAATTATTTAAGCAATTTAAATTATTCAAACCAGGAAACAAAATTTATATTTGAATAGGTGGTTCAAAATGGTATAGAAAACATATTCTATTTGCATTATTTGGAGTAATTATGATTTAGTTATGAATTTTAGCAAAATACAATTGAACTAGTTGAATTCAAATTTGAATTGCATTTTGAAAATTCAAAACAGGAAACAAATGGCATAAATGGATAGAGAATTAAATTTAGAACAATAAACATATTTTACTTTTGTTATTTAGAGTTATATTTTGAAAGTTATTATCAAATTAAAACAGAGGACTAATGTGTAATTTTAAAGGACTAGTTTGGAAGGAAACATGCTGGGAAAACTTTCGTTACCGCGCTGCCAGTTAACCCTAGCCACTGCCGCGTGGGCCAGGGGCCAGCGTGGCGTGCCTGCGCGCGCGTGGCAGAGCAGGCCGCTGACGGGTGGGGTCACGTCTAGGGGATAAATCCCAAAAAAGGGGGTTGCGGCACCTGGGAATCGAACCCGGGCCGCTGCGCATCGCGCGAACGGAACCATGCCACTGCGCTGCTAACTGAATTCTTGTCAGTTAGGAGCAGGCAGACAAGGTAAGGTTCAAACGTTAACTGAAATTTTCTCCCTGTGCAGCTAACTGAATAATCTCGACGGCGCTCGCTGGCCGGCGGCGATATTCGGTAGGGCGTCGCTGCCGTGGTTCGCTGTGGTGACGATCGACCGGGTGCGTGTGCTAATCGCGCTGCGCAGAACAGGAGAGGATAGGGGAAACGGGGGAGCAGCCGCTCACCAGAGGGTCGAGGCAGAGGTCTCCGGCGACGTCGACGTTGATGGCGGTGGCGAAACGGCCCTCCTCGGGCTCAACGGAGAGCTGGGGGTTGGACAAGGAACCACGGCGGGTCCGTTCCCACGACTCAACAGGGGGCTAGGAAAGCATCACGGCGATGATCCTCGCCGGTTCAGAGTGTATACCGCGGCGGTGAGCGTCAGAGAAAAGAGGGAGGCGGCAGAGATAGCGAACGGCGGCGAGGAGGGGGGTAGCTAGGGGGTAGGAGGTTTAGGGTTCGAGGGATGGAACCCTAGGGGGTTTTGTAGGGGAGCTTGTGCGACGATGGCCGTCAACGGGTGCCTGCCGCCGACGTGGAGGCACCGATGCCTTGCCGTACTACAGGACAACGACGTGAGTTAGACTGAACCGGTACGCGGGCTGGGAGCGAGAGAAAAGGTCGGGCTGGCACAGAAGAAATAGATAGGTGGGCTGGGAGCAGCCCATTTCCCCTTTGGCGCCAGAAATTTCATTTTTTTTTAAATTTGCTCTCCTGTTTTTTTTTTTTTGCTGAAAAAGAAATTGGAAGGAAAAGATGGTTTTTAGGTTAGTAAAAAATTTGGAAAAAATTAGGGGGAGTTCATTAGGCCATTAGCAAACAAGTGCTAAGTTTTGTTTTCAGAAATTTGGAATTTTGCTTGCTGTTTGTGTTTAACCCAAATTTGGATGAATTTCTTTATTAAATGATCATTAATAAAAACAAACTTTAAAATAGGGTAACACCTATGTTAATTATAAACAAATTGAGTTGATTTGTTTTGATATCATCATAATTTCAAAGTGATTCTGTTTTGGTGCTTTGATTTGAATTTTAAATGTGTTTTTGGAATTTAAATGATTGATTAAAACCACCCTTTTAACAAGTGATCATGATGGAATAAAATGAAAACAAATTGGTTGTTTTTATTTGAGATTTTTATTCAAAATGTTGTAACAGAGCAAGTATGAAACAATTGTTTGAATAAAATTTGAATTTGGATTGTGAAAACAGGGAAAAACAGATGCAACCATTAAGAAACCAATGCAAACAAAAGGAAAACAATATGATGACATGATGCAATACTTTAATAAACATGAAACAAACATTCTAAGGGGATGGTTTTCATACTTGGGATGTTACAAAACGCCCCCCCTTGAAGGAATCGCGCCCCGAGATTCCTACTGAGAAAGCAAAAGGTACGGATACTTCTTGCGAAGATCCTCTTCGGTCTCCCACGTTGCCTCTTTATCGGAATGATGCGACCACTGCACTTTCAAGAACTTGGTGCTCTTGTTGCGAGTCTTACGCTCGGTCTCATCGAGAATACGAACAGGGTGCTCCTCATAAGATAGATCATCTTGCAGTTCAATGGAATCATGATCAACTACACGCTCTGGATCTTTGAAACACTTCTTGAGCTGTGACACATGGAAAACATCGTGCACCTTGGATAGCTTTTCTGGAAGTTCGAGACGATAGGCATTTTCTGCCCGCCTTGAGAGAATGTTGAAAGGACCAATGTATCTTGGTGCAAGCTTTCCTTTCACACCGAAATGATGTGTGCCTCTGAGGGGAGTTACACGGAGATATGCCTTGTCACCAGGTGCATAGATCATATCCCTGTGCTTGCTGTCATAGTAGCTTTTCTGACGAGACTGAGCAATCTTGAGATTGTCACGAATGATACGAAGTTTCTCCTCGGCTTCCTTAACAATGTCAGGGCCTAAGAGTGAACGTTCACCAGCTCCAGACCAATTGATTGGACTCCTGCATCTGCGGCCATAGAGTGCTTCAAATGGTGCCATGCCTAGGCTTGCCTAGTAGCTGTTGTTGTAGGAGAATTCAGCATATGGAAGGCAATCCTCCCATTTCATGCCAAAGGAGATACCACATGCTCTGAGCATATCCTCGAGAATCTGATTGACTCTTTCGACTTGCCCTTGAGACTGAGGGTGATAAGCTGTGCTGAACAGAAGTTTGGTGCCCAATGCTTCTTGAAAGCTTTTCCAGAAATGAGAAGTGAATATGCTTCCACGGTCTGAGCTTATTTCCAATGGAACACCATGAAGAGGAACGATCCTTGCTGTGTAGAGCTCTGCTAACTGGCTAGCTGAGATAGTTTCCTTGACAGCAAAGAAGTGAGCTACTTTAGTGAGACGATCAATAACAACGAAGATTGCATCGTTGCCCTTCTTGGACTTTGGAAAACCAGTGACGAAGTCCATTTCAATCATGTCCCACTTCCACTCAGGAATTTTCAGAGGTTGGAGTAGACCGGCTGTTTTCTGATGGACTGCCTTAACACGTTGACAAACGTCGCATTCAGAAACATATTGAGCAATTTCACGTTTCATGCCAGGCCACCAATACAGTGTCTTAAGATCCTGGTACATCTTTGTACTTCCAGGGTGGATGGAGAGAGGAGTTTCATGAGCCTCCTTGAGAATGATATCTTTGAGACTTTGAACTTGAGGAACTGCAATGCGTCCTTCGAAGAACACAGTTCCTTTGTCATCAATTGAGAAGGACTTAAATTTCTCCTTGCCTTCCTTGATGTGTTCTACCATCTTCTTGATTTCAGCATCACGAAGTTGTTCAGAACGAATCTTGTCCTCGAGAGTTGGACTGGCTGTCAAGCTAGCAAGATAGCCTTGAGGAACAAGACCAAGGTTCAGCTTCTGGAATTCTTCATGAAGTGGAGGTTGGCTTTCCATGATCATGAGATTATTGCAATACGACTTGCGACTGAGAGCATCGGCCATAACATTAGCCTTGCCTGGAGTGTAAGAAATGGTGAGATCAAAGTCTTTAATCTTTTCAATCCATCTCCTTTGCCTGAGGTTTAGATCTGGCTGAGTGAAGATGTATTTCGGACTCTTATGATCGGAAAAGATTTCAGTTTTGTTACCCAACAAGTATTGTCTCCATTTCTTGAGGGCAAACACAACTGCTGCAAGTTCTAGGTCATGTGTGGGATAGTTTTGCTCATGTGGATTCAACTGACGTGAAGCATAAGCCATAACTTGACGTTCTTGCATAAGAACTGCACCTAGAGCTTGGAGAGAAGCATCACAGAATATCTGGAAAGGTTTGGTAGTATCTGGGCCAACCAGAACTGGTGTAGAAGTGAGTTTAGTCTTCAAGAGATTGAAACTCTCATCACATTGTGGAGACCAAACGAACTTCTTGTCCTTCTTTGTGAGATCAGTGAGAGGTTTGGCAATCTTGGAAAAGTTTTGGACGAAACGACGGCAATAGCTAGCCAAGCCAAGAAAACTTCTGACTTGCTTCACCGTCTTAGGAGGTTTCCAATCAACAATTGCCTTAACCTTTTCCGGGTCAATGGCTATGCCCTTGGCAGAGATGACATGACCAAGGTAAGCAACTTCTGGAATCCAGAACTCACACTTGGAAAACTTGGCATATAGACGATGCTCGCGAAGTTTCATGAGAGTGAGACGAAGGTGTTCTCCATGCTCTTCCTCGGATTTTGAGTAGACCAGGATGTCATCAAGATATACCACAACGAACTTGTCGAGGTATTCATGGAAGACAGAATTCATGAGTCTTGAGAATGTTGCCGGTGCATTGGTGAGACCAAAGGACATGACGGTGTATTCATATAGACCGTACCGAGTGGTGAAAGCTGTCTTAGGAATATCTTCCTTTCTGATCTTTATTTGATGGTAACCCATCCTCAAGTCCAACTTTGAGAATATTGAGGCTCCAGCAAGTTGATCAAAAAGATCATCGATACGAGGAATTGGATACTTGTTTTTGATGGTTTTCTCGTTGAGAGGACGATAGTCAACCACGAGTCTTTTCGTTTGATCCTTCTTGGCAACAAACAGAGTTGGGCAACCCCAAGCGGAGGAACTAGGCTGAATGTAACCTTTCTCCATGTACATATCGATTTGCTCCTTTAACAATTTCAGTTCAGGAGGAGCTATCTTGTATGGATGCTTAGAGATTGGAGCAGTACCTGGTTCAAGCTCGATCACGAACTCAACTGCTCTGTCCGGAGGCATTCCTGGCAATTCTTCTGGAAAGACATCGGGGAATTCACAAACCACCGGAATAGTTTCAATAGATGGTAGAGGATTTGCATTGAGAGTGTAGATTTGAACAACTGGATTTTCAGCATGGAAGTAGACTAACTGGCCAGAAGGGTGTGTGATTTTGACAGACTTAGCAGGACAATCAATGACTGCTTTGTTGGCTACCAGCCAATCCATCCCAAGAATGACATCAATATCTGAAGAGTGGAGAGCTATTAGAGATGCCTGGAATGGAAGGTTTCCAATTGTGATCTCGATGTTCTGGCTAACTTTATTGCTTTGCCAGCTAGATCCCGGTGATTTCACTAGGAGAGGGATAGACAATTGTTCGAAGTTGATTCCACTGTTGTTTGCAAAGCATTGATAGATGAAAGAGTGTGAAGCACCAGAATCGAACAAGACTTTAGCACGAAACGAGTTCACAAGAAGTGTGCCCATTACAACCTCTGGAGATTCTTCTGCTCCCTGGGCCTTGACATGGTTCACCTTAACTGTTCTCACGCCAAGGTCGTTGCTGTTGTAGCAACCCAACGGAGGACCACGTATTCTTTTCGGGGTCGACCTGTGGCGAGGTGGAGGTGGAAAGAGGTGCCTTTGCGGACACTTATCGGAATAGTGGCCCGGCTGTCCACACTTGTAGCACGTAACAACAGAACGAGGAGTTGTTGGACCTGGCTGAGATGGAGCACCTCCTGAAGATACCACTGGGGTGGGAGGGCCGGCAAGAAATCCTGCCGGGCTTGGCAAGCAGATGGGCGGTGTTGGAGTGGTATATGGAACCCAAACTCTCCGTTTTTGTGGAGGCATGATAGCTTTTGAGAGATTAGCCTGTTCACGAGAGTGCTTACGAGATTCCTCAACCAACTTGCGCCCATGCTCTTCATTTAGAGCGATGTTGATGAGGTCCTCAAAATTCTTGGCCTTGACGTTGGTGAGAGCATACTTGAGTTCCGGGTTGAGACCCCTGCGGAACTTTGCCATCTTTCTCGCTTCCGTGGAGATTTCATCTCCGGCGTAGCGAGCCAGACGATTGAACTCTCTTTGGTATTCGAGAACGTCCAAACTGCCTTGTGTGAAAGAATAGAATTCCTCGCGCATTTTCTCCATGAGCCCATCGGGAATGTGATGGCGCACGAAGGCTTGCTTGAAATCCTCCCATGTGATTGCCACACTAGGACCTCTCATTTCTTGGAAATTCTCCCACCAAGACATGGATTGTCCACGGAGAAGGTAGGTCACGTAAGGAACACGGTCCTCGTCAGCCACATGAGCTACCATGAGAGTACGGTTCATTTCACGGAGCCAGTCATCAGCATCCAATGGCTCGGAGGAGGTATCAAACGTGCGCGGATTGAGCTCAAGGAACTCCCGAATAGACACCCGGGTGTTGCCATTACTCCCAAGGTCTTGGTTCTGCTGCATCTGCTTTATAACTTGTGTCATCTGAGACAGCACTTTCCCCATCTCAGGTGGCAGTGTGGGTTCTTCGTCACCACTTTCCATCCTGAAGAGGATACCAAGATTAACACACTAACCGGATAACAAAATCCAATATAAGTGCTTAAAAGGATTACTTCAGACGGTAAGTCGACAGCATAGAACAAGGATGGAGGTTAACAACGGATTAACAGATAAGTTGTTACAACGGAAGAGAAGATTTGTGAAGGACGATATCGAAGCAACAACTGGGAAACAGGAGACCACAAACACCTGAGGTACTACGGAGAAAAACCCATCCGGGCTTCTAAAGGATCAACATCTACTGCTTAAGGAATAGATGATCTGCTTCCGGGGCTTATTTGCCACCGTTCTCAATCGTGAGTAGGCAACATGATAAATCATGTCACAACCACCTCTGTTCCTATGGTCTAGTAGATATAACCATCCTAGAGAAACCAGGATACGTGAAAACCTAACTTGAAAGTTTAGATGAGGAGAGAAAACAACGTTGCACTTCCTTACCAGAAAAAGGGAGGGTGGGTGGGGAAAGAAATAAAATGGCAGAATTCCTACTCTCACGTTTCATTTTTCCTATATAGTTACAAAATAGTTTCTAGACTCAACTGCGACCAGTAAAAAGGGATCCTACAGGCAGACAGGCTCTGATACCATTTGTCGCACCCGGACTTCTAGAGGATACTCACCGTACGAACTGAGCAGTATTTTGATTGGATTACGGGGCTTATCGGCACCCGCACCTCTTACGAGTAGGCCAACACTTATGTGTGACAACCAATCTTTACTATTCACCGTCGATGTAAACTATCCCGTAGAAATCAGGACACTACCATTGACGTACTTCATACCATACACACATGGTACGTCAACGGCTTTGAACAAGATGATAACATAACATATCTCTAAGACACAAAAGATGGAAATAAGTTGCAACTGGCCCTCACTAGGGCAGAGAATAGCAAATACAATCATCCAGAGGACACATGTCCCAACATAACATCATTACAACTCAGCGGAAGCATTCAAAGGGTCTGAGTACAGACAAATCCAACTAGGCTTAAGAAGCCGGGAATGAAAAGAAAACGGAGCCCATCCATGATGTCTCGGATCCTGCCCGGGGACCGCTACCTACTCGTCAGCAGCCTCGTCAAACTCGACGTAGTAGCCGTCACGGGGATCCTCGTAAGCGTAGTCTGCGGAAACCACAGCCCCAAAGGGGTCAGTACATAAACATACTGGCAAGCAAGACTCACAATTCACCAAAGTGTAGCCCGTCAACACCAAGCACAGATGCCTTGGGATCAACGGAAGAAAGGGGTATAAAAGATGCTGTAACTGGCTGCACTAACCAACTACAGAACAAACTACAACTTCCGGCTATCAGAAAGGGGATAAGATAGCGTATCGTAACCAACTACAACTAACCACCAAACAAACCCATCCTGGATCTCGCCCCTTATCCGAAGAAGCAATCCGAGGATAACTCACACAGTTGGATTAATGATGGTTCAGGTTATTGTGTCAATAGACCTATTACTAGTCAAGTTATCATTAGATAGGTGTAAGTTGTCTGAGTACTTGTTAGCCAGTACTTTCACCAAGTCGTCACATAACCGCGGACAACACGGCTTCTCGAGAAGATTCATCCCTGCAGGGTGTGCTCCAATACCCGTACACACTCAAGCCACCAACTAAAACTCAGGTTGGCTTGACACGACCCAAACCATCTCTACAACCCATCCTAGGAGCCACGGAGCTATAAGGTCCCGGCCAGTCCGCTAAGCGCAAGGGTGAAAACCACACCCCCCGGCACCACAGGCCTCGCCCTATATGCATCATCATCATCGTCAGTAACCATGGGGGATCCACCCATTATGCAAGGAGCAAATGGAACACCCGAACTAAGTGTGGCTCTTCGGACAAACTGCAGATCAGGTCTAAGTCGAGGGGTTTCCATACCACCACCCGGATGCGGTGAGCACGCTCATCATGGATCAGTAGACAAGACCCTTTTCCTAATTAGGGTCGACACTAGCAGGCCTCAAAACCACGCTGGGCCTCCTGCCGGTGCCTTATCATCAAATTATTATTACCCATAGCATTAACAGGTTGATTGTTTAACATCGAGCCCCAGAACATAATAGAGTATGATAACAGAAATTAACTGACAGCAGACTCGAGCAAAAACAACCCTAAGCATGCTAGTAAGACACGGGCTCAAACCACGGGGTTATAGGAGTGGAGGTGAGGCAATATCAGGTTTTAAGGATACATGTAATAGGTTCGGAGAACAAGCAACGATACATAGGGCTAGCGGAATAGACAACGGAAAGTATCGGTGTCCAATGTTGAAAGGAACACAATGGTTCATGTGAGTGATAACTTGCGTGCAAACTCAGTAGCCGGGTACTGGGCTAGATCCTCAGAAGGGGTGTCGTAAAGATCGTCGGTCTCAACGTCGTCGTCTATACGAGAAGAAGCAAACAAACAACACAGGAAAATAAACAATCAATATCATGGCATAGTGCACAATCATGGGATGATGCATGTCAAGTTAATAGATGCATCAAAATAAACTAATTGACATGGTAACACAATTTAAATGGACACATATGCAATTTTGAGTTGCATATGAAAAGCCCATGGATTTTGGTTAGATTATTTGTTTTCCAACTAATCAATAGGTGCCAGTGGTTTAGTATGATGCATGCATGAGGAAAACAACAAAATAACAACAATAGAACCAAATGGAAATGAGGTTTAGCAATTTAGAATTTTATTTATTAAGTTAAGGAATTTTTGGTTCCTTAAAGGTGACACACATGTATTTGTTGTTTTCACCAAGGTAATTTGTGCAAAATAAATAACAAAATTCATATTTGAAAAGATCATGAAATTTTGGGTGGATTACATGTTTCAAATATTGAAAAAGGAATTTGGATGAATTTATTATGACTTAAACAATATTAAACAAGTTTTAAAAGTATTAGAACGAGTTTGAATATTATTTGAATTTTATTTATTCAAAACATAAATTCAAACTCACATTTGAAAAGTTTATACTTTGGTGGTTTGAAAACATATTTTGCATGTTCAAAAATAATTTAAATTGAGCAAGTTATGATTTTACCAAATTTAAATGATTTAAATAAGGTTTAAATTATTTAAGCAATTTAAATTATTCAAACCAGGAAACAAAATTTATATTTGAATAGGTGGTTCAAAATGGTATAGAAAACATATTCTATTTGCATTATTTGGAGTAATTATGATTTAGTTATGAATTTTAGCAAAATACAATTGAACTAGTTGAATTCAAATTTGAATTGCATTTTGAAAATTCAAAACAGGAAACAAATGGCATAAATGGATAGAGAATTAAATTTAGAACAATAAACATATTTTACTTTTGTTATTTAGAGTTATATTTTGAAAGTTATTATCAAATTAAAACAGAGGACTAATCTGTAATTTTAAAGGACTAGTTTGGAAGGAAACATGCTGGGAAAACTTTCGTTACCGCGCTGCCAGTTAACCCTAGCCACTGCCGCGTGGGCCAGGGGCCAGCGTGGCGTGCCTGCGCGCGCGTGGCAGAGCAGGCCGCTGACGGGTGGGGTCACGTCTAGGGGATAAATCCCAAAAAAAGGGGGTTGCGGCACCTGGGAATCGAACCCGGGCCGCTGCGCATCGCGCGAACGGAACCATGCCACTGCGCTGCTAACTGAATTCTTGTCAGTTAGGAGCAGGCAGACAAGGTAAGGTTCAAACGTTAACTGAAATTTTCTCCCGGTGCAGCTAACTGAATAATCTCGACGGCGCTCGCTGGCCGGCGGCGATATTCGGTAGGGCGTCGCTGCTGTGGTTCGCTGTGGTGACGATCGACCGGGTGCGTGTGCTAATCGCGCTGCGCAGAACAGGAGAGGATAGGGGAAACGGGGGAGCAGCCGCTCACCAGAGGGTCGAGGCAGAGGTCTCCGGCGACGTCGGCGTTGATGGCGGCGGCGAAACGGCCCTCCTCGGGCTCAACTTAGAGCTGGGGGTTGGACAAGGAGCCACGGCGGGTCCGTTCCCACGGCTCAACAGGGGGTTAGGAAAGCATCACGGCGATGATCCTCGCCGGTTCAGAGTGTGTACCGCGGCGGTGAGCGTCAGAGAAAAGAGGGAGGCGGCAGAGATAGCGAACGGCGGCGAGGAGGGGGGTAGCTAGGGGGTAGGAGGTTTAGGGTTCGAGGGATGGAACCCTAGGGGGTTTTGTAGGGGAGCTTGTGCGACGATGGCCGTCCACGGGTGCCTGCCGCCGACGTGGAGGCACCGATGCCTTGCCGTACTGCAGGACGACGACGGGAGTTAGACTGAACCGGTACGCGGGCTGGGAGCGAGAGAAAAGGCCGGTCTGGCGCAGAAGAAATAGATAGGTGGGCTGGGAGCAGCCCATTTCCCCTTTGGCGCCAGAAATTTCATTTTTTTAAAAAATTTGCTCTCCTGTTTTTTTTTGCTGAAAAAGAAATTGGAAGGAAAAGATGGTTTTTAGGTTAGTAAAAAATTTGGAAAAATTAGGGGGAGTTCATTAGGCCATTAGCAAACAAGTGCTAAGTTTTGTTTTCAGAAATTTGGAATTTTGCTTGCTGTTTGTGTTTAACCCAAATTTGGATGAATTTCTTTATTAAATGATCATTAATAAAAACAAACTTTAAAATAGCGTAACCCCTATGTTAATTATAAACAAATTGAGTTGATTTGTTTTGATATCATCATAATTTCAAAGTGATTCTGTTTTGGTGCTTTGATTTGAATTTTAAAAATTTAAATGATTGATTAAAAGCACCCTTTTAACAAGTGATCATGATGGAATAAAATGAAAACAAATTGGTTGTTTTTATTTGAGATTTTTATTCAAAATGTTGTAACAGAGCAAGTATGAAACAATTGTTTGAATAAAATTTGAATTTGGATTGTGAAAACAGGGAAAAACAGATGCAACCATTAAGAAACCAATGCAAACAAAAGGAAAACAATATGATGACATGATGCAATACTTTAATAAACATGAAACAAACATTCTAAGGGGATGGTTTTCATACTTGGGATGTTACACTAGTCATGGACCCACAAGGGCTTTAGGGTTACCAGCCCCGACCGAAACAAACAACGGCAGGCAGACCGGATTAATCAGCACGCAGGCCGGATCACCACGGTACTACTACTCCTTGTGTCCATACTAGTCATAACCAACTCTGCATATCAAAGCGTCCACGAATCGTATGAAACTGAAGGAACGGGACCAAAGCTATACATAGATGCTATGTGTCCAGAAAGTGCAACAACAATTGAGGGTTACTGGGGTTACCAAGCCCCATGACGAATCACATCGGCAGGCGTGCTCGGAAATGGATCATCGGCTCGACAACCCCTCGACTGCACAACTATGCAAGCATAGACAAAACTGTATAACAATGAGCTCAAAACCAACAACCGATCAAAGCAGCACTCTAGACATGGAAACTGTATTAAACAGGTGTTACTAGAGTATAGCTTTACAAACAAAGGACACATGACCCAACATTACATCAGACAACGGAAGGCAAATTATGTTGCTAATCAACAAGAACCAAAAAGGCCTAAGAGGCCGCAACAAAAGGAGACGTCCCAACCCATAGATTCCAGGCTGCTACCTGGGAACCCCAAACTACTCGTTGATGTCCACGTTGAAACACCACCGAAGTGAGGAACTCCACCTGAACCAAAATTAAGCAAATCTGAGTAAGGGAGGTACTCAACAAGACTTAGTTAACCTACTATATATCTGCTATTTTCATAAAGGGTTTTATGAAGGTTAATTTGCGTAGAGCAATCTTTATCTTCCAAATCGAGGAGGAATAGCATGTCTCATAGAAGGTTTTCAAAACAGACGAGAAACTCACTACTGTAATCATCATCTTTTCAATCCACCAACATCAATTCCCAGCATCTCACATGCTACGAGGATCACCCCTCTCGGCATCTACAAGGAGGCACCCTTCAAACATTGTCTCCATGCTTTGTCAACATATTTTACGTCACGTTCAAGTTATCTATGGTCTTTGCATTCACCAAGTCTTCCTTAACCGTGGACATAGCTTTTCGAAAAGTTTGCCCTGCAGGGATGTACACTTTACCCACACATACCATCCGACTCTTAGCGCCACATGTACGCTCTTCTTTGGAACGCGGCAGAGGGTGGCTGGCCACGACCTTTACCTTACCCGACCCTATCCATGAGTCAACCCAAGATAGGGCCACCCCGTCAACAGGGAGTTGGCCATCCTCCTGACGGCACCTGTCTCTGTGAGGCGGGGTCAAGATCCGTGTACGTCCATCACTTCGCCCCGGTCACGCCCTTGCGGAGAATTTTGTTTTCAAAATGTTTAAAAGGTTTTGTTTGTGTTGCCGAATGGAAATCTCAAACTACATGACTCATGGATCTGGCCAAATAAGTTAGTTGGTCGAGCGCGGTTACTTAGACCCCGCATGTGGTTGCACGCTCAGTCTTGGCTTCCGCTCGAGACCTTAATCCTAGGGTTGGAGAGTATAGGACGAACAACCACTTCCCAAGTGGCCTCCCATACCAGCCTTAGTCAAGTTATCGACACAATGCTCATCTCACTACGTCATCATATCATACTAGGTTATCGCAGCTCTGATTTATCAACCGTATGGAGCAGAGGTAACAAGCATGCATTACTAAGCGAAGCAGATATGAGGCTCTGGCGATGCGCACAAACAAACCTATGGCGGCTAGGAGCAGTGGATCAGGATATTGAGGCAATGCAGTATATAGGTGAACTATATCTACTGGCATCAAATACTTTGGAATCGAATGCAAAGTGCGAGAATCAAATGTTGTTCAAAAACATATATGAGAAGATAAGAGGTTATGCTTGCCTTGGTTATAAGAAAACCAGATAAAGCCTTCAGGAATAAGTTCTTGACTTGTCGGTTAAGATCAAATATTCGTCATTGGCATTGCTGGCCTTCTCTTCGGAGTCAAGTTCTACCGAGGGGGAACAAACACCGAAACAAGAAGAACAACAATCAAGCATGGCATCGATGCAATGCACAACATGTATGCACGAGCAAGTTAATGCACTGAAATCAAGCCCTAAACATGTTCGATGGGTTGCTAGGGTTCATATGGCAGATATGCATTTTTATTGAAATTATCCCGAAATAGACCCCGGAGGGGCACTTCGGGCAATTCTAAAAGTGAGTACAATTTTAATTTCTCAAATGGGTTTGAAAACATCATAACTAGATTGCATTTTTCATTTTGAGAATTTTGGTATATATCTTTTAATTTTCTAATTTTATTGAATAAAAACTTATTTTCTCTATTTTAAATGAATTAAACAACATTAAATAATGCTCATTTTTTAAATTTGTCAAACATGTTTGAAAATGACATATTTGGGTAGAGTTTATTTTTCTGATCGACTCCATATTTTTATTTTATTTATGTGACATGCAGAATTAAATATATTAATTAAACAACTTTTAATTATTTTATGTAATTAATAAATATTTCTGAGAAATAAGAAAAGCAGGATTATGAAGTCAGGCTTACGTCATGCTGACGTCTGCCGAGCCCGAAATTCCTCTGGCCTCACTCAATCCCGCGATTTCGCGAGTGATTCCCAAAATTGTTGGTACCACTGGGTAGAGGAGCTCGCGGCGAGTCTTGGGGTGGCAGAGCCGCTCCTATTTGGTCGCCAGAGCAAGGCCGGCGTCGAGGTACTGCGGCAGCGGAGAGAGGCGCACGGTGACGGGCCAAAGAAGAGGGTTAGGGAGGTAGCGGAGAGCACTTCCATGCTCGGGAGCTCACCAGGGGCGTCGTGAAGGGGTCTAGGAGGCCGGGGAGGGCCGGATGTTGGCGAATCGACGGCGGCATCTCCTGCCGGCCATGAGGGAGATGATGACGGCGCGGACGACTCCGGCCATCCCTTCTCACAAGGCCTATCTTAGGAGAACGAGGAGGCCAAGGCGGAACCATTGATGGCATCAGCTCACTGCGGGGGTGCCGGAGACGACGAAACGACAAGGACGAGTGGAGCTAGGGTTTCGGCCCAGTGAGATGCAGAGAGAGAGAGAGCAGCTCGCAAGGCAGGAGGGGAGGATGCGACTTGGACTTCTCCTTGCCCTCCTATTCGAGCGGGGAAGCAGACACACAGGAGGTGGCCGCGCGAGGATGGCAGCGTCGACACGCAGCTCCTCCTACTGGCCTGAGGAAGAAGACAAGGAGGGTTTTCTGAAAACTCCCAGAAACTCCAAGAATTTATAGAATGGTCCTTTTTGCAAACAGAAAATTTTGCAAAAATGATATTTGGAAAGCTTATAAAATTTCCAACCAAACCATTACTTGGTTTTCAAATTTTGAAACTGTTTTAAATTCAAATTTGAAGTGCTCACTTTAAGTGATTTTTATGCAGGTTTCATTTAAATTCAACTTAGAACTTGGTTCAAATTTTTCATGCATGCTATGCCATGAACACAACACCACAACCCTTTGTTATCAAAACAGGGATGTTACAAATCTACCCCCCTTACAAGAATTTTGTCCCGAGATGCTTGAAGGAGAAATAAAGGAGGAACACTGGTTTGAAAGATCTTCTCGAACCTTACGGTTCTGTTCTCGAAGAGGTTGATCTGTAGCACTTGCGAAGATATCCAGCGGCTAACCTTAGGTAGGAGGGAAAACTCTTAGGAATTTGATCTTGACGAAGATCGAGTATCTCATGGCTAACTCGTGTCAGGAATGTTCATGAAGAACTGTTGAGTTATTGTGCATGAAACACATCAGGGCAACAGAGTGAATAAGAGAAGGTTTCAAGTTTATGGACGAATATTCTTGAAACTATTTAGAATATGAGCTTTTCACAAGACTTTAAATCCTTTTGGAAAAGAAAGGTTGAACAACTTTTCACATAGATTTTTCTTCAAACAGAATACCAAGATGGAGAGGATGGTTTTGGATACCAAAACATAATATCCACAGACGAGGGAGAACATGAGAAAACACTGTAATCGTGCGTCAGAGAGAATTTGATACATGATCATGTTCACTCTTCGAAGTGTACACGGAATATGAAGGAACTTTCATTCTGTCAAATTTTGTATAAAACCTTTTCAAGAATCGGGATGTTACTTCACGACAGAATATGAGTAACCAAAGGATGTTGGAACACCATAATTAGGGAGTAATTATTGGTCACATCGCAAGGATGGGTAACCAATGCGGATTGAAACACGGGAAGATAATAGGGAATCTCTTTCTTATTGTGGGTTATCCGTAGCAATACGTTTACCACATGGTTAAGACCCCATGGCTGAAGTAACTAACAAATTCACACAATGTGTGAGATGAACAGAACTTCAAGTACAAACAACTTGAAAAGGGAACTGATCAATGGCGGTTACAAAACACCACGAGATGTTTTTCACGATGAACTTGTTTCCACTAGAACAAAGGTTTTGGAGGTTCAACAGAGAGATATTGGAAATATCAACTTCCAAGTTATCCTTGATGTTCTAGATACCGACAGCAGGCTCACGACAAGCCTTCTATAGGTCATCAAGTGGAAGTGAAACTTTGGTTTGGAAGACAGGTGAGGAAAACTTGTTAGAATGAGCCACACAAGAATGGTCACGGAGAGTGGTTGTTCTTATGGACTCAAAGAGATATGGTATTAGGCCTTACGGCTAATTGTGTCAACCACAACATTAACCATGCCGTAAATTCAAATGACCTAACTCAATACCCTTGAGGAAACACCAACCATCATTGTTGCTTGAGATTCAGCTCTGGTTAGTGGGAAAATAACTCAGACTCGTCAGGTTTGATCAAGGAGATTGCACCGGCTACCAACGAGATACATCTGCTAGATTCTCAAGATATTGACTACAATTCCACGCTCAAGAAAATGAGCGAGATTGCAGAACCCATGTATTAGCAACTTTTGAAAGACGGTTGCACCTACATGGTTTACTTGCGGAGGAACACATCGGAGTCCTTGTTGGGAAGACGGTACAAAGATAACAAAGTTCTTGGACTTCTTGTCTTTACGAACAATCAGTCAATGGCTTAGTGTGGATGCAAAATTCTTCAAGGAAGGGGGGTAACAACCTACCATCTCAAGAATAGTCCACACATGCATAAACGACTTGGAATTATTCCCGAAGAAACGAGAAAACTTTACTCGAACCCATGGAGACAACTTTCACCATAAGAACATGGACTAGAGTAAACCACTTCGAACATCCAGAACACAAACTTCATGATGACACAAAGTAAGTTCTCCGAAGTTTCCAACATTAGTGCCAATTGTTCACATGAACCTCTTATAACTTGGATGTCGCACCCGGACTTCTAGGGGATACTCATCCGGCCGAACTGAATAGTAGATGCTTGGATTACGGGGCTTATCTGCTCCCGCATCCTCGTACGAGTAGGCCAGCACTTATGTGCGACAACCAAACTCTACTATCCACCGTCGATGTAAACTATCCCATAGAAATCAGGACACTTCCATTGACGTACTTCAACCATACACACATGGTACGTCAACGGCGTTTAACAGGTGATATCACAACAGATCTCTACGACACAAAAGATTGAAATAAGTTGCAAATGGCTCTCATTAGAGCAGAGATAGCAAATACAATCATCCAGAGGACACATGTCCCAACAATTCATCAGTACATCACAGCGGAAGCATTCAACATGTCTGAGTACAAACAAGATCCAAATAGGCCTAAGAGGCCGGAAACAAACAGACGGAGCCCATCCACGAAGTCTCGGATCCTGCCCGGGTCCGCTATCTACTCGTCAACAGTCTCGTCATACTCCACGTAGTTGCCACCATGTAGATCTTCGGAAACGTAGGTCTGCGGAAACCACAGCCCCAAAGGGGTCAGTACATAAACGTACTGGCAAGCAAGACTCACAGTTCACCAAAGTGTAACCCGTCAACACCAAGCACAGATGCCTTGGGTTCAACGGAGGAAAGGGGATATAAAAGATGCTGCAACTGGCTGCGCTAACCAACTACAGAGATTCTACCACTTCCGGCTAACAGAAAGGAGATAAGATCGAGTATTGTAACCAACTGAAAGATAACTTCAAGCAAACCCATCCTGGATCTCGCCCCTTATCCAAAGAAGCAATCCGAGGATAACTCACACAGTTGAGTTAATGATGGTTCATATTATTGTGTCAATAAGCCTATTACTAGTCAAGTTGTTAATCATTGGGTGTAAGGTTGTTAATCATTAGGTTTAAGTTGTCCTGAGTACTTGTTAGCCAGTACTTTCACCAAGTAATCCATAACCGCAGAAAACACGGCTTCTCGAGAAGATTTATCCCTGCAGGGTTGCACCAATTTGGCCGTACACGCATGAATAACCCGCCAGATGGAAAGGCCCTTCCACCAAGCGGGGCACTCAACACAACTCAACTCTTCTTCGCATCAAGCCCAAAGCACCACGTGATGTGCGTGCGCGGCTAATCGAGCCCCACGAAGAAAAGGGGACCCTCATAGCACTGGAAGACCACGCCGCCCTAAATGCCGACTACAAAAGTTCCACCCTGGCCTGGGCTCGCAAGATCATGCATGCAGCAAATGGAAAGCCCGAACTACGTGTGGCGATTTGGACGAGATGCGAATCGAATCAAATTGAGGGGGGCGCCCATACTCGCTTCCCACATGCGGTTAGTGCGCTCATCATGGATCAGTAGACAAGACCCTTTTCCTATTAGGGTCGATACTAGCAGGCCTCAAAACCACCCTGGGCCTCCTGCCGGTGCCTTATCATCAAATTATTATTTAACAATAACAGTAGCATGATTGATTGATTAAACATCGATCCCCCAGAAAATAAAGAAGTAGTAACAGAAGGTAACGAGTAACAGACTCGAGCAAAACAATCTAAGCATGGTAGTAAGACACGGGCACAAGCAATGGTTATAGGTGCGGAGGTGAGGCAATTATCAGGGTTGAAGGATTCATGTGATAGGTTCGTAACAGGAACAACTACTACTAAGGCTAGCAGAAAAGAACAACGGAAAGTATCGGTAATCAATGTTGAAAGGAACACAGTGGTTCATGTGAGTGATAACTTGCCTGCAAACCCAGTAGCCTGGTACTGAGCTAACTCCTTAGAAGGGATGTCGTAAGTATCGTCGGTCTCAACGTCGTCGTGTATCCGAGAAGAAGCAAACAAGCAATGCAGAAAGATAAACAATCAATATCATGGCATAGTGCACAAACATGGGATGATGCATGACCATTTAATTGATGCATAGAAATAAACTAGTTGACAAGATAGAAACAGGATTAAATGGACCCACATGCAATTTGAGTTGCACCTGAAAAGCCCATGAATTATGGTTGAATTAATTGTTTTACAACTAATCAAATTGTGTAAGTGAATTAGCATGATGCATGGATGAGGAAAACAGCAAAATAACAACAATAGAAGCAATTGGAAATAAGGTTGACCAAGTTTGGAAATTTGTTTATTAAGTTATGGAATTTTGGTTCCTTAAAGGTGTCACACAAGCATTTGTTGTTTTCACCACTTTTAATTGTTAAAAATAGATAACAAAGGTTATATTTGAAAAGAACACACAATTTTAGATGGAATGCATGTTTCACTTGTTGAAAAAGGATTTCAAATAAATTATTTAGGAATTAAACAAGTTTAAGCAAGAATTAAATGAATTTAATTCAAACATGAACTTATTTGAATTTTTATTTGTGCAAAACATTGAGTGAAGTTCATATTTGAAAATTTTATGCTTTTATGGTTTGAAAACATATTTTATATATCCCAAAAGAATTTGTTTTGATCAAGTTATAAATTTAGCAATATTAAATGAATTAAATAAGATTTAAATTATTTAACCAAGTTTAATTATTCAAATCATGAGACAAATTTTATATTTGGAAAGGTGGTTTAATTTTGCATGGAAAACATATTTTATTTGTTGAAATTGGATTTAAAATGAGCAAGTTATTATTTTGGCAATTTTAAATGCAATAATTAAGAAACAGTTGTTTTCAGCAATTTAAATTATTCAAAACAGCAAACAAAATTTATATTTGGAAAGTACATGAAAAGTTGATTGGAAAACATATTTAGTTTGTGGAATTTGGAATTTTTATGACCAAGTTGTGATTTTTGCAAAATTAATTGAATTACACAAGAATTTAAATATTGCACCAAGTTAAAATATTCAAAACAGTAAACAAATTTTATATTTGGATAGACAATTCAATTTGGTACAGAAAACATATTAAAAATGTTGAATTTGGAGTTGGGATGAATTACTTATGCATTTTACAAGATTTGGTGCAAATCTGCCATTTTTAACTTATTAGGGACTAGAAAAATAAATTGCAGGGATTTAGAAAGAATTATACAGGGACTTGGTTGTGATTTGGGGGAAGTTCTGTACCAAAACAAAGGAAGTAAAAAGATTGGGTTTTTGGTGGGCGGGGGGGATCGAACCCCTGACATGCTGCTGTGAGCAAAGGGACAGGAACCAGTGGGCTGCTGGTCTGTTTTGTGATAGAAGGGGAAATCGGGGTGGATATTGTTCAGAAACTGCCCTGAATCTAAATAGGAAAAATAGACAGAAAAGGTGGGGGCTTGGGGACTCGACCTTGGGACCTTCCGCTGCGCGCGCTGGTTCCCCTACCACTGCGGTGGTGACTGACTTGTGATAGCTACGGGAACGAGGGGGTATGAGGTGTGGCTCGGGCGGTTTTCTGAATTTTATTCAGTTCGCGTACGTAACAGAGAAGAGCGGGCAGCGATGGCAGCGCTCGGCTGCTGCTGCTCGCCGGAGAGGAGGCGCTGTGGGGGGGCTGCTGCGAGGTGGTGGGTGGTGACCTAGAGGGGTAGGAAGAGGGAGGAGAGAAGAGGGAAGGCGAGGTGGCTCACCTCGAGTACAGAGGAGGTGCAGCGATGGTGGCGGTGCAGGTGGTCGCCGGCGGCGTGACATGGACGGCGGCGGCGCCTCGCTGGGTCCCCGTGGCCGCCGAGGGGACGAGGAGAGAGAGGGTGGACCGGCGTTTCCATTCACGGCCTCGCCCTGGCCGGGGAAGGACCCGAACGCCGGCGATCGCCGGGGCAAAAGGAGGTAATTTTCGGTTCAGTTTGTGGTGTACATGTACAAATACAGAGCAGAGGGGAGAGAGGTGGGAGGAAGAAGATGGCGGTGCTAGCATGGGAGATGGGGCTTCTAGGGCGAGCAGAGGGGGAGGAGGCCAGTTTTATGGAGAGGTGGAGCTCGGTACGGCAGGGCATCGAGAAGGGGTGGGAAGGATCTCACGGTGGGGAATTGGTCGTACAGGAGGATGACGTCGAGGTGGAAGAAAGGGTAACGGGCTGACAGGCAAAGTGGGCTTGGGGGGAGAGTTGGGCCTCTCTCTCTCCCCTGCTAGCTTTTAAAGTTTTTGTTCTATTTTTTTTTTGCTGAAAACGAATTGGAAGAAAAAGGTGGCTTTTAGGTTAGTAATTTTTTTAGAAAAATTAGGTTAAGCCAATTAGGTTACTAGAAAACAAATGCCAAGTTTGGTTTTCAAAAACATTTGAGTTTTGGTGTTGTTTGAATTTTGGAGGGTATTTGATTGAATTTTATGATTAATTGGTTATTGATACAATATTTTAAAATAGGGTGATCAATGAGTTTATTTGGAAACAAAAGAGCATATTTGTTTTGGTAATTTCATAATTTTCAAATTAGGTGCTGTTTGATGTTTTGATTTGAATTTGAAAACAATTTGGGAATTATTTAATTGAAATAAAGGCACCATTTTATTAGTTGATTCCTTATGGAATAAAATGAAAACAATTGGTTGTTTTTACTTGAGATTTGTATTTAAAAGGTTGTAACAGAGCAAGTATGAAAACAAAGCATTTGAAATTGTTTGAGTTTCATTGTGAAAACAATTAAGAACAGATGCAAAACAAATAGTAAACAATGCAAACAAGGGAGTAAAATGATGACATGATGCAATACTTGAATTAAACAAGAAACAAAACATTCTATGGGGTAGTTTTCATACTTGGGATGTTACATTGGAGGAAATAGGAATGTCATCGATGGGCTCGACAACACGCTTATCTGGATACTCCAAGCAGAGGGACTTCATATGATATATGAATGAGGCAATGTATTGGCCAGACTAAAGGACATGAAGGTGTACCCGGCAAAACACCATGAGTAGAAGCACCATTAAGATAGTCCTTGAATCTGGACTTGATCTGACGATAGCCCAAATCAAATCAAGGTAGAATGATAGCATGTCCACAGAGGAGATACTATCCTGCTTCCATAGGATGAGAACTAGACATCCCATTGCAAAGGAACAAGTTAGGCAAAGCCATTGTCTTTGAACTCTCCAAGTTATTGTTTAAGCTCAACCGACTAGTCCAGGATACCCAACAGAGTTCTTGGAGAAAGGAGTAGTTCAAATACCCCTTGTGTAGACATCACGGTCAGGTAAACCTGGCGATACTTCTAAAAAGACAACCAGAATATCACAACCCATCGGCATGTCTTGGAGTTCGAAAGAGACCTTGCTTTTCAAAGCAACCGATATGAACATGACAGCTTCGACATGAACCTAACTCTCTTACCAAGAACGTGCACCGAAATGAACGGATTTGGTAACACAGTCAACTTCAAATAGAGGCTGGGTGACCAGTAGTGCTAAGAAGGATACAGATGTTTCTTAGATTTTTTAAAGCAATAGGAATTGCTAAGAATACTGTTGGGGGGGGAGGATAATAACCCGGCAGGCCCATATAGGGGGATAAGGACTCGGATGGAGGAAGCTGGGTGAAGACCTCGCCAATGAGACGATGGGCCAGATATCACTTATGGGCTAGAGTTTGTGCCTGTAATCCGGCTCAAGGAAAGAAAGGTTCTAGAAGACCCGAAAGGCGGTGCAAACCACAGAGTCCAAGACTTGGAGGACACGAAGAGTAGTTTAGGGTTACGTGCAGACCCCGAGTAGGACTCTGTTCGTATCTTGTAAGGAAAGCCAGGAAGCCGTGTGTTATATAAACCGGTCCTTATGGCATAGACAGTAGATTTGAGAGAGAACCCTAGATTGGAGATATACGAGAGCAAGTACTTGTAACCCTAGATTTGGAGTCTCGGCGCCATTGCAGTCCGAGCCTCTAGATCGATAACCAATAGGATCCTAGCTGGAAGTATGCTATTATCTCGAATGGAGAGGCTGAACCAGGATAAATCTTGTGTCCGATCTGAGCTAAACCCTCTCCCAAACACCAAAGTCGATTTACCCCAACCGAAGTTACCTCCGGTAACGTCTGCCGTGACTTTCCCACGACATTTGGCACCCACCGTGGGGCCTACGTCCAAAGGTGTTTACATTAGGGGAGAAGCTCTGGAAAGCATGAAGAACTTCGTTTTCGGCGAGATCATCACCAACCCTGAAGGAGAGAAGATCGTCGACGATTTTGGCTGGGGGCCAGAGTCGGACCAGCTGGAAACCGGATCTGTCGTCACGATCGGCCGCGTCAACGTCTTCGTTGGTATGGTACGTACGTATGGTTTAATTTCTGGCAAGCGCAATGATTTCCGCAACAAGCGCAGGGGCGACCGGATTGATACTCGGTATGATCTCGAGGAGGTGAATGCTGTGACCACAGCTGCTGGGAGCAGCCAGAGGCAAAAAACTGCTGGAGCCCAGTACGGGAAAAACCAGAATCAGGGCCAAGGCATGAAGAAACCATACAGTGCTTCCCAGCAGGGTAGCGGCAACTCGGGTCCTGCCCCAAACTTCATCTTCACGGAGATGAAGGATGGTCCGTGCAGCTTCCACACTCGGCATCCTGCCAGGCCTGCCAATCACACTACTCGGCAATGCAGTTGGTGGGAACAGATCAAGAACGAGGGCTTGCCTCCTCCTCCTCCTCTGCCAGCAGCGAATGCCAATGTGCAGCCAGCTCGGGCACCCGCTCCTCGGCCTGCCGCGTTCCCTAGAAGAGAAAATGTCAACCAGGTGGCTTTAGGTGCCAACCGCTACTTCAACAACGACCGCTACCGCAACAACAACAACAACGACCGTAACTACAACAACAACTACTACACCCGCAACAACAACAGAGGTAACAACCACAACGGCAACAATGGTGGTGGAGACCGCAACCAGTACCAAGAGCACCACGAGAGCTACATGATCTTCATCACCGAGCCAGTCGACAAGCAGTCGTAGCACAGGCGTGCGATGGAGGTAAACGCCGTCATCCCGGCAGTGCCTAACTATCTGCGCTGGTGCGACCAGGAGGTGACTTGGTCCAAGGCTGATCACCCCAAGGTGATGCCCAACCCGGGTAGCTATGCTTTGGTGCTGGATCCCACTTTTCTGGGACCCGAGAAGAATGTCCGTTTCAGCAAGGTGCTGATCAACAACGGCAGCAGCATTAACATCTTGTATCTCGATACATTGAAGAAGCTCGGCCATGGCGAGAACATGCTGTTGCCCAGCAAGACCACATTCCATGGAATTGTGCTGGGGGTATCTTGTGCTCCAATCGGCCGCATCTGGCTGGATGTCCTATTCGGCACCAGGGAAAACTGCCGCACCGAGTACGTTCGGTTCGAGGTGGTTGATCTTCAGAGCCCCTACCACGCTCTTCTCGGTAGGCCTGCACTCACCAAGTTCATGGCTTCTACCCATGCTGCCTATCTCAAGATGAAGATCCCTGGTCCTAATGGAGTGATCACCATCTCGGGTGACTACAAGAGGTCTTTGGAGTGTGCCTCTGCTGGTTCCCAGCTAGCGGAATCCATGGTCATTGCTGCCGAGAAGAAGAAGATGTACGAGGTGGTGGCGATGGCGCAAGCAGCGCAAGGTGGTGCGCCCGGCATGCCGAGTTCCCAGTACGGGACTACATTCCAGGCGTCCCAGGAAACGAAGAAAGTCCAGGTTGACCCTGAGTTCCCAGACCGTGTTGCCATCATTGGCACCAGGTTGGGAGAGAAATAGGAAAGCGAGCTCATCCACTTCCTCCATGAGAATCGGGACGTGTTCGCCTGGTCCAATGAGGATTTACCAGGTATCCCGAGGGAGTTGGTTGAGCACTCGCTACATGTGCGGCATGATGCCAAGCCGGTGAAGCAGGCGATGCACCGCTTTGGCGATGAGAGAAGGAAGGCCATTGGTGACCAGATCACCAAGTTGCTGATAAGCAACTTCATCATGGAGGTTTTGCATCCTGACTGGCTAGCCAACCCGGTGATGGTTGAGAAGAAGAAGGAGGACCCCAAGGCGGATAGCGCATGGCGCATGTGCGACTACACCGACCTGAACAAGGTCTGCCCCAAAGATCCCTTTCCGCTACCCCGCATAGATCAGGTGATCAATTCTACTGCTGGTTGTGAGCTTTTGTCTTTCATAGATGCCTACTCTGGTTTCCATCAGATAGCTCTCAACCCATCGGATCAAATAAAGACTGCTTTCATTACCCCGTACGGGGCTTATTGCTATCGTGTCATGTGCTTTGGGTTGCGGAATGCGGGGGCTACCTATCAGAGATGCATGCAGAAATGCTTGCATGATCAAATTGGCAAAAATGTGCAGGTGTACGTAGATGACATTGTCATCAAAACGAATAAAACACATACTCTGCTTAGTGACATTGAGGAAACATTTGCCAACTTGCGCAAGTACAAGATGAAGCTGAATCCGACTAAATGCACCTCTGGCGTCCCGGCTGGCAAGCTACTCGGCTTCTTGGTATCCAGTCGGGGCATTGGGGCCAATCCTTCAAAGATAAAAGCTATTGAGAGCATGTCTTTGCCGAGATCCCTGAAGGATGTGCAAAAATTCACTGGTTGCTTGGCTTCTCTGAGCCGCTTCCTGGGTAGAATGGGCGAGAAGGCCTTGCCTCTGTATCAGTTGATGAAGAAAAATGACAAGTTTGTCTGGACACCGCAAGCTGATGTGGCATTCAAGGAGCTGAAGGACATGCTGGGTAGCGCTCCAATCTTGGCTAGCCCGCTACCCAAAGAGCCAATGTTGCTGTACATTGCTGCGACTAACCGAGTAGTCAGCGTGGTGATTGTGGTGGAGAGAGAAGAAGAAGGCAAGACTGGGCAGCGGCCTGTATATTATCTCAGTGAGGTGATGTCCAGCTCCAAGCAGAACTACCCTCACTACCAGAAGATGACCTACGGCGTGTACCTGGGCGCCAAGAAGCTGAAGCACTATTTCCAAGAGCATCCCATCACTGTGGTGAGTTCTGCTCCCATCTCGGACATCATGGGCAACAAGGAAGCAAGTGTCAGAGTAGCCAAGTGGGCAATAGAGCTGGCCGCGTACGCTCCCGCGTATGCGAGAAGAGAAGCCATCAAGTCTCAAATTCTCGCGGATTTTCTAGTGGATTGGGCTGAGGTGCAGTATGAGCCTCCTACTCCGGTATCCAACTACTGGAGGATGCATTTTGATGGTTCCAAGGTGAAGGAAGGCTTGGGTGCTGGCGTGGTGCTCACGTCACCCAAGCGAGATCAACTCAAGTACGTGCTGCAAATCCACTTCAAGGCATCCAACAATGTGGCAGAGTACGAGGCCGTGGTACATGGCTTGAAGGTGGCCAATGAAGTTGGCGTGCAGCGCATCATATGCTATGGCGACTCGGATCTCGTGGTGCAGCAAGTTTCGGGTACTTGGGATGCTCTGGATGCCAACATGGCTTCATATCGGTTCCTGGTGCAAACCATGACTGGATTCTTTGAAGGATGCGAGTTCCAACACATACACCGAGCAGAGAATGGGGCAGCTGATGAACTGTCCAAGTTGGGGTCTTCTCGGCAATACATCCCGGCTGGGATTGCCTTGGAGCATTTGAGGAAGCCATCTATCAAGCCATCCCCCAACTCGGAATCCATATTTGTTCCTTCTCTACCTGGTGAAGAAGCTGTCCCAATGGAGATTGACTGGGAGGCTGCAAAGGAGAACCTGGGGACTGCCGTCTCCATCCCGGGGACTGGCGCCTACAACCCGGGGACTGTCCATTCTTACTCGGGGACTGCCCCTCCTAACTCGGGGACTGTCGCATTCATAGAGGGAGTTCTCGCTGCGTGCACAAGGTCTCGGGGACTCATCCCCGCCCCAGAAGAAGAAGAAGTGGTGGCTGATCCAATGGAAGTGGACGAACCAGTGTTTCCCATCCGGGAGACACCGAGTTGGGCTTTGCCCATATTGTCCTTTCTAAAAGACGACACCTTGCCGAGTGATGAGGTTACCTCGAGGCAAATTCAGAGAAGGTCCAAGGGCTACACGATCTCAGAGATGTGCTGCATAGAAGAAGTCCTACTGGTGTGCTGCCGCACTGTGTAGAGCCAGAAGATGGAGAAGAAATACTGGTGGAGATGCACCAAGGAGAATGCGGGCATCATGCCTCTTCTCGGGCTCTGGTCAACAAGGCTTTTCGGCATGGCTTCTTTTGGCTCACTGCCTTGAAGCAAGCTGAAGATATTGTGAGAAAGTGCAATGGTTGCCAAAGATTCGCAAGTAAGATTCATATGCCAGCTTCCGAGTTGAAGACCATTCCGATTACTTGGCCATTTTTTGTTTGGTGCTTGGATATGGTGGGTCCTTTCAAGCCGGCTAGAGGCAACATGACTCACATTCTGGTCATGGTGGACAAGTTCACGAAGTGGATCGAGGTAAAACCTATTCGGAAGTGTGATGGAGCCACTGCTGTGAGTTTCCTAAAGGATGTGATCCTGAGGTATGGCTACCCGCACAGCATTATCACGGACAATGGCACAAACTTTGCTGAAGGAAGGTTTGCGAGGTTCTGCAGAGATAAGCGCATTCGGCTAGATGTTGCATCTGTTGCGCATCCCGCCTCCAATGGGCAAGTGGAAAGAGCAAATGGCATGGTGCTATCAGGCATAAAGCCAAGGCTGATTGAGCCGCTGCTGAAAACACCTGGGTGTTGGCTAGACGAGTTGCCAGCGGTGTTGTGGAGTCTAAGGACTACCCCTAACCGGTCAACTGGCTACACGCCATTCTTTCTGGTTTATGGAGCTGAGGCCGTGTTGCCTACTGACCTAGAGCATGACTCGCCCCATGTAACGCTCTACACGGAGGCAGAGGCTAGAGAAGCTCGAGAAAATGACGTTGACCTGCTGGAAGAAGCAAGAGAGCTAACTCTGTCACGTTCAGCTGTTTATCAGCAAAACTTGAGGCGTTATCATAGCCGGAAAGTGAACCCAAGGGTTTTCCGAGAAGGAGACATGGTGCTTAGGCTCGTGCAGCGCACAGCCGGGATGCACAAGCTATCTCCTCCGTGGGAAGGGCCGTTCATTGTGAGCAAGGTTCTACACAATGATGCCTATTATCTTGTTGACGCACAGCCATTCCAGAAGAACAGGCCGGATAGAGCAGGAGAAGAATCCAAGCGCCCTTGGAATGTAGCTCTACTCCGCCGTTTTCATTCGTGAGCAAATTATGTATGTACTCTCTTATCCGAGTTAAACTTCTATTCGGCAATATGAAATTGAACTCGGGGACTGCCCTCGTCCAAACTGTTCCTTGTGTTTACTCTGCTTTACTTTGTCTAATCGGTTGAACCACTTAGAATTTCAACCGGATGGGGCCGCCACATGCGTTCAATCGGATGGGGAAGAGTCGGTAGGCACGACAGAACTGGAGAGAGCACCCACCACGAAGAGGGAACAGCCGGAGGAGCCGGCATGGACCCCGCGTGGCCGGGTCACTAAGGATGATGATACCGAATCTGTCCTGCACCCGCTCGAAGATCGGTATGAAGAAGATAGCTGCGAGGAAGAAGAATATGAATCTTTACCAGGCATTGCACGCTGAGTTGCGGTCTACACAGCCCCTGCGATAAATCTAAATCAGGGTGATGTGTCAGTAGCCGCGGCTGGTGCGGCGCAAGCGCTGGCCCAACAACAGACTCGATTAATGGAAACCCGGCTGGAGCCCGGGTCGATGGCGAAACAGGCGAAACTGCTCATCACAGGAACATGTTTGGGTTTAGGCCGAACAGAACAGCTGGTGCGGGAACGTCACATCCACCAAATCCGGCTCTGTTCAGTAATAACTTAATCTTGGATCCCACAGTGTTAGCAATGGTGATAACCCCGGAGAACGCGGCGGCCCGGGCCAGACACCTGGATATGGCCCGCCGAGCGTTGGAACAACAGAGGAGAGATGTAGAGGCCGAGAAATTACAGATGGCCGCGCGTCAACGTCAGTTGGATGAGTTAGAGGATCGTATACAGGCACAAACGACTAGATCATATAATCAGAGGCACCAGACGAGACTGCCTGCAACAGGCGGAGCCCTGCAACCGGCCGCGTTATTCATTACGCCTCAAGACCAGCAAATCCCAATCGTGAATCAAGGAACTGGGTATGCAGGAGCAGCGCTTGGAGGACAACCGGCTAACGTGCCGACCGTGTCACATGTGCTACCTATTGGGGTGGCCGGGGGCAATGCTGTGCAACCACCACCATCACGATTTGACACCCCGCCGGGTCACTTCAATAACCCTATGGACAACGTGTATGCCGCAACTTTAGCGCTCGACCGTATTCCGCTGGGAGAGTCGCCTCAAGCAATAGAAACCCGACGGGCTATAGAGATGTTATGCACCGCGGTGGCTCAACAAGCAAATTACCCGGACAACATGAGCGGCATGCACGGGACGCCGTATATCAGTCGGCAGGAAGGTAATACGAGGAACATTCAGTCGAGGTCAGCATGACGGAGGGCAGAGCAGCAGCAAATGCCGCCTCCTCCGCTTAGACCGGCCGCCCCAGCGGTCTCAGCGGCACATGCTATTGTGGATAGTTCCCGGGAAAGGCGTGCGGCCGGGTATGTAGTACGAGGTCCAGAAGTTGGCGCGCCTCCCGCCGCAACAGCCGAGGTTTCACACGTTTCAAGAGTAAGGCCGGTGTTGACGAACTTAGCCGGACCAAAATGCTTATCATACGCTATCAGGGCCGAGCCTTACCCGGACAAGTTCAAAGAGCCTGGTAAAGTCGTCAACTATGAGCCGACCATGGATCCTGAGACCTGGTTAAGCAGCTATGAGATGGCCATGTCTATTTGCAACGCTTCAGAAAAGCTCCAAGCCAAATTCATGTATCTCATGATGTCTGAAGGAGCAGCCAAACTATGGTTCAATAACCTGCATGAGAAGTCTATCAGTTCATGGAGAGATCTCAAGTCGGCTTTCCTCAAGCATTTTCATGGAACTTGCAGGAAATTATACACGATTGACGACTTGGATCGGTGTGTACAGAGAAAGGGAGAGTCGGCACGCAGCTGGGTGCGCCGAGTCATGGAGATACTCCACTCTTGCACTGATATTCAACCAAAGGACGCGAAACAAGCTATGGCAAAGACATGCAGATATACGCCCTTGGTGCAAATGTTGGTACGCATGAAATCCAGTAGGCATGTTTCAGAAATTACTATGGGGGAGTTGATGGACGCGTGCAACAAGCATGCCTCCACCGACACCACAGAAGAAGATATTGAGGACAAGAAGGGAAAGGCTAATGTGAGCAGCAATGGAAGAGCCGGTAATGGGGCAACACCGAATAACAATGGAGGTAACAATGGTGGCAATGGAAACAACCAGCATAAACGTCCGTATGAGGGGGGCTCTGAGTTAGTCGCCAATACTGAGGCCGGGTTTGCAAGGCCCAGAGCGTACGAAAACTTTAACGGAGGAAACTTCAACGGAGGAGGCAATTATCAAGGGCCACCGCGGCCGATTAACCATATTGAAGCCTTCAAGATGCCTTGCCCGTGCCATAGTAGGAATGGCAGGCCGGCTAACCATTCATTGGAGCAATGCGTGGATTTACAAAGATGGAAAAATGAGGGAATAAAGAAGGCGCTGCAAGGTGCAGGCCGGGGAGGAGGGCCGGGTCTGGGTGGAAACTAGGGCAACGGCCCATCCCCCGCAGGAAACGCAGGAGCTAGCAACCCGGGTAATAACTAGGGTGGCGCAGGGGGTTTTCAGAGTAACCCAAAGCAGCTAGGACAGTATCATGTTCACACCACTGAGACCACCAATAGGGAAAGGAAGATACTCAAAAGAGCCGTAAACTTGGTTTCTTCGGGTGTCCCAAAATACCTGAGATGGGCAGATCAAGAAGTAACATGGAGTAGAACGGATCACCCGGAAGCAATAGAACATCCGGGTCTGCTAGCTTTGGTAGTAGCGCCGCAGGTCAATGGCTATGAGTTAAAGAAGGTTCTGATGGATGGTGGGAGCAGTATTAATATCCTATACTGGGAGACCTTTTTACGTATGGGGCTCAAGGAGTTTCTTTTGGCTTACGGCTCTAGCAGATGCAGAACGCTTGGTGGCAAGATGTGATGGATGTCAGAGGTATGCTCGGCAAACCCATGTGCCGGCTATGGACCTACGGACAATTCCATTGACTTGGCCGTTTGCTGTTTGGGGTATGGATATGGTCGTCCCTTTCCACATGTCCCCGTGCAAAAAGACTCATTTACTAGTGGCCGTTGATAAGTTCACAAAGTGGGTCGAGGTCATGCCAGTTACGAACTGTGAAGCGGCCACAGCTGTGCAATTCTTGAAGAAAATCATATATCGGTTTGGATACCCCCACAACATAATCACAGACAATGGAACCAATATGTCCTTAGGAGAGATGGAGAAGTTCTGTGGAAACAATGGCATTCTACTTGATGTAGCCTCGGTGGCCCATCCACAAGCCAATGGTCAGGTGGAGAGAGCAAACCAAGAGCTACTTTGTGGGTTAAAACCACGATTACGAGTCCCGTGTCTCAGAGCTGCTGGAGCATGGGTTGAGGAGTTACCCTCTGTGGTTTGGGGAATCAATACTACACCTAACAGGTCTACTCAGATGACCCCGTTTTTTATGGTTTATGGTGCAGAGGCGGTTCTCCCAAGCGATATTATCCATGACTCGCCAGGAGTGACGACCTATGTTGAGGTAGAGAACGAGAAGGCCCGGCAAGACGCTATGGACATGTTAGAAGATCACAAGGAACAAGCCTCGGAGAGATCCACAATATATCAGCAGGATTTACAGCGATATCATACCCGTCGGGTCAAGACACGTGTTTTTTAAGAAGGAGACTTGGTGCTGCGTTTGGTGCAATCCAAAGAGGGAAAACACAAGTTATCTCCCCCATGGGAGGTTCCATTCATTATAAGCCGGAATCTACACAATGGATCGTATTACCTGGTGGATGCAAGGGAAGAGTCGTACTATGTGAATGACACTGCTCATTCCACCTTCTCCATGCAAGAGCGTGAACGAGCATGGAACGTGGCCCAGCTGCGTCCTTACTATACTTAGCATAGACTCGGTTTGAAAATTGTATTCCACGATGTAACAGGCAGCAGGTTTCAGACGTGCTCTTTTTCTACCCAGGGTACCTACGGGGACTGGAAGGTTTTTAATGAGGCGGCCCGCTGACCTAACCTTTTCATATCAATAAAGAAATGGTTAAACCAACAAAAAAAATAAAGAAATGGTTAAATCATAATAATTACTATGTTCCTTAAATTTCGTCAGTTTCTTGCATATTTTTCTATAATTGATTATGCTTTGTGTTTGCTAGTGTGTTGTTTTAATCAAATATGTTCCCCGATAGCAAGGCGTATGATTTAGTGGGTCTAAATTAGCGCATCTTTTCCTTTTTAGTCTTCAAACTATCTGTAAGCCGGTAGAGCAGAAAGCCTACTGTTGCGTAGTACACATATGTAGGTCTTGGGGTCTGATTGCTTGAATAGCACAGTTGTATACTCAGACCCGGCCACGATGCATCTAGGTTGTGAGGACTGATTACTCGCAATAAGTACAGTTGCAATCTCATAACCCGGACAATAGAGCCAAATTGTTTCTTGACCTCTTTGGTTTAAGCTCGATGTGACTCGCAACAAAATAGTGTGTTTGCTAACCTATAAATCCAATCAGTCATGATGCCCATTGGGACTTGCCTGACCCTGTTTTTGTTAGAGTTTTAGCAACACTGAAAATCCATGCGAAAGTCGGCTTATAGCTTAAGAAGGGTCAAAAGGGTCATCTAAACCATAAGTTATACAGAGTACATGCGACAGCCGGAAACTCATTAATATTACACATAACTTCAAAACGTACAAACGTACATAGATATCAAAAATTTATAAGGGGTGATGTTGCGCAGATTAAGCCTTCACCTTCATGTTAATAAAAGTTTGGGACTTGGTGACTTGAGAAAATAAATTTTCTCAAGCCAAGAATCCTCAGACCCAGAGTCCGGGTCTTGGTGACTTGTGAGTAAAAATTTTCACAATCCTAATACTAAGACTCAGCATCTTTATGACAAAGCATATAATAGCAAAATTATGAAAAAATAGGTCTGCATATCAAAGCGACAACCGGAAGGGTCATCGAAACCACATAAGTTTAAGGTATTACAATCCTTAGAAAGAATATCAAAAAGTGCACAGACGCACTATCAAATAGCAGTGTTTAAAAGGCATATTACAATGCCCATGGGCTGAATAATTGCTTACTGATGAGGGAGTAGCATTACTCGGTTGCTGCAGCTGAGTCATCCCGCGTGGTCTTGGCGGCCGGGTCTTCAGTGTTCTCCTCTGATACTTTCTCCGTTTCAATGTCCGGGTCACCCGTGGAGGGAGCCCGAGCTGGAGGAGGAACTACCGGGGTCGATGAAGTTGGCACAGTACCGGCCTTTTCCTTAGCAAGCTCCTCCGAAGCGAGATACCATGTCAAAGGGCTTGGGTGCATTGAAGTGAGCCGGCTTATCCTCATCATTATACGGCGCGGTAAGCTTGTTCAAGTCAAGATTCTCAGCGATCAGGCTAGCCGAGTGTCGAATCTGGGTGTTGATGGCCTTGAGATCTTTGCCAGAGAATCTGGTACCATCAGTCTTGAACTCCGGAAACCCGTCAACAAGCTTTGTCGGCTCAATCTTGGGATAGTAGGCCTTAGCCAAGGCAAGGCCGCGTATCACACCAACCCGGCATGCTGAGAGCTTGCAGGCATCAATCCAGGCTGGGACGGTCGAGTATGCTTCAAGCATTTGTGTTACGCCAGTGTAGTCACCGGCCAACTTCACAACTTCAAGTGTAAATTTGTTTTCCCTGCCTCGAATTGCCGGATGACATTCTTGAGTATCCTGAGCTTTTGGAGGTCGTCCTGCTCGCCAGCAACTTCATTCGGACCTACAATACAAAAAGGGGAGTAAGATAGTGATCCAGGCCAAAACCTCGTAAAATTGGGAAATCCGATTAACACAAAGTAATAGTCCAAAAAGAGTTGTGCCTTACCTATGACCGAGTCATAGGTCTTGGTTATGAAAGTAGAGAGTTTCGGGATGAACTCTTCAGCGTTACGGAGTTTCTTCTTCTGTTTCTTGCATTGTTTGGAGAGATCCTTGAGATTTGCCTCCAGTTCCTCACGGAGTTTCACCTCAGCTTGTAGGAGTTCATTTGTTTTAGCAAGTACTTCATCAATACGAGCTACATAAGCCTGAAGATGGCAAAGCAATATCAGTCGACAAAGCAATATCAGTCGGCAATGCGCAGATAAAAGAAAAAAGAAGAAAGTTCTACCGGTTCTCAATTGTATTTACAAGTACCGAGTGACTGTGGACAGTTTACTCGGATCTTGGGGACTAGGATAAGTATATAAGTAACATTACTTAAACAAACCTGGTGCTCAGCTGCCAAAGACTCGACAATCTCGTCTTCAGTTGCTTTCAAGGAGCGATACTCCTTCAGCAGCTTTTCAAACTCTGGGTCACTAAGAGTTGTCCTGGAGGAGCTAGCGTCCCGGTCAGCCGGTTGTGGTATTGCCTTCTGCTCCCCCGCGTCAAATTTGGCGGCGGCGGTCTGAGGAGTAGCAGCGGCCTTTTGTGTCCCAAGGTATTCAACCTCGGGATCAGTCTGCTGAGGGGCGAGAGGAGAAGACTTGGCTCCTAGGTTGGCCGCATCAGCCGGCTCTTGCTCTTCAACGGGCGGTGGATTAGCACCGCTTTCCGGGTCAACCGCCATCGAGTCGTCGATGGGGGTTTCAACCGGATCGCTGAGCGTGACCTTGACTCCGAGGAAAGAAAAACAATGTGTTAGTGGTTGATAAAGGTGAAACATGCAAAGTATTATGGATATAGTTTAGCAAGTTATGAAATTTACCCGGTATTCACGACAAAATCGCTCGGGAGATCGTTGCTTGACCCGGAAGACACTGATAGAGAATTGGAGATTGAGACTAGGAGTTTTCCGGCTAAAGGGGTGACTCGGAGTTGGATATTTTCGAGGAATATAATTGCGATAAGATGAAGGAGTACCGGCTCGGCGTGAGGGCGACTGAAGAGAAATTCCGGGGTTGAGGGGCTCGTCACCCGGTGAAGACCGAGTTGCCCGTCGCTTGGGTGGAGGAGATGCGACCTTCTGAGATGATATAGTGGTTAGATATTCATTAAGTTTGCACATACCAGCATATGAGTACGGATCTGTGGTCATGGAGGAGTATGGCACCTTGAACGAGACCCCCTGGGTTTCCTTTTCTTGCTTAACCCGGCTTCAGGTTGCTCGGGTTCGCACTCTTCAGATTCAGAGTCGGCCTTGTCAGCCGGTGCTGGTGATCGTGGCGTATTGTCAGGAATGAAGGTGGGAGGAGAATCTCGGTCTAGTAAGTCGACAAAATATTTGTTTAGTAACTCGGAATCACCTTCTTCGCTGTCACTCGGCTCTTCGTCTTCCGAGTTTTCAGAGGGAGGAGAGGTTACAATCTTCCACCAGTCATCAGATTCCTGAGTAAAGATCACCAAAGATAAAAGTGAGTATACGCATGCTTGGAAAATTAACCGGTAAAGAGGAGGTTAGTCGGTTCTTACTGGTGGAGCCGGGTTTCTGCGAGTGAAGGGGGAGAGTCCAGAAATGCTCTTGATAACCTCCACCTTCTCAGCCAGAAAATTCTTCATGGCCTTGTTGACATCAGCAGCCGGGTATGACTTCTCCGAGTATCGGAGAGAGTCGGTCAAGTGGCCCGAGTATTCGCAAAGAAGTTTCTTGCGAATAATATTGGGCTGGATCCTACAACTGATCCAGGTCTTGATCAAATTTAACCCACAAAGACCATGGGCTGCTAAGACAGATAGTTTATGAAGGAGGGGTTGGATGGCCTGTCTATCGGCCTCTGGAGCAAAGGCGCTTAAATTGTCGGAAAGAGAAAGGGTTTCAACAGAAAACCCGGCAGAGGCTTTTCGCCAGGTGTGGAAGTTTCTTTTCAATAAAAGAAAGTTTTTTGCCAGTGCTTCACGTGGGAGTGAAGGTTGAGGGTCGGCATCAAAGATTTTTTCCGTCTCTGGATGGCCACGCCTCCACAGACAAGGAGGGGTCCATCCGTGTTTTCGCGGCAAGGCTTGCATTGGAAAAGTTCAAGGAACAAAGCAAGATTGGAGGCGATGCAGAGGTAAGATTCCCAAAGGACGATAAAATGGCAAATCTTGAGAATCGAATTTGGGCCTATGTCAAAGACCCGGAGCTTATAGTGGTGAAGAACTTCACGAAAGAAAGGATGACCCGGGGGACGAAAACCCCGGGTCACGTGCTCGAGAAAGACGATAATTTCACCTCGTTTAGGCGAAGGCCGACTCTCCTCTTCAGGAGCCCTCCATGTGATTTCCGATTGAGGAGGGAGAACGCGAGACTCGGCCAGCTCTTCTAGTTTCTCGAGTGTGACAGTCGACCTGGCCCAGTTGGCTGAGATGGTCTGACTCGTCTTTTGCTTCAAAGCCGTGGCCTTGCCCTTAGACTTGGGAGCGGCCTTGGGAGCCATGGACAAAGATCTAGAGAAGAACGGAAAGAAGAAATAAAATGAGAAAGGAAACGAAAGCGATGAACGCGAAGAACACAAGTTCCAGATCTAGAAATGGAAACTTAGATCTACAGGAGCTTACCAGGAACCGGCGACGGAAGAGGAGCTCGTTGGGCGCGGCGCGGCGGCGCGGTTCGGCGGGCCGGTTCTCGTGGGAGACGGCGGCTTGCGCGTGAAGGACGGCGTCCGAGCTTCGAGCTTGGGCCTTGAGCTCCAACGGGGCGCCTAGAGGTTGAAGACAAAGTGGAATGGGTGAGGCATTTGTGATTAGGGTTTTCCATGGGCCCCTGTATTTATAGGCGCGGTGAAAACCCTAGAGCGCAAACGGTAAATTGGAGAAAATCACGGAATGAGATACTCGGCCCTTTGATTACAGAAACAAAATCTTGGGAGTTATTTTCATGCAGCCGAGTTATAAATGACCGCCAAAAGAGCCGGTCTCGGGATTATTGCTTGGACTAGCTATGAAGAGCTGATTTGAGAATTGATATTCGGATTTGTATGATGATGGGGTTACTATATGGGCCGCCGAAAGAGCCGGCCTGGCTATAGTTAAAGCAATCTAACCCATAACACTATTGTATGTAAATATCTGTTGTTTTGCAGGGAATAGCATGCGCTTCGTGGTTGGCTCAAAGTTTGAAGCTACAAGAAAGGCGCGCCAACCAAGATGCCCAAGCTATTCTGGGGACTACTGTTGGGGGATAATAACCCGACAAGCCCATATAGGGGGATAAGAGGAAGCTGGGTGAAGACCTCGCCAATGAGACGATGGGCCGGATATCACTAATGGGCTAGAGGTTGCGCCTGTAATCCGGCTCAAGGAAAGTGAAGTTCTAGAAGACCCGAAAGGCGGTGCAAACCACGGAGTCCAAGACTTGGAGGACACGAAGAGTAGTTTAGGGTTACGTGCAGACCCCGAGTAGGACTCTGGCCATATCTTGTAAGGAAAGCAAGGAAACCGGGTGTTATATAAACCGGTCCTTATGGCATAGACAGTAGATTTGAGAGAGAACCCTAGATTGGAGATATACGAGAGCAAGTACTTGTAACACTAGATTTGGAGTCTCGGCGACATTGCAGTCCGAGCCTCTAGATCGATAACCAATAGGATCCTAGCTGGAAGTAAGCTATTATCTCGAATGGAGAGGCTGAACCAGGATAAATCTTGTGTCCGATCTGAGCTAAACCCTCTCCCAAACACCAAAGTCGATTTACACGAACCGAAGTTACCTCCGGTAACGTCTGCCGTGACTTTCCCACGACAAATACCTGATACACATCAATGCACACCCATCATACTCAAGAATTCAAGCTTGGAGGAAAGGGAAGTGAAGATGTGTAAGAGCATGACTTTATCAATAAGGCTATGAAACTCAACACAATCTCTTGATACAAAAGAGTGTGATACTCGAAGGTGGAACATAACAGAAGCTAATGAAACTTCTTTAATCTGCAGATTACAAAACTTTGACCTGGTCCTGAAGATGAACGAGGTACTGGAGTTTGTTTCTTCTTACATTCCAAGGTGGAATGTTCTGACGGAACACAGTAGTAAATGCACTGGAAGACTCGAACACACATATGCCACTTGGTTTCAAAATAACGGACGAAGATCTGAGGACAACTGGAAGATAAACTCATGCTCAGAAAAAATCCTAAGATCATGTTGATTGCACATCATAATACTCATTTGTAGAACCCATGCCAAGAGGAGAAGTATAGCTGAATCTAGAACGGAGATTTGGAGTTCATGATGACCACTCTTGTTGTGATCCCTTTTTGGTTCCAAAATAAAGCCTATGGCTGTTGGAGTAGAGATTACCTAGCCATCCTGAGGTAGAAAATGTTCCTCGGGGTCTAAAGAGACACAACTTGGATTAAAGGTCAGCATCCTGTACTGATGACGTGAGCATCACATGGTTATAAAACCACACAATTCAACCCACAGCAATTCAGCACATTCCGGGACCTTCAAGTCCGAGGGTTAAAACCGAAAGAAAGGAGTAACTACTATTTTAGTCCTTAAAGGACACTATGAATAGCAATCACGAAGTATCTTCCGGAAACCATACGTAGCTCCGTAAGTATTTGAGCAGAGGATAACATATACATTCGAGATGAAAAGGAAATATCGAGGTTTAGGATTTCAGGATTTAGAACAGTATAATGTGGAATCCACATAACTCTGAGAGACTAGGATGGAAAGGAAATCTCCCAGTTTAAGAGATAACGAAACCTGGAACACACACGACTCTAGAAACTTTAATACTAGGTCAACTTGGGTAAAAGACGTCCTTGCCAGAGAAGGCACCTAGGTTTTGAATGAATAGAACCTTTTCAAACCAAAACAGGTATGGTGACCCAGAGTTAGAGCGATACCAGATAAGGAGTAAAAAGAATCCTAAGAAGGTTTTTTTTTACAATCCATTTGAAGTTTCAAATAGTTTTCACAAACACTAGACTCAACATCGACCAAGCGGTAAGGTTTTCCTATAGGCAATCCTGCTCTGATACCATGACTTGTCACGACCTCGAACCCAAAGTTATGCATACTGTTATGCGCTCCTAGTCATGTACCCACAAGGGCTTTAGGGTTACCAGCCCCGACCGCAACAAACAACGGCAGGCAGACCGGATTCATCGGCACGCATGTCGGATCACCACGGTACTACTACTCCTTGTGTCCATACTAGTCATAACCAACTATGCATATCAAAGCGTCCATGAATCGTATGAAACTGAAGGAACGGGACCAAAGCTATACAGAGATGCTATGTGTCCAGAAAGTGCAACAACAATCGAGGGTTACTGGGGTTACCAAGCCCTAGGCCGAATCACATCGGCAGGCGTGCTCGGAAATGGATCATCGGCTCCACAACCCCTTGACTGTGACAACTATGCAGGCATAGCCAAAACTGTATAACAATGAGCTCGAAACCAACAAACGATCAAAGCAGCACTCTAGACATGGAAACTGTATTAAATAGGTGTTACTAAAGTATAGCTTTACAAACAGAGGTCACATGACCCAACATTACATCAGACAACAGAAGGCAAATTATGTTGCTATCAACAAAAACCAAAAAGGCCTAAGAGGCCGCAACATAAGGCGACGTCCCAGCCCATAGATTCCAGGCTGCTACCTGGGAACCCCAAACTACTCGTCGATGTCCATGTTGAAACACCACCGAAGTGAGGTACTCCACCTGAACCAAAATTAAGCAAATCTGAGTACGGGAGGTACTCAACAAGACTTAGTTAACCTATTATATATCTGCTATTTTCATAAAGGGTTTTATGAAGGTTGATTTGCCCAGAGCAATCTTTATCTTCCAAATCGAGGAGGAATAGCACGTCTCATAGAAGGTTTTCAAAACATATAAGAAACTCACTAGTGTAATCATCATCTTTTCAATCCACCAACATCAATTCCCAGCATCTCACATGCTACGAGGATCACCCCTCTCGGCATCTCCGAGGAGGCACCCTTCAAACATTGTCTCCATGCTTTGTCAACATATTTTACGTCACGTTAAAGTTATCTATGGTCTTTGAATTCAACAAGTCGTCCTTAACCGTGGACACGACTTTTCGAAAAGTTTGCCCTGCAGGGATGTACACTTTACCCACACGTACCATCCGACTCTTAGCGCCACATTACGTTCTTCCATGGAACGCGGCAGAGGGTGGCTGGCCACGACCTTTACCTTACCCAACCCTATCCATGAGTCAACCCAAGACAGGGCCACCCCGTCAACAGGGAGTTGGCCATCCTCCTGACGGCACCTGTCTCTGTGAGGCGGAGTCAAGATCCATGTACGTCCATCACTTGGCCCCGGTCACACCCTAGCGGAGCATTTTGTTTTCAAACGTTTAAAAGGTTTTTTTGCGTTGCCGAATGGAAATCTCAAACTACGTGACTCATGGATCTGGCCAAACAAGTTAGTTGGCCGAGCGCGGTTACTTAGACCCCGCGTGTGGTTGCACGCTCAGTCTTGGCTTCCGCTCGAGACCTTAATCCTAGGGTTGGCGAGTATAGGACGAACAACCACTTCCCAAGTGGCCTCCCATAACAGCCTTAGTCAAGTTATCCACACAATGTTCATCTCACCACGTCATCATATCATACTAGGTTATCGCAGCTCTGATTCATCAACCGGATGGAGCAGAGGTAACAAACATGTATGACTAAGCGAAGCAGATATGAGGCTCTGGCGATGCGCACAAACAAACCTATGGCGGCTAGGAGCAGTGGATCAGGATATTGAGGCAATGCAGTATATAGGTGAACTATATCTACTGACATCAAATACTTTGGAATCGAATGCAAAGTACGAGAATCAAATGTTGTTCGAAAACATATATGAGATGATAAGAGGTTATGCTTCAGGAATAAGTGCTTGACTTTTCGGTTAAGATCAAGTATGCGTCATTGGCATTGCTGGCCTTCTCTTCGGAGTCACGTTCTACCGAGGGGGAACAAACACCAAAACAAGAAGAACAACAATCAAGCATGGCATCAATGCAATGCACAACATGTATGCATGAGCAAATTAATGCACTGAAATCAAGCCCTAAACATGTTCGATGGGTTGCTAGGGTTCATATGGGAGATATGCATTTTTATTGAAATTATCCCGAAATAGATCCCGGAGGGGCACTTCGGGTAATTTTGAAAGTGAGTACAATTTTAATTTCTCAAATGGGTTTGAAAACATCATAACTAGATTGCATTTTTTATTTTGAGCATTTTGGTGTATAACTTTTAATTTTCTATTTTTATTGAATAAAAACTTATTTTCTATATTTTAAATGAACTAGTAAACATGCGCGTGCGTTGCTACGGATTAATTTTAAACCATATATATTTTTTCCCCTTTATACTGGAATGATCACATACATAATCTAACACTTGCAAATATACATATAGTTCAAAATAAGACATTATAAATTTTGTGTGTATTATTCAGAAAATTTGTAGAATTATGGCAGTAGTAGTTAGAAGGTACTCCATATCGAATTAATCGTCGTGAATTTTTCAAAATATATATATATCAATATATATATATAGATATTTTTTTCAAAATATAGGTACATCTATATTTATATTTTGATAACTCCACATCGATTAATTCAAGACGGAGGGAAGAGTATGCACTGAACAAAGGATCCAAATTGATGGTCTTGGCAAAGACTTAAAAATTATACTAATACATGTTCGTCCAAATAGATGAGGAAAATTTAATAGATGGAAAAGAAAACTTTGATATGCACGCGAAGAATTTGAATCATGACATCATTTTCTCACAAACTAATAAAAAATGAACAAACATTTACATACCACAAAATAAGGGTGACCTAATGTGTCCTGTTTTTCCTAATTCGCTACCTGGTTGGTATTGTGCTATCACGCCCAAACAAATCTTATATTCCATTAAAATATAATGCTTTAACAATACCTCGACTGTAAGAGAATAGTCCAAAAGTATCCGAATAACTTGAATATGTTGCAGGAGAAAATAGGTAGACCCAAACAGGAAATATCCAGCAGAAACATCTGCATGAACTATATGTTATCCATGATTATCTCCTCAATACAACAGCCTATTGCTTTTTTTCTGTCCAAAAATCAAGCTTCTGTACTCGTCCAAGATATACCTAGAAAACATTATAGATATATCCACCTTTCTGTTTACATGGCTACATGTGGTAGTTCTGAGTGGTGATAAACCCGAAATGAGAGAGCACTCGATCGGCTCCTATCCATTAATATTAGTCTGCCGAATGCGATGACCTATTGTACATAGCAAACAACACATGCATGTTTCCTCTTCTGTGATCCTCGGTCTGTGACATGATTGAGATGTTTTTAAATCTTTCCTCATGAAAAAGTGACCAAATCATCAGTACCAACATCCTGGCAATCATAGCTTTCAGTCATCACGACCGTTAAAATTGAAAAGAATTGATACATCCAAAAAGGAAGCCACCTAGTTCTATCACTATAAGGCTGGTAAAAGAATGTAGGCAATAAGAACAACCGATTAATAAAAAATATAACTAATTATAATGCAGTAAACACAGTATATAAGACGATATACTTCAACTGATTTTTTTAAGAACAAAAAATATGTCGTTCCAGGACCATGTGGTCTGCAGGCAAACAACTGCGTGATCCAGCAGCACTGATTTTTGGTTAGCTCTATAACATACAATCCAATTGGTAAGTACAAATATTAGCTTACTGTCAATGAAAAGGATTCGAAAAATCGGCTGCAAGCAACATGAACTGATCGAGCCTGGATGAAAATTAGTGAAGACTGTCAATGGAAGCAACAAGTTCATATCAAAGATCAGCCTAAATCATTCAACGAAACCATAGACGGGCTAGTTGATATCTACAGGACCTGGAGAAGGAGGTATACGCAGCACGCGTATGACATGTTGTATCCTCGCACGTGCTAACAAAAGTTAATCATTAGCAGAACAACATTGAGAACACATCTTGTAGACACGTCTACTCAAACTGTCGATCATATCCACGCCTCTCTATTGCATCTAGCGTTAGATGAGATATGTAAAGCATCTTTGCATACCAGAGCGACCCAAAAAATCTAACCTCATGTAGTGATATGGTCGCATACCAGAACAACTAACTTAGTCTGAAACGACCTATGGCTATGGATCAGAAAGTTGTCTGGGTTTCAGATTGTGGACCGCAGACTTGTATAGCAAATTTCTTCCACAACCCGTATCTGATAGGATGCACGTAGATCCTTATTGTACCTTATGTTCTGTATGGTAGTCACTGACAAAAGTTGTATAGTACTCAATGGCACAGCTGAGAACTTGACTTTGATTTGCATACCACGTCAGTTCTCCGAATCTCCTCGTTCATGTATGCCGACAAGTTAAGTACTACTGCTGATCCTCCCTCCATATGGAGCAAGTTCCGGCACGTGGCGGCCCAGTTGTGGCCGGCCGTGGAGCCGACCAGCCTGCCCGACGGCCGTGAGCTGCGTGACGCAGTCGATGAGCACCGTGGTAGCAGCCCCAACCACACACGGGAACCTGGGTTTGGCCATCGATCCTTCCATACAAACATGCATCAGGAGACGATGGACCTACTTGGAAAGCAAGAGAAGGAGATCGCGGCTAGAGCTGCCTACGCCAACAATCATGGAGGACGCCGACGCCACAACCATTGCTCCTTGTTCGAGCGTGCAGGGCCCTCCCACCGGATCTCACTATCGGCGAGGTCGTCGTGGAGTATATGCGCTTGATCGATGGTCGTGGGTTATGGTAGGTGTCCGATCTCGTCTACTGGATCTCACGTGTTGATCGGTCTCACTGTATATATACACGGAACCAAGGGTAGTTTCGGATCTAGGAACCAAGATTGGTTTCCTTCCGTTTTGGATTGGGTCGTTGACCTTTTCTGGGTGAGAAGAATAGCAGAGCGGAACGGGCTGGGAGAACCACGTAAGAAACCAGCCGATGAAAGAAGGAAACGCCCATGACGGAACCTTATTTTGAACCAAGGGCAAATTGGTAATTTTAATGACGGACAGGAAGAAACCTTCCTCTCCTTATTATTACTAGCACAAAGCCCGTGTGTTGCTACGGGGAAGACGTTAAATCAAATGAACAATCTTTCATTATTTTTATAGCAAATATGCCCGTGCGATGCAACGGGAAACAAAAACTTAAATATCGCATGAAGAAATTTGTCACAACCCACATTTTTTCTAGAATAATTGACCCAACTAACCCTATGCTCAACACTTCCACTTTCTCCTCCAATAGAGAACGATTCGCGGTGAAGTCCAACAGAAGCGTCATCTCGGAGAGCTACTTAAAATTTTCCTCTTAATCTTTTACACCGACATCCAGTGGTCTCTCCAAATTCGATCAACCTGTATTTGTATATAGTTTCATTTAACTACCAAACTCATACGAAATAACTATCCACATACACGATTCATACAACGTCTTAAAAGCACACATATTTTTAATAATTTGTAATATTTTGTATTTGATCTACCATTCGCTTAAATCTTTAATTTTTATAGAAAACATAATTGTGCATTGCTATGGGTTGATTTGTCTTGAATATTTTTTTATAAAATGGAAAATTTAAATCATAGGTCATGTAATGTTTCACTAAATGAGTACGTGATCTCATATCTTTCAACCGATCAAAGAAGCAAACGTTAATCATATAAGCTAAAAAAAATCAGAGAAATCCTTGTCGTGATAATTTGACACGCTACTACGATATGGTAGAACCGATGCAAATAGGATATCATCAGAGAGATTGTCGTCGCACAGTATACCTCGAGGTACATCTAAATCATTTGTTTTAGATCAGGTGGTTGAGATGGTCAGGAGGCAGACACGCCATCGTTGCGTACACACTTCTTTGATATACATATACTTCTCGAGTGTTGCAAGTGTACTTCCTTTTAGTTTTTCTAGTTGTTCATTTTGTGTTTTCATCTCCTATCGAATGCTAAAAATAAGGATGTGCATCATAGACTTTCATTAGCATGTAGTGTAGAGCGGGAATAACAATTCCAAACTGGGGTTTTTGTTTTCCACAAGCATTGACCGGAGCAAATAAAAAAGATTGCAACTGGGGAAATAAAAGATCTAAAGCAAGTAATCGTGGCTTGACCTTCGGCGGGAGTGCACGATGTTGTGACGTACTGGAGAAGTGTTTCTCCAGCTGGTAGCTCTGTTATTGCCGCGTCCATGAAGCGGCATACAAAGCAGCTAGAGATATTTTGTTGACACGAGGAGGCTTGCAGCCTAACGAGCGGTAAGGAGAAAACAGCACATGCATGCAATGCAACAGAGGGAGGGAGTAGCTACAGCTTACACCGGAACGCTAGCAGAGGACCCTTATCTAAACTGCTGCCGCATGAATTTGGACCGCGAAAGCCTGACCTGCCTGTGCGCTGCGGTGCATCTAGGCCGCACCGGCGTGGGTGTCCTCATGTGCTCTTAGGCGAGCTGCCGCATATGTAATCTCGACGGAGAGCACGACTCTAGTGCCAGACATGGCACACTAGGAGGCAGTCCACAAGCAGATCACGAGGAGGCGACACCATCTTCTGAGAAATCATCAGATCCCGACTACAACTCCAATCTGAGGGCTTGGACTCCTCCCTCATGGCGGCCACACGACAGGCGGACGTGGAGAACTGAACTGGCACTTATGTTGTCCGTGTGGGCCTCCTGCTGGACGTGGACAATCATGGCGTCTTCCGCCTGGACGGGGTTATCGGCGATCTAGCGTGCTAACACACGGCAAGGTTCGCCTTGCCCCAACTGCACACTCCCAACTCCAGCAGCTAGCTCAAGGTGACCGAGTCCCCGGTAGCGGGGTGTGTCAACGAAACGGACGTCCTCCCTCCCAACGTATGTCGAGCCGCTGGGTCTGACGGAGTGAGGTGAGCTTGATGTCGAGGTTGGAGTCGAGGTGGAGCTGTCGCATGATGTCATAGTGGGCATCGGCCACCTCCCAGTCGATGTGGTCCATCTCAAAAGATCTGCCGGCGTTCGGTCCGGAGTGAGGGGATGTCGTCCATCACATAGCTCAACTCGCGATAGCCCCGATTACCACCGGAGATTAATAACCTGCTCAGGGCGATGGTGGGGCAGGACAGCTGGTGCGGGTACTCTGTAGTTGCATTGCCTCTGCTGCGCACGACGTCTGTGAGACAATCTCGCAATCCCCTCCATCACGCATGTTCTTCTGCTCGGGCATGCGCAACCGAAGCTCTCGGAAAAAAATCCTCTACCCAGCTCGACATCCTCCTATCCGACGCCGCTGCCGCCTGCCGGCCACGATCACGCTGCCATAACACATACCACGAAATCGTGTGGTTTTGCGACGGGATGGCAATATCGAGTATGAACGGCGAAGTCGGCGTGCTGCTACTCTTGGAACACCGTACCATGCATGTTTATAGGTGACGCTTGCTCGATCCAAGCAGAGTCCATCTATTAGTTGATCCTGGTTTCCTCCGAGCTCTCGCCTGCACGAGTTCTACACGACTACACGCGTCTCCTCCGATCCTTTATTTGCATTGGTTGTAGCGTGTCCGTGTTGAACTCCTGTTCTGATTTAACTCGCTGGCGAACAAACAACAAAAAGCGAAGACGCACATCCATGTACCAAAAGAATTGGTGGGAGGGCAAAACGGTAAAAATACACGTTGGACCGGAAGAAGCCTTCCTCTCTTTATTATTAGGTAAAGATTAAACAACACTAAATAATGCTTATTTTTTAAATTTTTCAAAAATGTATGAAAATGACATATTTGGGTAGAGTTTATTTTTCTGATCAACTCCATATTTTTATTTTATTTTTCTGACATGCAGAATTAAAGTTATTAATTAAACAAGTTTTAATTATTTTCTGTAATTAATAAATATTTCTGAGAAATAAGAAAAGCAGGATTATGAAGTCAGGCTTACGTCATGCTGACGTCAGCCGAGCCCGAAATGCCTCTAGCCTCACTCAATCCCGCGATTTTGCGAGTGATTTCCAAAATTGTTGGTACCACTGGGTAGAGGAGCTCACGGCGAGTCTTGTTGTGGCGGAGCCGCTCCTATTTGGTCGCCGGAGCAAGGCCGGCGTCGAGGTACTGTGGCGGTGGAGGGAGGCGCACGGTGACGGGCCAAAGCAGAGGGGTAGGAAGGCAGTGGAGAGCACTGCCGTGCTCGGAAGCTCACCAGGGGCGTCGTGAAGGGGTCTAGGAGGCCGGGGAGGGCCGGATGGCGGCGAATCGACGGCGGCATCTCTCGCAGGCCGTGAGGAAGATGATGACGGCGCGGCCGACTCCGGCCATCCCTTCTCACAAGGCCTAGATTAGGAGGACGAGGAGGCCAAGTCAGAGCCATTGATGGCCTCAGTTCACTGCGGGGGTGCCGGAGACGACGAAACGATGTGGACGGCCGGAGCTAGGGTTTCGGCCCTGTGAGATGCAGAGAGAGAGAGCAGCTCGCAAGGTGTCGCACCCGGACTTCTAGGGGATACTCACAGTCCGTTAAACAGTAGATAAATGGCTTACGGGGCATACCGGCACCCGTATCTCAATATGAGCAGGCCAACACGTAAACGTGTGATAACCATTCTCTACTATTCGTCGTCTGCGCAAACCATCCCGTAGAAATCCAGATACTTCCGTTGACGTACTTCATAACATACACACATGGTACGTCAACGGCATTTGAACAAGCGATATCACAACATATCTCTAAGACACAAAAGATTGAAATAAGCTGCAAATAGCTCTCAGTAGAGCAGAGATAGCAAATACAATCATCCAGAGGACACATGTCCCAACAATTCATCATTACAACACAGCGAAAGCATCCAAAGTGTCTGAGTACAGACAAGATCCAAATAGGCCTAAGAGGCCGGAAACGAAAAGACGGAGCCCATCCACGAAGTCTCGGATCCTGCCCGGGTCCGCTATCTACTCGTCAGCAGCCTCGTCATACTCCACGTAGTAGCCACCATGGGGATCCTCGGAAACGTAGTCTGCGGAAACCACAACCCCAAAGGGGTCAGTACATAAACGTACTGGCAAGCAAGACTCACAATTCACCAAAGTGTAACCCGTCAACATCAAGCACAGATGCTTTGGGTTCAACGGAAGAAAGGGGTGATACAACAGATGCTGCAGCGGGCTGCTCTAACCAACTACAGAAACATGCTAGAACTTCCGGCTAACAGAAAGGAGATAAGATAGCGTATCGGAACCAACTCTCAACTAACTCCAAACGAACCCATCCTGGATCTCGCCCTTATCCAAAGAAGCAATCCGAGGATAACTCACACAGTTGGATTAATGATGGTTCAGATTGTTGTGTCAATAAGGCTATTACTAGTCAAGTTATCATCAGTTAGGTGTAAGTTGTTCTGAGTACTTGTTAGCCAGTACTTTCACCAAGTTAACCATAACCGCGGAAAACACGGCTTCTCGAGAAGATTTATCCCTGCAGGGGTGCACCAATTTGGCCGTACATGTAAGAATAACCCGCCAGATGGGAAGGCCTTTCCCACCATGCGGGGCACTCAACACAACTCAACTCTTCTTCGCATCAAGCCCAAAGAACCACATGATGTGCGTGCGCGGCTAATCGAGCCCCACGAAGAAAAGGGGACCCTCATAGCACTCTAAGACCACGCCGCCCTAAATGCCGACTACAAAAGTTCCACCCTGGCGCCAAGGGTTCGCACCTGCACATGCATGCATCAAATGGACAGCCCGAACTAAGTGTGGCGATTTGGACGAGATGCGAATCGAATCAAATTGAGGGGGGCGCCCATACACGCTTCCCACATGCGGTTAGTGCGCTCATCATGGATCAGTAGACAAGACCCTTTTCCTAATTAGGGTCGACACTAGCAGGCCTCAAAACCACGCCGGGCCTCCTGCCGGTGCCTTATCATCAAATTAGCATTACCTCAAATATTAACAGGTTGGTGTTTAACATCGAGCCCCCGAACATAATGAAATAGTAACAGAAAGTAACGGACAACAGACTCGAGCAAAACAACCCTAAGCATGCTAGTAAGACACGGGCAACAAGCAAAAAGGTTATAGGTGTGGAGGTGAGGCTATATCAGGGTTAAAGGATAACATGTGATAGGTTCGTAACAGAAGCAACGATTCATAGGGCTAGCAGAATAGACAACGGAAAGTATCGGTAACCAATGTTGAGAGGAACACAATGGTTCATGTGAGTGAATACTTGCCTGCAAACTCAGCAGCCTGGTACTGAGCTAGATCCTCAGAAGGGGTGTCGTAAGGCTCGTCTGTCTCAACGTCGTCGTCTATTCGAGAAGAAGCAAACAAACAACGCAGAGAGACAAACATAGCATAATGCACAATCATGGGATGATGCATGACCATTTAATTGATGCATCAAAATAAACTAGTTGACATGGTAACAACATGATTAAATGGACCCACATGCAATTTGAGTTGCATATGAGAAGCCCATCAATTAAGGTTGGAATAATTGTTTTACAACTAATCAACAGGTGAAAGTGGATTAGTATGATGCATGGATGAGGAAAACAGAAATATAACAACAATAGAAACAATTTGAAATAAGGTTTACTAAGTTTGGAATTTTATTTATTAAGTTAGGAAATTTTGGTTCCTTAAATGGGTTACACAAGCATTTGTTGTTTTCACCAATTTAAGTTGTTCAAAGTAGATAACAAAGTTCATATTTGAAAAGAACACACAATTTTGGGTGGATTACATGTTTCACTTGTTGAAAAAGGATTTAGAATAATTTACTTATGAATTAGACAGGTTTAAACAAGATTTAAATGAATTTAATTCAAGTATGAATTTATTTGAATTTTTATTTGTTCAAAACATTATATCAAATTCATATTTCAAAAGTTTATACTTTTATGGTTTGAAAACATATTTTATTTGTTGAAAATGGATTTAAAATGAGCAAGTTATTAATTTGGCAATTTTAAATGCAATAATTAAGAAACAGATGTTTTCAGCAATTTAAATTATTCAAAACAGCAAACAAAGTTGATATTTGCAAGGTACATGAAAAATTGAATGGAAAACATATTTAGTTTGTTGAATTTGGAATTTTTATGCCCAAGTTATGAATTTTGCAAAATCAATTGAATTAAACAAGGATTCAAATATTTCACCAATTTGAAATATTCAAAACAGTAACAAATTTTATATTTGGATAGAGAATTCAATTTGGTACATAATACATATTTAAAAAGTTGAAATTGGAGTTAAAATGAATTATTTATGCAATTTTAGAGTTTAGGTGTTATTCTGCCATTTTAATTAATTATCTAGGGACTTAGAAATAAATTACAGGGGCTAGAAGAGAACTGACAGGGACCTGTGTGTGATTTCTGTCAAGTTCTTGGATTTAAACAAAAGGAGAAAAAAGTGGGTTTAATCCCGTGGGGGGTGGGATTCGAACCCACCCCCTCTGCTGTGCGCGCAAGGGCAGTAACCACTACGGTGGGCTGTTCGATTGGTGACAGAAAGGGGCATCGGGGGGGGTTAAGGTGCAGATCGGATGGTTTTTTAACTGAACCTCAAAATTCAGTTCTGCACCTCGACAGAGAAAAGGCGGCCGCCGGCGGGCTGCTGCTTGCGATTCGCGGTGGGTGCTTGGCCCGTGGGTGTGCGGGTGTTGTACTGCTGCTGCGACCGTGCGTGAAAGAAATAGAGGGAGGAGAGGAATCGAGGTGGGCTCACTGTGAGGGCTCGAAGGAGGAGGGGTCGGTGCAGATGGTTGGCCGGCGACGAGTCCTTGACGGCGGCGGCGGCACAGCCCTCCCCGGTCCGTGCTGTGGGGTGGAGGAGGAAGCTGGAGGGGAGGGGAACCCATTCCCTTGGCCAGCCAGCGAGGAGGAGGCCCTCCCGGCGGCAATCACCGGAGGAAGAAAGGTGGGGTTTTCGGGCTCAGAGAAGAGAGGGTTCAGAGAGAAGAGAGCAGAGGGAGAGGAAGAGAGAATGGAGGCGGGGGAAGAGAGAGGAGAGGAAGAAGGGAGGGCAGAGGGGAACTAGGGCATCGAGCTAGGTTTAAGGGGGGAGGAGGAGAGCTCCATGCCGTTCCCTGCTCCTCTGATGCTACGTGGGTAGCACGGATGAAATCCGTACAGAGGAAAGAGATGAAGTGGGGGGTATTGCGCCTGAGGGGGAAGATGGGCTGGGCCTGCCCCTCTCTCTCTTTGTTTCCTTTAATTTTTTTTTTGTGCTGATTGTTTTTTTTTTGCTGAATAGAATTAGGAAGAAAAAGAAGATAGTTTTGGGGTAGAAAATTTAAGAATAAATTTTATAGATTGAATATTGCAACAGCAACATTGCAATCCTTTGTTTTCAAGATTTTTGATTTATGTTGCCGTTTGGAAAGATAATTAATTTAATTGAATATTTGAATTAAGTGATTATTTTAACTTAAGCAATTCAAAAGCTTGTTTTAAAATTCATGTTTATTTGATACAACATGATTGGAGTGATTTGTGATTTCCATAACTTTCAAATGGTTGCTGTTTGAAATTTGATTGAATTTGAATAACATTTGAATTAAGTGAAATATTGAAAGCAATAATTTAAATAGTTTGAACCTTAGTTTAATGGCAACAAATGATGGAAGTGTTTTGTCATTTTCATAATTTTCAAAGGGGTTGCTGTTTTGGAAATTAATTGAATTTGAAAAGGGTTTGGTATTAAATGAATTTTTGATAGAAACAAAACAACAGTTTTGAAATCACAACTTTAATGGACACAAATAATTGTTTTGATTTGAATATTCATTTGGAAAATTGTAACATCACAAGTATGAAACAAAAGGTTTAAAATTTGGTTTGAAATTCAAATAGAAAACAAAGGAAATCAAAGGAAAACAAATGGAAAACAGGCAAAACAAATGCAATGAACATGATGTCATGATGCAAAACATAAAATAACAGAGAGCAAACATTCTAATGGCTATTTTTCATACTTGGGATGTTACAAAACGCCCCCCCTTGAAGGAATCGCGCCCCGAGATTCCTACTGAGAAAATAAAAGGTCCGGATACTTCTTGCGAAGATCCTCTTGAGCTGTGACACGTGAAACACGTCGTGCACCTTGGATAGTTTTTCTGGAAGTTCAAGACGATAGGCATTCCTGGCAACTCTTCTGGAAAGACGTCAGGGAATTCGCAAACCACCGGAACATTTTCAAGTAAAGGTAGAGGTTTTGCATGGGGGGTGTATAGTTGAATAGAACTTGATTCATTTGGAGAATAGACTATCTGGTGAGAAGGGTGGAACAAAGTTATTGATTAGACGCCGGTAGAAGAACTGAAATGGGAAGCAACAACAAGGTTTGAACGGACAAAAAGGATGTGGAGAAGAACAGGATATCGAAGCAACAACGGGAAACACGAGACCAAAACTCCTGAGGTACTACGGAAAACCCATCCGGGCTTCTAAAGGATCAATATCTACTGCTTACGGAATAGAGGATCTGCTTCCGGGGCTTACACGCTTCCGTTCTCAATCATGAGTAGGCAACATGATAAATCATGTCACAACCACCTCCATTCCTATGGTCTAGTAGATATAACTATCCTAGAGAAACCAGGATTCGTGAAATCCTAACTTGAAAGTTTGGATGAGAAGGGAAAACAACGTTGCACTTCCTTACCAGAAAAGGGAGGGTGGGTGGGGAAAGAAATAAAATGGCAGAATTCCTACTCTCACGATTCATTTTTCCTATATAGCTACAAAAATAGTTTCTAGACTCAACTGCGACCAGTAAAAGGGATCCTACAGGTAGACAGGCTCTGATACCATTTGTCGCACCCGAACTTCTAGGGGATACTCACAGTCCGCTAAACAGTAGATAAATGGCTTACGGGGCATACCGGCACCCGCATCTCAATATGAGCAGGCCAACACGTAAACGTGTGACAACCATTCTCTATTATTCGTCGTCTGCGCAAACCATCCCGTAGAAATCCAGATACTTCCGTTGACGTACTTCATAACATACACACATGGTACGTCAACGGCATTTGAACAAGCGATATCACAACATATCTCTAAGACACAAAAGATTGAAATAAGCTGCAAATAGCTCTCAGTAGAGCAGAGATAGCAAATACAATCATCCAGAGGACACATGTCCCAAAAATTCATCATTACAACACAGCGGAAGCATCCAAAGTGTCTGAGTACAGACAAGATCCAAATAGTCCTAAGAGGCCGGAAACGAAAAGACGGAGCCCATCCACGAAGTCTCGGATCCTGCCCGAGTCCGCTATCTACTCGTCAGCAGCCTCGTCATACTCCCCGTAGTAGCCACCATGGGGATCCTCGGAAAAGTAGTCTGCGGAAACCACAACCCCAAAGGGGTCAGTACATAAACGTACTGGCAAGCAAGACTCACAATTCACCAAAGTGTAACCCGTCAACATCAAGCACAGATGCTTTGGGTTCAACGGAAGAAAGGGGTGATACAACAGATGCTGCAGCGGGCTGCTCTAACCAACTACAGAAACATGCTAGAACTTCCGGCTAACAGAAAGGAGATAAGATAGCGTATCAGAACCAACTCTCAACTAACTCCAAACGAACCCATCCTGGATCTCGCCCCTTATCCAAAGAAGCAATCCGAGGATAACTCACACAGTTGTATTAATGATGGTTCAGATTGTTGTGTCAATAAGGCTATTACTAGTCAAGTTATCATCAGTTAGGTGTAAGTTGTTCTGAGTACTTGTTAGCCAGTACTTTCACCAAGTTAACCATAATCGCGGAAAACACGGCTTCTCGAGAAGATTTATCCCTGCAGGGGTGCACCAATTTGGCCGTACACGTAAGAATAACCCGCCAGATGGGAAGGCCTTTCCCACCAAGCGGGGCACTCAACACAACTCAACTCTTCTTCGCATCAAGCCCAAAGAACCACATGATGTGCGTGCGCGGCTAATCGAGCCCCACGAAGAAAAGGGGACCCTCATAGCACTCTAAGACCATGCCGCCCTAAATTCCGACTACAAAAGTTCCACCCTGGCGCCAAGGGTTCGCACCTGCACATGCATGCATCAAATGGAAAGCCCGAACTAAGTGTGGCGATTTGGACGAGATGCGAATCGAATCAAATTGAGGGGGGGCGCCCATACACGCTTCCCACATGCGGTTAGTGCGCTCATCATGAATCAGTAGACAAAACCCTTTTCCTAATTAGGGTCGACACTAGCAGGCCTCAAAACCACGCCGGGCCTCCTGCCGGTGCCTTATCATCAAATTAGCATTACCTCAAATATTAACAGGTTGTTGTTTAACATCGAGCCCCTGAACATAATGAAATAGTAACAGAAAGTAACGGACAACATACTCGAGCAAAACAACCCTAAGCATGCTAGTAAGACACGGGCAACAAGCAAAAAGGTTATAGGTGTGGAGGTGAGGCTATATCAGGGTTAAAGGATAACATGTGATAGGTTCGTAACAGAAGCAACGATTCATAGGGCTAGCAGAATAGACAACGGAAAGTATCGGTAACCAATGTTGAGAGGAACACAGTGGTTCATGTGAGTGAATACTTGCCTGCAAACTCAGCAGCCTGGTACTGAGCTAGATCCTCAGAAGGGGTGTCGTAAGGCTCGTCTGTCTCAACGTCGTCGTCTATTCGAGAAGAAGCAAACAAACAACGCAGAGAGACAAACATAGCATAATGCACAATCATGGGATGATGCATGACCATTTAATTGATGCATCAAAATAAACTAGTTGACATGGTAACAACATGATTAAATGGACCCACATGCAATTTGAGTTGCATATGAGAAGCCCATCAATTAAGGTTGGAATAATTGTTTTACAACTAATCAACAGGTGAAAGTGGATTAGTATGATGCATGGATGAGGAAAACAGAAAGATAACAACAATAGAAACAATTTGAAATAAGGTTTACTAAGTTTGGAATTTTATTTATTAAGTTAGGAAATTTTGGTTCCTTAAAGGGGTTACACAAGCATTTGTTGTTTTCACCAATTTAAGTTGTTCAAAGTAGATAACAAAGTTCATATTTGAAAAGAACACACAATTTTGGGTGGATTACATGTTTCACTTGTTGAAAAAGGATTTAGAATAATTTACTTATGAATTAGACAAGTTTAAACAAGATTTAAATGAATTTAATTCAAGTATGAATTTATTTGAATTTTTATTTGTTAAAAACATTATATCAAATTCATATTTCAAAATTTTATACTTTTATGGTTTGAAAACATATTTTATTTGTTGAAAATGGATTTAAAATGAGCAAGTTATTAATTTGGCAATTTTAAATGCCATAATTAAGAAACAGTTGTTTTCAGCAATTTAAATTATTCAAAACAGCAAACAAAGTTGATATTTGCAAGGTACATGAAAAATTGAATGGAAAACATATTTAGTTTGTTGAATTTGGAATTTTTATGCCCAAGTTATGAATTTTGCAAAATCAATTGAATTAAACAAGGATTCAAATATTTCACCAATTTAAAATATTCAAAACAGTAAACAAATTTTATATTTGGATAGAGAATCCAATTTGGTACAGAATACATATTTAAAAAGTTGAAATTGGAGTTAAAATGAATTATTTATGCAATTTTAGAGTTTAGGTGTTATTCTGCCATTTTAATTAATTATCTAGGGACTTAGAAATAAATTACAGGGGCTAGAAGAGAACTGACAGGGACCTGTGTGTGATTTCTGTCAAGTTCTTGGATTTAAACAAAAGGAGAAAAAAGTGGGTTTAATCCCGTGGGGGTGGGATTCGAACCCACCCCCTCTGTTGTGCGCGCAAGGGCAGTAACCACTGCGGTGGGCTGTTCGATTGGTGACAGAAAGGGGCATCGGGGGGGGGGGGGGGTTAAGGTGCAGATCGGATGGTTTTTTAACTGAACCTCAAAATTCAGTTCTGCACCTCGACAGAGAAAAGGCGGCCGCCGGCGGGCTGCTGCTCGCGATTCGCGGTGGGTGCTTGGCCCGTGGGTGTGCGGGTGCTGTGCTGCTGCTGCGACCGTGCGTGAAAGAAATAGAGGGAGGAGAGGAATCGAGGTGGGCTCACTGTGAGGGCTCGAAGGAGGAGGGGTCGGTGCAGATGGTTGCCCGGCGACGAGTCCTTGACGGCGGCGGCGGCACAGCCCTCCCCGGTCCGTGCTGTGGGGTGGAGGAGGAAGCTAGAGGGGAGGGGAACCCATTCCCTTGGCCAGCCAGCGAGGAGGAGGCCCTCCCGGCGGCGATCACCGGAGGAAGAAAGGTGGGGTTTTCGGGTTCAGAGAAGAGAGGGTTCAGAGAGAAGAGAGCAGAGGGAGAGGAAGAGAGAATGGAGGCGGGGGAAGAGAGAGGAGAGGAAGAAGGGAGGGCAGAGGGGAACTAGGGCATCGAGCTAGGTTTAAGGGGGGAGGAGGAGAGCTCCCTGCCGTTTCCTGCTCCTCTGATGCTACATGGGTAGCACGGATGAAATCCGTACAGAGGAAAGAGATGAAGTGGGGGGTATTGGGCCTGAGGGGGAAGATGGGCTGGGCCTGCCCCTCTCTCTCTTTGTTTCCTTTAAATTATTTTTTGTGCTGATTGTTTTTTTTTTTGCTGAATAGAATTAGGAAGAAAAAGAAGATAGTTTTGGGGTAGAAAATTTAAGAATAAATTTTATAGATTGAATATTGCAACAGCAACATTGCAATCCTTTGTTTTCAAGATTTTTGATTTATGTTGCTGTTTGGAAAGATAATTAATTTAATTGAATATTTGAATTAAGTGATTATTTGAACTTAAGCAATTCAAAAGCTTGTTATAAAATTCATGTTTATTTGATACAACATGATTGGAGTGATTTGTAATTTCCATAACTTTCAAATGGTTGCTGTTTGAAATTTGATTGAATTTGAATAACATTTGAATTAAGTGAAATATTGAAAGCAATAATTTAAATAGTTTGAACCTTAGTTTAATGGCAAAAAATGATGGAAGTGTTTTGTCATTTTCATAATTTTCAAAGGGGTTGCTGTTTTGGAAATTAATTGAATTTGAAAAGGGTTTGGTATTAAATGAATTTTTGATAGAAACAAAACAACAGTTTTGAAATCACAACTTTAATGGACACAAATAATTGTTTTGATTTGAATATTCATTTGGAAAATTGTAACATCACAAGTATGAAACAAAAGGTTTAAAATTTGGTTTGAAATTCAAATAGAAAACAGAGGAAAACAAATGGAAAACAAGCAAAACAAATGCAATGAACATGATGTCATGATGCAAAACATAAAATAACAGAGAGCAATTCTAATGGCTATTTTTCATACTTGGGATGTTACACAAGGAAGGAGGGGAGGATGCGACTAGGACTTCTCCTTGCCCTCCTATTCGCGCGGGTAGGCAGACACACAGGAGGTGGCCGCGCGAGGACGGCAACGTCGACACACAGCTCCTCCTACTGGCCTGGGGAAGAAGACAAGGAGGGTTTTCTGAAAACCCCCAGAAACTCCAAGAATTTACAGAATGGTCCTTTTTGCAAACAGAAAATTTTGCAAAAATGATATTTCGAAAGCATATACAATTTCCAACCAAACCATTACTTGGTTTTCAAATTTTGAAACTGTTTTAAATTAAATTTGAAGTGCTCACTTTAAGTGATTTTTATGTTGGTTTCATTTAAATTCAACTTAAAACTTGGTTCAAAATTTTCATGCATGCTATGGCATGAACACAACACCGCAACCCTTTGTGGATGGAGATCCTTTACCTTGGAAGAGGGAGAATTTGAAGCTTTGGGAGGAGATTCTCTCACTCACCAAGATCACCAATGTTCTGCAAGCACAACTCTATGACGTACAGAACCAAAACTGTCAGTATGAGAACAGGTTTACACGTATAAGCTTTGCTGCTAGTTTCAGGATGATGGAGACCAGGATGTCATTTGTGGATGGAGATCCTTTACCTTGGAAGACCGAGGACGAGAAGGATCCACCACCACTGAAGAATTGGTTCGTCACTGGTTTTGGCATCCCGTCGGCTTGTTCCAAGCTTGGGGGGAGTGCCGCGGTATCACATCACTATCTTTCATCTTTTTACATTTTCAGTAGAGTCATATCATGAGTAAAGAAGTTATCATGTAGGATGGTTTGCAGTATGGAAGTGTCTCTCCCTAGTTGGTTATCGTTGTATCCGTTGGTGTGAGTTTCCGGTTTGAAATATTAATGAGAAGTTTCATCATTTAATTTCTATGCACATTATTTTAGTTTTCAACTTCTGTCATATGGTTGAGCTTGCTATTAGTATTTGGTATCACTCTAGATATTTTGGCAAACTTAGCTTGGGTCAGCATAAATAATAATTTGAGTTGCTAGTATAAGAAAGAGAAATTTTCTTATTGGCTCATAAACTTAGTATTCACAAGTTAAGATCGCTTGTGCTTTCAATGAAGATTGCATGATTGGTTTCATCATATGTATATTTGTTTGTTTTCCTTCAACTCTTATGCTTGCTACCCATCCTTGCTAGCCAAAAACCCTGTACTGAGAGGGAATGCTTCTCGTGCATCCAAACCTTAAACCCCAAAACCTTTCCCATTGTGTCCACCATACCTACCTACATGTAGTATTTCACCACCACTCCAAGTAAATTGCTCATGTGCTACCATTAAAACTTTCAAATTACTCCTGTTTTGTGTTCCTGCTTTAGCTCATGAGGACGCAAATAGAGAATCTTTATCTCACTTTTGATTGGACTTACACACCTAGAGTAGTAGCTTTGTCCGCTTATCCAAATTCAAGAAGAGCTGGCAGCGGGGTTCCCAGCCCCAAATAATAATACAAATTCTCTTCACTCTTGTTTCCCCTGATTTATCAGTCAAAGCATAATTGTGTAAACAAAAGAGAAAGAGGGATGACCTTCTATACCAGTTGCGTGCTTCTATGGGAGCCGCTCTTGTGAGTCTAGCTGGCTTGTGATGTACTGTATTTTCTGTTTGCCATTCGTTGACATAAATATACACCTCTCAAAATTTAGACACTCCTCCATGGTTTGTGATTGTTGGCAGGCACTCGAGGATTCAGTTAGCCATGGTTTGTGTAAGATGGTTGGGAGGAGTGTCATACATTTTATACCTCTGTTTATTAAAATAAAAGCTCTAGCACATGAGTGGTCAATGCTTCCCTCTGCGAAGGGCCTATCTTTTACATTTATGTTGAGTCAGTAAACTCATTTCCTTCTGTCTTCAGCAAGCATTTGAGTTGTTGTGATCACATCATCTATATGTTGATTTATTCAATCATGTTTTCCAACCTTCTTTGTTGAGCACATGCTTTATTATATGAATGAATATTACTTCGACGGCTATGAATCACTGTAAAAGAGTTGTTATAATTAAACATGTTAAGCTCTACAATATAAACCTTGTTCTAAAGACTTCACCTAAGATAAGTATAATTTCATTAAATGTTCTCTGACCAAGAACGAAGTTTGCCATTACCAATTTTGATTCTCTCTTTTGCATCTTTGTTTGTGACTCCCTTTACTTGTTTCAAGTTAAGTTATATGAGAGGAAGTTGTTGTCTGTAATGATTGGTGCATAGGTAAATGTGATGCTTCTTGTCCGTATTTGATTTATCGATTCTTCACTCCATAAACCTGTGGTCATGTTTTCTGAGTTCAGTTTCGCTTGGGGACAAGCGAGGTCTAAGCTTGGGGGAAGTTGATACGTCCATTTTGCATCACTATTTTATATCATAATTTTCTGTTATTCATCGATATATTTCATGTTATGATGCATTCCTTATGTGATTTTATCTTCTTTTGCATGTTTTATAATTTTTGAAGAATAAACACCGGGACCAGAAATCTGATGGAAAAAGCACCGTCGAGATACCATATTTCAGAAGATCAGAAGAAGAAGGGGGACATCCGGGGTTTCCTAAAAGTTCAGATGAGGAACCCAGCCAGAAGGAGAGCCGGAGGGGGGCCACCAGGGGCCCACACCTAGGGGTGGCGCCCCTGGCCACGCCACCTAGGGGTGTGGCCACCCTGGCACACCTCTAGGGGGGTCATCTTTGGCATGCGTGGCCCCCAGGGAACCCTAAGCCTCATTCCATCTTTGAAGAATTATTCCGCCGTAGCCGCGGGACGGAAAACACCCGAGAGAGAAAAGCTCTCTGTCAGGGAGAAATCTGCCGGGGAAATTCCTCTCCGGACGGGGAAATCACCGCCATCGTCACCGTCATCGCTCCGGGCATCATCAAGATCGTCATCATCATCATCATCATCATCCACCGTCATCTCGCTGTAACAATTAGGGGCCTCTATTGTTGTCTTGCATTAGATCTCTCTCCCGGTGTGGATTACTTGTTAGTAATTGATGCTTGTGAGATTTATCGGTGTTTGCACTTTATGAACAGATTGTTATAATCCATTATATCACCTCTGATTATGATCCATATGATGTCTTGTGAGTAGTTCGTGTTGTTCTTGAGGACGTGGGAGAAGTCAAGTTGTTAGAAGTGAAGTAATGTTGAATAATATTTAATGTTTGATATTTAAGTTGTGGTGTTATTCTCTTAGTGGTGTCATGTGAACGTCGACTACATGATACTTCACCATTTATGGGCTAGGGGGATGCATCGTGTATTTGTCTACTAATTGTGGGGTTGCTGGAGTGACAGAAACCTAAACCCCCGTTAGGAAACCATTACACGAGGGAGCGTAGGATCCCAGAGTTTAAAGCTGTGGTTAGATTTATTTCTTAATTAATTTCTTGTAGTTGCGGATGCTTGCAAGGGGTATAATCACAAGTATGTATTAGTCTTGGATGGGACGGTACATTAGCATAGGTTCACCCACACAACACTTATCAAAACACCTAACATTATTCAGCTGCATGGAACAAAAGCACTTGACAGAAACCTCCCGTGTGTCCTCGAGAACGTTTGTTAATCATAAGTAAACCTACCGGCTTGTCCTTTGCTGAAGAAAGGACTAGGCCACTTGCTGCAATTATTACTACTGCATTTTATTTACTCGCACTTTATTTATTTGCAATATCAAAAACCCCTACAAATCTGTTTTCCAGTATTTACAGTTATTCCTTCATCAAAACTTCTTGTCAACACCTTCTGCTCCTTGTTGGGTTCAAAACTCTTATTTATCGAAAGTACTACGATACACCCCCTATACTTGTGGGTCATCAATGATCTGCTAGCAACGTTTTTCACCCCTCCGTCATCCATATTTGGTTTAGATGTCCATATAGATGAGCTGCTGAAGATGCTCTAAAATACAAAAAAAAACTGTGAACCCCTAAGTACAGATGCAAAACTACAAACCTCTAAATCCCTAAAATACAAAAAACCTGCGGACCCCTACAGATGCAACTACAAACCTATGTATCCCGAATACAAAAAACCTGCGAACCCCTAAGTACAGATGCAAAACTACAAACCTCTGAATCCCTAAAATACAAAAAACCTGTGAACCCCTACAGATGCAATTACAAACCTCTGAATCCCGAATACAAAAAACCTGCGAACACCTAAGTACAGATGCAAACAGAGCTTTGAATCTTGAACTTGCGTGTACAGAAAAACCTCGAACCCCTAGGTACAGATCCAACTACAAACCTTTTAATCCCGAATACAAAAAACCTCGAACCCCTAAGTATAGATGCAACCGGAAACACCAGAAGCCCAAACTTGTATATACAAAAAAAAAACAAAGTATGCATGCAACTACAAACACTAGAAACCCGAACTTGCATGCAGTCATGCACAAACCCTGGATCTTTGACAATAAACTAAGCCGGCCTGGACATAGATACCTCAGTGTCCTGGTCGCCGACGTCCTCGTCGAACGCCTAGCGATCCCCGTAGGGATCACCCAGATCTGCCAGGAGAGGGAAAGCAGCAGGCGCCTCCACCGCGGCAGGAGAAGGCGGTGCACTCGAAGCGCCATGGCCGACCGACGAACCTACGACGGCGACTTCAGTGGACGCGACGACATCCTGCGGCTGCGACGAACTGGAACCGCCATGGGCGGCTCCTGCGGCGACGACAACAGAAGGGACGACGCCGTCCTCCTGCTTCGAAACTTCCATTCTGCGAAACCGCCTCACGGTTGTGCGCTCGACAGTTGGGAGAGAAGGAGGGCTGGGAGACGATGCGGCCGGGGCGGAGTTGGGTTTTTTGCTAGAAGTGGGGGAGAATGGATGGGGGAGAGAGGGGATGCGACCGGAGCTTTATATACTAAGTGTCGTTTCAACTGGTCGCGATGACGTGTGCGCGTGCATGGTGGGAACGCGCCGGCTAACTTAGTCAACATAGAATGATGTGACATTTAGTCACTGGCAAATGGGGCCTGGGACATCGCGGGGCCACCAATCAATGACTCCAATTCACCACAAAGCTCACCCCACCAAGTCAGGAATATCAAAGGCTCTATACGTGTAGAAAAGAGGATACCGTTTTATAGGTGTACGCGTACAAAACGATATGGCACGTGTTTGCTTACGAAACGTGGTACCAATCTTTGCCAAGTTCACTACAAGTAATGGTACGTGCGAACACAACTACCATGTGTATGCAGCCAAGGTGACGAACATGTGGTTACGTGCCAACACGCCTCTGCATTCACACGCCTTGGACATGCACACGGCTTCGTTCAGGTGGTGGTTAGTCTGCTGCGCGTAATGGCGACGACGGGACGCGACCTGCACCAGGCGGCGGGATGGTGCTTCGCCTCTGCCGCACGCCTAGCATTAACGCGGTATGCAGCCTTTCCGGCTCCCCAAGCGGCGCCAGGACCATTGCGGTTTGCATGTCGCTGCCATTTACTCAGACGGGACGCGCGCTCTGACGCGTGCACCGACTACACATCTTTTCTCAATGGTACAAAGCATAGATCATGCAACAAAATGTTTAAATAGGTGTATTTGACTACAAAATTTCGCATCGGCTACACAGAGTTTGAGTCCTGGCTCCGCCACTGCCGACGCGTCCTCGCCATAATCTCCCCCATCGCCATGCGGCTTCCCCTCTATCGACTATACCATGTCGCGCCGCCTCCATACTTCGTGGGTGACATTCACCCAGCAGGCGGCGTGCCGTGGGCTAGACCCGCCGTCAGACAACGACGGGAGTGGCGACAACCCCTTCGATTGGCGGTACAACGAGGAGGCAGACGGGGAGGAGGAGCGGAGCTGCCGCAGCAGGAGGCAGCGCAGGAACCGGAGCAGCGCCCTCCGTTGTGGCCTGACCAGGTGGTGGCGTACAACTCGTTCGCCACATGGCGCAACAAGGAGGCGTTTCGCTGGGTCCGATCGGGGTTCGAGGAGGCGGGGGCAGCCGCCGAGGCTTCTGCCATCAGGCTCCCATCGAGACCGCCCGGAGGGAGGAGCATGCCCGCACCCTCATGGACGCTGAGCGGCAAGCTTACGAGCAGCTCAACACCAACACAGCGTCTGACGAGCATCAGGCCCTTATCGCGCAGAGGGAGGACGAGTCCGCCTTGTTCATGGCCGCCCAGAGTGCGGCGCACGAGGAGTTCAACGCTACACGTGAACGAAGAGAGGCGCTTCAGGCACACCTCGCCCGGGTAGAGGACGCGGAGGCGCTGCAGCGGCTGTTTACCCGCTCGCACGCACGCAACGATAGGCGCGGGCGTGCCCGCTCGCAGGCAGCAGAGTTGCACCGGATGGGGTTGCAAGTCAGGTCTAGGCGGCGCTGGCTCGCACAGGTGGCCTGCCCCGATCCGGCAGCGAACGACGATGAGGCTGGCCCGTCCATGGCGCCGAACGATGACCAGGCCAGCATTGCAGCGAGCGACGAGGAGGAGGACGGCTGGACCGGCGTCTAGGATAGTTTAGGCATAATTTATATTTCCCGCCGTATTTTTAATTAGAATGTAAAGATCTATACTTACTAATGTATATGTACTACTCCAGTTTTAATTATAAGGATAATTATAAATGTGTGTTGGGCGCACTAAACCATGGTGGAGCACCCGGTTTAGTTATAAACCGTCGATGCCCCCCTTCGGGGGAAACGGAGGGAATATTGTTAAAAGTATAGCTAGATTTTGGTTATTAATGTAGTTATGGCCTAACCTAACGCAACCAAGCAAAATAGTATTGTGTTCTACCCTCTTCCGACGCGGTCATAGGGGTAGACCAAAAGGTTACTTCTGGTCAACAAATCAATGATCTAGTGAAGCGTTGGGCTCTAAAGTGTCGGAATCCTACATAAGCCAAGGTGGAGCACTAAGAATACTTATAAACGTATGGTGGGATCGAGGTGGGGAGGGGCTAATATACTACCCATAGGTGTGACTGGTTTCACCGGCATCACATAGGAACGTTATGCACTACACTTAGAGGTCTCGAACCGTCGATGCTCCCCCTTCGGGCAAACCGGAGGGAATATTGTTAAAAGTATAGCTAGATTTTGGTTATTAATGTAGCTTTGGTCTAACCTAACACAACCAAGCAAAATTGTATTGTGGTCTACCCCCTTCCGACGCTGGTCATAGGGGTAGACCAAAAGGTTGACTTCTGGTCAACAGATCAATGTTCCAGCGAAGCGGGGGGAATCTTGCCAAGAGGTCGGCCCTACCATTGTCTTGGGTGTTCATTGGGCCTAACATAACACAACCAAGCAATTGGTTCCACTTTGTCACCCCCTTCCGGCTCACATAGAGGGGCCAGAACGTCAGTTCCGTCTTTTTCCCAAGCGGGGCTATGGTTTCTCCGGAGAGGGGGGCTCCGGATCATGTGAATGCCACCAAATCTCATGGTATGACATACCATGTGTGTTAGAGTGTTTCATGGGTCTTGGATGCCCAAAATTCCCTCACTCGGTGTGTTATGGCTTCACCGGCGTCGGATTCTCTCTCGCGGGTTCAAGGACTACTCAGAGCCTGAAACACCCGGATGTGACGAAACAGGGGGAATCCTGCCAAGAGTTGGGCCCTACCATTGTCTTGGGTGTTACTTGGTCCTAACATAACACAACCAAGAAATTACTTCCACTTTAATACCCCCTTCCGGCTATGTAGACGGGTCGGAACAACAGTGCTAGGCCTTCGCCAGCGTCGGATTCTCTCTTGCGGGTTCCAAAACTACTTAGAGCCCGAAACTCCAGGATCTGACGGAACAGGGGGAATCTTGCCAAGAGGTGGGTCATACCATTTTATTTGGTGTTACTTGGTCCTAAACTAACACAACCAAGCAATTAGTTACACTTTGCTACCCCTTTCCGGCTCACCTAGAGGAGCCAGACCGGCAGTTTCTTCTTTTTCTCCAGCGGACCTAGGGTTTCTCCGAGGAGGGGCTCCAGAGCGTCTGAATTCCCACCCAATCCTAGGGTATGCCAAACCATGTGTGTTAGATTGTGGCATGGGTCTTGTATTCCCAAGTTTTCCTCACTCTCTGTGTTATGGCTGCACCGGCGCCGCATTCTCTTTTGCGGGTTCTCCGAGGAGGGGCTCCGGAGCGTCTAAATTCCCACCCAATCCTAGGGTATGCCAAACCATGTGTGTTAGATTGTGGCATGGGTCTTGTATTCCCAAGTTTTCCTCACTCTCTGTGTTATGGCTGCACCGGCGCCGCATTCTCTTTTGCGGGTTCCAGGACTACTCAGAGCCCGAAACTCCCGGATCTCACGGAATGGGGGAATCTTGCCAAGAGCTAGGACCTACCATTGTCTTGGGTGTTACTTGGGCCTAACCTAACACAACCAAGAAATTGTTTCCTCTTTTCTACCCCATTCCGGCTCACGTAGAGGGGCCAGAACGACAGTTACGTCTTTTTCCCAACGGGGCTATGGTTTCCCTGGAGAGGGGCCTCCGAATCGTATGAATGACACCAAATCCCACGGTATGCCATACATTGTATATTAGAGTGTGGCATGGGTATTGGATTCCCAATATTCCCTTACTCCCTGTGTTATGGCTTCACCGGCATCACATTCTCTTTCGCGGGTTCCAAGACTACTTAGAGCCCGAAACTCCCGGATCTCACGGAACAGGGGGAATCTTGCCAAGAGGTGGGACCTACCATTTTATTGGATGTTACTTGGGCCTAAACTAACACAACCAAGAAATTGGTTCCACTTTTCTACCCCTTTCCGGCTCACGTAGAGGGGCCAGAACGGCAGTTCCGTCTTTTTCCCGGCGGGGCTATGGTTTCTCTAGAGAGGGGCCTCCAGATCGTCTCAATGCCACGAAATACACCATGGTATGCCATAACATGTGTGTTATATTGTGTCATGGGTCTTGGATGCCCAAGATTAATTCCCTCTCTCTGTGTGTGTGTGTTTGTTAGGGCTTCACCGGCGCGTCAGATTCTCTCTGGCGGGTTCTAGGACTGCTTAGAGCCTGAAACTCCCGAAACTCATGGAACTCGGGGAATCTTGCTAACATGTGGACCCAACCATTTCATTAGGTGTTCCTTGGGCCTAACCTAACACAAAAAAGAAATTGGTTCCGCTTTGCTACCCCTTTCCGGCTCACGTAGAGGGGCTAGAACGGCAGTTCCGTCTTTTTCCCCAGCGGGGCTATGGTTTCTCCGAAGAGGGGCCTCCAGATCGTCTGAATGCCACCAAATCCCATGGTATTCCATAACATGTATGTTATAGTATGTAGTGGGTCTTTGATGCCAAATATTTCCTCTCTCTCTGTGTTAGGGCTTCACCAGCGTCGGATTCTCTCTGGTGGGTTCCAAGACTACTTAGAGCCCGAAACTCCCGGAACTGACGGAACTCGGGGAATATTGCCAAGAGGTAGGCCCTAACATTATCTTGGGTGTTCCTTGGGCCTAACATAATACAACCAAGCAGTTGGTTCCACTTTGCTACCCCCTTCCGCTTAACGTAGAGGGGCTAGAATGGCACTTCCGTGTTTTCCCCAGCGGGGCTATGGTTTCTCCGGAGAGGGGCCTCCAGATCGTCTGAATGCCACCATATATCATGGTATGCCATACCATGTGTGTTATAGTGTATCATGGGTCTTGGATGCCCAAGATTCCCCCCCCCCCTCTCTCTCTGTTAGGGCTTCACCAGCGTCGGATTCTCGCTGGCAGGTTCGAGTACTACTTAGAGCCCGAAACTGCTGAAACTGACTGAACTCGGGGAATCTTTCCAGCAGGTGGGCCCAACCATTGTACTGGGTATTCCTTGGGCCTAACCTAACACAAACAAGCAATTGGTTGCACTTTGCTACCCCTTTCCGGATCACGCAGAGTGGCCAGAACGATAGTTCCGTCTTTTTCCACATCGGGGCTATGGTTTCTCCGGAGAGGGAGCTCCGGATCGTCTGAATGCCACCAAATCCAATTTTATGCCATACCATGTGTTTAGGGTGTGTCATAGGTTTTGTATGTCCAACATTCCCTTGCTCTTTGTGTTAGGGCTTCACCGGCGTCGGATTCTCTCTGCGGGTTCCAGGATTACTTAGAGCCCGAAACTCCCGGAACTGGGGGAATCTTGCCAAACGGTGGTCCCAAACATTGTCTTGGGTGTTCCATGGGCCTAACCTAAAACAACCAAGAAATCAGTTCCACTTTTCTACCCCCTTCCGGCTCACCTAGAGGGGCCAGAACGCCATTTCCGTCTTTTTCCCCATCGGGGCTATGGTTTCTCCGGAGAGGGGGCTCCGGGTCGTATGGACGCCACCAAATCCCATGGTATGCCATACCATGTGTGTTAGAGTGTGTCATAGGTATTGGAATCCCAATATTCCCTCTCTCTCTCTCTCTGCTATGGCTTCACCGGCGCGTTAGATTCTCTTACGGAATGGGGGGAATCTTGCCAACAGATGGGCCCAACCATTTTATTGGGTGTTCCTTGGGCCTAACATATCACAACCAAGCAATTGGTTCCGCTTTGCTACCCCTTTTCGGCTCACGTAGAGGGGCCAAAACGGAGTTCCATCTTTTTCCCTGTTGGGCTATGGTTTCTCTAGAGAGGGGGCTCCGGATCGTCTGAATGCCACCAAATCCCATGGTATGACATACCATGTGTGTTAGAGTGTGGCATGGGTCCTGTATTCCCAAGATTCACTCGCTCTCTGTGTGTTAGGGCTTCACCGGCGTCAGATTCTCTCTGGCACGTTCCAAGACTACTTACAGCCCGAAACTCCCGATCTGACGGAACTGGGGAATCTTGCCAAGAGGTGGGCCCTACCATTTTATTGGGTGTTCCTTGGGCCTAAACTAATACAACCAAGCAGTTGGTTCCACTTTGATACCCCCTTCCGCCTAACGTAGAGGGGCCAGAACGATAGTTCCGTCTTTTTCCCCAATGGGGCTATGGTTTGTCCGGAGAGGGGCCTCCAGATCATATGAATGCCATAAAATCCCATGGTATTACATACCATGTGTGCTATAGTGTGTAGTGGGTCTTGGATGCCCAAGATTCCCTCTCTCTCTCTGTGTGTTAGGGCTTCACCGGTGTCGCATTCTCTCTGGCGGGTTCCAGGATTACTTAGAGCCCGAAACTCCCGGAACTCGGGGAATCTTGCCAAGAGGAGGGACCTACCATTGTCTTGGGTGTTCCTTGGCCTAACCTTATAGAACCAAGCAGTTGGTTCCACTTTGCTACGCCCTTCCTCCTAACGTAGAGGGCCAAAACGGCAGTTCCGTCTTTTTCCCCAGCGGGGCTATGGTTTCTCCGGAGAGTGGCCTCCAGTTCGTTTGAATGACACCATATCCCATGGTATGCCATACAATGTGTGTTATAGTGTTTTATGGGTCATGGATGCCCAATATTTCCTCTCTCTCTCTCTGTTAGGGCTTCATTGGCGTCGGATTCTCTTTGGCGGGTTCGAGGCCTACTTAGAGCCCGAAACTCCCGAAACTGACGGAACTCGGGGAATCTTGCCAACAGGTGGGCCCAACCATTGTCTTGGGTGTTCCTTGGGCCTAACCTAACACAAACAAGCAATTGGTTCCACTTTCCTACCCCTTTCCGGCTCACGTAGAGTGGCCTGAATGGCAGTTCCGTCTTTTTCCACATCGGGGCTATGGTTTCTCCAGAGAGAGGGCTCCGGATCGTCTGAATGCCACCAAATCCCATGTTATGCCATACCATGTGTGTTAGAGTGTGTCATAGTTCATGGATGGCCAGAATTCCCTCGCTCTCTGTGTTAGGGCTTCACCGGCGTCGGATTCTCTTTCGCGGGTTCCAAGACTACTTAGAGCCCGAAACTCCCGGATCTCACGGAACGGGGGGAATCTTGCTAAGAGGTGGGACCTACCATTGTCTTGGGTGTTCCTTGGTCCTAAACTAACACAACCAAGCAATTGGTTGCACTTTTCTACACCCTTCCGGCTCACGTAGAGTGGCCAGAACGACAGTTCCGTCTTTTTCCACATCGGGGCTATGGTTTCTCCGGAGAGGGGGCTCCGGATCGTCTGAATTCCACCAAATCCCATGGTATGTCATACCAGGTGTGTTATAGTGTGTCATGGGTCTTGGGTGCCTAAGATTCCCTCACTCCCAGTGTTAGGGATTCACTGGCGTCGGATTCTCTCTGGCGAGTTCGAGGACTACTTAGAGCCCGAAACTCTCAGATCTGACGGAACTGGGGGAATCTTGCCAATAGGTAGGACCTACAATTCTATTGGATGTTCATTGGGCCTAAAATAACACAACAAAGCAATTGGTTCCACTTTGCTACCCCCTTCTGGCTCACGTAGAGGAGCCAGAACGACAGTCTCGTCTTTTTTTCCAGCGGGGCTATGGTTTCTCCCGAGAGGGGGCTCCGGATAATCCGAATGCCACCAAATCCTATAGTATTCCCTACCACGTGTGTTAGTGTTTCATGGGTCTTGGATTCCCAAGATTCCCTCGCTCTCTGTGTTAGGGCGCGCTTCACTAGCATCGGATTCTCTCCGCATGTTCGAGGACTACTTAGAGCCCAAAACTCCCAGATCTGACGGAACTGTGGAAATCTTGCCAAGAGGTGGGCGCTACCATTGTATTGGGTGTTTCTTGTGCCTAACATAACAAAACCAAGAAATTGGTTCCAATTTTCTACCCCCTTCCGGCTCACGTAGAGGGGCCAGAACGGCAGTTTCGTCTTCCCCCCATCAAGTCTATGGTTTCTCCAGAGGGGGGGGGGGTACTTCGGATCGTCTGAATGCCACGATATCCCGTGGTATTCTATACCGTGTGTGTTAGAGTGTGGCATGGGTCTTGGGAACCCTAGATTCCCTCACTCTCTTTCTTATGGCTTCACCCGGCGTCAGATTCTCTCTGGCGGGTTCGAGGACTATACTCAGAGCCCAAAATTCCCGGATATGACAGAACGGGGGAAATATTGCCAAGAGGTGGGACCTACCATTGTCTTGCGTGTTCCTTGGTCCTAACCTAACACGGCCAAGCAATTAGTTCCACTTTTCTACCCCTTCCGGCTCATGTAGAGGGTCGAGAACGGCAGTTTCATCCTTTTTCTCCTTCGGGCATATGGTTTCTCTAGAGAGGGGCTCAAGAGCGTCTAAATCCCACCCAAGTATAGGTTATGCCATACCATGTGTGTTAGAGTGTGGCATGGTTATTGGATTCTAAAGATTTCCTCGCTCTCTGTATTAGGGTTTCATCGGCATCAGATTCTCTCTCGCGGGTTCCAGGACTACTTAGAACCTTAAACTCACGGATCTGACGGAACTGGGGGAATATATCCAAGAGGTAGGACCTAAAATTGTCTTGGGTGTTACTTGGGCCTAACATAACACAAACAAGCAATTGCTTCCGCTTTGCTAACCCCTTCCGGCTCACGTAGAGGGGCCAAAACGGCAGTTCCGTCTTTTGCCCAGCGGGGCAATGGTTTCTCTAGAGAGGGGGCTCCGGATCGTCTGAATGCCACCAAATCATATGGTATGCCATACCATGTGTGTTATAGTGTGTAATGGGTCCTGTATTCCCAAGATTCACTCGCTTTCTCTGTGTTAGGGCTTCACCGGCGTCCAATTCTCTATGGCGGGTTCCAGGACTACTTAGAACCTGAAACTTCCCGATCTGACGGAACTGGGGGAGTCTTGCCAAGAGGTGGGCCCTAACATTTTCTTGGGTGTTCCTTGGGCCTAACCTAATACAATCAAGCAGTCAGTTCACTTTGCTACCCCCTGCGTCCTAACGTAGAGGGGCCAGAACGGCAGTTCCGTCTTTTTCCCCAGTGAGGCTATTGTTTCTCCGGAGAGGGGCCTCCAGATCGTATGAATGCCGCCAAATCCCATGGTATTCCATACCATGTGTGTTATATTGTGTCGTGGGTCTTGGATGCCCAAGATTCCCCCTCTCTCACTGTGTTAGGGCTTCACCGGCGTCGGATTCTCTCTGGCGGGTTCTAAGACTACTTAGAGCCTGAAACTCCCGAAACTGACGGAACTCGGGGAATCTTGCCAAGAGGGGGGCCCTACCATTGTCTTGGGGGTTCCTTGGGCCTAAAATAATACAAAAAAGTAGTTGGTTCAATTTGCTGCCCCCTTCCGCCTAACGTAGAGGGGCCAGAACGGCAGTTCCATCTTTTTCCCCACCGGGGCTATGGTTTCTCCGGAGAGGGGCCTCCAGATCGTCTAAATGCCACAAAATCCCATGGTATTCCATACCATGTGTTTTATAGTGTTTCATGGGTATTTTATGCCAAAGATTACCTCTATCTCTCTCTGTTAGGGCTTCACCAGCGTCAGATTCTCTCTGGCGGGTTCGAGGACTACTTAGAGCCCGAAACTCCCAAAACTGACGGAACTCGGGGAATCTTGCCAACAGGTGGGCCCAAACATTGTCTTGGGTGTTACTTGGGCATAAACTAACACAAAAAAGATATTGGTTCCACTTTGCTACCCCTTTCTGGCTCACGTAGAGTAGCCAGAACGGCAGTTCCGTCTTTTTCCACATCGGGGCTATGGTTTCTCCGGAGAGGGGGCTCCGGATCGTCTGAATGCCACCAAATCCCATGTTATGCCATACCGTGTGTGTTAGAGTGTTTCATAGGTCTTGGATGGCCAACATTCCCTCGCTCTCTTTGTTAGGGCTTCACCAGCGTCGGATTCTCTCTGCGGGTTCCAGGATTACTTAGAGCCCGAAACTTCCGGAACTGACGGAACTTGGGGAATATTTCCAAACGGTGGGACCAACCAATGTCTTGGGTGTTCCTTAGGACTAACCTAACACAACCAAGAAATTGGTTCCACTTTGCTACCCCCTTCCGGCTCACGTAGAGGGTCCAGAACGATAGTTCCGTCTTTTTCCCCATCAAGGCTATGGTTTCTCCGGAGAGGGGGCTCCGGATCGTCTGAATGCCACCAAATCCCATGGTATGTCATACCACGTGTGTTATAGTGTGGCATGAGTCTTGGATGCCCAAGATTCCCTCGCTCCCATTGTTAGGGATTCATCGACGTTTGATTCTCTCTGGCGAGTTCGAGGACTACTTAGAGCCCGAAACTCCCGGATCTGACGGAACTGGGGGAATCTTGCCAAGATGTAGGACCTACAATTGTCTTGGGTGTTCATTAGGCCTAATCTAACACAACCAAGCAATTGGTTCCACTTTTCTATCCCCTTCCGGCTCACGTAGAGGGGCCAGAACGGTAGTTTCGTCTTTTTTCCCAGCGGGTTATGGTTTCTCCGGAGAGGGGGCTCCGGATAGTCCAAATGCCACCAAATCCTAGCGTATGTCCTACCATGTGTGTTAGAGTGTGTCATGGGTCTTGGATGCCCAAGATTCTCTCGCTCTCTGTGTTAGGGCGCGCTTCACTAGCGTTGGATTCTCTCCGCATGTTCGAGGACTACTTAGAGCCCGAAACTCCCGAATCTGACGGAACTGGGGAAATCTTGACAAGAGGTGGGCGCCACCATTGTCTTGGGTGTTCCTTGTGCCTAACCTAACATGACCAAGAAATTGGTTCCAAGTTTCTACCCCCTTCCGGCTCACGTAGAGGGGCCAGAACGGCAGTTCCGTCTTTTCCCCCATCAGGGCTATGGTTTCTTCAGGCAAACTGGAGGGAATCTTGTTACAAGTAGATCTAGATTTGGGTTATCCATGTAACTATGGCCTAACCTAACATAACCAAGCAAAAAAGAACAGTGGTCTACCCCCTTCCGACACCGGTGATAGGTGTAGACAAAAAGTTGACTAGCATCGAACGGCTAGCAAAGTTCAAGCCACCAATCAACATGTAGTAGTATTCCACATAATTGACCCTTTCCAGGATTTTAGGTAAAATACTTTCGGGATTTCTTCACAATCTTTAGTACTAAATTATTGCATAAATTTTCAGTTTTTATAAGCCACCCATCAGCATCGGACCGCTAGCAAAGTTTCCCGTAGTTTCGCCAAAATTTCGCGTTGCTCCGAAAAATTCGCGCCACGACAGCCCAACCAATTTTTTTCGTGCAAGGATATTTTACTTCTCAGCCCTCCCGCACACAACTGACAACCTTTAGCGTGAGGGAATTTCTGTAATCGTTCCGAAATCCTGCCTTATCCACTCGATCGGCCCTCTCGCCGAAAGAGAAAGCCACTACTTCGAAATATCCACTCCCCCTTGTCCTCCCAAAACAGATCCTCTATTCCCCCGGTCTCACAGCTCGCCATATAGCTCGCTGGTCAGAACTCCCTCGTCACCGTCGAGATCACCCTCCAGATCTGCCACATCACCGGCTTTTAGTCGTCCAGATCCGCCACCTCGCCATTGTGCTCGCTTGTCTTCCACATCTTCTCCAACCTCGCCGTACGTTATCTTCCACCTCGCGCCGTGCTCTCCGGTCAGCCACCTCGACGCCATGTTCGCCGGTCAGCCACCTCGCCACCGACCTCGCCGTACATCCAGATCTGCCACCTCGTCTCCAACCTTGCCGCAACATCACCGTCAATGTCTGCAAGCACGCTGAAACGAGTGAAGATTGAAGGCAAGAAACGCAGCAAGACAGAAGACCCTAAAGCCGCAGGCAACTATTCTCTCTAAATTTCTTGTCTATTTAATTGTATGTTTGATGCTTCCTTATTATCCTGCTTATGTTCGATGCAGTTAATCTTTCTATATTGGTTGTTTCTTTAATCGTATGTTCGATGCTTCATTATTATCCTAATTATACTGCCAATGTTTGATGCAATAAATCTCTCTAAACGGTTTCTTGTAACAGAAATAGGAAGGGGGGCCTTCTTGCTGGTAAAACTTTGCTCATTTGCAACAATCTAGCTTGTATACTACGTATTAGGTTTAAGGTCACTTTGCTTGTGATCCTATCAGTCTTAGTTAGGATCAGAATTTATATTACTTGCACTGGACTGTTTTTACAAGATGAGTGCCTTAATTTTTATCTTATATTAGGTTCTTATTAAGTGTTATATTTGTACTTTACTTTTAGTTCTTTATTCATGTTAGGATCGCCACTACACCCCATTGAAGAAGAGCGTGCCAGAACTATCATGGCAAACAATGCAAAGATGCATGAACTGGGCGTAAAGCCAGCAAGTTTTCTTTTATGTCCTACTGTACCCCCCCCCCCCCAAAAAAAGACCAAGAAACAAGACTCTGGATCTCAGTACATGCATGTGTATGATGTTGAAGAGGAATCATATGCCACTGAAGGAGCCGTGTCATATCAATCACAATCCAGTGTGGACAATGAGCTGCAGGTTATTACCTAGCCCGGTATCTCAACATTCTTTCATGGTATCGCAACAACTAGGGTGCAGTTTTCTTATCTTGTGTTGAACTGTTTGATCAATGTGGCGCCATATATTTTGTGCTAATTCCTCTATTGCATACTATAAGACGTTTTGGCAAGCTAATTAAGGCTGTGGAATCCTCTTATAGTAATTAAGGTTGGCGTTGTCATTTCAACATGGTTTCCATCTATCTTCCTCACATGCTTGACACCTTCTATTCCATCTATGCTTCTCATCTGCTAGTTCATTACGCACACAGTTGGTTGATTATAATATGCTAGTTTTCATCTATTTTTTGTACATGCTTGTCATCTGCTATTTTCATCTATCTTCCTCACATGCTTGACACATGTTGTTTCATCTATGCTTCTCATCTTCTAGTTCATTACACACATTGTTGTTTGTTTATAATCTGCTAGTTTTCATCAATTTTTTGTACATGCTTGTCATATGCTTGTTTCATCTATGTTATGTACATTCTTGTCATCTGTTATTTTCATCCATTTTTGTTGCATGCTTGATAGGAAAGCAAGAAAAGGGTGATGTCTCGACCTGCTTTAGAGGTTGAGGACGAGGATGATAGTGAAGTTTTCATGCTGAAGAGTGGAAAGCATACTTTCTCAAAGAAGGCACGTGTGGAATCAAGTCTTTCAAAGTCTGAGCCTGAACCGCAGCTTGATGTGAATGTGCGCAGAACAATTGCTGATATAAGGATGGAGAAAGCAGAATTCGAGCAACTGAGGCTGAAGTTTGTAGTGGATATGGAAGACATTCGGAAGCAACAAGCTGCGCTAAAGAAATCTCAACTAGAAGAAGTTGCCCTACTTGAGATGCTGGCTGAGCGGATGCGTGGTCCTTGAAATAGTGGTTCTGTAGGTTTGATATTCTGTGAGAAAAACTAAGTATTCGATGCATGTTATGTGGTTTCCTTTTCTGCCTGTGTGCAATTGGCAATTATAACGATGATGTAACCACCCAAATAGCACCAAAACCGACATCGTAGTAACATAACGTAAAAGTCCGTCAAGGCAAATACCGACACGTGGCGATGTATGCCCAACCCACGTGTCCTACTATGAGTGGGCGATTAGACGATGTAAAAATAACGTCCCCGGCACGGTGATGACATCACCCAAATCCGAGATGGAAAAAAACATCATGGAAAAGTCGTTGCGTGGCACCATTTGGTTGGTGCACGTGCCACGAGTTTAGCGACGGAAAAAAACGTCGCTGGTAGCCCGCGACGAGCAGATTTCGTCCCAGAAGAAGGCGACGTGGCGCTATTTTGTTTCCATGTGGCGTATTTCGATTTGACCACATGGTTTCGCATGATTGGTCGAGACTCGTGACTTAACAAAACATCGCTGGGTAGCCCGGGACGAACAGATTTCGTCCCAGAAGAAGTCAACGTGGCACCATTTTGTTTCCATGTGGCGTATTTCGATTGGTCCACATGGTTTCGCCTCATTGGTCAAGACTCGTGACGTAAAGAAATGTTCTCATGTTTGCCACGTCAGCTGATTACGATAACGGCCGTTTGAACCTCGTTTGCCACATGTTGCCTCATAGCAACGAAATAAAAATGTTAATTCTTATTGGGCCTAGTCCAGACGGCCCAACTGGTGGTGACGATTTGATGAACGTTGCGGATAGCCGTGACGGTTTTAGGTTCATATAAACGTCGCAGACTCGTCCCCGACAGTCGATCTGATACGTTTTCATTCCGTCGCGCAAAACGTACCGGATTGCCCTTAGCGACGGTTTGGAGCCCATCCGCAACGTTATTGAAATGTCTCAGACCGCGCGGAATTTGGTACTGATAAAGGCAGTATTTATTTGATCAGCTGGGTTCAAAGGAATCTGGTGAAAAGAAGAGTAAGCATCTATGAATTATAGCAGCTCACACCCGGCCGTGGAATCGATCACTTGATCTATCCGGGGCAACGGGAATGGATCTTTCAGACATGCCTTGTTCATGTCGGTGTAGTCTACACACATACGCCACACCACAGCAACCATTGGGTCATCCTTATTCTTCTCTACCAGGACCGGGTTAGCCAACCAGTCCGGGTGCAGCACCTCCATGATGAATCCACTTGCTAGCAGCCTTGTTATCTTGTCACCTATGGCTTTCCTTATCTCTGCAGCAAAGCGCCGTAGAGCTTGCTTCACCAGCTTAGCATCCAGTCTCACATGTAAAGAGTGCTCAACCAACTCCCTCGGAACACCTGGCAGGTCGAACCATGCAAAGACATCCCGATTCTCACGGAGGAAGTGTATGAGCTCGCTTTCCTATTTCTCCTCCAACCCGGCACCAATGATTGCCACACGCTCGGGGAACTCGGGGTCGATCTACACCTTCTTGGTCTCCTAGGAGGCTTGGAAGGTGGCATTGTGCTGAGGGTTGGGCATCTCAGGCATACCGAGTTGAGCTGCTTGAGCCATGGCCACCACCTCATGTATCTTCTTCTTCTCGGCAGCAATGACTAAGGACTCGGCCAGCCAAGATCCAGCTGATGCACACTCCAGAGAGCGCTTGTAATCACCCGAGATGGTGATGATGCCATTGGGACTAGGGAGCTTCATCTTCAGATAGGCCGCATGAGTTGAGGCCATGAACTTGGACAGGGCTGGCCTGCCGAGTAGAGCATGATAAGGTCTCTGAAGATCAACCACCTCAAACTGCAGGCACTCAGCTCGGCAGTTCTCTCGGGTACCGAAAAGCACATCGATCCATATACTGCCTACAGGGGCACAAGATATTCCCGACACAATATCGTGGAAGGTAGTCCGGCTAGGCTGCAGCATGTTCTCGGAAATACCGAGTTTCACCATTGCATCTCGGTACAGAATGTTGATGTTGTTCCCATTGTCAATCAGCACCTTCGTGAACTTCACGTTGATCTCGGGCTCAATGAAGGTTGGGTCCAGAAACAAGGTGTAACTGCTCGGGTTCGGCATGATCTTGGGGTGATCCGCCCGAGACCAGCCAATCTCTTGCTCACACCAGTACATGTATTCCGGCACAGCCGGCATCACTGCATTGACCTCCTTTGCGCGCTTGCGCAAGCTCTGCTTGTCATCCGTTCGGTGATGAACACAATATAGCTTTGGTGGTGCTCCTGGTTATCATTTTGGCCTCTGCCACCATCATTGTTGTTGTAGTAGTAGTTGTTGTTGCGATTGTTGTTGTTGTTGTTGTTGTTGTTGGCTCCGTGAGCCATTTGATTCACGTTCTCGGGCCTCCTCTGGTTCTCTGCAGGTCTTGGGGCTGCTGCCCGGATGGGCTGGATGTTTGAACCCGGAGCTGGCAGAGGTGGGGGAGGGGCAATTGGCCAAAGCCCTCGCTTTTGATCCGGTCCCACCAACTACACTGCCTGGTAGTATGGTTGGCCGGCCTACTCAGATGCCGAGTGTGGTAGCTGCACTGCCCATCTCTCATTCTTTCAAAGGTAAACCTCTACTGGTCATCTTTGGGCTTCTTCTGGTCCGTCCATTGCTTCTTATAGTTCTAGTTCTGCCCATACTGGGGCCCAATGTTCTTTTGCCTCTGGCTCCTGTCTGCATCAGGTTGATCCGGTTCAACCGCGACTAAATGGTTTGAGCCATAGCGGATGTCCTACATGTCATCTCTTCTCTTGTTCCGGAAATCCGGGCAGTCATTTCGCCTGGAGGATCCGGCACCATCATTGCCGTGATGCCTTCTACTCGGCTCAACCGAGTCCAGTAAAGGTTGTGTCGGATCTCCTAGAGCATACATGTCGGCGATCTTGATTTTCTCGGACAATGTACTCGGTATCTCCCTCTGCAGATTTTGCCAAGGCATGCTGCCATGCCTGCACCCTTGCGCAAACTAGGCAATGGCCTGGGACTCATTCACCCCTTCATAGGTGTTCCTCAATGTGCTCCACTGAGTAAGATAATCTCGGTCAGTCTCCTCTTCTCTGTGCTTGCACGCAGAGAGTTGATGTGGATGGTTTGTCCTCCAGTAGGTGCTGGTGAAGTTGCTGTTGAAAGCATCCGAGAAGTCCATCCAGCAATTAAGGCTGGCTCTCGGCAAGTTGTTCAGCCAGATTCTAGCCGGGCCCTCCAACATTTGAGGCACATATCTCACTACCCACTGGCGGTTACCACCGGCAATGTGCACGGCAGTGACATAATCATTCAACCAATCCTTCTGCTTGGTACTGTCGTCATAAGTTTTTATCCCCCTAGACAGCTGGAACTTGGCCACAACCAGCTCATTCATGATCCGAGGACCAAAACAGAGCAGTCCCGGCGGGCCTTGATCCTCCATCTCCTCCGGCAGATAGATTCTGTCGAGCTTGTATCTTGCATCATTTGGCTGCAGTGCTCGGGACCCCAATCGAGCACGGAGTACTCCAGCGTCCGCCAGGTCATTGTATATCCGATACCCGGCCTTCTCCATTGCCGAGTAGCCATCGTTGTATCAGTCTTGACGTCCAGCCCCGGGTTGCTGTTGAGCCAGGTTGGCCACCAGCTGCCGAGAAGGACCATCTCGGTTACGGTCGTTCCCGGCTGCCTGAACTCGGTTGGCAGCATGCCCACCTTGAGCAACATGTCCTTGCCCGGCCTAGCCCTGTAGAGCAAACTGTTTTCCGGCGGCAACCGAGACGTAGACCTGGTTCTGCTTGTTCTTCCCGGAGTTCACACTCCAAGCTCGTTCGCCCCCGAGATGGGGAGAAGAGGCTTGGCCCCCAGATTTCCCACCATTGAAGTGGACTATCTGAGAAGCACCTGCCCCCAGATTCTCCTTCTGGAAAGCCTCATTTTGCCTTGTTTCCTCCATAACCAGCTCATTAAGCCGGTCTTGCTGCCTAGCGCGAGATTCATCGGTCAAATGTGGCAACTCGGCAACAAATGCCTCAGTAGCCCTAAGGTTCTTAGCAGGAGAACTATATTTGGGCCTACCAGCCGAGGTGACACTAGTAGATTTACTAGCAGCTCTACTATCTCTAGCCATCTCGGCACCGAGATCACGACCTCGGTCCCGCACAACACCTAACCGACTAGGATTGTTTACAACAGGAGTAAAACCATGAGCTTTGTTGTACTCGGTCATGTCGAGATCTAATGCTTGCCTGGACTTGGACATCTCGACAGCCTCTACGAGAATAGCCTGGCGTTTCTCCTCGAGTTTCTTCCGCACCGCTCCCGGATCTGCATCAGCAGCTACTGGCACGTTCAAGTTCTCGATGACATTGACGAATGGAGGTGGCCTTGGGGTCGGTGTAGAGGGAGCCTTTTAACCCGGTTGGTTCACATCTCTCTCTACTGGCTTGTGAGCCGGTCGAGCCGACTTGCCAGTAGTCTAGGCGACATCGGCCGTGCTCTTTCCGGCTGCAGGAGCCGGGCTAGTCATCATCACTTACACGCTGCCCACGGAGCGATCGATACGCTGGTCGCGGACGGCGAGAACGGCAGGAGGATCCGCAGCAACGGGCACCACCTCGGGGTACCCGCGGATGACCGCGGTGGCAACGTTGATGACAAAAAAAGTATAGGGGATCGCAACAGTCTTCGAGGGAAGTAAAAGCCAAATTTGTTGATTCGACACAAGGGGAGCCAAAGAATATTTATATGCCTTAACAACTGAGTTGTCAATTAAGTTCCACCTGAAAGTAGACTTGCTCGCGACAATTTATCAGTCGTAACAGTTTTATAGCAGCAGTAGAAATAAAATAACAACAGTAGTAAAATAGTAACAGTAGTAGCAATCGCGGAAAACAGTAGGATGGGAAGTACCGTAGGCATAGAGCGAATGGATGGACGGGCATTGCATGGATAACAAGGGTCATGTAATAATCTAACACGAGCATTGCATATAATAATATAAAGCATCAAGCATGTAGGCAAACCATAGGCATGTGTTCCAATATAGTCATACGTGCTCGCAATGAGAAACTTGCACAACATCTTTTGTCCTACCAGCCCGTGGCAACGGGGCCTCTAGGGAAACTACTGGAATTAAGGTGCTCCTTTTAATAAAGCATTAACACTCCGTGAACACATGTGATCCTCACATCACAGCCATCCCCTCCGGTTGTCCTAATTTCTCTCACTTTGGGGCCTCGGGTTTCGGACAACAATGTGTGTAAAACAACTTGCAGGTATGATCAAGAAACATAATTATACTCATGAAACAGTAACATGTTCAGATCTAAAATCATGGCACTCGGGCCCTAGTGACAAGCATTAAGCATAACAAGTTGCAACAACGGTGAAAACACTAACAATGGATACTAGGCACTATGCCCTAACAATCTGACATTATTACATGATCAATCTCATCCAATCCCTTCCATCCCTCTCAGCCTATAGCGGGGTTTACTCACTCATGGACGGGGGAAACATGGATGGTTGATGGAGAAGGAGTGGCAGTGTCGATGGCGATGATCTCCCTCGAATCCCCGTCCCGGCAGGGCGTCAGAACAGGAACTTCTGATCCCCGAATCGAGGTTCGGGGTGGCGGCGGCGCTCTGTTGTATTTTTGTGGAATATGACGAACCCCCTCGCTTTTTAGGGTTGAAGGCAATATTTAGCCGAAAGGGGGTCCGAGGGGGTGTAGGAGTGGCCCACACCATCAGGCGGCATGGACAAGGGGGGCGACAGGGGGTGGTGTGGCCCCCTCCTGGCCCCCTTCTGGCTCCCGGGGTCTTCTGATGTTTTAAAACCAATGGGGTCTTTTCTGGGCATTTTCCCGAAAGTTGGTTTTTTTGCACAAAAACGAGACATCAAGGTAATTCTGCTGAAATCAACGTTAGTCCGTGTTAGTGGTATCCAAAACTCATAAGTTTAGAGGAAAACAATAAGAAAAGTGTTCGGAAAAGGAGATACGTTTTGGGTGTATCAACTCCCCCCCCCCCCCAAGCTTAGCTTATTGCTTGTCCTCAAGCAATTCAGTGACAACTGAGTGCGATAAAAGACTTTCACGAACACATTTATTTCATATGATGTAAATATACTCACTATATAATCAAGTGTTGAGGCAATTCATAATAAAATGTATGGAAAATAAAAGTCACCCAGCAGTTATGCAAACCATGAAGAGATGCCAACAAACTAACAATAGACAACATGAAGTACTTCAATCTACAAGATTTCAATGCTCATAATAGGGTATGATAAAGTGTACTCGCTTTCCCTTAATAGTGGAACAAAACATAAATGCCAGGGCACCTATGAATTTCAAATGAAGACTAGAAATATAGATATCAAAGATACAAGCATCAAAGTTATACAAATATCAACCGTGTTTTGGGACAAGCACATTACACTAAGAATAACAGCCATGCTCTCAAGAAGGTGCATAAAGCGAGAAGGTGAAGACTCAACATAAAAATAAAAGAAAGGCCCTTCGCAGAGGGAAGCAGGGATTAACTCATGTGCTAGAGCTTTTTATTTTAATAAACAGAGGTATTGAAAACATTTTTGAGAGACGTGTATGCTTATGTCAACTAACGGTAAACATACAATACAATACGTCACAAGCCAACTAGACTTCACAAGAGCGGCTCCTATAGAAGGACACATCTGGGTAGAAGGTCATCCCTCTTTCTCTTTTGTTTACACAATTATGCTTTCACTGATAAACCAGGGGCAAAAAGAGTGAAGAGAATTTGTTGTATTAGTTTGGGGCTGGGCACCCCGCTTCCGTCTCTTCGATCATTAGATAAGCGGATGAAGCCACTAGTCCAGGGTGTGAAATCCAATCAACAAGTGAGATAAATATTCTCTATTTACGTCCCCATGAGCTAAAACAGGGGCACAAAACAGGAATAATTTTTAGCAAGTTTTAAAGGTAGCACACGAGAAATTTACTTGGAGTGGCAGTTAAATACCATATATATAGAGCTCATACTCAGTACAAGTAGAGGCTAGCAATAGACAGGGAGCGGCAATCAAGAGAGCAACAACTCTCATAATCCTTCTTGCGACAAAACAAAATTAACAGGGGCATAAAAATGATACAAATACTACGAGGCAAAATAAATCATTGAGGCTTAAGCGACTTTTTGTTTTCAGTCATAGCATGCGTGAGCATGTGCCAAGTCGATTCAAGAGAAACAATCAGAGGGAGATACCACAATGTCATACCCTTCTATGAATAAAACAATGCAAGCAAACATTCATACGATATGCTATCTTATATTAATAAGTTGGAACTAACACATGAGAGCACGAACTACCAAGCATCAATTAAATAACATACACCTTACATGAACGGACTAAGCATATTCACACGATGAGTATATGTACAAAAATAAAAAGATAGAGTTCGTACCAGCCTCTCACCACAACTTGGATTGTCGTAAATCATCATTACTGCTCTTCACTTGTGGATTGGATAATATAGACTGGTAATCAAGCTCCAATGGAGACACGGAAGTCCGGTGAACTCTGCAACAAACTTCACAAAACCAAAGAAGAATAACAAATATTTTTGGGTTTTCGATTTAAAACAACAGAAAGAAACAAGCAAATAAATAAAATAATTTTTGGATTTTTGAATACTAAACCGAAACGAGAAAAGAAAGCAAACCAAATAAAGAAACTAAAAAAGCAAACAAAGAGAAACAACAGAAATATTTTTGGTTTGTGTTTTGGAAAACAAGAACAAAACAAATAAACAAAGATAAACGAAAGAAGCGAAAGAAAACGAAAACAAAAGAAAGAAACAAAAACATAGATATACAAAGAACCGACCGAACATGATATATAAATGAGTGTGATGTCGGTATACCTCCCCCCAAGCTTAGGCTTTTGGCCTAAGTGGAGATCAGTCATGGAGCGGAAAATAACCCCACTGTGGTGGGTCGACCCTCGCATGGTCGTACTCGGGCGCCCAAGAGGAAGATGAAGCATCGGGCACATAGTCATAATCGGGGTGATGGTATGGGATCCCCGTGGCGTCGTAGGGCTGGACGAAATCACCATCGTCCCCCTCTCCGGCATCCTCCCCTTGCTGGGGGTGATGCTCAAGGTATGTGTGGGGACCCTAGACTAGCAGTCCGAGGCCTCCAGTATGCATACATTCACGATCCCATGATCAGTTAGTCGTGAACAACATACTCAAGTTGGCATTGCAGATTACAACATCCACTACACGAATACACGGCTTACACAACTGGTCACATGACTCAGTTGAAAACAACTGCCACGCAAGGCAGGACACACACTAAAAACAGCGGAAGTCTACAAAACATACTCGTGGTAAAACCCAAGTCATGCCTTGACTACCTACAGGATACTGACTCGGAGACGTTCTTAGTTTGCACAACCGTCAGCAACACCATCTTCTTAAGGTTCTCCGGGTTTCTGCTCAAAATCTGCCTAAAACAATAGCCAGGGACGAAACCATTGTGAGTACATTCGAATGTACTCGCAAGACACCCCAAATGAAAGCTAAACATGCAAGTATGCATATATAAAGGTGGTAGGAAGGCTGTAATTAAGGTTCAACTAGCCATGATGAACTTAAGACCCAGCATAGTTGCAAAAGTTTTAGTTTTTCTTTGTTGAAGAAGATACTTCAAAAGATATTTAATTTCTCTTGTAGATATTGCATATCCACAAAGTTTTGATAAAGCATTCTAAATAAAAGAAAGTTTTTCTTTGCAAAACATCTTGGAGAAACCCCTCTTCAAAACCATCATTTTTCCCGTACCTCAAAGGTACAATCATTCCCTTTCCACGTACCTCCCAGGTACAAGTTCCAAAACACTTTTCCAGCTTTTCAAAAACATTGACAGAATGCTAGCTACATGGCCATTCAACTGTCCATATCCGAGGACGGGGCTATTCTGAATAGTTTTACTCTATAGAGGTGTACACAATCCACAAGATCCAGTACATCCTCCGTGAAAAACCATGAACTGTCCAAGATAGTATGCAAACATCAGATAACTGGTCCTAACTATCCACTATGAAAGCGCTAGTAAATGGTTACCTCTTCAACTGGGTTTGTTCTCCCCGGCACCGAGTGAGTTAGCCGTATCAATCTGGTTTCCCCTGACAACACACCGCCATGGCAGGAGACCCAACTGTTGCAACCGGTGGCAAACTTAATCCCCACACTCTGAATGTCCCGTGTTTTTCCTTTCTGGCGACAATTCGATTCGGGGGACTCTAACCCCTATAGCACATTGAGGTAAACATGGACTAACACCGACAAGCTTTTAGCTAGACCTCGTTCCCATATTGGGGTAATGTGGCAGCACGGCTTGGTTGTCCGGCGAAGACTAGGTTATGTGTCATTTTTGGAAAACAACTCGAAAACATTTCCTTCTTCACATACCTCCCTCGGACAAGGTCCCACCTTTCCTCGGGTTTTTCCAAAACTTTTGTTTTTCCAAAAACATCAAGTTAAAATGTCCACTAAGGGACTTAAGTTGATTAAGTGATGATACTAAAATATCTAAAGGGCTTGGTAACCCCAATATTATATAGTGGATATAGCATTTTAGATACATAAAATAGATAGTGGTATAGTCCACTTGAGGAAATAGTTTTTGAATCAACTTTTGTAAAACTTCAGAAGTAAAACATGCATGATAGATAATGATAAGTAAAACAACAGCAAGAATTTAGAGTTGCTTGCCTTGGGACTGGTCTTGGTCTTGCTCCTCAAATAAACAAGAGTTGCAATGAAAACCTCTCCGGGAAATAAAACCGTCTTCGTTATCTAACGTCGTAAACTCAAAAAAAAACACCCAATCAGAACCAAACAAAGGCAAGCACTTGACAAAAATTAAACATACAGCAAGCATTTCATCAAACAATTACACTCACAAACAATATTACTAGGGTGCACACCATCAAGCAAAACATGCACAGACAACACACATGAATAACACTAGAATAGATGCTATGGATCCTCAACCAAAATGGCATGAGTTCAGTGGGTGTGCCACTCTCATAACATTCCCAAATAAGGTTAAATGACTCTCTGGTCATTCATGAGGATGAACAAAATAACAAGAAAACAACCTAGGAACACATTCACATGCATAAAGGGCTATTTAGACATGCATACATGCATAACCATAAGAGATCATTAAACAAGATTTATTATAAAATGATAGATCTATAAGATAGCATCAAAAAAATAGAGAAAACAACACCTAGACATGCTAGTACTATCAAAATAACAACCTAAACAATTTATCAAAAACTAAGCATGCAAATAACTACTATGGCAGAAATCACCTAAAACTAGCATGGCATGCCAAAATGATCTAGACCTTATGCAATCATGCAAGCAAGTATAACATGCAAAAATAACAGTAGCTATGCGATGGAAAACAATAGTAAATCATTTATTCAAGTCATCATACCAATATGAAGAATAACATAATTTAACCTATTACTACTAGGAAAACAACCCTATGAGATTTAAATTATAACAAGCATGGTTTTCACACACAAACCCTATCATGCTAGTGATACACTCAAGACACATCTTAAACATGAATTAATACCCTACACATTCTAGGAATCAATTTTATATCAAAAACAATAAAACTCACAATTTAATAAAGGCATAGCAATAATATGCAGAAAAGGGATAAACACTAAATAATGCACCAAGCCTACTCTATAACTCCTAAAATCATGATAATCTAGTATAAGGTGCCCCTATTCACTAGAAAACCAACACAATTGGATTCACATAAAAATTCATTACCAATAAAATTAAACAATTCACAGAAGTGCTCTCCGTGCTAAAACTAACATGCATGTCATTTTCAATCAACAACTCAAGTCAACACAAGGCCAACTGCCACAGATAGATGTTATCAAGGGCTACTTAGAACAGTTGAGTTTGCATGCTTTGGATACATAAAACTCAAGTTATTAAATAAAAGGTGTTAATGAGTGCTTCGGTCATTTATTTTATTTCTCCTACAATACAACACAAAACATGGATCTGCAAGTTGTATGTGGTTATAAATTAGTAGATCTACATCTGTGATTTTTGGTTTGGCAAGTTTTACTCATTTGCATTTTCATTTTGATTTAAAGTAAAACATCAGATCTGGATCTGCAGGGAAAAAGAAAAGAAACAACCTGCAGAGAAGAGGCATGCCAGATCTGCGAACTGGGCTGGTCTGCCAAGAGTTCTCCCGCGCGGGAAAGTTTTCAAACGAGAGAGATGGGCCGCGACTGGGCCTGTCCGTCGACGAAGCGCGGGCAAAGGGGTATGTTGCCGTTGGATTTGGATCCAACGGCCAAGAGGAGGCCGCGTCGCACCCGACTGTCGACGACCAAAAAAACAAGGAGGAGTCCGTTCCCTACGCCGTAGTTGGACGGAGAGCTCGCCGCCGGGAGCATGGAGGCTTTCCTTCAAGATCTGGAAGCATTAGAAGGCTCGGGACAACATCGCGCGTCTGTTGCCCCCTCCTGCGCTTGATGGGAACAACGGGAACGAGACGACCGCTGGGGATCCGCGGCGGCGAACCAAGGTCGAGGTCGGCAGCGTCCCTGCAAGGAGTGGAAGTGCAAATTAGGAGGGGCACGAGAAATGCTAGGACTCAAGGGAGGTAGGGGAGAAGAAAAAGGAGGATGGAGCACCCCGTGGCCACGGCTCGATGAGGAGGTGGTCCGCGGATAGCTCTGGTTCGATTCCGGCAAAGCAGAGAGAATGGGAGGGGGCTTTTGCTCCGAGGGCTTGATTGGAGGCACGAGGAGATGGTGCGCCCGAGTGGACCACAAAGAGGAGGCTCGGGAAGGCCTGGCTGCAGAGCTCGATGGACGGCGACCATGGCGGCTCGGTTGCAGGCTTCAAGGGGAGAGGGCATGATGTCCAGGGTGCGTGGTATGACAAGGGGATCCTCCAGGGAGAGAGGAAAGGGGAGGAGGAGGCTTGAGGCGAGTGGGAGCTGAGTGAAATCGCAGACACCCGCATGTGTTCGACATCAGCTCGAGGGGGAAGGAAACCGGGATGGGGCAAATGGAGAGCACGGGTGCGTTCCTGGGAGACTCGCGGAGCTGGTTGACCGGGATTTGAGCTCGGGCATGCGTCCCAGGCAACGAAAAAAATAGCGCGCTATCAAAAATAGTGTGTCCCTGTCAGACCCCGGACCCAGAGATATACACACTGTTATGTGCTCCTAGCCATGAACTCACAAGGGCTTCAGGGTTACCAGCCCCGGTCGCAACAAACAACGGCAGGCAGACCGGATTCATCGGCACGTAGTCCGGATCCCCGGTCTACTACTCCTTGTTTTCATGCTAGTCATAACCAATTATGCATATCCAAGTGTCCACGAGTCGGATGAAACTGAAGAAACGGGACCAAAGCTATACAGAGCTGCTATGTGTCCAGAAAGTGCAACAACAATCGAGGGTTACTGGGGTTACCTCGCCCCAGGCCGATCAAATCGACAGGCGGGCTCGGACATGGATCATCGGCTCCACAACCCCTCGACTGCGACAACTATGCAGGCATAGCCAAAACTGTATAACAATGAGCTCGGAACCAACAACCGATCAAAGCAGTACTCTAGACATGAAGCTTTATTAAGCAAGTAATACTAGAGTATAGCTTACAAACAGAGGTCACACGACCCAACATTACATCAGACAACGGAAAGCAAATTATGTTGCTATACAACAAGAACCAAAAAGGCCTAAGAGGCCGCAACATAAGGCGACGTCCCAGCCCATAGATTCCAGGCTGCTACCTGGGAAACCCCAAACTATCCGTCGATGTCCACGTTGAAACACCACCGAAGGTATGGAACTCCACCTGAACCAAAATGAAGCAAACATGAGTACTGGAGGTACTCAACAAGACTTAACTAACCTATTATATATCTGCTTGTTCATAAAGGGTTTATGAAGGTTGTTTTGCGTAAAGCCAACTTTGTTTCGAATAGAGGGAGACTGAGAAGCTTTTCACAAATCTTTTAAAAGAATACCCTGCCCTCGGGTATTGCCTTCAGAACTTTCGAAGCATCATCTTCAGCACCGATAACTGGAACCACCTCTTAAACTAAACATTCATTGCCAACATCTTTTACGTCATGTTCAAGCTATCTATGATCTCAGAATCCGTCACCAAGTTGTCCTTAACCGCGGACACGGCTTTTCGAAAAGATTAAACCCTGCAGGGGTGTACAACTTTACCCACACGCATCAACCGACTCTTAATGCCAAGCTATTGGCACAATTCCGACGATGTGCCGGCAGAGGGTGGCTGACCACGATCTTTCCCTTGCTTCGCCTATTCCATGAGTCGCTCCGAGTAGAGATGGACCGCCAATAGGGAGTGGCCATCTCCTGCCGGGTCTCTATCGTTGTGCGCAATGCTCGACGGTTACCTACCCGCAGAGCGCCGATACACCACCACGTCCTAGTTTTGAAAATGTTTTGATATCCCCAGCAAATCCAAATGGAACGCCCGAACTAGGCAACTCATGGAACAAACTAGACAAGTTGAAACCGAGGGGAATCCAATCCCCGTGTGGTTGCACGATCAGTCTTGGCTTCAAAGGCGAGAACTCGCTCCTAGGGGCATGAACGAGGCAAATCACCACATTCCATGTGGCAACTCATCCAAGCCTTTAATCATATTAACCACACATCTCGAACCTTACCACGCTATCCTGTCATACTAGATTCATTTCGTAACTCTGATTCATCAACCGGATGGAGCAGAGATAAACAGGCATGTATGACTAAGCATGGCATATTTGAGGTTTTGGCGATACACACAAACAAATCCTATGTCAGCTAGGAACATGGAATCATGATATCTGGTTTATGCAACTAAATAGGATAACTCTATCTATTGACTCAAAATACTTTGTAAAGCATGCATCGTACGAGAAGGAAAACACTTCGAAAACATATATGGACAGATAAGAGGTTATGCTTGCCTTGCTTCAAGAAAACCAGACAAAAGCTTCGGGGAAAGTGCTTGACTTGGTTGTTTAGACCAAGTATTCGGCAACAGGGGTGTCGAACTTCACTCCGGATTCGAGGTCTACCGATAAGAGCAAACACCGGAAAGAGGGAAACAACACTCAAAACAGGCATCGATGCAATGCTCGATATGTATGAATGAACAATTGAATGCATTAAATAGAAGCCCTAAACATGGTTCATGGGTTGCTAGGGTTCATATGTTAAGAAAACAACTTAGTGAATTTAGTCCCGAAGTGGACCTCGAAGGCCGATTCGGGTAAAACCTAGAGGTGCGACAAGTTAAAGTGCTCAAATAGGGTTGAGAACACCATAACTAGGTTGCACTTGTCATTCTAAGCATTTTGACATATAACTTGTAATTTTCTAATTTTCTCGAATAAAAACTTATTTTCTTTATTTTAAATGATTTAAATAATACTCAAAATTCAACATTGTCAAAAATGTGTGAAAATGATATGAACATGTAGATTACATTTTTCTGAACAAAATGGTATATTGAACATATTTTTCTGATGTACCAATTAAAAGATATAGCATCTACAAGATTAGCTCTTTTTCTGAAATTTTAAACAGCAGTGGGGCCCACATGTCAGTACCGTTTCCATTTAACTGAAATTAAACAGAGAAGGGCCTTATGACGCAGGCATGACGTCGAGGTGACGTCACCCGAGCTCAAATGTTCACAGGAGCTTTGCAATTGAACGATTTGGTGCGGGAATTCCGAATCGAACTATCCCACGAGGTTCAGCACAACGAGGGGGAGCTGGGGGTGGTCGCGGCGTGCCGGAAGATCGCCGGAGAGCTCGCCGGCGAGCTCGGGCGGCGGCGGCGGACCGCGGCTCCGGCGGCGACGAGCTACAGAGGGGGAGGGGGGAGGTGGAGGGCACCAGGGGATGCGGGGGCTCACCCTTAACCTGGTGGAGGGGTCGGGGCAACGAGGAGCGGCGCCATACGCCGGCGGCGAGCAAAAATCCGGCGGCGGCCGTGGGGATTCCGGCGGGGAATTGAGGGCCTCCCGGGGCTCCTCGGGGCCGCACAAGCTCGAGGAGGGGGAGGGGAAGGTGGCGGAGACGATGAGCTGCTCGGTTGGGCGCGGGAGAGGCCGTAGCTCCGGCGACGGGCGGCGGAGTCCGGCGGAAGGGTTCGGTCGGTTTGGGCGCTGCGCGTGAAAGATACAGAGAAGAGGAGGCTCCAGGGGGGAGGAGAAGATAGAGGAGGGCGCTGGGTTCTCTCCTCGGCCTTATCCTCTCAAGGGAGTAAGCAGGAGGTGGCGGGGAAGGCGTCGAGGACCTTCTGTCCATTGGCGCAAGGAGGAAGACGACAAGAACAGTTTTTCTGGAAAAACCCCTGCCCTCCTGGAAATAACAAAATGGCCCCTGCCCTTTTTTAAAACAGCACACTAAAACAGACTTGAGGGCTTTTCTGCAAAGAACAAAAATTGGTAAAAATTATTTTTGGGATCCTTACAACAAGGACAACCTCATCATATTTTTGTTTTGCAAAAATGTACCATTTCAAACCATCAAATTAAGTTGGCACTTTTAAGCGATTTTAATTAAACTCCGGTATTAATTTTTGGTGCACTTGTTTTAAACACAACTTAGGTTCAAAATTGCATGCATGACATGACATGATCACAACCACAAACACACCAGCACTTTATTACAAAAAAGGTGGCTGTTACAGTCCCTTCTCAAAATGCTATAGAAGTTATAACGTGATACAACGAGCTAAACTAGAAATAGCGTTTTTTACAATATTCTTCTTGTTGGCGTCCAAACAAATGCAGTATTTCCATCTTGGGTCTTTTGACTTCACTACAACACCTTCTCCTTGTCGCGTTGATGTTGTGCTTGACACGCCAACACCTAAAATTGTACAGAAAAACATCAAGATACATCACTATTCAAGTTTGTAAATTACTGCGCAACAATAAATTTACTTTAAAAGACAACTTTAGTGAGTTAAAAAATTACTAAACTTGCAAAACTGCTAAAACTGAATGAACAAACAGTTTAGAAATTAGTCAAAATCACTGCACTGGCTCTAAAACTAAAGTGAGTTTACAAATTAGTATACCTGCAGTTTCCAAATTACTGCACGTGCTAAAACTAAATGAACAAGCAGTCCAGAAATTTACTGCACTCGCTAAACTGAATAAATAAGCAATTAAGAAATTACTGCACTTTATAAAAGGGAAGGAAACAATCGGTTTACAAATACTAGTTGGCCACTATATTCCTCAAACTGACCGACACTTGCACCTAGCTTCTCAAAGAAATACACTCGAACCAGGCTATTACTACCCCCAACGAGTTGCACTTGCACGTAGCTAGCTCCTAGCTACTTGCATAGATGCACCTAGCTCCTAAGGACCAACGAACTGAACTAGCATCGGGTGCATAAAGGAATCAAGGAAAAGAGAAATGAATGAGCCACATAGTAAAGACGCTAACCTGCCCGGTGATGGCTGATTTGCCGGTGGCGCGGAGGACATCGTGTCTAGTTGTCGCCGATGGTGGACCTTGAAGAAGCGCACTGAAGCCGCGGCCTCTGCAACTCGAGTTGGAGCCGTGGAGGAAGAGATCGATCCGGAGCAGAGCGACGGTGGAGGAAGCGCTCCCGCCGCCGTTGCAATCGGACCAGACGCCACTGCCGCCTCGCTCCTATGAACAGCCGGATGGGGATTTTTGGTTAGGTCTAGATGCGGAGAGAAACTGATTGAGGAGACGCGTGTGTTGGATTTTAGGCTTCGGCCGATGGGCTTTCTCCTCTCATCTATGATTTTTTTTAGCGCCGCTATATCCTAACACATTTAGCGTGGTTTAGCGCGTATAAAACACATTTAGCGCGTATAAAACGCGATTAGCGCCATAGCGTGCATTTTTGGCTAAATATAGCGTAGCCTCTCCAAATACGCTATGACGTGCTATTAACGCCGAAATAGCGCGCTATTTTTTTCGTTGTCCCAGGTGTCGGAACGCGAGGGACGTGTCGAGCTCGGCCTGGACGCCATGGCCAGCTCATGGGCAGGGAGAAGAAGACAAGTAGAGGGGGATGTGTTATGACAGGGAGGTTACACGATGCATAGAGAGTCTTGTGGCGCAAGGGCAGCTCCTGGTTTGGACAGAGAACGTGGGGGTGAGAAGGAGGGGTGATCACCATCCTTGTCCATTTGTGGTTGGCTGAGTTAGAGAGAGAGAGAGAGAGAGAGAGAGAGAGAGAGAGATGGTGAATCAGCTAGACCATGTCTAGGAGGTTGGGGAGGGTGTTTTCATCTCTCAGAACAGGAGAGAGGTAGATAGGGTCCAATTATTGGCCAGGGCATGCATGAACTTATACATGTCCAGAATAGCCAGCAGTGGTTTTTGAATAATATGAATAGAACATGTGTGCAAGATTGAGTCCAATGGATAGAGGATCAAAAATGGAGTCTAGGGATGGTAGCCTCAAGAGTTTTGAAAAATATTTCTTTCACAAAATTTTGGAAATTCAAAAAGTGTTGATTATGTTTTCAAATGTTTTCTCCAAAATTTTCAACACAACTTCCAAATGTTTTTGTATAAAATGGTCCCACATCACCATAGTCATGTTGTGTAATTATTCCAAGATTTTACGAAATACTTATCTTCACAAAATATTTTAAAGTCCATTTCTGGCCCTTTGGAAAATGGAAAATAATAAATAGTAAAATGCTTTTAAAGCAAATATTTTTGAGTTGGGATGAGAGAGTATATAATATAGGTTTCAAAAGTGATTTTTAATAAGCAACTCTTTTGAAAATATTTGAGGCACCAAGTGGAAAAGTGTGAAAACAGGTGTTTATTTAATAGGCTAAAAACCATGAGAGAAGAATAATTAAATGGCCATTGGGAAATAAATGGACCATATGGAGGTGATATATAAGTCATGGATATTACAAGGGTAGGTTCATTGGGTTTGAAAACAAATAGGAGTGGTTTTGAGTAACATGGACAAAGTGCTTCATGAATAAAGAGATGTGGTCATTATTTTGGGGATGCTTGCAAAAGGACTTTGAAAGAAGGTACCGAAGTGTTTCAATATCCAAAATAACACTTGGATGGATACTATAGATATTAAACATGATATCCATGAAGGTGCATTGATGAGTAGATCAAGATTTGACATAAAGGCATGTATCCAAAGTCGAAAGTTTTTAAGAAAACAAAAGATGGGATGAACATATGATGGAATATGATATTGATGCTTGATCTTGTTATTACTAGGTTTTATTTACTTCAAACAACACACATTAATCAACAAATATAAATAAATACTTCAAAGCAAACTCAAGGTAAAATCACACAACAAGCAGATAAAATAACAAGACACACAAGATCACTCAAGCAACTGAGTTCTTCAATTTAATTTCCAGGTGTTTTTCTCAAGTGTTAATTATAGGTAGTGATTAAGACATACCATGACAAGAGGATTTTATAAAGAGGTTCAGCTCAAAAGTCGTTATTTCCAAAAGAATATAATTGAGGTAAAACACAGGGGTAACATAGTCCCCTCTTATTGTTTTTGCAAAAGAAGGAAGTGAGAAGGGGTTTTTGGAATACTTGCACATACATCTTGGTTGAAAACAGCTTGGAGATGATTAGCTCCAAAATACTTTTCACATAGCTTTGGAAATTATCTTTTGTTTTCTCAAAACTTGGCTTTTAGGTTTCTTCTAAAATCAAAACATTTTCAAAAAGTTTTTTTGCCAAAAGAGTGTGATGGATGAAGATGATAAGCTTTCTTGTCATGACTTGATCACAAAGGTTGTGTTTTAAGAAATTTATGATCATTGGTTTTAATCTTAGCTGTTAACAACTCAAACAAAACACAATCAACAAGCAAATAGAAAAGAAATACAAGCATTAGTCAAACATATTAAAAAGTTTTCGTTGGCCCTGATTTTTGGGTTATTGAAAACAAGTTTTTCCTGCCTTCCAAAGATTGGGCTGTTATAGTATGTGTCCAGCTCACTCTCAGAAAGCATCCATCCTTGCCTTCTATTAAGATTAAACAAAAGAGGTGCAGGCAAAATTACTTTCCTAACAGTTTTAGTAACTCTCCACCTGGATTGTTTGGAGAAAGTTATTTCAAAAGATAATTTGCGCAAGTGAGCATGGATAAAAAGAAACTTATGTTGAACCATGGAAACAAGATCAAGCATCTCTATAGGAAACTATAGGTCTAGAGGGAGTGGCTCCAAACCATGCAAAGCTAGCAAGCGCGAGGCAATAACACCTCCACAAACTTCGCCCTTCTCACGGTTAAGCGAGACACGGTAAGCAATTAAAGCACCAAAGTTATAAGACCTATCACATCTTAAGGCGGCTGCAATAAACACCAAATCATAGACAAATAGCTTGTTGGCAGTTTTTCTAGCTAACGCGCATTTAGAAATAAAATAGGCAAAGTATCGAATGCTAGGGAGTTCAATTTCTCGAATTTTACCACTCTCCCCTGTGAACCTTCTGACTTGGCAAATCTCCTCATATAATTCCAGCAGTGGTTTAGGCTGCCCTCTTATCTTCTCACAAGAACCCCACTCTGGTACCTTGATAGCTGCACAAAAATCACTGAAAGGCAAGTTTATAGCTTTATTGTAAATTTTGTAGTGGACCATAGGGTTAGTTGAGGACCATTTAAAACGAAAATCCTGCACCATAGACATAGTTAGTTTCATCCTCAATGAAACAGTCCAAGCCTGCATTATGCACAAGAGTGTTGAAATCCTGAAAAATTCCCGTAATCCTCATGAATTCTTGGCATGGATAAATTTATGGGAACACTCTCTCTTCGCGGTGCACGGGCATGACCTCATGCAACTCCAGCTCATGCTGGTTTAGTTGATGAACATTGTGCTCCATCTCTGAAATTTTTCAACAATCATCACAAAAATTAATTTCAAGCAACTATAAGGTGGAAACTACCATAGGGACTTATATGAGATCTAAACATACATCAAAAATACATTATTTCTACTAAAATCAAGCATGCAAACTCACATAAGCTGTCACCTATAGTACCAAAATACTCAAGAAATACTTCACCAAATAAAATTCTACTTGGATCATCGGAGGAGTCACATACCAGAGAGCAAATGCACCAAATTTCAGCACAAAATATGGGCTGAGCAAAGAGATCAAAATATTTCGAGGAAGAACAGCAAGAACTCGGGTTCCAGGAAATGTATTGAGATTGGTGGGTGAGAGAGAAGACTCTGGCAGGGGAGACAGTTAGTGGGGGGCAGGGGGCCCACACCATGTGTTGGCGCCACTAGGGGCAGGCCGCACCACCCCATGGTGTTCCTGACTGGTGGGTCCCCCTGGGGCCTCCCAGGTGGCTCTCTGCCTCATTTTTTACCGAAAAATTTATTATAATTTTTCTGGAATTTTTCGAGAAACTTTATTTTTGAGATATTTCCAGAATTTTAATAATAAAAAAAACAAAAAACAAAAGTGAAAAGGTGGAAAAAAAAACAAAACCAGAACTACAAAGGTTCTAAGACACTCTAATGGAAAAATAGACAAGGAAAACAAAGGTGGAAGTGGTGAAAACAAAATTATGGGTGGTGAAAACATGCATAACCACAGTAATCAGGGTGAAAACATGAATATGGATGGTGGAAAACATGATTCTACTCAAGTAGCAATGTGATAACAGAATTAAACATGGTGAAAACATAATGGGGAAGGTGAAAACATAGTGAAAACATTGTCCTCTTCATTCAAAATCATTTTGTTAACAAGGGTGATCAAGTCTTGTTACCAGAACAATTTTCATATGAAGCAAAACTTTGCTAATCACTAAATAATTATGTTACCTCAACCTTGATAGACATAGTCCCAATCATAATAATTTCATATTCTTTTGGTGGTGCTGGAATGGGACAATAAAATTCTCCAATCTTGATGGTCTCAATATTTTCAACTGAATTTAAACCATATCTTCTATCAATCTTCTTGGGAAAATAAACAGTATGCTCTTTATCATTATCATTAAAAGTTACTTTTCCTTGACTGCAATCAATAACAGCCCCTGCAATATTAAGAAAAGGTCTCCCAAGAATAATAGACATATTATCATCTTCAGGCTTTTCCAACACAACAAAATCAGTTAATATCAAACAATTAGTAGCAACTTGAACAGGAACATTCTCACATATACCAACAGGAATAGAAGTAGATTTATCAGCCATTTGCAAAGATATATCAGTGTGTATCAATTTTTCAAGAGAGAGCCTCTTATAAAGACAGAAAGGCATAACACTAACTCCAAGTCACATAAAGCAGTTCTAACAGAATTATTTTTAATAGAACAAGGGATAGTAGGAATACCATGATCTCCAAGTTTCTTTGGAACCTTGCCATTGAAAGAGTAATTAGCAAGCATAGTGGAAATTTCCTCATTAGAAATATTTCTTTTGTTGGAGACAATATCTTTCATATATTTAGAATAAGGAGGCGATTTAATAGCATCACTCAAAGGGATTTGTAAAAACAAAGGTTTCATCCACTCACAAAACTTGTTATAATTTTCTTCTTCCTTTGATTTATGTTTCTTGTTAGGAAAAGGCATTGCTTTTTGTATCCAAGGCTCTATTTCTTTACCATGTTTATTGGCAATGAAATCCTCCTTAGTACACTTTGCAGTTTTAATTTGCTTTTCAGGTTTGGCTACAGGTTCTTCTTTATCAGAAGCATCACTTTTATCATTACCACTTTCAGTTTCAGCATCAGAAATAGATATACTATTAGGATCTTTAGCAGGTTCAGGAGATTCTACAACATTTTTATGTCTCTTCTTCTTTTTCTTAGAAGGAGAACTATTGTTTTTAGGTTGCTGATAATCTTGTTCAATTCTTTTAGGATGTCCTTCAGGATACAAGGGGTCCTGAGTAGAAACACCACTTCTAGTAATTATTTCACAAGCATTTTATCATCATTAGATGTTCTTTCAATAATACAATGCAAATTATCAATAGCTCGAGAGTTTTCCATAAGGTGATTTTGCACTCTCCTATTAAAATTGTCTTGATTAACAACATAATTATCAAATTCATCTAGGCATTGATCAGGTGGTTTAGAATAAGGAATATCTCTATTATCAAAGTATTGGAGAGAGTGTACCTCAACAGTTGGTGGATGAGGATAGGCTTACATAATTCTTCTATAGGAGGTAAATTCTCCACATCTTCAGATTTAATACCCCTCTCTTTAAGAGATTTCTTGGCTTCCTTCATCACTTCATCATTTAATTCAATCATCCCTCTCTTATTGGGTGTTGGTATTGGTGTTGGCTCTGGTGTAGGTGTAGGATCAGGTATATTCCAATCATCATTATTTTTGGCTATTTTAGCCATTAATTCCTCGGCTTCTTCTGGAGTTCTTTTCCTCAAAACACAACTAGCACAACTATCTAGGTATGTCCTAGATTCAAAAGTTAGTCCATTATAAAATATATCTAGGAGCTCATTTTTAGGTAATGGATATGCAGGGCTATCTCTTATCAAAGAACAAAACCGTGTCCAAGATTCAGGCAATTTTTCTCCTTCAGTTTGCTTAAAGTTAAAGATGCCCTGCACAGCAGCATGTTGGACACTAGCAGGAAAATATTTCTGAAAGAAAGCATTAACCAAATCCATAGGATCAGTAATACACCAAGGTGATAGATTGTTAAACCAAATTTTAGCTTCATCTTTCAATGAGAAAGGGAAGATCTTGGTAATAAAATAAGTACGCAGCTTAGTATCATCAGAAAATTAATCAAAGATGAAAGTTCATTCATGTGTTCCATATCACTTTTACTTTCAGTTCCACAAAAAGGTTCCTTCTCAACAATAGATATATAAGATAAATCTAAAGAGAAATCATAATCCTTGTCTATAATGTGTATGGGAGATGTAGCAAACTTAGCATCAAGAGAAGATTTATATTTCATATCATGTCTTGCAAGAAGACTCTTAAGAGCACTTGCACTGGTAGTAGCACAAGCTTCTTCAATAAAATCATCACTCAGTTCAATATAGGTTTCATCAAGATCATCAATAAGCTCAGTTGAATTAACAGGTGTACTAATATTTTCAACAAAAATTTCAGTATTTTTCATTTGTTTGGATCAAGCAATAGTAGCATCTAGGAAAGGACCTAGAGAACCAGTATCATCAAGCACAGTAGAAGCATCATCAAAAGTATCAGAAACATTCTCAGACTCAGCAGAAGTAACAGTACGTGTAGCATGTGGTGGAGTAAGAAGCTTACTCATAACAGACGGTGAATCAAGAGCATCAGAGGTGTTCACAGTTGTACCTCTTCTTGTAGTGGATGGTAATATAGGAACTTTTCCATCACGAGTCTTGCCCATGATGAATGGCTTGCAGCAAACAATATCACAATCAAGTGAGCAAATAAATAAAGCTATGCTCCCCAGAAACAGCGCCAGAAAATAGTCTTGATGACCCACAAGTATAGGGGATCGCAACAGTCTTCGAGAGAAGTAAAACCCAAATTTATTGATTCGACACAAGGGGAGCCAAAGAATATTTATATTCCTTAACAACTGAGTTGTCAATTCAGCTGCACCTGAAAGTAGACTTGCTCGCGACAATTTATCAGTGGTAATAGTTGTATAGCAGCAGTAGAAATAAAATAACAACAGTAGTAGCAATCGCGGAAAACAGCAGGATGGGAAGTATCGTAGGCATAGAGGGAATGGATGGGCGGGCGTTGCATGGATAACATGGGTCATGTAATAATCTAACACGGAATTGCAGATAATAATATAAAGCATCAAGCATGTAGGCAAACCATAGGCATGTGTTGCAATATAGTCATACGTGCTCGCAATGAGAAACTTGCACAACATCTTTTGTCCTACCAGCCCGTGGCAGCGGGGCCTCTAGGGAAACTACTGGAATTAAGGTGCTCCTTTTAATAAAGCATTAACACTCCGTGAACACATGTGATCCTCACATCATAGCCATCCCCTCCGGTTGTCCTAATTTCTCTCACTTTGGGGCCTCGGGTTTCGGACAACAATGTGTGTAAAACAACTTCCAGGTATGATCAAGAAACATAATTATACTCATGAAACAATAACATGTTCAGATCTGAAATCATGGCACTCGGGCCCTAGTGACAAGCATTAAGCATAACAAGTTGCAACAACGGTAGAAAACGCTAACAATGGATACTAGGCACTATTCCCTAACAATCTGGCATTATTACATGATCAATCTCATCAAATACCTTCCACCCCTCTCAGCCTACAATGGGGTTTAATCACTCATGGATGGGGGAAACATGGATGGTTGATGGAGAAGGAGTGGCAGTGTCGATGGCGATGATCTCCCTCGAATCCCCGCCCCGGCAGGGCGCCAGAACAGGAACTTCTGATCCCCGAATCGAGGTTTGGGGTGGCGGCAGCGCTCTGTTGTGTTTCTGTGGAATATGACGAACCTCCTCGCGTTTTAGGGTTCAAGGCAATATGTAGTCAAAAGGGGAGTCCGAGGGGGTGTGGGAGTGGCCCACACCACCAGGCGGCGCGACCAAAGGGGGCACCGGGGTGGTGGTGTGGCCCCCTCCTGACTCCTCTCCTGGCTCCCTTCTGGCTCCCGAGGTCTTCTGATGTTTTCAGACCAATGGGGTCTTTTATGGGCATTTTCCCGAAAGTTGATTTTTCTGCACAAAAACGAGACACCAAGGTAATTCTGCTTAAAACAGCGTTAGTCTGTGTTAGTGGTATCCAAAAGTCACAAGTTTAGAGGAAAACAATAAGAAAAGTGTTCGAAAAAGGAGATACGTTTTGGACGTATCAGACGTACACCAGATGCGCGCCGAAATTGATGACAGAGCCGCCTGCAGGCACAGGCCTGCGGTCGAAATCTCCCGGTGTTGTTGGTGACGAAGTCGAGGGAGCCGAATCTATGGACAAGCCCACAGACAACGCGCTCACCCGAACGAAGAAAAGATCCCTTCCGAATAGAGACCCCAGACAGCGCCACTGCTGGCCCCATGGTGGGCGCCAACTGTCGTGGTGAGGTAAAGAAATATGCCATGGGATGGCTTAAGTTTGGGGCCGATGGACACTGTGGGTATCCGGGGAGAGATTGCACGCCTAGAAGATGCGCTCACTACACTGCAAACACGAGGATCTACCCAGGTTCGGGGCCCTCTTGTGGAGGTAACACCCCTACTCCTGCATGTCAGTCAATATCAGTGTGTCACCGAGTACAAATGTGGTTCCTCAAGCTCGCAGAGCTAGAGGAAGAAGAATCTCTCTCTTCTCTCTAAGGAAAATGTCTACTGGTTGCCTCATCTGGGATCGTCCCTCACGCAGGAGGAGTGTGGCCACCTTATATACTGGTGGCCACTGACGGAACGTACAGGTTAGGCGTAGAACACTGTGCCGTAGCGCACGCTCGCTGCCATACGCCGAAGTCTTCTCCTCCGTAGCCGCTGCCATGTCATGCCCCCCTTGCAGAGATAGGACGTGGCTATGCTCATGCCCTGCAGTGCTCCACTATACGAGTATATATCATCACGCCTAGTAAGTTGAACCGCACGAGCGTACTCTCCCGTGATCTTCAGAATCTCAACTGCTCCGTTGACCTTGCTCCGGGATGGATAGATCTTCGTCTACCCGGATTCTCCAAGTGTATCTCGGATAACCAGGGGGACACACATTTCTTCATATCTCCCCTGATTCTTCTTACCGAGATAGAGTCATCTCGGTAACTTCCATCTCGGTCCGGGTAGTCAACCCGGTCAACACCAAATCGGTATCCACTCCTTGGATACCATTTCATACCAAGCTTGACCCTACTCGGGGGTAGCCCCCCGACATGTAGCCAACAATGACTTGTCACTGCCACGGACCATCTTGGAGCGATCTTCATTATTCCTTGGATAATCGGATTTCTAGATGTAATCTTTTAACTTGTGAGTTCTAATTTGCGGTTTTCTAGCACTTCCACCATCCATATTTTCTCGCCTCTTCGATATTGTGCATTGTCCATTCTCACATTGAGAGTTGGTGCAAACTTTGCCAGTACATCCATACCCCGTGGGAGGACTTTGTTCTTCTACGCATAAGCCTAAAATATCTTCCTCAAAACAGCCACCATACCTACCTATCACGGCATCTCCGTAGCCATTCCAAGATATATTTCCATACAACATCCATCATCAATATGTTACTTGTTACATGTTCCATTGTTATTTTGCATACTGCTACACTGGCAGGAGCATTTAGTTTTTTACATCAGAGATATTTCAGTTTCAGTTATGAGTACTAAAAGTATGATGATTCATTGTAAAATAGAGTGTTGCCCCTACCATTGAGGTCATATAAAAAAGAAAAAAAAAGAAAAAAAGCCCCCCCAAAAAAAGAGGGCAAAAGAGAGATAATAAAGAGAGAGGGGGTAGCACTACTATCATGTATTCCACACTTGTGCTCAGTTAGCACCAATACTTCAGTTTGGAGAGATTTTTCACTTTATGACTTGCATAACTATGTGGGGAACTTACATTATAGAACTTGGATTCTATATTCCAATGACGAGCCTCCTCAAAATTGCTCTAGGTCTTCGTGAGCAAGCAAGTTGGATGCACCCCCCACTAGTTCCATTGGAGAGCTTTCATACACTTATAGCTCTGTGTGCATCCGTTGTGTGGCAATCACTAATCCTTGCATAGCTTCGATTATAAGACTTTCTCTTGTCTAGTGATCACTTTCATCTGTGTGTGACTTTGTTCCATTGACTTTCCAACCCCCCCCCAATGTTTTTTTAGCCATAACATCCTGGTGCCAGGAACCAATACAAAACACTTTCTTGTTTTGAGTGACCAAATAGCTTGATGATTTTTTCATGTGTGTATTGTTGTCGCTTGACTTGATCCTAACAGGAGTTGTTGTGAGAGTTGGATGCTTAGGATGATTATATTGTTGTTCTTGAAGCTTAAATCATCTTTACTATACTTTGTACAGTGGATTGTTTTTAGTATTGATCTTTAAAAAGTTTTACTTTGTTCTTCTTAAATGGTTTATACATTACTCTATATCAACTATAAACCAGAGCCTTTACTCATTTGATCTTAGTTTACACGCTTTACATTATGATGATCAAGTTTATGTTGGTCGCATGTCACCTCAGATTTTTTTTTTCTCATTTACCTACTCGAGGACGAGTAGGAACTAAGCTTGGGGATGCTTGATACGTCTCAAACGTATCCATAATTTCTGATGTTCCATAATATTTTCTTGCCATGTTACACATGTTTCTTATACACTTTATGTCATTTTTATGGATTTTCTGGCACTAACCTATTGACAAGATGCCATAGAGCCAGTTCCTGTTTTCTACTGTTTTTAGTTTCAGAAAAGTTGTTCTGGAAATATTCTCGGAATTGGACGAAACAAAACCCAGAAGTCTTAGAAAGTCGTCACATACACGGAGTCCGAAGGAGACCTGGAGGAGGGCCCTCATGGGCCTTGGTGCAGGTCTTGCACTCATTGGGAGACCCGAAGAGGAATGTATGATCAACACAACATCAGTTTTCCCTCAGTAAGAAACCAAGGTTTAATCGACCAGTAGGAGGAAGGAGTACCTTCAGAAGGTTGAAGCAGCTGAGATGGCATGGCGCACTACCGGTTCAGAAGCAACATGGAACCTACACAACACAATCAAATCACTTTTCTCCAACGAAGCAGTGAGGTTGTCAATCTCACCGGTTTTTATGAACACAAATAGGTTAAACGTATGGTGTGGAAAACAGTAGGAAAACAGTATGAAAGAAGTATGAGAGCAATATGGAAGCGGTAGGTGTCTTATCAGTATGAGGGAAAAGGACCGGGGTCCATAGTTCACTAGTGGTGTCTCTGCGAGAAAGATAAATAACATGTGTGATGAACAAATTACAGCTAGGCAATTGACAGAAATGAAGGCTACACCCTAGTGCATATGCAATACATAAATATTACTATGTGATTCATGCAGGCATTACAACAAGACACGTAGACCGTTATCCAACTTCATCTATGAATAAAAATCCAACCTTCGAATATCATCTGAACAAACGTTGGGTATTAAGTTGCAAGCAACACATAATCGCAGTAAGCAAAGTGTGTAATGTAAACAATAACATCATCCTTAGACAAAGCATTGTTGGTTTCTCCCTAATGGCAACAACACATCCTCCATCCGTCATGTTTCTGTCACTCGAGCATGGATGAAAAGGAGGCATGAACCCACTATCGAGCATAAATACTTTCTCTTGGAGTTACTAGCATCTACTTGGCCAGAGCATCTACTAACAACAAAGAGCATGCAAGATCATAAATAACATAATCATGAAGATAACATGATAGATTGATAATCATAAGACATAGTATTCAACATTCATCAGATCCCAGCAAACACAACATGTAGCATTACATAGAGATGATCTTGATCATGTTAGGCATCTCACAAGATTTAAACATGAGGCACAAAGTGGAAAGAACAACCATCTAGCTACTGCTATGGACCCGTAGTCCAGGGATGAACCCTCCGGTGATGATTTCCCCCTCCGGCAGGGTGCCGGGGAGAGCTCCATAACCCTCCCGATCTCGGGATGACGGTGACGGTGCCATCGGGTGTTTCTCGGGTAAAAGTGGGATCTTTTAGGGTTTACTCCTTGGGGGGAATAAATAGGCGAAAGGGCAGAGGTGGTGGAGGCTCAAGGGCCCCACACCATCCCCTGGCGCGGCCAAGGGGAGCCGCGCCACCCTATGGTGTGGCCCCCCTTCGGGGCTGTTCGGGACTCCGCGGAACCTCCGATATTTCTAAAACTTCCGGGCTTCGAATTTTCCAATTCCGCGAATATTTCCAAAACAACTTTTCTGAAACTAAAAACAGCAAAAAACAGGGAATTGGCTCTTTGGCATCTTGTCAATAGGTTAGTCCGGGAAATCGATAAAAATGACATAAAGTGTATAGCAAACATGTGGGAAACAATAACAAAACAACATGGAACATCATAAAAATGACGTATCAGGCCCCACACCATGAGGCGGCGCCCCCCTCTGGTCGCGCCCAGGGGTGGTGTGGGCCCCCTGGCTGCCCACCAACATTTCCGTCTCGCGTATTTATACCTCTCGGAGGGTTAACCCTAAATGCATCAGCCTTTTCCACCGAAAACATCCGCAGGCCCCATCATCGTCAACCCTAGTTTGGGAGGGTTCTAGAGCTCTCCCCGGCACCCTGCCGGGAGGGGGAATTATCACCGGAGGGCTCTTCGTCGCCATGCCTGCATCCGGAGTGATGCGTGAGTAGTTCATCCCTGGACTACGGGTCCATAGCAGTAGCTAGATGGTTGTTCTCTCCTCTTTATGCCTCTTGTTTAGATCTTGTGAGCTTCCTAACATGATCAAGATCATCTTATTGTAACGCTACATGTTGTGTTTGCTGGGATCTGATGAATATTGAATGCTATGTCCAATTTATTATCAATCTATCATGTTCTTTTCATGTGTATGTTATTTATGATATTGCATGCTCTCCGTTACTAGTAGATGCTCTGGCCAAGTTGATGCGTGTAACTCCAAGAAAGAGTATTTATGCTCAATAGTGGGTTCATGCCTCCCTTTCACTCAGGCTCGAGTGACAGAAACATAACGGGTGGTGGCTGTGTTGTTTCCATTAGGAAGAAAACAACAATGCTTTGTCTAAGGATGATTTTATTGGTTACATTACACACTTTGCTTAATGCAATTATCTGTTGCTTGCAATTTAATATCCAAGGTTTGCTCGGATGACACTGCGAGGGTGGATTATTAGTCATAGATACAGATGGATAACGGTCTATGTATCTTGTTGTAATTCCCGCATGAATCACATAGTAATAATCATGTCATGCATATGCACTACGGTGCAACCTTTATATCTATCAATTGCCCAACTGTAATTTGTTTACCCAACATGTTATCTATCTGTTTTGGAGAGACGCCTCTAGCGAACGGTTGACCCCGGTCCGTTTCTTCACACTGGTATACAACCACTGCAACCACTGTTTTCCTACTGCAATTATTTTTCTCTTCAATCTATTGCAAACAAATATTATTTTCCACACGGTACGCCTAATCCTTTGTTTCAGTAAAACCGGTTAGATTGACAACCTCACTGCTTCGGTGGGGCAAAGTAATTTGATTGTGTTGTGTAGATTCCACGTTATTGTTGAACCGGTAGTGCGCCCTGCCAACATCAGCTGCATCAACCTTCGGGAGTGATTTCTTTCTCCTACTGGTCGATTCGACCTTGGTTTCTTTCTGAGGAAAAAATTGTCGATGCACTCTTCACAGTCTACACTTGGGGTCTCTCAACGAACGAACGTCAACCATCAATGCCTAATCGACAATCCAACACATTTTTGCAATCAAACAAAAGCTCTTAGGGGAAAAGAAGAAAACTTAAGCATTAAGCCGTTTATAGGCAAATGGGATATCAGATTTTTAATCACGAGCACGCATGCGAAATTCGTGTAAACATTGATATGTATATGAAAAATTGGGATTATTGGGAAATAAAGAGGATTGAGGTTCATGCACAAACATCAAGTTGGCGGAAAATCCAGCTATTTTATTTCATGATCACAAATGGTGTTTGTAGGAGAATTTTGACTAAGAATAGAAGGGGCGTAACTGTTGGATGCTCCAGGGTCTTTCTTCCTTTTGCGACCTTTTTCAGTATCCCAGATGTCTACTAGGTAATACGACCCATTCTTCATAGCCTTACTAATGACGAAAGGTCCTTCCCAAACTGGGGCTAGCTTGTGCTTCTTTTGCTGTACCAACCTTAACACTAAATCGCCTTCCCGAAAGGCTCGTGATTTTACTTTGCGGATGTTATATCTTTATAGATTTTGCTGGTAAGTGGAAGATTTTTTTTAGCATGTTTTCTCTTTCCTCTTCCAGGATATCTAACGCGTTCTGACGCGCTTCTTCTGCATCCTCTTCCATGTAAGCTTGTACTCATGGAGAGTCATGTAGGATGTCGGTAGGTAATACTGCTTCTGTCCCATATACTAAGAAAAACGGCGTCTAGCCTGTTGATCTGTCTGGCATTGGTCTTATGCTCCATAAGACAGACGGCAGTTCTTCTACCCATGCCCTAGCGTCTCTGTGCAGGGGTGCTTCTAGCCTTGGCTTAATGCCTTGGGGAATTGAGCCGTTCATTCGCTCTGCTTGTCCATTTGACTATGGATGTGCGACGGAAGCTAAATCTAGCCGGATGCCGCCACCTTCGCAGTACTTGGCTAGATCACCTACAACAAATTTAGTTCCACTGTTCATGACTATGCTGTGTGGAACGCCGAATATCATGACTATGTCAATGACAAAGTTTCTGGTTGTTACGTCGTCCAGCTTTTTTATGTGGCTTCTACCCGCTTGGTGTATTTGTCCACCGCTACTAGGAGGTGTGTTAGTCCTCCTCTTGTTGTCTTGAATGGCCCCATCATATCCAGCCCTAGACCGCGAACGACCAAGTTATGGGTATGGTTTTTAGAGCTTGGGCTAGCAAATTCGTCTACTTGGCGAACAATTGGCATCCTAGACAGCGTTTCACCAGTTCTTTTGCGTCCGTCTTAGCAGTGAGCCAAAAGTATCCTAGGCGTAAAGCTTTGTGCACCATGCTTTTGGAATGGGCGTGGTGACCACAGTCCCCTCCGTGTATTTCTTCAAGGATTTATTTTCCTTCTTCCGGGTTGAAGCATTTAAAAAATACTCGAGATGTACTTCTTTTGTGCAGTTTTCCTCCAATGATGTAGTATCCTTTGCAACGCTAGACGAGTTGTCTTTGCTCAACTTCCATGCTGTCATCGGGGGTTTCTGGTTTACTAAGAATTCCAGATATGGCTTTGTCCAATCCGGGATTACGGTGATGATGGGCACAGATACTGATATCAATGGGTAGTCCATGTCGCCGCCTTTGATAGATGGTGCTCCAGGAAGATGTCAAGGGGTAACTCCTTGCGTTCGGATACCATCCTTGCTAGCGCATATGCAGCCCAATTTTCTTTGTGCTTGATATGCTTGACCTTGAATCCGAGAAAGCAAATGGCGAATTCATCCACCGTTCTTCTGTATTATGCCATGATGGGGCTTTTGGCATCCCATGTTTTGTCCAATTGGTGTTGCACTAAGGCTGAATCACCATAACATAGCACCCTTTGGGAACCAATGTCCTTTTCTATGTGCAAGCCATGTAATAGAGCTTCGTATTCTGCCACATTGTTTGAGGCATCGAAGTGGATTTGCAAAACGTAGCTCATAGTTTCTCCCGTTGGGGATTTGAGGACTACTCCAGCCATCGAGCCCTCTTTCATTTTGGATCCATCAAAATGTAAGATCCATCATGGGGGTTCCGAGACGGATGTCGTATCCATGTCTTCTGTCCAATCTGCAACAAAATCTACTAGAACCTGGGATTTTATCGTTGTCCGAGGTTGGTAGTTTATGTCAAACGCTTCTAGTTCGATGCCCCATTTGGCTACTCGTCCTGTAGCATCCACGTTATTGACTATGTCCCTTAGTGGTGCTTTACTAACCACTGTTATTGAATGGCCTTGGAAATAATGGCGGAGCTTCCTTGACACAAAGAATACGCCATATACCATTTTCTGGTAATGGGGGTATCTTTGTTTTGATTCTGAAAAGACTTCACTTATAAAGTATACCGGATGCTGATCCGGGATCTCTTTTCCGTCTTTCTTTCTTTCCACCACCACGACCGTGCTTATTACCCTGCTGGTTGCTGCCAGATACAGAACATGGGTTCGCCTTCCTGCGGGAATGCCAGAACTGGTGCCTCCATCAGTGTTTTCTTAAGCTGCCCTAAGGCAGCATTTGCTTCCAGCGTCCAGACGAATTTGAGAATTTTTTGAGTAACTTGTACAACAGAAGTGCTTTGTCGTCTAGCCTGCTAATAAAACGTCTAACGGCGACAGCTGATCACGTTAATCTTTGGACGTCTTTTAGGCATGTTGGCCGTCTAATGTCAAGGATGGCTTTTATCTTTTCTGGGTTTACTTCACTGCCTATGTGCGAGACTATAAAACTCAGAAACTGTCCGGCGGGAACGCCGAATACGCATTTTAGCGGATTCAACTTCATGTTGTACTTGCGTAAACTTTCAAAAGTTTCACGTAAATCATCAAGGAGCGTGGTCTTTTCCTTGGTTATTACCGCAATGTCATCTACATATGTGTGGACGTTTCGTCCAATTTGTTTGTGCAGACATTTCTGCATGCAACGCTGGTATATTGAACCGTTGTTCTTCAAGCCAAACGGCATGGTGATGTAACAGTACGTACCATACGACGTTAGAAAAGACGTTTTGATCTGATCTGACTCTTGCATCCGGATTTGATGGTAACCAGAGTAAGCGTCCAAAAAGCATAAAAGCTCGGACCGAGCTGTTACATCTATTATTTGATCAATCCTTGGCAAAGCAAAGGGATCTTTAGGACACAATTTGTTTAACCCTGTATAATATATACACATTCGTAACTCTATTGTGTTCTTCTTCGGGATTAACACTAGGTTGGCGGACCAATCAGTGTGTATGACTTCCCAGATGAACTTGGCTGCTAGAAGTCGGAGAATCTCTTTGCCAATGGCTTTGCGTGTTGGCGGGTCGAAACGGTGGAGGCTTTGCTTCACAGGCTTCGATCCCTCTTTCACCTTTAAGGAGTGCTCGGCGATATCCCGGGGCACGCCTGGCATATCTTATGGATGCCAAGCGAATGTGTCCCCATTCTCACGGAGGAACTGCACGAGCTTGCTTTCCTATTTGGGGTCCAGGTTGGCCCCAATGGTGACTAGCTTCTCTGGGTAATTGGGGTTTAGCCTAGCCTTCTTTGTGTTATGGGTGTTGAAGGTTTCTTTCGTCTTTAGCGTTGCCTCCTTTCCTATCGGCATTTCATCGTGCTTCATCTCCTTTTCGAGCTCACGCAGCTCTTCTTTGGCGATGGCGGTCTCTGCGCAAACGGCGTTCGCCATTTTGCATTCTTTTGCCAGCTTGAAGTCCCCACATACAGTGATGACTCCGCCATTTAGGCCAGGAATCTTCATCTTATTGTAGACGTAGCATGGGCGTGCCATGAATTTGGCAAATGCCGGACGCCCAAGGATGGAATGATAGACACTTTGGAATGGTACAACCTCAAACGGGATTTTCTCAGTCGGGAAGTGATTTTTGTCACCGAAACTAACATCTAGGGAGATTTATCCCATGGATTCGGCTTTCCTTCCAGGGACTATGCCATGGAACTTCACTTTGCTGCGATTTAGCTGCTTCCGTGATAACCGGAGCTTCTCCAATATACTGAGGTACATGAGGTTTCTGCTGGCGCTGCCGTCCATGAGGACTTTGTGGAGCCTAGTGTTTTCCACGATTGGGCTTACCACCAATGCGTGCGCTCTGGGGTCCAGGATGTGTTAAGGATGGTCCCTGTGGTCCCATGTAATGGCCGTTTTAGCATACTTCAGGAATCTTGGGTTGGATGGCATGATGGCTTTGATTTCCCGCCATGCGGATTTCACCTTTGTCGCATACGGTGTCGCCAGGAAAGTGTGGTTTATGCTCTCCTGCACCTTGGGGAACTTAGGTTCTCCCTTTGTTTGTTGTTCTTGGATTTATTCATCCGTGTCGGAGGCACTATCAGCTTCTCCGGCTTTGGGCTTGGGTTTTGGGTTATACTTTCTTTCGAAGTTTTTTCCCTTTTACCCAAGATCTAAATCTCGCTTGAATTCAGCGTTCATACGACACTGCTGGTTGGAGTGCGTAGGCGTTCCCAACCTCGAACGGTGAATACATGGCTCCATCCTCACCTTGTCCCAGTCCATCTTCCTGATATCTTCATTGAAGTATGGTTCTTTGGCCTTTCCTTTACGCCTTCCACCATTGGATGGTCCACCTTTGCCAAATGCGACGTTCACCTCCTTCTGGTGTTTGCCGGATCTTGGGTGGGCTTGCGATCGACTTTTGGCTGCCTTCGACTATTGATATATTGGTCTTTTTTCCGCCGTTCATATCGTCCGCTGCTGCGTGTTTGTTTGTAGTTGCCAGCATAGATCCGAGGTCCAGATGGAAGGTTGAGGTGATCATGAATTTGATCAACTTACTCCTCAGTCCATTGACGAATGCGTTCATTTCTTGAAGATCACTTATCCCCTCACAGTTGTTCTTCAATGCGGTCCATCCTGATATGTAATCCAGATTGGATTTGTTGTCGTACTGGAGGCAGTTTTGCAGCTCGTTGATGCTCTTGGGCGTTTCTACGTGCCCCCAAAATTTTTGGGTGAACACCCGAGCCATATCCTCCCAGCTATTGATAGATTTGGGTGGAAGGCTTTCTATCCATATTCTTGCTCCTTGGATTTACATCAAGGGAAAAAAGTGTACTTCTTCCAGATTAGTGCCACCATTTACTCTTACTGTCGTATGATAATCTGGTAGGCAGGTATCTGGGCTAGTGGATCCATCATAGCGTTCATGGGTCGCTCGGACTTTTGCGAATCCCACATGCATCTCCAGATGTCGGATGGTGTCACCAAAGCATTTAGGGCCTAGGTAGGTTGCGTCATTGGCGGCTCTGATGGCGTCCAGTACTTCACGTGCGTCAGGGTGCACGGATCTCGAGTGGCATGAGACACTGTGTCTTGAGTGCTCGCGCCTAGGCTCGGCTTCCACCTTTGCGGCGGGCTTGTGGCGCAATATGGGGGGCGTTCGATCCCTATTCCTTCCCCATAGCCGTGCGGTGAACGAGAGCGCTCATGTCTCTGTCATCCAGATGGTCTTCCGCGTCCGCCATTGGAACTTACTGGGGGTGGTATGTCATCCCGATCCCTAGCTCTGCGGGTTTGATGAGGAATATTCTCCTTACGAGGGTCTGAGTGTTTCTCGATTTTTCCCTCGTGCTTTCCATCATTGGAGCTTGTTTTCGACGCTTCGTCCTCTTTTCTTTAACCTAATACTGTGTGGGAAACCCCCACAACCCCATTTATTACCAACCAATAGAAAGAAATCGTACAATATTTAAAATATATAAAAGAGCAAAAAGCAAAAGGACTTAAGGTAAACTATCTCTCCATGATAACAAGACTGGAATTAGTTCTTTCTTCACTCTATATTTAAGTAGAGTGATCTCCTGAATAAAACTCCTCTTCCAACCCCTAAAAGAGGGTTCTATATTCTTGAAAATCCAGCCATTCCCCTGTTTCCAAATGGTCCAGCAAGCAAGAGTGACAATTTCTAAGAAACAGGGGCCAACAAAGTGTTTCTTAGCCAAAAATATGACCTCAACATTATTTCCAGGAATCCATGAAATTTGAAGATAGTTCCAAATTCTAGTGCTGAATTGGAAATTGAAGAACAAATGTCTCTAATCTTCAAAAACTCCAAACTGACATAGCACACAATTGGAATTATCATTAATATGCCACTTTCTCCTAGGCAGCATGTCTTTTGTATCTAGTCTTTCATGCAGCAAAAGTCAAGCAAATAATTTATGCTTGGACTAGCACTTGCTCTTCCAAATCTTGCCAGAGAGAGCTTCATTTGGGATGTTGGAGAAATTATACCTGTAGATGGTACTAGGTGTAAAACCTCCCTTACAAATGGAAGTAGACCAAATAGCTTTTTCAAGAGGATCATCTTGAAAGCTTTGCAACAAAAGCTGCAAGTCCTCAAATTCAGCATGAGCTTGTATAGACAGTGGAAGTGAAAAAGGATTGTATCCAATGCTCACTGGAAACAAACTCATAAACTGACTGAAGTTTATCCACAGCAAAAGAGAACAACCTTGGGAATTTGGATTTGAATTTGAAAGACATCCATAAAATCTTCCCAAAAAAGAGCAGTATTGCCACAACTCACACAGAAGGAATGTATCTTCCTATAATTTTCATTCAAATTGAAAATTCCTTTCCACCAGAAGGAACCACAAGAAAGCACAGCATGTGGGACCACTTGATGACAATAAGCATCAGTAACTAATTGAACCCAAGGGGTGTCAACTTGATTATATAATTTGTGAATATGCTTAAAAAGGAGTGCCTCATTTTGCATTTTCAAATTAATAATGCCAAGTCCACCTTTCTTCTTTGATTTGCAAACCATTAACCAAACAGCTAAAGAATTAGCCGTGTCCTTGCCTTTTATACTCCATAATCAATGTCTTCTTGCTTTATCAATAATTTATATTACTCCAACAGGTATTACAAGAGAGAGCATGTAATAAGTTGGAAGAGATGAAAGCACATAATGGCAGGTTTAGTTGTGCCCATTGGAAGTCTCGAATATGTGAAAGGCATTCCCCCCAATTGGCATTCAAAAAACTGAGTTAGTTCCACAGCTTCAACATGAGAAATATTGATTGGAATCATGGAAGTCTTATTGAAATTGATCTTGAGTCCAGTAAAGGAAGCATAAACATTTACGATTTCCTTCAAGACACCCAGTTCTTTCTTATAGGCAGGCATAATAACTTAAGTGTCATCATCATATTGAACAATAGGGAAATCAGCTCGAACAGGGATAGGTGCAGAGATCAAACCATCCCTATAAGCTTTATTGACCAAGCTCTGCAATAGGTCAGCTCCCTCCACAAATAAGAGAGGGGACAAATGATCTCCCAGCCTTGCACCTGTTCTACAGGAAAAATTCTTACCTGACACTCCATTGAAAAGAACAACAGAAGTACCACAAACCTGGATTTCTTTGGTCCAAGAAATAAAAAATTCTGGAAAACCTTTTGCTCTTAAATTTGGATAATAGCATCATGATCCAAAGTGTCAAAGGATTTTTCAAAGTCAATTTTGAGAACCACCACTTTCCTTTTTGACTGTTGACATTGAAAAAGAAAGTCAAATGATCATGCCAAACAATCCTGAATGGTACTTCCTTTAATAAATCCATATTGATTACTATGAATTGTTCTACAAATGACTTCTTGGAGTCTATTTGCAATGATCTTGGTGAGAAACCTCAGGCAAGTATTTGTTAATGAAATGGGTCTAAAATCATTAACAGTCTCAGGGGAATTATTATTTGCATTTAATGTGATATAAGATCCATTAATACTCTGATGTAAAATCCTCCTTGATAATAGGCCAACATTTCTTGACAAACAATCAATTGAAACCATCTGGACCAGGGGCTCTGTCAGACTTCAAGTGTTTAACTACATCTTCAATCTCAACAGTGGAGAAGGGGGCCACTAAACCTTCCAAATCATCCACAGAGGAAATAATAGTTGATAGAAAAATATGGGTAGTGGACATAGTAACACCCATTCTATTTCTAAAACAAGCCCAAAAAGTAGTAGCTTTATGATGATGATCCACCAGAGACACACCATCTTCATTCTTAATCTCAGCAATAGTATTATGCATGTATCTTTCTGTTGCTTTTGCATGGAAAAATTTAGTGTTTTTACCACCCAATTGGACCCATCTTATAGTGTACCTACGATTCTTCCTCCTTATGCGCTTTGCCCTTCTATTTTGAGGCTTTGGCGGAGCTTGGTGGGAGGACGGTTACCGTATGGGTTCTTCAGAGCTGGGAGTTCTCTAACAGCTTCCTGGAACGTGTTTCGTTGTTTTGCTGCTGGACTAAAGCCTAGCACAGCAGCAAATTCCCCATACTTGATTTTGTCTTCCAGCAAGTAACCATTATCGTTCATGATTTCATATACTACTGCTGCATTTACCGCCGGGGTCCTGAGCACGACCTACCCTTTGTAGTTTCTTCGTATGGATTCCTTTGTCCAATTCACGGCTGCTACTCGTTAGCAGACTGGATCATCGTTGTTCGCCATTATCTTGACAGCCTTGGACCGAACGACGAGCCTTTTAACACGTCTTTCGTACTCCTCCACAACGGTTTGGGCTTCCTCAATGGCTTCTTGCGCACTTTTCAGCTCTTTGCGCTTGTGTTCCAGACAATCAATCTATTTTTCCAACAGCTGTCATCTGGCTTCCAGGAAGTGCGGGGGTTCCATGGGACCAACTGGGGTTCGGAGTAGAGCGTACTCATCGTATTCGGCAAGGATCTCCACAGGCGGCGGGGATTTTTCTTCCCACCAACCTCTTTCGTACCACTAGGCCCACCAATATCAAATGGCTTATCCTTGAGATCCAGCCTCCTAGGTACTGTCGCTGACGTCCACTTTGGTGGATCTGGCTTTTTGGGTGCGGGTGGTGGCGATTTTGAAAGCGCATGGTGCCCCATATGTGGTTTTGGTAATTAATGACAATCCTTATGGACTAATGTTAGCATTGAGTTATCCTTGTAGATCTTGTCCATAGAAAATAATGGAGTTCATGTGTTGAACTCTTTTAGCTTCCTTGATGGCCATTGTTATATTCAAGGATTTATATGAAGAATGTTCATGGTTTGAGTTGAGCTTATTGCTAGTGTGTCTTGAAGAAAAGGATTAGGTGGTATTTCATTATCATCTTCAAGACATCATCATTTGAAGTGAGAATCAAAGATACAAGGTTGATCAAGCTAGTGATCAACACACAAAGCTACAAGATATACCAAGTGGGATTATGTATCTCATGGTATGGTAAGCAATTGTCAATATAGCTTTGTGAACTAACCCATGATATGTGTGTGTGGCATCTCTATGTGTGGTTAGGTTATTTTCCATGGGCATGCATCAAAAGGAAGATTTCATATAGCCCATGGTCTATGTCATCGTCAAGCTGTGTTCGTCACCTAGCTTGACGTGGAAGCTCAAGTGAAGCATCTAGAAGAAATCCTTTTCTTGATACTTGCCACCCTTTTGGAGATTGTGGCCTTGTGAAGATTTTTCGAGAAGGGTCTCTCCATAATGGTGTATGGGGGATCTAGTCTCTCCCATAATGGTGTATGGGTGAGCAACTTGCAAGTCTTCATCAAGCGGAGCTTGTGCTATCAAGCGTGATCAAGAAAAAAGATCCAACTTGAGAGAGTCAAGATCTTCATCATCTAACTCAAGTGAAATGCTCAAGGCAAAGGTATAATCTTGATAGGTTTTCTATTTTACCGGTCTCGTGTCTTTGGGAGACCGGGTTATAGGATAGATAGTCGTACTATCAAGAGGGGCTCTCAAGTAAGTAACTTGATCGAATCGTTATGGAGAGCTCAAACTTTTGCATACTTGGCATATCATCTTTCTTCGTTCTTATTTTTCTTTTGTCTCCTTTGGGTTTTGGTGCTTGTCGTGATCTTCATGAAAAGCCAAGGTTTATCGAAAACGGTTTTGGTAAGAAAAACTTGTTGCGTTTTCGGTGGTGAAAATATCCGGTTCAGCTTTGAGAATGTTTCCACTCCTTTAATGTGTGTTAACTTCTCCATTCATTTTTTTGGATACTAATTTCTGTTATCTTTCCAACCCAATTGGATTCACCTCCTTCGGAGTTCATTCGCAAAACTTATGTTCGTTTCGGTGATGGAGGTTTTACCGGTTGTTCCTTTTAGAGAGGTTAAACCTTTATACATTTGGTTTTAATTTCCATTGTTGCGCAGTGATGTTTCTCTGCATGATCTTGTATATTTTTTCATTGCGAACTCAACGAGCCAAATATCATCGAAAACGGAGTCTGGACGCAAAATTTATGGACGTTTTAGTATTGGTGTTTCTGCCGTTTTCCCAGTCCGGAATCTCCGGACTTAGGACCGGAATCTCCGGCTATCCGGAGTCTCCGGTGTGCAGTCCGGAGTCTCCGGACCAAAAACTCCCCCAAGGGTTGATCCTTTGGTGTCACTCGTTGTATAGGGTCCGGAGAGTGTCCGGAGTCTCCGGTTCAGACCGGAGTCTCCGGTGTGAGTTTTTCCTGCAACGGCTCTTTTTCGTGGGGACCTATAAAAGGCCCCTTTCTTCCCCAAAGAGCTAGGTCTTCTAAGAACAAATTTTTCCCCTCTCTCTCCTCCATTGTTGACCTTGGAAGGATTTCCCCTCTCTCAATTACTCCCATGATTCTTGCATATCTTTGAGGGAAAAGAGAGAGCAGATCTAGATCTACATTTCCACCAATCCATCTTCCTTCTTAGTGAGGGAAACCTAGTAGATCTTGATCTTGGAGTTCTTGGTGTTTCTCCTCCATTGTTCTTCCTCTCTTATTCCCCCATAAACATTTGTTTATTTGTTGGAATTTGAGAGTGAAAGATTTGAGCACTTGTGCTCTTGCCTTTTGCATCGGTTGCATCGGTTTGCTCTCTCCACGAGGATTCGTGGAAGTTGAAAGTTTGTGAGCTTGTTACTCTTGGGTCTTGGACCCTAGACGACTTGTGGTGTTCTTGGGAGCCTCCAATTGATTTGTTGATGTGTTCCCCAAGATTGTGGTGACACCGAGAGCCTCCTATTAAGTTGTGGATGCGTGCCTCGGGTTTGAAGGTTGCCAATAGTGGAAGGTGAACTAGGCCTTTGTGGCGGGGTTCATCGGAGAATAGGGTGAGGCCTTTGTGGCGTTGAGTAGGCCTTTGTGGCGAGCTCACACCCCTCCAACGAGACGTACTCCCCTTGTGGGAGGAACTCGGGAATACATCAGCGTCTCCATGTGCCTCGGTTATTTCTATACCCTAGCTTTCTACTTATGCAATTTGCATCGTGATAGCCTTCGTGCTTGAAGTTATATATCTTGCTATCACCTTGTTACTTGTCTTTCTTAGAATAAGTTGTTGGTGCACCTAGTTGACCCTAGAATATTTAGGTTGTGTGCTTGTTAATTTAAACACCTAGTTTATTTCCGCATTTAGCAAGCCTTAACCGGAAAAGTTTTAATCGCCTATTCACCCCCCCCTCTAGGCGACGTCGTTGTCCGTTCAATTGGTATCAGAGCATCGTCTCTCTTTATTAGGCTTTACATCCTAGAGAGTACGATGTCGTTTAGGGAAATAGAGCACGATCCCTCTTTTATATTCTATGGTAGAAATTATGATGTTTGGAAAATTCGCTTTCTTAATTTTCTTACGGACATGGGTCCAAAGTATGTTAAGAGAATTGTAGATATGGATTTTCCTCCTCCAAAGGATTCTCAAGATTTATATTTAGAGCATGATCTCGATACTCTTGTATCTAATGGTCTCTTGTGCGTTTTGAGCAATGTAGTTATTGAACCAATCATGCCTTTTTAGAACGCTCATGAGCTATGGACAAAACTTCAAGATATATATGATGTGTCCAACATTATTGAGGATGATTGTTCTCCATCCACTTCCGGCCGTGATGAGTTCACATCTTTCTCCACTCCACCAACATGTGATTTGTCACAAGGTAATGATATGGTGAGTGCTGATAGAAATTGCATTGTAGATAGTGAATTTACTATTGAGTATACTTCATCTCTATCTCATTGCAACATTCTATGTTTGGACTTAATCTCTTCTAGCACTAAAAATTCCTTACATGCTAGTATTGATAGTCCTTGCATATCATGTAATAGTTGTTTAACTAAATCTCATGATGATATGCTTCCTATGTCTTGTTTTCATAAAAACAATGCTTCCTTTTCCTCTAGTACTTGTGTGGCTAACAATGTAGAGGAATTACGTATTTTGGTGGAACAAGACATGGACCTTATTGGTGCTTCAAGTCAATCTTTATCTTCTTTATCCATTTCTCATGTGTGCCTTATGGCTAGGGATTCAAAGGTATCTCCACCTTTGGAACCCACTACATCTTGTGATGATGAGGATGAGGATATATTTTATGGAGAGTTTGAGGACGAGGTCTCTTTAATGGAGAAGGGTGAGTTGGTTCTTCTTGATCTCCCTAAAGGTAGTAAAGCTATCACTCCTTTGGGTGAAATATTGGCTTTTGCTATTTATAGCTCTAAAATCATTGAAAAGAAAGGTGATATTGAAAGAAGAGATGCCGATGAAAAGGCATCCCTCACTATGTATCTTGAGGAAGAGTATGAGCTCCGAGTTACTCTTGAGGAGAAACTTGAATCTATTGAGGAGCTCTATAATGAACAAATAGCCTATCTCACTAAAGCATGTGACCATACTAATGCTAAATATAAAGTGCTTAAAAATGAAAAGGTTGAACTTTTTGTTGGCAATGCTAATCTAATTGAGGAAAACTCTAGGTTAAATAATGAGCTAGCCAAGTTGTCTTCTTCTATTTCTAATGATGCTTGTGCTACTAAATCCACATCTTGTGAAGCATCTTTGTTGAAGGAGAATGTTGAGCTAAGGTCTCAACTTGAGTTGATGAGTAGCAAGTGTGGGAAGTTGGAAGAAAGCCATGAAAAGCTATCTCGCTCTCATGGGGATCTTCTACTATCCCATACTAAGCTAAAATTAGCTCTTGAGGCTATCACTACAAAGGTAACATCTTGTGAGCCTCATGTGGTTACTAGCACAATATCTTCTAGTAATGCTATATTGACTTGTGCTCGTATTAGTAATTCATCCTCCCATACTGTTTCTACATCTTGTGATGAATTTATTTCCTTGCCTTGTTGCTCTAACAATGAAACATCTACTTCCTCTAGCTCTTGTGCTGATTCTAACCATGTAGAGGAAAATAAAGAGCTCAAGGCCCAAGTCACTTCTTTGAAGAAAGACTTGGAAAAGTGTCATGAAGGGAGTTCCACCCTTGACAAGATGTTGAGAGTGCAAATACTTCCAAATGACAAGAGTGGACTTGGATTCAACTCCAATATCAAGAACAAGTCCAAGTTTATCAAGAACAAGGAGAAGAACAAGAAAAAGATTCGGCCAAGATTATTTACTTCAAGTGCAAGATTGAAGGCACCATGTTAGATCTTGCCCTTTGAAGAATAAGCCTCTTAGTGAGAAGCAACTAGGGAAGCGGCCTCTTGTTCAATCTCATTCTCAACCAAGAATTGAACAACGGCCACCTCCTAAGAAGACTCAAGCCAATTCTCCTCTAGTTAAGGAGCCTATCAAGAAGAAAGAAAAGATTCTATGTTGCTACCTTTGTCGTGAGAAGGGAAAGTTTGCTTATTCATGCACTAATGGTACATTATCCAACCCTATCCTTGTTGATGATGTTTATTCCATTCGGAAGGATAATGTGGGCAATGTGTTTGCCAAGTATGTTGGCACTCAAAGTGGTGTCAAGAAAAGAACCATTTGGGTTGCCAAACCTATTCTGACTAACCTCTTAGGACCCAACTTAGTTGGGTACCAACAATCTCAAACTTGATCAATAGGTGTTGTTGGAGGGCATTGGAGACTTGGCTATCTCATGAAGAATTAAGGGATTTTCATCAATTATATTTCCTCAATCCAAGTCACTTGGATTATATATATCTCTTACCCAATGTTCCTCCATGCGGTAACTTGTACTTAATTCATATATACATTGAAAGTTGCATGCTCCCTTGCATATGTTAGTTTTGTTTCTAGCATGTGTTTGTATATGTTGTGCTTACTACTTACCTATCTTGAGTAATCTAGTTATGTTTGTTGGTTTGCACTCCATGTACTTGTGTTCTTTGTGTTGAGCCTTCATTGCAATTTTTGCTTATTTTAGTTGTCTCTTTGAGAGATTAATGGACTATCCCATTTTGGGGGAGTAATATGCTCTTGGCACTTTACTATCCTAAAATGTGTGTACACGAGGAAAACCACTTAGTGTTGATATATCAATATTGTCTTGTCTCTATGTGGTATGTCTTTCTCATGAGAAATTCAAATTCTAATGTCCATTAACTTTCTCTAGTTGGATTTATTTTTTCCTCTTGTTCATTTGAATGGATTATCACATTATGGGGGAGTAATAAGCTGTGTGCATATTACAAGCCTAGAAAATGTGAACATGTGAGGTATTGCCACCTATAGTTGATATTCTAGTTATCTTGTTCCTAAGTGGCATGTTTCTCAAACAAGTTCCGTAGTTGCTTAAAATATATTTTATCTCTTTTATTTTGGTATCTTGTTTGTGAGAGAGTTTCTTGGTGCTTTGCATATTCGATTTTTATTTGAAGCCTTCAAGAATCTCTATCTAAGCATGTTTTTCTATTCCTATCTTTTGTCACATGCTTATGTTTTGTGAATATGAATGTGGACAAATCTACCACCGATAAATATCTCCATACATCTCTTGTCTTTGACAAGTGATAATAACTTGTGGTAAGTTTATTGATCATATTTACTTTGGCATTTGCTCTAAAATTTCCTTGTTTGTTGCCAAGGATTTGTTCTGGTTCAAACTCCTTTGTGTCTTCCTTTTGTTCCACTCAAAATTTGTTTTATGCTTTCTTGTGTTAGTAAAAGCAATGATCCCATTATTTTGCACTTTGATTCAAATTCATACTTCTTTGTGTTGCACTATTCTTGTAGAAGCTATCCTACATTTAGTATAACACCATTCTTTAAATTGTTATTGCATCTTATTTCCCTTCTTGAGCTTGACTAGTGTTTGAACAATATATATGGAGAGTAATGATTCCATCGTGTGCATTTTGTATTCAAATGCAAGATCATAAATAATGCACTATTCTTGGAAGAGCTCTCCTATATGAGTTTGAACACTTGTTGTCTTAAAATTGGTTTTTATCCCAATGACTTGTCTCTTTGGAAGACAAACATTTTTTATCTTGGTACTTTTTGTGCCATCATGAAAAGTGTATAGGGTTTGTTTATTCTTTGATTTTTTTTTGTATCTTCTCTATTTGGTTTCCTCAATCATGTGTTGATTTGGGTCTTGATATAATTTGGACAATTCTCTTTCTTTTCACTCTTGTGAGTGGATTCTTGGTTTAATTGGTTCTTTGTCCAATTTGTATCTTGTTTTGGTTCTTGATAGTTTTGTGCATGCATATTTACTATGTATATCTTTTGGCATGCTTACTTTCGTTGATCCAATATATAGGATAAACTCCATCAAATCCTAAATGGCTAAGATGTGCATGAAATTAAAATTCATATTAATATGCACATATTTATGTGGAGTTTGTCCTATGTACTGTAGTTGTTCTAACTACTTTGGACCCAATAGGAACCATTTTGTACTTGATTTTTGTTTTTAGGTACAATGGAGATACACTGGTTGCTTGCTCCATCCATAAGGAAGGTGTTCTCACCAAGGCATTATAGGAGTCAAGCTACGATGATTATCAAACTCGCATCCTCTTCATCACCAATGTCGTCTCGGTAACAAGTATCTATTCCATGCATAAATTTCTAGCTTTCAACCTTGTGTATGCTTCTTGGCACAATTTCCCTTTGTTGCATTTCATTTGGTTCTTGCAAATGTCTTATAAAAAGCATCTTTATTGCAACTATGAGTAAGCCAGTATGATTACATACTAAGGGGATATTTATAATCATTTTCATGATTCACCAATCCCAAGTATATTAATCTAGCAACTCCTACTTGAAGTCTCTCATATGCAACATTGATGAATTCTCAAAAACCATTCGAATCTTTTGTGATATGCGTTACCTTTGTAGAAGCATTCCAACTATCACTTTTCCCTTGTGATATTTGTGATGCTTTGATGAGTTTATTGATTGTTCATCTATATACCCTTAAGATTAAACTAAGCTTAGTGCTTTGCTTTCAAGCAAAAATCTTATTGGTATATCTATGAACCTCTCTTGAGTATCATGTTCTTCGCCTTTGTACCTATTTTGTGTGTGCATGTTTCTTTGTGGATATATATCTTTGTGATTGTTGTCCACTTAGAAACTTATACACACGAGAATATTTACCTCTTTAATTGTTATTCTACTTCTTTAGTGACCATGTTTTTATTGCTTTATATTCCTTGGTGGTTCCTAAAAGGCACAAGCTTTCCTTTTCTTTTGGTATTCCTTTTGCATCTTAATAATCTTGTGGACCTATGTGTTTTTTTTGTTGGTTTGTGTGTATGGAAAATACATGATATCTCATATATTGAAAGACTATGTTGATAATTTTAATATCCTTTTAGTCTCCTAAAATGTTTTTCCTTGTCACACCCATCTACTTCGGTTGAGTAAATCTTTATTTGTCTCTTCTTGATCTTAATTGCTCAACTTTTGTTTGTTTGCAAGTTTCTTTGCTTCATTTCAAATCTATTCTCTTTCTCTTGTTTGTGTTCAAAATTATCTATAAGGGAGTGATGATTCCATGTTGTGCACACTATATAGTAATTCAAATCTAACATTGTGCACGTACCTTGGGGAGTTCCCTCTTGATTTTCTAGAACACTTGGTTGATCTTATCATAATATTGAGTTTGGTCAATCATTTTTTTTTGGATCCTTTGGTTGGTTGCTTCTTTGTGAAAGTATCCTTCAAGTTGATTTTATTTGTAAATCTTTGGATCCTAAATATAGTTTGATCTCCCTCCATCTATTCCTAGTTGGATATATGCTCTTGATTTCACTCATATCATGAGGAATGCATACACTATGGGGGAGCTCTTATTATATTGGCCTTCTAATCTTTTTGCCCATTTCGGAAATAGATGCCAATGGGGGAGAAGTTTAGAGGGTTTAAGGGAATTTGGTTCTATGCTTTAGTTTCGTTCTTAAGCATTTTCCTTCCATGCTATTGCATCCTTGCTCTTTGCTTTGCATGGTTGCTTAATTCATCATATAAACCCTCGTAAAAAGGGATTGTCATCAATTACCAAAATGGGGGAGATTTAAAGCGCATGGTGCCCCGATATGTGGTTTTGGTAATTAATTAAAATCCTTATGGACTAATGTTAGCACTGAGTTATCCTTGTAGATCTTGTCCATAGGAAATAATGGAGTTCATGTGTTGAACTCTATTAGCTTCCTTGATGGCCATTGTTATATTCAAGGATTTATATGAAGAATGTTCATGGTTTGAGTTGAGCTTATTGCTAGTGTGTCTTGAAGAAAAGTATTAGGTGATATTTCATTATCATCTTCAAGACATCATCATTTGAAGTGAGAAGCAAAGATACAAGGTTGATCAAGCTAGTGATCAACACACAAAGCTACAAGATATACCAAGTGGGATTATGTATCTCATGGTATGGTAAGCAATTGTCAATACAGCTTTGTGAACTAACCCATGATATGTGTGTGTGGCATCTCTATGTGTGGTTAGGTATCTTTCCATCGGCATGCATCAAAAGGAAGATTTCATATAGCCCATGGTCTATGTCGTCGGCAAGCGGTGTTCGTCACCTAGCTTGACGTGGAAGCTCAAGTTAAGCATCTAGAAGAAATCCTTTGCTTGATTCTTGCCACCCTTTTGGAGATTGTGGCCTTGTGAAGATTTGCCGAGAAGGGTCTCTCCCATAATGGTGTATGGGTGAGGAACTTGCAAATCTTCATCAAGCGGAGCTTGTGCTATCAAGCGTGATCAAGAAAGAAGATCCAACTTGAGAGAGTCAAGATCGTCATCATCTTAATCAAGTGGAATGATCAAGGAAAAGGTATAATCTTGATAGGTTTTCTATTTTACCGGTCTCGTGTCTTTGGGAGATCGGGTTGTAGGATAGATAGTCGTACTATCAAGAGGGGCTCTCAAGTAAGTAACTTGATCGAATCGTTATAGAGAGCTCAAACCTTTGCATACTTGGCATATTATCTTTCTTCGTTCTTATTTTTCTTTTGTCTCCTTTGGGTTTTGGTGCTTGTCGTGATCTTCATGACAAGCCAAGGTTTATCGAAAACGGTTTTGGTAAGAAAAACTTGTTGCGTTTTCGGTGGTGAAAATATCCGGTGTGGTAACTTCTCCATTCATTTTTGTTTTGATACTCCTTTCTATTAACTTTCCAACCCAATTGGATTCATCTCCTTCGGAGTTCATTCGCAAAACTTATGTTCGTTTCGGTGATGGAGGTTTTACCGGTTGTTCCTTTTAGAGAGGTTAAACCTTTCTACATTTGGTTTTAATTTCCATTGTTGGGAAGTGATTTTTCTCTGCGTGAACTTGTAGAGTTTTTCATTGCGAACTCAACGAGCCAAAGATCATCGAAAACGGAGTCCGGGCGCAAAAGTTATGGACGTTTTAGTATTGGTGTTTCTGATGTTTTCATCAGTCCGGAATCTCCGGACTTAGGACCGGAATCTCCGGCTATCCGGAATCTCCGGTGTGCAGTCCGGAGTCTCCGGACCAAAAACTCCCCCAAGGGCTCATTTGGTAACGGTGGCAATTAAACCCAGGGAACAGAACCCCCATCCCCGATTCCCCCGATCACTCAGGATCCCTGGAAAAAACGTGGATAACACCCCGCTCCCCTGCTGCCATTTGGTGCCAAGGGAGATGTGGGGAAAACCAGGGTCCATGGACTCAGTCAATTCCTGCGCTCACGCACGTACTACTCACTACATGGTTGGATCGATCGTTCAAATTTTACACAAATCAATAAAGGAAAAAAAAGGCTTCAGGCAGCGGCATTCAGATCTCATCAGATTTTACAATAAATCATCAGACCATCAGAAATCAAGAAAAATAAAGACAAGAAATTATCAGATCATCGGATTTACACAAATGACTAGGCAACATTCAGATCTCGACACTTGACAAGAATATTCAATGGAGAGCATATAAATTATTACATGTTCAAAAATACTAGTTTTGAAACTTCATACATTACTCCATTCGATAAAAGCAATTCATCTAATTTGCCGGTATTAACTCTCCAGATTCCAAGCTAGCACTACATAAGAAAAGTGTGTATTAGTACTTTGTAATTCATCGGGTGTCAAATTAATTTATAACCATATCAATTCTTCTCAAATCAAACATAGAGCAGCAGACATTTTTCAGGCATAGAGCAGCAGATAGCCTTACATAGATACAGCAGATAGCCTTACATAGATTTTGAACCAACCTTACATAGACATTTTTCAGGCATAGAGCAGCAGATAGCCTTACATAGATACAACAAATAGCCTAAAGTATATATACAACAGAGCCTAAATCACAGAATTTTGATACTATCAAGATTTTCTGAGACACTACAAAGTCACCATCGTTCGTCTGCCTCCGTGATGTTACACATAAAGAATTACCTACGTACTGTTACACATAAAGAATCCACTAACTTGGCAACTTGATGTCACCCCACAGAGTTTAGCGCAAAGTTAACATTATTAGATATTTCCGAGGACAAGAATATTAGAGCAATTACTAGCTAGCTAGCTTGTGATAATTAGTATAAACAGACAAGAGCAAAGAATATTAGAGCAATTACTAGCTAGCTAGCTTGGCTTGCTGTCCCCCATTGACATCTCCATTCGATAAAAGCAATTCATCTAATTTGCTGGTATTAACTCTCCAGATTCCAAGCTAGCACTGCATAAGAAAAGTGTGTATTAGTACCTTGTAATTCATCGGGTGTTAAATAAGTTTTTAACCATATCAATTTTTGTCAAATCAACATAAGTTAGCGTAGAGAATTGTATGTATAGAATTAGCAGAGAGAACTGCATGTATACTAGCAAGATAACATGTACTAGCAGCTTCTAAGCTACGCTAGTACATGTATACTAGCAAGATAACATGTACTAGCGTAGAGAATTGTCTGTATAGAAGTAACATGTACTGCATGTATACTAGCAAGATAACATTATCAACGCACATGAAGTACATCATCTATTCCTCATAAGAAAAGATAGTGATCCTCACAACATAGCTAGCATCAGATTTGCATCTATTATAAAACAGTGGTTAAGCATCAAATTAATCAAAGTGAAACCAGTACACAGAGGATGATTCAGGCTGAGCAACAGTCATCGATCAACAACTGCCTATAGCAGTTCATCATGTCAAATTTAAGGAAATCGACAGAGTTCATGGTCAATTTCACCGCTGTCATGAACACTTTTATTCCAAGAATTAAATCACAGGACAAAAACGCACCAAGTTCAGACCAATTTCATCCCCACCCTATGATGATTGTAATCATTGAAAACGCTGCAACTACATACAGATACATGTACTGTAGCTGTTCTTTGTAGAAGTAAGACACAAAATAAACAGGACGAGGAGTAGCTATCACACACCTTAGCTTTTTTGCATGTCAGCGATCTCTTCCTTCAACCAAAAGATTCGAAGATCCGGGTCCTTGATGTTGAGGAGCGTTTCTCGATTCTTCTCACATCTGAAAAGCCGCAGCGCCTTTGATTTTTCTGCGAGTGATAGCTCAGTTTCCAGTGAAGCAATACAATTTGCAATTGAGTACTTGTCCGCATCCTTTGGCTCCTTTAACTCCTCGACCAATACCTGGGTTTGTTTCTTCCTAAAGTCCATGTATTCCTCTAGTACCAGAGCAACATGACTATGTTTTCTTTTCCTCGCAGGTGGTTCATCTTCTTTCTGCCCAGAGCCAACACTTGTTGCTGTTGCAGGAACTTCATCCCCTCTTGAGGACTGACCGCCATCGAGATTGTTAGACATTAGGTTCAAGGTACCAAGATGATTGGTAGAGGAGTTTCTTGGCGAATCATCATTGCTTGTGAGATCCACATTTGGAATTGACAGAAAGTGTAGGTCTCCCGTAGCTATACTTCCTGCACCAAAAAACAAGCAACAATGAAATTGTTCAGGCATAAATCGGAAAGGCAGGGAAGGTGAAGGTGAAGGTGCTGCTACAAATATACATACCTTCATAAAGTGAAGCCAGTACAGGGAAGAGCATAAATGGCTTTCCTTCAAATTTCCTCACCCTGGGATAGTCCTATTGAATGCAACTATGGTTAGCATCAATATGTTGCAAAAGAAATACATCAAAAGTAAGGAAGTTATTCACCAAGAAGATTTTACCTTTTTCAGTTTCTCCCATATTACTGGTTCAGCGATGATCATGTGAAGGGAATCATTCCAACCAGTTCCACTTTGCTTGCTCGCATCTCTAACTTCCTTATAATTTGCTTTCATATCTTTTTCCTTCTCCTGAATTTGTTGCTTTGTGTACTGGGCACTTGGAAAATTTTGATTGAACTTACTTGTGATGCTTCTCCATCCTTCAGCAACCCACCCATTCTGACCTCTATATATTGGAACATTGTGCTCGACAAGTATATCTAGTAAGCCTTTCTCAAGCATATGGTTCCAATTCGCCCTTGTTGAATTTTCTTTTACCATAGCTACAACATTGAACCAACAGATAGTACCAACACAATCAAATAAATATATTGTTTGAATTCCAAAAATGGATACATAGTTCCAATCCATCAAAAAGTACAACAAAAAGTATAAATTACAAAAAATAACACCATAACTAGTTGTTATGATCAGCCCACATCTGAAGTGCGATCTGATCTGTAAAATCATTTCCATTGTTTGTGTTAACTTGCTGTTGGTGCTGACCATCGTCTCCATCCGGAACATCAACAAAGGTTGTTGGTGGAATCAATGGTGGCTGGTGATCCAACCACGCCTCATCACCGTTTTGGCCACGAATGATGTTGTGGAAAGCAACACATGCAGCATGAATTTTCATTTGGGATTCTATGGGATAATGATTGGCCACTTTTAGAATTTGGAATCGCTTCTTCAAAACACCAATTGCTCTTTCAATGTGGTTACGAGCCAGAGCGTGCCGGTGGTTGAAAAGCTCTTGATGGTTAGCATAGCCGGTATGAGAATTCCGACGCCTCCTGAATTCACCTAGATGGTACCGGACTCCCGGGTATGGGGCAAGAAAAGATGGTGTATTTCCATATCCACCATCCACGAGATAGAATTTTCCCGCGGGCACTTCAAACCCTCTACTAATGGCAGACCGAAGAACCCCTGCATCTGAAGCAGATCCTTCCCATCCACATGAAATAAATGTGAAGTTTAGGTCAAAGTCGCAAGCTACCATCATATTTTGAGAAAGGGTTCCTTTCATATTCCTATACGGAGCAACTATATCTTCAGCTATTGTAATGGGAATATGTGTCCCATCAATTGCCCCAATGCAATTCTGCATATTAAAAAACAGCAAATATGGAGGGTTTAGAAATGAATATGGATAAGCTTGGAGAAGTTTTTTGACAAGTTGGTAGATGTATAGTGGTTCACCTGAAAATAAGGCCAAAAGCAAGGGTTCGAAGCAATTCTTGGACGGGGCTGAAGAGAAATTGGGACCTTCACAAATCTCTGAACGAGAATTGGAATTATGTTGAAAATCTCATTCATCTTCCTACTAACTGTTTCGGCATTGTGTTGGAAGTATTTTTGAAGATCTTGATTGGTAGCATTATGTGAGATCATATACATGAACATGCCCAATTGCTCATCGACGCCTACAATTGATGTGCCTTCCAACAGACGCTCTCTTCTAAGATAGTTTGAGATGGATCTAAAAATCTCAGGCTCCATCCGAAATTCAACCTTAGACCAACTCTCATGCCCTTCTAGTATTTCCTTAACCTTCATAGCACCGGTTAGAGAAGACGTATGGACTAGTCTTTTTTCTTCATATAGAGCAGAGTATAAAGCGGGAACCAATGCAAAGAAAAGTTCGTCATCTTCGTCTTGTTCTTGCAGCAGAAATTTTCTAATCTTATCCCTTCTAGAACCCATAACTAGTATTTTAAGCAAGAAAAAAATTAATAGAAGGCACGGCCAGGAAAAAACAGATCTCTTCTAAAATAACACAGCGCAATCTCTGTTAAGGAAAAACAGAGCACAAACATAATAGATCGGGTACCAGCAAAAATTAACTTGATGCATATTTTCACTGAACATGTATTCAGTTACTATCATACATACACAAAATTCAGTTAAAGAGATTATATATGCACTAACAAGCTTTTAACTGAAATGTTTGAAGTCGGTTTATTTTCTACTCTGCAGACACACTGGCACAAAAGTCATGATGAAACTCGAACGAATGTTATACAAGCTCCTATGACATCTCAGAAGACTAACAGAACAACAGTACAACTGATAACATTTAAAGCAGTCCTTAAGCACTAATATATAGTGATTATCCAATTTTACACATGACATCTACAAATCAGAATTGATACAGTACATCTAAAAATTATCATGTGACAAATGAAATGTAACTGTAAACTCCAACTAGTCCTCGAACGCTTTCAGGTTGCGGTTGACGGATGTAAAGCCACCGTCGATGAGGAGGAAAACAAATAAGAGAGCCTCTTAATTCACAGCAGCAACAAGTTTAGGGTACTGGATGACTTACCGATGGAGGCGGCTTTTCGCTGAATCTTGAGACAACGAGAGGAGGGTTCAGGTAAGTGCTCACTGAATGTGAATAAATAACCACAACTACGAGATGCTCCTTGGAATATACCTGTTATAAAACAGTGGTTAAGCATCAAATTAATCAACTAGGAAAAATTAATAGTGGTCCACATTGCAATACTAGCAACATTCCGAAAATGCCATGAGTTTACAGAGGGCTCATGTGTGTATTTTAATTGTTAAACACAGATACATCTACATGATGGTTGGCAGGGAAACAGAGTTATTTGGTTGGACAGTAGCAAAATCTCACAAAATCTCACAGAACTCATTTCTTGAGAGTTATTTGGTTAGATTAAATAAACTTGATACCTAAGACTACAAGCACAAAATGTCTCTAAAATTAGATTAAATAAAGTTGATACCTAAGACTTAATTACCTGGTCCTGTAGGTCGACTACAAGCACAAAATGTGACGGCTAAGTAGTATCCATTAACAATCTGGTGAAACCCTGCATTAAGAAGGAGCAGAAATGTTTGTAAGCATCAAATTAATCAAAGAGTTCAGACACACAAGAACAAGAAAGCTGCCTAAAAACTGTCTGGCACCAGTAGCAAGCCATATCTAGCTTTCTTTTTCTCTTTTGCGAAAACATATCTAGCTAAATACTAGTACATCTCTGCATATTTTACTGCTCAAGAATGTTGATAAGTTTGGGTCCAAGTTAACTGTAAATAAGCTGGAGATATTTTCCATTTTCAAAGCCCAGACAAACTTGTACTAAAATAAGAACAAAACTAGAATTAAACACTACTCCAGCACTCTGCTCCAAAATTGAGCAGCCTCTACAGAAATTTCCTAAATCATATCCAGATCCACAGTGTGTAGGTATGAACAAGTTACAGACTGAACCAAAAATCACATGGCAATAAGAAGGAAGCAAAACATGTGAAGAACTTTGACGAAACTAACAGAAAGAGCAAGTCAGTTCGGATACTCCAACAGCTTGGTGGTGCCGTTCTCTTCTTCTGAATCCTTACTTCCAGTTGGGCGAAGAGTGTCCAAAGGGATGAACGAGGCGTTGTGCAGTATTGAATCGGAAGGAATTCTACCAAGGAAACTAGAGGAAGAGGCGAGTTGGATGTGTTACTGCTCCAGGTGGTCCAGGGACTTGGTCTTGTCTGCCTCGTCTTGTTCATCCTGCGTGCGGTCGTCACCACCGTTCTCCGGCGGATCAGTCCAGTTGTCGAAGAAGGTGGCCATGAAGGAGGAGCACTCCTCGATCCAGCCGCGTCGGTTGGCGGATGCGCGCCACTTCTGGTCGGTGCATGAAGCTGTGAAGCTCAGGGGAGCTGCAGCTGCTGCCGGTGGATCAAAGAAAGGAGAGGGACAGCAGGAAAAGTTGGAATCGGATGTTGATCTTGGAGCTGGGCCTCTGGGTCCTGCCCTTCACGCTGCTGTTGGCGCCGGCGCGGCGGATGGTGCACCTGGTCGAGGAGCTGCAGCGGCCCACCTTGTGGCTTGTCCCGACGAGGAGTAGTTGAGGGAAGGGAACGGAGGAGTAGATGAGCGGAGGGAACGGAGGAGTAGATGAGGGGAGGGAAGGGAAGGTCTCACCTTGGCGTGTCTCGGCGAAGGAGGGGCGGAGGCGGACGAGCGAAGGATGGGGCGGAGGCGGACGAGCGTCGAAGGGGGCGGAGACGGACGAGCGCCGCCAAGCGAGCGAGGAAGGAGCGAGTGAGCGAAGGGATTTCGTCCCCGACGTGCAGAGTAGGGGACCCTAGCCCGGGGAAAAGTCGCGGAAGGGCCGAAATTCCCTCGCCCCGCGGATCGCCAAATGGGCTCGTATGGCTACCCGGACCAGATTCGCCCGGGGAAAAGGCCGGGATCCCGGGCTTTTCCCCTCCTACCAAATGAGCCCCAAGGGTTGCTCCTTTGGTGTCACTCGCTGTATAGGGCCCGGAGAGTCTCCGGGGTCTCCGGTTCATACCGGAGTCTCCGGTGTGAGTTTTTCCTGCAACGGCTCTTTTTCGTGGGGACCTATAAAAGGCCCCTTTGTTACCCAAAGAGCTAGGTCTTCTAAGCACGAATTTCCCCCCTCTCTCTCCTCCATTTTCAACCTTGGAAAGCTTTCCCCTCTCTCAATTCCTTCCATGATTCTTGCATATCTTTGAGGGAAAAGAGATAGGAGATCTAGATCTACATTTCCACCAATCCATCTTCCTTCTTAGTGAGGGAAACCTAGTAGATCTTTATCTTGGAGTTTTTGCTGTTTCTCCTCCATTGTTCTTCCTCTCTTATTCCCCCATAATCATTTGTTGCTTTTTTGGAATTTGAGAGTGAAAGATTTGAGCACGTGTGCTCTTGCCTTTTGCATCGGTTGCATCGGTTTGCTCTCTCCACGAGGATTCCTGGAAGTTGAAAGTTTGTGAGCTTGTTACTCTTGGTTCTTGGACCCTAGACGACTTGTGGTGTTCTTGGGAGCCTCCAATTGAGTTGTGGATGTGTGCTCCAAGATTGTGGTGACACCGAGAGCCTCCAATTAAGTTGTGGATGCGTGCCTCGGGTTTGAAGGTTGCCAATAATGGAAGGTGAACTAGGCCTTTGTGGCGGGGTTCATCGGAGAATAGGGTGAGGCCTTTGTGGCGTTGAGTAGGCCTTTGTGGCGAGCTCACACGCCTCCAACGAGACGTACTCCCCTTGTGGGAGGAACTCGGGAATACATCATCGTCTCCATGTGTCTCGATTATTTCTATACCCGAGCTTTCTATTTATGCAATTTACATCGTGATAGCCTTCGTGCTTGAAGTTATATATCTTTCTATCACCTTCTTACTTGTCTTTCTTAGCATAAGTTGTTGGTGCACCTAGTTGACCCTAGAATATTTAGGTTGTGTTCTTGTTAATTTAAACACCTAGTTTATTTCCGTATTTAGCAACCCTTAACCGGAAAAGTTTTAATCGCCTATTCAACCCCCCCCCTCTAGGCGACGTCGTTGTCCATTCAGATTTGGACTTCGCCTTCTGGAACAGTGGTTCCTAAGAGGGCGTTTTTTGGCCTTTGCCGTTTGGCAAATCGGGGGCCAGCTTTTCGAGGGCATGTGCCTCCGTAGGGGGTACTTGTTCATCCTCCGCCGTTGGCTTTGCTGGCTCCGTCATGTAGACACCGTTGGAGAATCCAGTGGCCCTCCTAACTTTTTCGGAAAAGCCATTGCCGTCTTCATCGGAAAAAGTTCCGGCTTCCGAGTCTACCTTACCGCCAATGGCGGATGGGATAGATTCGGGCTCTGAGTTTTCTTTCGAAGGCTCAGCTTGCACCATACCAACCAGTGTAGATCTAGGGTTTGTCATTGAAGATTTAACTATAAATCTAGACGAGTTTGGTGCGTTTTTGTTACCTTCTGTTGTTGGGTGGTGGGTGGGGGCAAAAAACATGCTTCCACCATGAAATCCCATCGCCTCCGCCGTTAGCCCGACGAAGATGTTGGCGGTGACGATCGGGACGACGTAAGAACAGATGATGTGGTTCCGGGCCGGTGTTACCGTGCTGTTGTTGACGAGGTAACTGTCGTTGGTCCCAGGATGGTGCTGCCGACGGCGATTGTGCCGCTGATGCCGCCCAGGAGTCCTGCCTTGAAGGTCACCCCAGACGTAGCTGGCCCCACGGTGGGTGCCAAATGATGTGTTCCTCGATCAGGTTGCACGGAAGGGGTAGCCATCTCTCTAGGATTAATCATAGAGAAGGCTAACGTGAGGGAGCCCTTTGGGGCGAAGACACGGAGTTTAGCCAGGTTTAGGTTAGCCGGAGAGACTCCCTACTTCCTGCAACACCTATGACGGCGATACAGGACACATGTTATAATTACCTAGGACAGGTTGAGTGTATGGCTAAATCTACCTTAGGGTTTCTCCCATCTGGCTTTATATAGAGAGCCGGATCGGATAATACAAGAACACAAACCGTACAATGGCTAAGCCTACTAATCTACGGTCATCTGGACTCTAAGAGGTGCAGATGGGCTTCAAGGCCGCCATTGCGGATGCAGTCCTACGCTTCGTCCCTTCTGGGCCTCAGTTTTTGGGTCTCACCTTCAGGTCCGGCTTCTGTATGCCGGTAGATACCCCATTCCGAATATCTCCGATAATTAATATACTCAATACACGTAGTTTGAATTGCTTGTTTTTTCAAAAAAAAATCGAAAGTTTATTTTGGCTTCTAGACGGTTCGAGCCCGATAAAGTCTAATACAGTAATCGGTATGCAGAAAAAACATAGAAAACCACCACATGTTACCTAAATTATATATCGAAATTGTCGGAAACAGTGTCTACATCATGTACTAATAGAATTAAGGATGCGACTATGGCTGAGCTGACTGAGAATTAATAATTCTCAGTCAACGTCATTTGTCCACCAGGTGACGTCACTTCTCCACCTGAAAAGCTAAAGGACAGTTCTCTTTCGGATTGAGTGTTTCACATATAGAAACGATTACGCGGCCTAAACTTTGACGCGGCTTCCTCTCCTTACACCATCCATTTCTTTGTTACGTCTTTACCGTATTCGAGTCATACATAAATACAAATTGCAATCTGACTTATACAAATATACTAATTTGCAACAAGTGGATAGACATCCCGACTTACAACTGGACAAAAAATCCCAAGTTGCAACGAGACTTGCAATCCGACTTGCAACCTGGCAAAAGTAATAGTTGCAACCGACTTGCAACCGGACAAAAAATCCCGAGTTGCAATCCGACTTGCAACTGGACAAAAAATTCCGAGCTGTAACTAGACTTGCAATCCGACTGGCAACCCGAGAAAAGTATTAGTTGCAATCCGACTTGCAACTGGACAAAAAATCCTGAGTTGCAACCCGACTTGCAACTGGACAAAAAGAAACGAGTTGCAACCAGAATTGCAATCTGACTTGCAATCTGATAAAATTATTAGTTGCAACCCAACTTACAACTGGACAAAAACTATGGAGTTGCAACTAGACTTGCAAATGGACAAAAAAACATAAGTTGCAACTAGACTTGCAATCCGACTTGCAACCTGGCAAAAGTATTAGTTGCAACCCGACTTGCGCCTAGACAAAAAATTCTGAGTTGCAACCTGACTTGCAAGTGGACAAAAAATCTCAAGTTGCAACGAGACTTGCAATCCGACTTTCAACGACAAAAGTATTAGTTGCAACCCGACTTGCAACTGGACAAATAATCCCAAGTGGCAACCCGACTTGCAACTGGACAAAATAAATCCCGAGTTGCAACCAGACTTGCAATCCGACTTGCAGTCTGACAAAAGTATTAGTTTCGATCCGACTTACAACTGGACAAAAAAAATCCGAAGTTATAACTAGACTTGCTAATGGACAAAAAAAATAAGTTGCAATCGGACTTGCAATCTGACTTGCAACCTGACAAAAGTATTAGTTGCAACCCGACTTGTACCTAGACAAAAATCTCGAGTTGCAACCTGACTAGCATCTGGACAAAAAAATCCCGAGTTGCAACTAGACTTGCAATCTGACTTGCAACAATAAAAGTATTAGTTGCAACCCGACTTGCAACTGGAAAACAAAAATTACGAGTTGCAACCAGACTTGCAAATGTACGAAAAACATAAGTTGCAATCAGACTTACAGCTGGATGAAAAATACGAATTACAACACAACTTATAACCGGACAAAAGATCTGAGTTACAACTTGACTTCCAACGCAACGCTATACAAGACGTAGAGAAAAAAAAGCGAACCCAGCCAGTCAACGGGACATGCCCACTCAAATCACGGTTAGCCTACGCAAAGCCGACACAAAAGTAGCCCACGAATATACGGCTCGACCTAGTTCATGGGCCCGCTCGCTCGCCCCAGAGCAAACACATCCAGCCTGCTACCTCGCATGTACGAACCTTCCTCGCTCGTACGAATCTTAGCGCAGGCGATCGCACGGCTAAGCAGCTAGCTGAGCATTAGCAAACTCGTAGAATTAATGGCCAAAACTATTGTTGCATGCATGATAGCCTTTTATGGTCTCTTTGATTCCTAAGATAGAAAAAGTACGGAATTGCAATGTCATACCCCACTCCAATCCTACATGGTTTTCTATGCATCAAAATCCGTTTGATTTTAGCAAAATTGTAAAGGACTCTGAAAAAGAGTGAGTGGATGAAAGTTTTTCTATGAATTCCAGTGCAAAGGATTATTTCTGAAACAATCCTATGGGATTCGATCCAACAAATCAAACAACCACGTAGGAAAACTCCTAAGCATCTTCAGTCGTCGCTCTATATAGGCGCCGCGCGGAAAAAACCGTCGAAATGCCGCGCGAGCCCGCGCGGCGCGCTCCAATGGACGCTAGCGCGTGAAAAAGAGCAGCGCGTGCGGTGACTCGCGCGGGAAGTCTACCCCGTGGCGGCCTGCGCGCTACAAAATGCAACGCCGACTTCACTCCAACCGTCCATAACTTTCATTGTTGTGCCTTCTCCTCTCCTCTTCCCCCGCGCCTTCTCATCTCCCCGCCGCTTCCGCGTCGCAATCGCCGCTGCGTCAGAGGAACGCCACCGACTACGTCGGCGTCTGTGCGCGCCGGGACGACTCCTATACCGCCGTCATCTACTACCGCACCGAGTGCGTCCATCTAGGCTCGTACCCGACGGCGATGCAGGCCACCCGCGCCTAGCACGCAACGACGTGGAGGCTGGGCCGCCCGCGCATGTCGATGAACTTCGACGACGCCACCAGGCGGTGGCCCTGGCGCCGTCGCCGCCCCTCGACGACGAGCGCGACCACCTTCTCCAGCGCCGCCGAGCGCGGTTGGCCTCGTCGGGGAAAGGGCCGAGCGCGCCTTTGAGGTATGGTGCGCGCTCCACCGCGCGAAGCCGCGGCGGAGGAGGAATATTGGGGCATCCAGGTGGCCGAGCGGGCGGAGCGGCGTGTGGAGCGCGAAGAAGAAATGGAGGAGCGGTGGGCGGCCAAGGCTGCAGCACAAGCGGACCTAGACTCCGGCGATGGCGACACCTGGGCCAACGCTGGCCCTAGGTGGGCGACGCTGACCGCTAAGACGTCCGACTTCGAGGAGTACTCGGAGTTCAGTTCGAACGATGACCCCGCCGACTTCTAGTTAATTTTAGTTAAATTTAGGTTATACTCCCTCCGTTCCATAATATAAGATGTTTTAGCTATTTCACATGTTGTCTAGATACACACTAAAGTGAGTGTACATATACACTAAAATGTGTCTAAATACATGTGTATATATGTGAATGTGGAAAAAGTCTAAAACATCTTATATTGTGGAACGGAGGGAGTATTTCGTTTAAATTTTGTTTGTACCGATCGAAATTATGGTTAAGTTTGTATATAGTTTAAAATTTCGTTTCATTCTGTTTATTTTTGTTTTTCCGACGCGCTAATTTAGCGCTTCTGTGCTACGAACCAACACCGCCGCACGCTAATTTAGCGCGGCTAAAGACATCGTTGACGCCGCGCTGTACGGCATAACCATGCGTTATAACCGCTATGTACAGCGCCAAAACACAGAGCGATTACTGGAGATGCTCTTAGATCCTCCAAAATTGCTACTGCAAATCTTTCAAATCAAATAGCCCCTTATGAGGAGTATCAGAAGCACATAATATTTGTAGTTGACAACCTTTCTACTTTGACCGACTTTGAAGTTGGCAAATTAACCGGTATGTACTCATCCCGGTTTTACTCCATGTAGTCTGGTCAATGGGAAAATCATCATTGGACATTTCACCCTTTTTCATAACCAAATTCCCGCTCTCGATAGAAAGAAATGCTCCAGTCTTACCTTCACAATGAAATGGCCACAAAAATAGGTCAGAGAATTGGAGCGGGATATTTCGTCTATGCACTCCATGTAAACCAGTGGTTCTCAGCCTTCTACCGCTCCTACACTCCAAGCCCTCTCCCCAGCCTTCCAAGCTACAAGACAAACTAGAGCTCAAGAAAGATCACCAAAGTTCCCAAGATCACACACGAAGCATTGATCGATGGCGGCAAAGGTGGCAGCGCCGCTCCCGTTCCGCCGCGACATGCGGGGCCCGCTCGGCCGGCGATCCCTCAGGAGCGGGCTGCCCGGCGCGCTGGCCGGGCTTGGCTGGAGCGACGGCACCCGCAGGCTCGTGGCGCCAGCGTGGCCAGCGCGGGCGCGCGGGAGGAATAATAGGTCTGACGGGCGCGGCGCGACCAAGGACAACGAGCGCGCGGAGGAGTCGGAGGAGGTGTTGATAATCGACGGGGAGGAGGAAGAGGAGTTCGAGGACGGTGATCTTTCAGGGTACAGGGGACTCGTTCTTGATCTCTCATATAGGTAATCTTGATTTTATAGTACAAGCAGATCATATGCAAGATCTTGGTTTCTTGAAGTAGAAGAACCATCCTGTTTCGGCAGCAGTAAAAACTCCATAACAAGATCTAATACCCCAAGCAAATTAACTTCAACCAGAACATAGTATAGGTAGATCAATAACAATACATGAACAAAGGCATACTGAACAACTGAGGCTATAGATGATGTACAGTAGTTATTTTTTTCATCCTGAAAATGTTGCGAGTACTTTACAAACAGGCCTGTCAATGTTGTCTGTTGGAAGCGCGCGATTTGCCTGGAATTCACGGAGAAGGTTAGCTTTTCTACTGCAACCAGTACTTTACCACCTCCACCGTGATCGTTCCCAAAGTCCCAATTCATAATTTTGGCCTTCTGCTGGTAAAAACCTGTAAATATTTACATTATTAATACGATGATCGTTTTAGCTATGCAGGCCGATGTTCTGGAGTACTACGATCAGACGGTCTCTTCTCCCAGTGGATCCTTCTACATCCCTGCAGTTCTCAGGGTATGCATGTGTTTTTTTTTTTTCCGAGAAATCAGAGTATGTATTGACATGTGAATTAAAATTGTAGTTGGCATAATTATCGGTCTCATGAAACTTTATATATTGTTCTTCTGCTTCTTCAGGTTCCACAGCTGCTGCAGGTGGTGAAGAGAAGAAGAGTTAAGCAGTGCCTTAGCCGTAAAAACATACTTTACAGGGACGGCTTCACTTGCCAGTAAGCGTTATACTTGTGCTAGTTCACAAGATATTTTTGGTGCAATTAGATTTATATAATCATAATATTGTTCCGTTTTTCTTGGAACTCTGAGATGTGAGTTATGGCTAACCTGTACAGTACTACTATATGGTAACTTTCGGGCATAGAAAAGAAGTAAAAAAAAAGGCACATGAAGGTTTAGACTTACATGGACCTAATTGACTGCATTATCTGCAGGTATTGCTCTTCCGAAGACGACCTCACAATCGACCATGTAATCCCAACTTCGCGTGGCGGAAAGTGGGAATGGGAAAACTTGGTATGAGTGCTCACTGTTTCTATCGTTTAATCACTCTAAATCACTGAACAACCGGTCACGGAAACAAAGAATTCTCAGAAAAAACTGCTCAAGGACTAGTTAGTATTAACAGTTGCAGAGTCTTACTAGTTACAAGTTCTCTTTTGCCATCTCTGAATTGGTAGGTAACTGCATGCTCAAGATGCAACTCCAGGAAGGGTAATAAGACACTGTTGCAAGCAAACATGAAGCTACGCAAGACCCCCAAGGTCAGTGACATTGCTTGCTCTTCTTAAGTTATCAAACTGTCCCATATAACTGTCGCTGAATTGCACCGCAGGCGCCAAAGGAATTTGACATCATCGCGGTACCCTTGACGAAATCTGCATTCAGAACGATGAGGAGGAGGCAAGGGCTGCCTGAAGAGTGGTTGCAGTACATTGCCGGGTCATCTCCATGACCAAGAACTCTTCGGAGAGTTCAGACTTTAACTAGCCGACATCACTCCGTGTATATATAACTAGGTCTCCAGCCAAAGATTCATGTCTGTCTGTCACAATTCTGTACATGCGTAGCTACCTTCTGAAAATAAATCTGTAAATGCCACTGATTGTCAGTAAATAAAACAAGATATTGACTTGAATATACATGTCACGTGCAGTTTTCTTCAAGGGTGAGTTCATGACAGGAATATAGCGTACTTAAAACCAAGTATTTTCTTTTCTTCTCTGTATCACACCATTAAGATATTCTTACAGCAGAAAAAGGCCTAAGAAATCAACAAATTTTGCTGCACTCACATGAGGAGACGCTGCATGTGCATAGGCAATCATTACAGCCAAATTTTGTCATCACATAGATGAACCACTTCTACTCCTTTGTCTGTACGAAAATACTCATCAGATCCTAGTGGCTGCTGATCTCAAAATAGATCACTAGCCCAATCCCATATGGGGACCCGTGTCAAGAAAAAAAAAAACTAATGAAGACGCCTTTTGGTGCACACACTTTCTAGAATTGACAAAAGAACACGCATATATAAGTTGTGTGAGTTTAAACTAAGGGCATCTCCAGCCGTGTCGGCTCCCCAGGAGCCAAAACGCCGCTGTTTTGGTGCCGCCGCGGCGCCAAACGACGCTAATCTGAAACCTGGGGGACACGGTTTCCAGTCGCACTCCATCCCAAGACTCGGCCCAAATTAATTCAAATTCATAGATTCGACGACATTTTGACAGAAATTTAACTAAAAACATAAAAAAAAAACATAGAAACCCTAAAGCTACGTCTACTGTAGGCCGAGGCTCGCAACGATCGCCTGGCTGTAGTCGTAGTCGTCGCCGCAGTCGTCGTCGTCGTCCGAGCCGTCGGCGTCCCACCTGCTCGTGCCTGCGCCGGGGTCGCCGCAATGCGGGTCGCTCGGGCCTGCACCGGCGTCACCCCACCTGCTCACCGCCAGGGCGCGCTGGAACTCCGCTTCGTCCTCGCTGTCGGGTCGAGGACGACGTAGGGGACCTTCTTCGGCTGCGGAGGGGGAGGGACGCGGCGGCGGGCCACATTGGCAGCGGCTTCCTGCTCGCGCTGCGCCTTCAGCTGCTCCGCTTTGGCGAGGAGCCGACGCTGGAGCTCCAGCTCCTCCTCGGTGCTGTCGCGCAGGCTCCAGTCGGCGGCGACGTCGTAGGGGACCAGCTAGAGGGTGTTCAGCGAGAGCTCCTCCGCGGCCTTCATGTCAGGCCACTCGTCCTCGTCGCCCTCCGCCGCCTCCGTCTTTGGGCGCACGAAGCGCTCGAAGTCTGCAGCAGTTCGCTGGCGCGGCTCGCCGATGCGCAGGCCGCCGCTGCTGCGCCTGGGGGCAGGGCGCCCGGAGTTGAGGAGGGGAGGGGTGAGGGTAAGAGAGGCCGCGCCGGAGGAAGAGGAGGTGGCCGACGAGGACCCGCCCATCCGCCGCGGTGCCCACGAGGGGTGCGGGCGGGGCGGCATCTGCAGCCGGGGCTCGTTGCCGGTGTCGATGTAGTCGAGCACCCACTCGAGCGTGCGGTGCTCGCCCCCCACCACCGCTTGCGGCTGACGCCGTTGGCACGGCCCTCGATAGGGCCGTTGTCGCCCACGGCGGCGATGTCCTCGTCGTGCCACCAGAATGCGTCGTTGCCGTGCGCCCTCCATCGCAGCTGCGCGGCCTGGTCCGGCGTCAGCCCTCGACGGACCTCGTCAATGGCTTGCCTGAACTCCGCGTCGCTGGAGGGGATGGGGGGCACGGGGACCCCACACACGCTGAACTGCCACCGTGGTTGCCCGACGGCGGAGCTTGGGACGCGCATATCGGGCGGGCACGGATACCCCACCCGATATAGCGCCTAGGCCTCGTGCTAGCGGAGGTGGCGGCGGCAGCTTCGTCGTAGCTCGACATCTCCGGGGAACGGCGAGAGGGGTGGATGAGAGCTCGGGGAGAGTGGGAGCGGCGAGGGGGAGAATGGGGAGAGCGGCGAGCGGCGAGGGGCCTTTTGTAGCCCCGGCGGGGCATTTATTCCGCCGCGTGCCGTCGCTGCCGCCCGCCACGCCATTACTCCGGCAGCCTTTGAACGGACGCATGCACTGGCCGCCCGCCACGCCATAAACGCCGACAGCCTTTGACCGACGCAGGAACCGAGAAGAAGCTCACGGGCGGGGGTTTCCGTTCCCGCGGTTTTCCCACGCGTCGCTGACAGCGCTGGCCCGCGTGGGCTGCCCCGCCATTGCACCCCCCCCCCCCCAAGCCGAACCCAGCGGGCTGGGTTTCGCCTGGGTGCAGCGGCGCGAAATAGCGCCGAAACGACGCTATTTGGGCTTCTGGGGTCCGGCTTGTGCAAAAACGGCGCTTTTTGGTTCCGCCGGCGCTAAAAAGGCCGCTTGGGGGGCTCTGGGGGGCGGCTGGAGATGCCCTAACCCATTCAAATTTTCGTCAAATAATATAACCATTAGCTATTTTTTCTAGAAATGAGAAGATAAGTTTTTTAGGTAGGTCCTGAAAATTTATTGTGTGGGGGTGGGGGTATGGCATCAATTGGCAAATTTTGCCACACTCCTGTCTGAATTATGAAATGAACCTCAACCGAGATTTTTTGAACAGTCATGGATCAGTTCTGAAATATGCTCTACTTTTCTGTAAGAAAATTCAAACCTCCATAGTTACCATGCTTTTTCTAACACGGTGTGTTCGATTGGACAAACGACAAGAGCATCAAGTTTCATGAAAAAAAATCCACCAAGAAATGAAAACTAATCTGATAAAAGCAAAAAATCGCAGCCTCAACCCAATGTCCATAAGAGCTCATTTCCTACTTGCCAAGTAGGGCACCCACTTCTTTTTCAGCCCCAAATCAAAGCCTCCGGGTCTAGTTATAGCACGTGGAAACCCCAAATGGAGCCCGAGCTCCAAGGAGGCATGTTTTCAAAATTTCAAAATTGGCATTTATAACTTTCTAAAATTTAGAAAAAAATCCCGAGTGTAGAAAGTCTTTTTAATTAAGTATTTAAAATTGTGGACCACTTTACCGACCTAGATCTACATAGTTGTCGTTTTTGTTTAGCATAAATACAATGAATTTTGGATAGAATTTTTGCATAGTAGTACAGTTTATCATTGTCTACATCTATAATTTTATCTCGAAATTTTAAAACTTTCAAATCCTGATTTTGTGCTTTTAAAAAAAATGAGCTCCTGGACCTCCAAAATGCCAATCTAATAGCCCGCGGGTATTTCCAAGTTCCTTTTTATTGTGAGACATGTGACCCAATTGTCGGTGTTTCAACCTTTTCCTCGGTGCCATGGCGGGCTTCATGCGATGACGACAGAAGGTGGTGCAGTGTGACACGGCGGCGAGAGGGGTGGTGACGATCGACAGATAGGAGGGAGCGATTATGTGGCGGGGAGACTTTAGTGTGGCACATGAGGAGAGCACGTGTTGACGAGGTGACGGAAGAGGAGTAGGCAACAACGACCCGGGCGTCGCTGCTAGGGTTCTGGCGGCGCGAACAACAATAAACAGGGACTAAGGAGACATGAGACACACAAGACCATGGCAACGGCAGACGAGTAGACATGAAAAGAATCCCTCGAGCCTCAAAAAATTGTTTAAGGGCTAGAGTAGGTCCCCGCTAGTGTATGCAACGTAGACTGACAAGTGGACTCACATTGCTGACAGGGAAGATGACACATGCCAGGTAGGGGCGCATTTGGTTGCCCGCATCAACTTTTGGGCCCACTAGGGCAAGGCCCTGCGGGCATGGCCACGGCCCACGGGAAACAAGACATGTGTCAAATTGGACTAGTTGTTTGGTAGCCTGCAGATTGGTTTGGCGCATCGGCTAAGATTAAAACCCCACTTTGTTTGGCTGCAATATATGAATTTGGGCAGTGCAAAAGCAAGTGCACATTGTTTGGTTGAGTGCAACAACTACACTATGGCAACCATCTTTCAAATGTGGTGATCTTACCAACTTTGTAACATATATCCGATCATAAACACTGATTTAGAATAAGACGAGCTTGACGATCACAACAACCACGATGATGATTATGAAGTCCTTCATCCGACTACCTTGGACATGATTTGGCACCTCGGCTACCACCTCATCAGCTACTAGCACATCTGGTTCAACCTCAATGGTGTTGAAAAAGTTGTAGTAGTTCTCCTAAGCCTCCTCCAAAGTTTCAAATCTTCCATCGCTCTTGTTCGAGAAGCACGTGACTTGCTCCTGGCAAGTCCTCCACGAATTGCAGACTCCAGGCCGTCTTCCTCTATAGACGACATACCAGTTCATCTGCAAAGACACAAGGAATTGAATAAACAAAAGAACATCATCATTGGACGCATAAATCAAGAACATAGCAAACATCACAAGCATCACATACTACAAGGATCATAAAGCTAGAGCAACATGCATAGTTATTAGCAAAATAGGATCAGAAGTTTGTCCTATCACTATGGTGTCAACCTACCACCACATCAAAAGTGGGTGTCATCCTACCACCACCACCATCACCAAGTTCACCATCATGAGGGGTTAGTATATACCACCTCAACAAAATATGCATGCTCTAATAGAAGTTCACTAAGCCCTAGCTAAGCCAAAATGTACATCATCATCATTTTCATTCCGATCATCGTCATCATCATGATGCTGCTTCACCCACCACCAAAGACCACGATCAAGTGGAGTAGCACTTTCCGAAGAAGGTCCGGAGTCAGAGGGTCCTGTGCTTCGCTACCATGCCAACAAAGTTCACACCCTGTGCCTTGTGGTCAACGAGGTGGCCGAGAGCCACCATCAGGCCCTCCTAAGTGAAGCCAGTGGCGTCCATGACAGCATTGTATAAGTCAGGGTGCATGTCGGTCGGCTTGCTGTACCTGATGGTCTGGGCGACCTCCTTCATGGCCTCAGTCATGCTGGAGAAAGCCTTGATCTCATCATGACCCAGAGCTCCCATCTTCCTCTTCCTAGTTAGACCGTGGCCATCACCCTACTTGTCGGGAGGGCCATCGAGGATCACGGTGTCGAACTCTTCCTTCGTCTCGGCATCCTCCGGCAGGGGCGTGCCGAGGGGATCTCCAGAGCCCATGGCAAACTTCCCTTTGGACAAACTGAAGGAGAAGATGATTTGCATCTGAGTCTAGTTATGAATCGTCTTGTTTAGGAACTCGCCATCTTTCAGGCGATCCTGCAATTGTAATGACAGTTAGTTACTAAGTTAGTATGGATTGGCAGTGATGTATGAACGAAAGGGTAGTGTGCTAACCTTAATGTGCACTCGTAGTGGGAATCGGCTAGGATGATCATGAAAGTTTCCTCGCGCCATTGAGCCCCTCTAAGGTCTCGGATTTGGGACACCTGATCTCCCTCTGCCTCCACTTCGTTAGGTGGTTGTACACCCGAGTAGACGTAACCTCAGTACCACAGTGCACAAAAAGAGCCTTGGCGCATAAAGTGAGATGGACTTCCTTGAAGCCCTTGTATGTCCTCACCCCTGTCCCGATAAGCCCAGCCATGTGCTTCGGAATAAAGGTAGACATGAATGGGAGCCATTTCATGGTTGCTTTGGTCTTTGTCCTTTGCTAACTTCTCATTCACCTGGGTTGCTATGGTTCTCACAAACTCGTGCACAACAAGGCTAGGTGGTGGAGTCATGTCGAGCATAGGACTACCGGACATGGGCTGTGAGTCATCCACATACGAAGGGATCTGAGAGTCCCCAATGGCGACAAGTGCTTGACTAAGGTCGTCGGATAAAAAGTCCTACATCAATAAAGCGAAACACGACCATAAATCGGTCATCTACACAACAAAACTTGAACTAAAGAGGAAGCATAATAGCTACGCAAGAGTAATACATCTTAACATCAACGATGATAGATAAATAAAGACTACTAGCAAACTTGACAGAGCACATAGGCACATGGGTAACAAGAACATCAACCATCTCCAAATGACATGACGAAGTATGTTGTACATAAGCACATAGCAAACTTGAAAGATCTAGCATGGTATGATGGTGTTCGAACGGATCTACATAACTCTATTCGCACATATCTAGATTTCGGATTCAAAAACACCTATTTGGGTACTACAAGGTAGGGTTTCATAACTTACAGCCAGTTGCAGACGTCCGAAGACGAGGACACCTCGAGTGAACGCTAACCTGCCGCCGCCTCCTCCGTCTCTGTCGCCGACCGAAGATGGGTGCGCCGCTTACCTGCTTTGACGAGTGACAAGAGATCTCGAGGTCGGGGAAATGATGGTTTGGGTGAGAGCGGTGAGAGAGAAGGGAGTATATGAGGGGGACCTGCCGACTTTTTCGATGCAGCGCGTGAGCTCCCGTCAACTCCATGCTCGCACGAGGAAAGCGTGGTAAGATTGGGAAATTGCATCGACAAGCTCAGAGCAAGCCTCGCTCCCTGGAAACGTCCGATTCGGGATTTTCTAGAGGGTCTGGCCCAAAGGTGGTTTGATGGGTGTGCGGACGCATCCCGTACTCGTATGTAACTAAACGCACGGCCTGTTTTTGCAGCTGACGGGCATGTTTCTTTGTGATGCGGGCTACCAAATGCGTCCCACGATCCCCCAGCCCAGCCCCAGCATATGCCTCGCCTCTATTAACTTTGTTCTCCCTGTCTCGTGCCTACTGCGTGTTGTGTGGCCTCCATCCATCTCACACCCAAACTCAAGTCCTCTTGGCGCCACGCCACACAGCCAAAGATGAGCCACAGAACCGTCGTCTCCTCCTCATCGCTTCCTGCTCCTACACCACCAAGATTCAATTCACAGAGCAGCCGACCGCGCAGAGCTTCCAGCTAGCTGCCATGGCTCTCGCCCATCAGATCACCAACCAGCCGCTCCTCTCCTCCCCGCCCTGCCTCCCGAGAACCAGCGGCAGCAATGCGCGGACGTCCAGGCAGCCGGCGTTTATTGGCCAGAGCTGCTGCCTGACGTTGCGGGGGTCGGCGAGGAGCTGCGTCGTCGTCCGGGCGTCTTCTTCCGCACAGGCGGAGCCCAAGTCCGGAGGCGGAGAGGGGGGAGGGGAAGGTGAGGAACCGTACGAGGAGTACGAGGTGGAGATCCTGAAGCCGTATGGGCTCAAGTTCACCAAGGGCCAGGACGGCGGCACCTACATCGAGGCCATCTTCCCCGGATCCTCCGCCGAGCAGACCGGCAAGTTCACCCCCGGCGACAAGGTCCTAGCCACCAGGTCAGTCCTCTCAAACGGTCACACCAGCCAACCGACAGGCGGCAATTCATACACCTTCAGAACCACCAGCTGATCAGGAAACAAACAGTTCCTTCCATGTTGCTAACTGATGGCGAATTCACAGCGCCGTCTTTGGTGAGGAAATCTGGCCGGCGGCAGGATACGGCCAGACCATGTATTGCATCCGCCAGAGGGTTGGCCCTCTCTACATGAAGATGCAGAAGAGATATGGTAAGAACAGTCTGTAGTTAACTGCTTGAGTACACGATTCTTTGTGAAATAGATACGATTGTAGCTAATTAACCGACTCCAGGGAAATGGGATTCTGGTGAGCTCTCCGAGAAGGAGATCATCAGGGCTGAAAGAAACACTGGAAATGTCAGCACCAAACTCAGAGAGATTCAAGTAAGTGTGACTTTATGCTTTACTCTTCTTCTTTCTTTCTTTTTTTTTTTTTTTTTTTGCTCATAGAGATCTTCAGATTGCTTAATCATGCTGTGGCGCACGGCGATCTCAAATGTTGGATGCAGATGCAAAATTACCAGAAGAAGATGGAGCAGAAAATCCAAAGAGAAGATGACCTTCGTTCGGGGCTAAGGCTGTACAAGTCAGTGAAACATATGCTGCAATGAGATTGCTTCAATTTGAAAACTGCCTTGACATGTTCCCAAAAAAACTTCAGGGAGGGAAAATACGAGGAGGCGTTGGACAAGTTCGAGTCAGTGCTGGGGTCGAAACCAGAGATCGATGAATCTTCCGTTGCCAGCTACAATGTCGCGTGCTGTTATTCCAAGCTCGACCGGGTTCGCCTCTTGTTTCAGTAATAAATGAACTGCAAGTCTGCCACTGAATACTCATCTGGATGTTCCTTTGTACAGATACAAGCTGGCCTTTCTGCACTGGAAGATGCCATGAAAGCCGGCTATGAAGACTTCAAGGTAACTACAAAACATCAGCTTTGTAAGAGTAAAAAGATCCATTTAATGGTTCATAGTTAGTAACATATATCTTACTGGATTTCCTGAAGACGATTCGCACCGACCCGGATCTAGCGAACTTGAGGAAATCAGAGGAATTTGCCCCCCTGCTAAACAAGTATGATGAATCGTTTATCAATGAGAGCGCCATCAATGCGATCAAATCTTTGTTTGGATTTGGAAAGAAGTGATGATGATAGGAGATGTCGCCACTTCTACTTGGTCTTGCGGTTTGCACACTTGGCCATGCAGTACGGTTTTTCTCTCTCTGCCACTAGTTCAAAACAGTAGTTTTAGTTTTTGGTTGGTGAGACTTGGGAGATATTTCTAGTACTTGAATCATTTGATGGACATACACTTTGTACATCCAAATGATAATCTTCCATATGTAAAGGAAGCTCGTGTAAAGTAAATATGTTATCATCGTGCTAAGGTATCCAAAATATGTAAGTACTGATGAGAATGTTGAGATATTTTCTTGTAAACAGAAGAGCCAACTTTTGAGGAGAAAAACATCCTTTACCTTTTCAGTTTCGGAGTCAATATATTTATAAACTTCCAGCCGACAGAGAAAGAACTTCCTTTCTTTCTGGCCATACAATGCAAGCCCATGATTTTCATACAGGTATTCATATGGTTTAGCCTTCTCTCCATATCCTGCACAGATTTTGAAAGCTGCCACTCATGAACTTGTTAACGAAATCTGGACAAGGTGAATTCACATGTATATCTTCCTACATTTTCCCCTTGACCTCGTAACAATGGGCCACATCAAGAATGTCCTCCACATCACCTAGAACAATTGCCACAGTTTTCTTACGGCTCTACCAATCATTACAACAACTTAATCCTTGCACGCTTGTGGTAAAGTTATGTGAATCTGGTAGAGGCTCTCATGGAGCTCCTCAACCTGATTATGGTCATGGTAGTTAGTTGCTTACACGGAACCATTAACTTTTACAGTACCCTGGTACTCTCTGAAGGGTGCATGGAGTACCGATAAAATCTAACCCTTCATTTGAAAGGGTATTATAGACTTTTCGTCCCATGCCTGATGTCCGGCCGTTCCGATCTGAGTGTGCGAATCAGTTCATCAATCTAAATCTACCGCCTCCTCCTTTGATGGAACGGTGTGAGTTAAACTAAATTAGGTTCTAAAGGGAACAAGTTGTTCTTTGTTCTGATAAGTTGTTGTTCGTCACTGGAATCATTCCTTGATTAACAATCAAATAAGGTGTTGTTCGTTTTGATCCACTACTCTCTCACCCGAAGGATGATAGCTTTCATGTCCATGGTGTCACGGATGGATAAGCTATGTGAGTGGATTCGATTTCTTCTTGGAGCTGACCGGCAGGCCCGCCGTGGGATTCCATTTTTCCAAGTCCCCATTGCGCCTCTCGTCGTGTCGTCCGATCCGATCGGTTCCTGCTAAGTCGCCATGTTCGTTCGGCATGTATGTGGATCCCCAGCCGCCGGCAGGGCAATTTGCCCGCCCTCAGCCACGATCTCTTTCTACGGGAGAACACAACGGACTGGTAGTCAATTTCGTAAGAAAAGTAACGAAAAATTATCATGTGATTACAATTTTACCCCTGAGTCAAGGTACTCCAACGTTTCCTGAGGTGGTACTCCTCTGTGTCCGCGCTGGAGTACCGACGCATGTCACCTGTTAGATTAACTCCTCGAACCATTAACTTGGTCAAATCGCTGAGACCAGATACCATTTTAGGGCATCTCCAATAGTTGTGAGATAGTCGTTGGTACATTTTGCCACCTAGGATTTTTGATGATGTGGCATAAAATAAATGAAGTGAGAGAGTGAGGTTGTATGTAGATTAACCAACAACCTTGCACAAGCTCCGAGGTAGAATAGAGAGAAATCTTGCACATTCTCTCACCTCCTATTGGTCAAACTACATACAACTATTGGAGTGGTTGTAAGATGTATTGTTGGTTGATGACATGTCAAATTTTACCAACAAGTTAACCAACAAACTGTTAAAGATGCCCTTAGTGGCAACCGAATCCAGATCATTCGGTTACCGAGAGTGGACCACAGATCCGTTTGCTTCAACACTGAACTACCGACATTTTTTTTTTTGAAACGGATAACCCAGCCTCTGCATCTAGTAGATGCACACGGCTTATTTTATTAAAATCTCACAATAAGGTGAGTCCAGTATAAAGCAATTACAGATCAACGACATAGTATCTAGCCCAGCAAAAACATCATCCAGCTCAGTAAAAAACTGCTATAGAAGACTACACATGCTGTATTCTCCTAGCGTGCAACCAGCCACCCTGGTTGAAGATATAGCCCGTACTACCGCCATCAACCTGGTGCATCCAGAATCCAAACGCCCTCGTTGGTCTTCTGGCAGAAGAAACGACCACAGATGAATCCAATGAGTAGCTCGATGAACAACCTGCAAAAAATGTCCAGCTTTGAAGTTGTTATAAATCACATCATTTCTGCAATTCCAAATTGCCCATAAAAAAGCACATACACCAATGCGTATACTAGCTTTAGTTTGAATATCCCCTCCATCTAACCAATTCCCAAATAAATTAGTAACAGACAGAGGTGGTGATATACTAAATGTAAAATGAATCAACCTCCATATCTTTCTAGCAAAAGAACAAGAAATAAACAGGTGTTCAACAGTTTCTAAGCTCCCACAAAAGACACAATTCAAGCAGCCTGACCATTGTCGCTTCCTCAGGTTATCTTTGATAAGTAATTCTTTACGATTCAAGAACCACATAAAAATCTTAATATTTAGGGGCACTTTTAGTTTCCATAAGTGCTTACGTAAGAATCTAATGTTACCATTCATCATATTCTCGTATAAGGACTTAACCGAAAACACCCCAGACTGTGTGAGATTCCACCTAAACGAATCCTGACTAGTAGTCAACTGAACTGCCATTAATCTTTCAATAAGATTTAACCAGGCATCCCATTTATCTCCTAAGAGCGGTCTCCTAAAAGCAATATTTGGGTGTTCATGAGCAATAACATCAGCCACTAAGACATTTTTATGTCTGATAATATTGTAAAGCGACGGGTACTGCGCTGCTAAAGAAATCGAACATAACCACGTGTCCTCCCAAAAACGAACTTTCAGCCCATCACCAATCTGACAGGTAATGTGCGGAAAGAAATCCTTACTAACATTCATGATACCCTTTCAGAAGGGTGAGTCTGTAGGTTTTGCAACAATTTGGGATAGATGTTTCCCCTTAATGTATTTGTTGTGTAACAACTCGTGCCACACTCCCTGTTCTGTTAATAATTTAAATAGCCACTTGCTAAGTAAGCATCTATTCTTAACATCAAAAATCTCAATCCCAAGTCCGCCTTGATCCTTGGGTCGACACACTATATTCCACTTAGTTAAGCGATATTTCCTTTTAAACTTATCACATTGCCAGAAAAAACGTGATCTATAAAAATCTAACCTTTTCTTTACCCCAACGGGTATTTCAAAAAAGGATAGGAAGAACATGGGTAAACTAGACAATACCGAATTAATAAATACCAGTCGGTCCCCATAAGATAACAATTTACCTACCCAGGAACTTAGCTTAGAATCAAACCTATCTTCAATAGGTTTCCACTCTTTATTTAGTAGTTTTCGGTAATGAATTGGAATACCCAAGTATCTAACAGGTAGACAACCAATGTCACAACCAAAAATCTGTCGATACTGATCCTGAGAATTAACAGCATCTCCAAAGCAAAAGATCTCACTCTTATGAAAGTTAATTTTAAGGCCCGACATCTGTTCAAACAATGCTAGCAGAAGCTTCATGTTGGCAGCCTTCTCTAGATCATGCTCTAAGAATAAAATAGTATCGTCAGCATATTGGAGGATAGATACTCCACCTTCAACAAGGTGTGGAACCAAACCTCCAACCTGACCCACATTTTTAGCTCTAGCAATTATGACAGCTAACATATCGGCTACCAAATTGAACAGAATGGGAGATAAAGGATCCCCCTGACGCAAACCCTTTAAAGTTTGGAAATAATGACCTATGTCATTGTTAACCTTGATTCCCACACTTCCACCTTGCACGAAACAAGCTACCCACTCACACCATTTAGGTGCAAACCCTTTCATCCGTAGGGTCTGTTGCAAAAACTCCCAATTGACCTTATCATATGCTTTCTCAAAGTCAATTTTCAGCAGAACCCCGTCCATTCTCTTCCTCTTTAACTCATGAATAGTTTCATGAAGCACCACTACTCCCTCAAGAATATTCCTCCCCGGGAGGAATGCAGATTGAGTCGGTCTAATAACCTTTTGGGCAATGGACGTTACTCTGTTCGTACCAACCTTGGTAAAAATCTTAAAACTAACATTAAGAAGGCATATTGGTCTATATTGCTCTATTCGGCAAGCATCTTCCTTCTTAGGAAGCAAAGTGACTACACCGAAATTCAATTTAAATAGATTCAAATCTCCTCCATGAAGCTAGGAAAACAAATCCATGAAGTCCCCCTTAATGACATCCTAAAACTTCTTGTAAAACTCAGCAGGGAATCCATCTAGCCCTGGAGATTTATTCATTTCCATTTGCGAAATAGCATCCAACACCTCCTCTTCCAAGAAAGGCGATGTTAAAATGTTATTCTCAAACTCAGAAACCTGTGGGAGATCATCTATTCTGTACTCCTCCATGGAGATCGATGTGGGATCCGACGGCCCAAACAATTTTTTATAATATTCAGAGATAAAAAATTTAAGGTTCTCTTGACCTATAATCGTCCCTTCATCCTGTTCTAGCTGAAAGATCATTTTTTTCGACGTTTACCATTGGCAATCAAGTGGAAATATCTAGTATTATTTCCCCCTTCTTGAATGTACCTAACCTTAGCTCGCTGGGCCCATTTGGCCTCCTCATCACGTCTAAGATTCGATAGATAAACATTCGCTTCCTTTTTTACCCTCATTTCATCAGCAGAAAGAGGTTCTCTCTCAGCTTTTGAATCTAACTCCTCAATAAGAAGTAATAGTTTTTCTCTCAGCTTCTTATACTCACTGCTCAAATTCCTTGCCCACCCACGCAAGAAGCTACGCAGATGTCTAATTTTGCTTTGCCACCTTCAATGGGAGTCTCCCCCGTGACCACAGAGTTCCACTGCTCCTTAACCATCTCATAAAAGCCTTCTTGACGTAACCAGGACAGCTCAAAGGAAAAGACTGATCTATTCCCTACATGGGCCGAATTCCCTGTGTCTATGAGAAGGGGAGTATGATCCGATCCTACACGAACCATAGCATGAACCGTCACTAAAGGAAATTTTTGTTCCCAAGCCACACTAGCCAGAACTCTATCCAGCTTTTCATGTGTGGGGACATCACGTCTACTCGTCCACGTGTATTGTCTTCCCGACATTTCCAATTCCTTCAAATCTAGACTTTGGATAATGGCATTAAAAATGAACGGCCAGCGAGGACTAAAGTTTTCATTACTCTTCTCCTCCTGTTTCCTAATAATATTAAAATCTCCTCCCATAAGCATCGGAAGCGTTTCTCCTTCACAAATACGAACTAATTCAGACAGGAATTCTGGCTTTTTATCATCCTGGGCTGCCCCATAGACAACCACCAAAGCCCAAAGGAAACCATCGTCCTTTGAGCGAAGATGAAATTTTACCGAAAAATCACCTGCTATAATTGTCCGAACAGTTATCATAGCAGCGTTAAATCCAACCAAAATTCCTCCTGACCTACCATAGGGGGGCAGACAATACCAACAAAAATCGTAGCCCCCCGTCAAATGATTAAGCAGACTATTCGAAAAACAAGACCGTCCTGTTTCCATAATAGCCACAAAATCCAGCTTCCCTTCCCTCACCGCCTCATGAACCGATCTATGTTTCGCAGTATCACCAAAACCATCACTATTCCAAAACATCCCTTTCATTGTGATTTCTTTTTTAGTGATTTAATACGGGAACTTCTCCTCTTAGAATTTGAATCCACTATTCTTTTAGCTTTCCGGGGGAGGGCGGCAATCACATCCTGGATACATGAATCCATCATTTCCCCCATAGGCTCTTCTCTATCATTTTCATAATCTTCACAAAGATTAGATGCTTTTCTCACTACAAGACTAGTGCTCTCAGATTCATCCCCCACGTTTAAATTATTACTTAAAAAATTAAGTTGGCGTGCACATTCAACTTTTTTAAGTGTGTTAACCGCACTATTCAACTTAGATGGTGAGTTTCCCAGTGAAATCCCCACAATCTTAGCCCTCTCTATAATGCTCTTATTTGAAAGTGCTGAAAAAGATAAGAGAGGTTTCGTCACGTTACCGGCGAGAAAATCGTCGCGTTGCGCCCTCTCTGGAACGGGGACATCAGCATCCGGATGTGCGCTCAGCCGCGCACTAGAGCGCCGACCAGTCGATGTCGGCTCCGCGATGCCACCATAGGCGACGATGTCAGCCCTCGACGCCCAAGGCGTAAAGGCAGGAGCGCTCGCGTCCACCCCTCGCGCACGTCCTCCTGACTGCGGCGAGAGTGGAGCAGCCGGCGTCGTGGTCGAAGCCGATGCAGCAGTCACGTTCTCCGTCGTCTCCACCGTCCCGGATCCTCCTGACCTGGGTGTGAGACTCGGCGAAGTGGCCCGTCTGCCACTCACCTGCGCAGCTGGTAACGTCGACGTCAAGGTCCTGCCCACAGTTGTGCTCCCATCGGAGCATCCAAACTGTGCAGTACCCACAGCAGATACGTGCGGCAGCACATGCACACATGCAAGTGCAGCAGCGATCGCCTTCACAGACCCCTCCTTGTTAATCATTGAGTTGGCAGCAACCACTGTCGTACCAGCTTCCACTGCCGTACCAGTTTCAGAGAGCCGATCGGACAGCTTTGTCGTGTGCATGGCCTCCAAGCTGCGTGCTTGTCTCTGCTGCTGCAGCTCCTGCCCGAGATTAGCCTTCGCTGTCTCGCCGTGATTATACGGCAGGTGAATGTCCTCACTGTCCCCTCGTGTCAGAACGTGTGCATGCTCCACCCCCATTGACCCAACAGTCCTCAGAGTAGCAGTGTTAACACCCGTATTATCATCCCAGCCGAATTGCTTACGCAGCAGTGGAGAGAATACCACTCCTCTAGCTGGCATTGTTTCCTGACCCGAGTTATAAGAAGATCCGCCTCTAACATCAGTCATTTGTGTATCAGTCGCCAAGTCACCACCTGAGACTGCCACGTTATCATTCAAAGATGTTTTTGCGAGCGATTCACGGAAGTCATCACCCAAATCCTCGTCATCATCCTCTTCCTCGTTCTGATCATCATCAATGACCATATCATCGTTATCTTTCCCTTTGTCCTCACCTTCAACCTCAAAGAATAAATCATAGAACTCGTCTTTGATAAACATTGGGAAGTTGGGAGGTATTTTAGTGTAATTTAGGCACCCAACAAGTATACGCAAAACACCATGCTTACGAGTATACTCCATGTCCACCTTGCAAGTCACACCCAGAAAATATCCGATGGACCATAGTGCTAAAAAATCTCACAGATACTCCTCAGGAATTCCAGCTACCCGGACCCAAAAATTGGGAAGAGTATCAAGGGGTTCTATTTTCTGTCCCCAGCTATCCACCACGATCTCGCAATCCATATTAGGAATTTGGCACTACTGACATGAATAAGCAAAGTTACCTCCAAGGGATCGCGATCATACCCGTTACACAAGGTCTCAAAGACCATTAGCCCCCTTTGGCCTGTGTCCAGATCTTCGGTTACCGGGAACGGACCACAGAGCCGTTTGCTTCAACACTGAACTACTAGCATGAATAAGCAAAGTTACCTCCAATGGATCGCGATCATACCCGTTACACAAGGTCTCAAGGACCATTAGCCCCATTTCCTCCCCCACATGACTACATGGGGAATCCCTAGGAATTTACACGAACACTTGGTGGGCATAGGGAGAGAGGAGAGGACCAAAAATCCAGAAACTATACCAACTCAAGCAAGAATCTTGAGGTCCGATGGCCTTATATACAGTAGCAGCTTAATCCAGGCAGGGCTAGGCTGCTTGCCTAGGCACCACCGTGACCCCTGTGGCGCCATGACACCATGAAACCGGCAAAGCTCTGTGCTCCTTGTTCCGCTTGCTCTATCTCCTTGCAAGTTCCGCAACTATCTTCTTTGGAAAAAGCTTTCGCTAGGCCGACTTAACGCGTTGCGCGTTAGGTTGCTCTCCCGCGCGACACCCACGTAGCTGGTTTTCGTGACTATGTGCTGCTACCTAGACCAAATTAGCACCGGTTTGACTTTTTTAGCCTAATTTTCGTGTCAGGATATTTTTTTAGCATCCCAACATGATAACTACGTGCAGCCACAAGTGGGCTAAGTGTTTTCGCTATTTTCGGTCAACGTTGCGTATGTGTATACAATTTGTAACAATTTCGCACGTATTTTGTTGAGCACAAGCGAAATGTTGCAATGTTTTTCTGAACGATTTTTCAAAAAATAAAATGCATGTGTTTTTTAAGAATCATTTGGAATGATGCGTTTATGTGCTCCTCCACATGTTGTAAACATGTGACTTTTTTGTTACTACCGTTTTATTTGTTTGTTGAAATACGTGATGATTTTTATTGCAACTAAATCGGCGGTAAATTATTTTGTTGCTTACCAACTTTTTAATTGATGCAAAAAAAAAAATTTATTGCAATAGGTTGTGATTTTTGTTGAAATAATTGATAATTTTTGTTGCAAACTAATCTTGAGCAACAATCACCCTACTTTTTAAATTGCAAAACATATATTTTTTGTTGTAATATTTTGTTATTTTTGTTGAATTTATTAGTGATTTTTGTTGCAAAGCTATCTATAGTAAAGAAAAATTGTTATTTAACTATTTTTTGAAAACATTACTAGGTTTTAAAAAATTGTGACTATTTGTTGCAATACTACATTTGTTGATACATGGGATGGTTTTTTTTGTTGCAATACTCAGTAAAATTGTTGAAATAATGAGAAAAAACACTGTGGTGACATTTTTGTTGTCATTTAAGTGTATCTATTATGTAGTATACCCCTTCGTTTGCAATACTCAGTAAAGAAGACTAGGCAATGAAGTATACCCCTTCGTTTAAGTGTATCTATTATGTAGTGCGGGTTGAGTTCTGAAAAAAAAATAAGGGACTAAAATACAAAAACCTCAGGAACCGGCAGCTGGTTGGTCTGAAGTCCCCGACTCTCAGCATAGCTTCAGGAACCGGCAGAACGTCGTAAGCAGCAGACATGACACATTTCTAGTACTTCCATCTAGGACACATTTCTAGTACTTCCATCGAGGTCACGGTACACTCAATTATCCATATAGACAAACACTGCTCGGACAATCTTCCGGGCGATGTAATAAAAACGCAACAGAAGATCATTAGTAGGGTTGAGAACTTCCGAGTTTGATCATATTCTATCACTCGTACGTATCATTTTGACCATCCACTCAAATTATTAGCAATATGCCAAAGCACATCTGAAAAAAAAACACTATAGCGGAACAACAAATCCATTGTTCCAACATGACCGAGCAACAAATCAGATCTGACTGCCCAACTACATTGAGCAGTCGAGTTCCCTCAGAATCTTCGCAGCGTCTTCAGGGAAAACTGGATTGATGTAGCATCCGCTTCCCATCTCAAATCCACCTGTTACACTCAACTGCGGCACTATCTGGAGGAACCAGTGTGTGTAAGGCAGGCAGGATGAGGAGAGCCCAAACGGTGCGCTGTGGATCATATAGTTGAAGGGCGGGTCGTTGAGCTGCTTACACAGCTTTTGCAGAACGCTTTTCAACAGAGACCCAAGATCTAATACCTGTATACAGCATAGCAATCATTTAGTACAAACAAGAGGGCGCTGAGCACAGACAGGTGGCAGCAGAATCCATGAACTTCAGTTGCATAGCTCAGGTTAATACACATATATTTGTGCAGAAAAATGTAGTTTGAGCTAGTATGGTTTATAAGAAGATCGAATCAACTAGATTCAGGAGCAATCCATACCTTATCCTCATCTATTTCATGGAAAGAAGTGCTATGTTGCCGAGGAATAATCCACATCTCAAATGGATAAGATGCTGCAAAAGGAACAATTGCAGAAAAATTGCGTGTCTCGCTGACCAAAATATCCTTGGACTGAATCTCACAAAGGCTGCACTTTCCCGACTTCTCAAAAACTTCCTTCATGCAGTTAAATCGGGAGGTAACAGATGGAGGGATAAAAGGAGTTCCAATCATCTGGCTGTGTGAATGTGCCATTGAAGCTCCAGCAGAGGCCCCGTGGTTCTTAAACACCTAAGCAATTTTAAGACAGCAGAGATTTTTCAGTGTAGTAACAGGGCCAAATAAATAGACAGCGAAACATGAATTTGAGAATAAAAAATGGGCACTTTCAGTTCTTGGTGCATATGAGCAGCATTAGCAAGAGTCGGAGCTGCTTTATTGTAATTGATCAACGCATTATCAAGATCACCTTAATTACTAAGCGTTAAAGGATACACTCTTCGTTAGAGCATATGAACTATGTGCACCAAATTTTTCATGCAGCCTGGAGTCTCTGAGCAGATAATCTAACAGCGAACATGAACAAATAACCAGGCCACCAGAGCTAGCAGCCTCGATCGCGCTTGACCCTGTCCTGTTCTATGTCGTATGTTGTGGACTTGGATCCACAACGGGATAACTACCGTGCAGAAGATAGCCAGACGGCATGGCTGTGAGGGATTGGATAGACATAGGTTGAGAAGAGAGAATAACCGGGGAGAGATTAGATTTGTTCTTGCTTGTCCCCAACGTGCATACATGTCATCCTTATATAATGGATGTCCAGGCCCTTACCTCTCCTAATGCGATTAGATCTAGACCTTTCCTAATACAATCGGACTCTTTCCTAATCTTGTACTTTCCTAATGGACTCTTACTATATCTCTCTCTCGTGGACTCCTTCCACGTTGCTGCTCCTGCCCTGGACCCATGTCCACAACACTACACCCCTCCCGGACAAGCAGCTTGTCCTCAAGCTGCAAGGTGGTGGCCAGGGCTGAAGTCCTTCATAGCTCCGTATTGAGGTGATGTGATGACTCTAGCTCCTCTCCCAGGAATAGTTGGAACATCCATTACCATCTCGCTGTATTTCAGTTGGCAAAATGATTGTTTCCATGTTCCCTTGGTCCCATGTATCTTTGACATCCCTCTGATTCTGGTGGATGCCATGCAAACCAACCAACGTTACTTTTTGTTTTATGGAAAGAGCAACAGCTGGGCCTAATACGAATCCCATCTTGCTTAGTCCTCATGCATGTAGAATAACTATCATGCTTTTCTTTCCAATCTGAAAGATAGCTTCTAAATATTGCATATACCAAAATATCTCTTCCGGTTTGCACACATGATAGAACCAAACTCATGTTTGAGCTGCCCTCTGCACATGCATGGCTACGCTCAGTTTCATCAACATCATCAATGCTCAGCCCATGCACATCGCATGAGGATTTCCCACCCAGCCTCGACGCCGCCGCTGTACAGGCTGTTGCTGTTCCTCTTGCTGCACTTGCCGCCTCATGTACGCTCGACTGCATCTGTATGGACTCTGTTTCCTGTGGCGCCTCTGGTGCTTCTTCTTGCTGCATCCATGCCGCCACTAGAACCGCTGATGTTTCTTTGGCCGCACCCACTGCCGCGGCAACTGCGCCAGGCCGCTCTGCTACAACCTTTTCTTCTTGCTGCAATACCTCGGTCACCGCTGCTGCTTGTTGAGTTCCTGGTGCTGAATTTATAGCACCTGATTTTTCAAAAGATACCGGCAGTAACTCGATACGAGTTGACAACAACCATCGTATATGTTCCGGCCCTGCAAGCTTTGAAGAGCTCGTGCAACATCATGATCTTGGCCGTATTTGATGAAGGCCACGATCCTTGATCTTCCTAGAAAAATTTCAATGGTCTCCATCACTCCATAAGGATCGAAAACTTGATGAAGCAAATTCTTCGTGATCTGGTAGACTACATGCTGAATCGTGATGCGAAGTATCCTCCGCGGCGTCTTCTCAGCAGCGAAAGCCATGGTGGTCGGCTCTGCTACCAAATGTTGTGGACTTGAATCCACAACGGGATAACTACCGTGCAGAAGATAGCCAGACGGCATGGCTGTGAGGGACTGGATAGACATAGGTTGAGAAGAGAGAATAACCGGGGAGAGATTAGATTTGTTCTTGCTTGTTCCCAACGTGCATACATGTCATCCTTATATAATGGATGTCCAGGCCCTTACCTCTCCTAATGCGATTAGATCTAGACCTTTCCTAATACAATCGGACTCTTTCCTAATCTTGTACTTTCCTAATGGACTCTTACTATATCTCTCTCTCGTGGACTCCTTCCACGTTGCTGCTCCTGCCCTGGACCCATGTCCACAACATTTTCCCTTATAGGTTAGACTAGAGTAGTTTGATTTCGCCCTGTTTTGTGTTTTGCTTCTCCGGGGTCGCGGCCATCATTGGTAGGGGTGGGCATAAAAAACCGAGAAACCGAACCCGAACCGAGACCGAACCGAACAAACCGAATTATAAGGTTAATTCGGTTTTCGGTCCATATATCGGTTCCCAACTTTAGAAAACCGAAATTATATCGGTTATTTCGGTTTTGAGTCTATGTTAACCGAACTGACCGAAAGGACCGATTCATCATGCAATCAAATATTTCAAGACCATGCGACAAACTATATCTAGGGAAATAAATAGTTGTCCCATTAAAAATATCTATCATTGCCAACACAGTCTCCACCCAAATCTCATTCATTGCTTTCTCTTACGTAACTGCAATTAACGTTCACAACAAATATATACCCATCCATATGTCGTGTAATATTAGCTTCCATGACACTAGGTTCACACGTCAATGTCGTTCCGGCAAGGCTCCGCAACCCTATCCACCCATTTTTGCTATCTAATTCTTGATTTGAATTTTTTGCATGTTACAATCTCGGTTAATTCGGTTTAAACCGAAAACCGAACCGAATTTCTGAAGAACCGAATTGTCGGTTCCTGAAAATTGATAGGTTAATTCGGTTGTCACTTTCTAAAAACCGAATTATTATAAAACCCGAAAAACCGAACCGAAAAGACCGAAAGAACCGAATGCCCACCCCTAATCATTGGTGGTAAAACTTTGCGCCTTCTTAGTGCTTGTCTTTTATTACACAATGGCACACATTTAGATGGGTGCCAGAGCTAAAAATATACACAAACAGCAAATCACGCATGCATGTATAACATATATAAATAATTGCATATTAGAGCAGTGGCTTGTTCCTTTGCATAAATGACTGGCTATGTGTAGTTGGCCAAATTTAAAGATCCAAAGTGTTTAAAACAAGCCAAGGAAGTGGCATTTTCCTTACGAATATTTCATATCGGGCAAGAAGTTTCTACATGCACAGATATGTTGCATATCAGTGCATGAAAGAGAGCTGAGCATGAGGAAAACAGTATGTGACAAAACTGCACTAAATCCTGCCACCAGAGACTGCTGTAGGGATCACTACATAGTGTTAAATATCTTTAACATTTTTCAATCAACAAGACTAATCTTATATGCAAATGCATACACGAACCAAAATAAAATAGAAAAGAGTGAGCTTGGAAAATTTATGGTTCAGTTTCAAGTTGGAAAGTGCATGACTGTTGTACATTTCTGTAACACCACTAGAGACTGCCATAGTGATAACTACATAGTGTTAACCATCTTTAACATTTGTCAATCAACATGTCTAATCTTATATGCAAATGCATACACACACAAAAAAAAAACAGAGTGAGCTTCGAAAATGTATGGTTCAGTTTCAAATTAGAAACTGCATGACTGTTGTACATTTCTGTAACACCAAAACGGTTTGGAAAGAAACATCAGGTCCATGTGCATCTAATACAACACAATTTACAGCCTAAACTCGGAAGTAAGTATACATACTAACTAATTTGCAGACTATGCCACCAAAATGTATTATCCATACAGACATTAAGATCTGAAGATAAAAAAGCCAGGAAATCCCAACACAGTATCCGCTTTGCACATACACCCATCATTCATGAAACGTGACGTATCAGATGACACTGGAATTATAATATTCAGTATGGCAATGAAGTGTATGATTACAGCCATTGGCACACAAAACTTAAGGTACATTGTATGGATAACAACCAAGAAACTGTAGGACTGCATAAATATGTCAGTTCACCACATCTAGGAAACATCCCACTTTTGGTTCGTCAACTAGTGCATTGATTTAATTTCACACGCAACTCCTAAATCATTTTATTCGCACCTTAAACCATGAAAACTACAGTAGAATTTTCTTAAACCATGAAACTGTAGGAATAGATTAGCTCCACTAACTTCCAAATGACAGCTGCCTAGGGGCAAGAAGCTTAAGGACCGCCTTGTAAGATGATCACAATGGCATTGGGAGTTTGCCGCTCTTTAAGATCCACCGAAATGACAATTAAGCAGAAGCGCTGAACTTAAAATAGAGAATTACCTGAACATACTTCACGGCTGGGTGCTCAGCTAACTGCCGCACCCGACGCAAGTACGCGAGCAGGACGTCGCCGACCCCCTCCGCGTCCAGGTCCCAGAGCCGCACCTCGTGGCACGGCGTCTCGATGACCACGTCGTGGAATCCAAACCCCCGCACGGCGCACTCCCCCGCGCCTACGGTTTCCTCCCCCTCGGGCGCCGGCGGCTCCGCTTCGCGCTGCAGCGCTGGGAACAGGTTCTCGATCACGCGGATCCGCCACGGCGATGGCGCGTCGGGCGCCGGCACGCGGAATATCTCCGGGGCGCACTCGGACTCGCGGCCGAGGCAGAAGGGGCAGGACGGCTTGGGGGCGCCATCGCCGGGGCCAGGGCTAGGATTTGCGGGACCGTGTGACTTGAGGTCGGAGGGGCGGCGCGAGCGCGCCGGCGAGAAAATGACCCAGCGCCCGAACACGGCGTCGCGGCGCGCCTCCGAGGTTCTAGAAGCTTCCGCCATCGCGCGCCCCTTTCCCCGAAGGGTGCTTCGTGTTAGCAGGAGTGGAGGACGCTTGGGCAGGGATGTGCCGCCGGCAGGTGGGACCAGATTGTCATAGGGATACCAGAGCTGTGCGGTTTCGCTGTGTGACTGTACAGTGGGGCACATGATATTGAGTTTGACCATTTTATAAAATGTGGGACCCACAGGGTCTCGTTGTGGTGGTTGCATGGTGGATTGTTTGGTCAGCTGAGGCATGTAGTACTGCCATTTTCTAAGAGGAGGTGAAGTACTGCCATTTTTTTTTTTGAATAAGGAATTACTGCCATAGGATCAGCGTTTTTCAAAGAAATTAGAGCAACTCCACGCGACGACCCATTTAGGATCCGTGTGTGGCCTGTTTTTCTCCGTTTGGACCGCCAAATGGATGGCCGCCATCCGGCATCTGCCCGGTCATTTCTTGGTACTGAACCCAACGCGTTCACGCATTTGGTCCAGCCGTTTCTTATTCTCAATTTTTGAAACATTTTTGCATTGCACTTTTTAACGATTTTACATTCGAAATGGAAACTACATAGTACAATTTGAATCCTAGTGCTACTAGGGAGGTGGTTGGACGTGCTCCGGCGTTGAGAAAATGAAGGACCTGCGGCCTTGAGGAATTTACATGGCCATGTAAATTCCTCAGCGTGTTTGTTGGCTCTTCCATCGACATGGCCGGGTATAGGGAAGGACGTGTTGGTTCCTTCTCCTAGGCCCATTACTTGCTACGAAACACGTAGACTACGCCGATATATTAGGAAAATTGGCCGCCTATGGGCAGCGTCGCTGGTGGAGCTACCACAGCTTAGTTTCCGCCGCTCGGACCGGCACCGTTGGCGTCGCGCATGCGCTTGTGTCCTAGAGAGCGCTCGTCGCGCGAGGCCTCCCCCAGCCGGAGAGCCATGAACCATGTCGCCCTCTGGGTGTTCAGGTCGACGTGGGCCGCCTGTATAGCGGCCTCCTCTGAGCCGGCTTCGTCCTCCACGTAGCGGAAGCTGTCCTCGCCGCTGCTGCTCCAGAGGAAGTCGTCCAACGACGAGGGCGCAACGACAGCGCCGGCAGCGGCATGCGCTGGAGGCGATGATGCAGTTGCGGATGGTGGAGGTACATGTGTGGGCAGTGGAGGTGCACGCGTTGTTGGGGCAGGGCCAGCCGCTAGAGCTGTGGAACCCGCCGCGACCCCAACGGCGTAGGGTTCCTCCTCGGGGTAGTACTCATCTGCGTACGCCGCATGCAAGGCCCGGCGTAGGCTCTCCGACATCACGAGGCGCTATGGCGGCGAAATGATTTCGGCAAACGCCGCGCTCGTCACCATGCGTCGAGAGAAGCTGCCCCGGTGTCGATCTGCGCTGTGCGCGCTCGTTCTGGTCGACGAGGAGTTGTGGGGGATCCATTCCAGCGAATGGGTCTGCGGTTTGGGGTGGCGTTCGTGGCTGAAAGGTGGAGGTCGAGGCAAGGGTTTGGATAGAGCTAGGGTTTGGCTAGCCGGCGGCCATATAAAGAGACTCATCGCCCATAATAAATGAGGCAGTTGGTCGTTGGGAGAGGATGACATGCGGGCCAGGTACGGGACACGAGGCCTCTCCGTGTTCATCCACGGCGCATCCACGCCGGCGTATTTCCGTCCCAAATATGGGCCAGGAATGGAGCGAAACAGACGGGAAACCGGGTATCTGTCCGGATTCTTTAAATGGGTCGCGCGCGTTGGGCCGTGTTTTTGTCCCGCGCAGATGGATTTGGACGCGAACGGACCAAATGGGTCGGCGCGTTGGAGTTTCTCTTACAATGTTTCCAAATTAGTTTGACACGGGATGCAGTTTGGTTGGCTAGTTGCATATAGCCCACCGCGTAAGAGTATCTCTCTAGTAGACGGTTTATATTGTGAACTTGTATAACGTTTTTACAGTTTATTTTTTCCTCTATTAGGGGCTGAAAATTGTTTAATCAAAACAAACTGCATAAAAGGTGACTGCAAAATCAAATATTCTCTATAGTCTTCTTTGTCCTTCCGACACCACCATACATTCTCCAGTCCCCTCCACCAAATTAGACATCTTTGTGACTGAATCCATCACATCGCTTCGTTCCTAAGAAGATTGAGATAGCTAGCTAATACGACACGCTATTAGAGCGAATCGATCGTTCGTTCCAGATTGAGCTAGCTAGCTCGGTAGACTGAGATAGATGGCTGCCCTTGGTTCTCGCTGAGACGAAGCCCTCTCGAGTCAAAGAGCAGGTACATCTGAAGCCCCCTATGTCGCCAGGACGAAGCCACCCCCAAGCCGACGAGCAAGGTACAATGGAAACCCACCAGTTGAAAGTACACTATGGTCAACTAGAGGGGGGAGAATAGGTGACCTACAAATTTTAATTCTTTTTCACTTTTAGATAGGATTTAGTAAGTAAACAACGAGGTTGTCTAGATGTGCAACTAGATGAACACACTATGTGACAAGAAACAAGTATGCAACGGAAGTAGTATGCAAAGCACAAGATAACCAAAAGTGTAAACAAAGAGGCAAGGATATGTTTCCCGTAGTTCTTTCTCAAGAGAAGTACGTCTACGTTGGAGAGGTGGGGACCCACCTAGGCGCTCCTCAATAGCACAGATGTGCACACCTTGTTCTCCTTGAGCTTCTTCGGTGAGGGAGATTCTCGTTTCCACTATGGGGTCGACTTGAAGGTGTTGACCAAACCTTTACACGTGGTTAAGGCTACTCCACAAGTGAGATGTCGGCTCTCAACAATACGAAGCTTCTTGCAACAAGGTGGAAGCTACAAGCACTATGGTTTCTCTAGGATGACAAGGCAACTAAGAGATTTACAATATCCCAAGGGGTAGAGTAAGGGAAAACGATTTATGGCTTGGTAAATATGTAGATATAGGCCTCCTCCATCAAATCCTTGAAGGGCATCGAGTTTGGTTGGATGAGGATGGAGATCTAGGCGTTTTGAGCTCTCAAACAATGGAGGAGAGAGGGGAATGGATGTACTAGCTGTCTAGAGCAAGAACACATGTATTTATAGCCTCCTCTGAAATCTAGCAGTTGTTGTCCTCCAGGGCCGGAATATTACGGTATTACTACCGGAAATTTCCGGGGTAGAGGTCCGGATATTTCCAAAAGTCCGAGGGGGAGGATTTTTCAATAATCCGGTGGTCAGAATATTCCGGCCAATTTTCCGCCCCCATATCCAAGAGCGGGAGGCAACAACGTGTCCGTTTTCTTCTAAGGAAACAGGGGCCGGAAATTTCCCACGGAAATTCCGGGCAAATTTCCGCCCCCGCATCCAAGAGCGGGCACTTTGGACGTCCATAACTTCATCAGCTGATATTCACGCAGGCCGGAATATTTCGGGGCCAGGGCCGGAAATTCTGCCCTTTAGGTACCGGAAATTCCGGGGTAATAACCTGAAATATCCGGCTTCAGAACACCATAACTAGTTCCAGAATTTCCTGTGCGAATATTTTTGCAGAGATTTCTGCTAATCTCGATAGAGATTGGAATACCAGCTATGAACACTTAAACACCATGTTAGCAGATATACCCGTGTTGTTATCACCATCAAAATCATTAGAGGAGACATGCGCTTTCAATCTCCCCCTTTTTGGTGAGTGATGACAACACGGGTATTTCCATAGAGATAATCATACGATAGGAACTAAACATCACAGATGGGCATAACTAGGAGACATGCCTCCCAATAATATAGGTTCACAAATAGAAATCCACGAAAGAAAGTTTACAAATGAAACTAAGTCGAAAAGCACACGAGAGAAAACATAAAACTGCCCACCCTAGCAAGTCCCCGATCACTAGATCTTCTCCCCCTTGGCATCAGGATACCAAAAAGGCAGAAGAATGAACTACGTCCCATGGAACAAGCTCTAGTCCATAGCACCATCATCCTCGGGATCCTCCTCGGAGCCGTCCTCCTCACTAGCAGTCTCTAGATCATCATCATCAGGATTACCAAGATCCCAGTCAACATCGCGATTGTTCTGGTTACGGTAAGGAATCTGAGCACGGAGAGGAGCAGGGACATCAGGCATGTTGAGGGCAGTCATGATAGAACGATGATTCTCGAGAATGGTACGACGCTCAACATAGGCATTGTAGTTCTCCTTGTGAATGCAGACATTCATGCACAACACTTCCTCAATAGCATGAACGACCCAAGAGCGCTTCTTGGTACCTTTCCTAGCAGAAGTCTGTCTCATGCGAGGATCACGGTGTCCCTAACCTGTAGCACCAACATCATGTGCAGATTGCTGAGTATGATCGCTCTTCTTGTACAGTTTCACATCCTTGTGAGCCTCATAGTCCAACTCAAGACCCTCACGCTCGTCAGCAGGATATCTGGACTTGATGAGCTTCATGATGTAGGGCGCATAGGGAGGCACCTTGCGGTGGAAAAGAGCAAAGTGGATCTCGTGAAAGATAAAATCCATCACGTCAATCTTGTGGGTCTCGGTATCCTCCAGGTCACCTTCTGTGAAGGTCAGGTAGGCATGATGCACGAGGTTCACCAAACCACCACGGATTTCATCATTATTTCCACCGCTAGGGGCAATGGTCTCCCTGAACATGCGCAGAAGAATATCATAGATAGCAAAGAGGCCCTTTGCGGATCCCACAACACCGCGAGGCCCATACAGCTCAGCCAACTTGTTCTTGTCATATTCCACGCCATGGACATGCATCCGAGCACCCTGAGGAGCTGAGAGACCAGCAAATGGATATCCCAACTCAGCAGCAAAGTCAGGAAAGGTGGCGGTGAGTTTGCATGGTCCAGACATCCATGCATCCCAATCTCTTCAGAATTGTCAAACACTAGGGTAACAAAGAACTGTTGGATGATAGTGCTATTGTAGGAGCATGGGGTCTCCATCAGATGACGCAAACCAAGGAGCTCAGCAAGATGGACAGAGTTGTTGAAATAATCATGGAATGATGTCATGTGCTGAAAGTTGATATGCTTCATGGGGTAGACAAGGTTGCTCATGACAGAATACACCTGCTTGTACAAAGTCTCCTATTCCACGTGCCAGAAACAGGAATCAGTAGTGGGTCCAGAGAGCCAGCTGTGAACCAGTCTTTCTTGCGTCAAGTCTTGAATTCAGCTACTAACATGGTTGCCAGGTTCAAAGAGGTATTGCCTTGTTGTTTGCTGGCAAGGCGAGCAGCCCTATCTGCGCTGCGCCGCGCTCATACTCGCGCTTTTCCTCACGCTCACGCTGACGGATGACAGTCTCATCAACAAATACTCCTTCATCATTTTGGTGGAAGCGGCAGTATCGCTTGCAACTGCTGGTGACTTTGGGCCTAGAGCTTGAACCATCTGCGAAAAAATGCAAAGGCGAGCACAAAGAAAAGCAAACAAAATCAACAATGGGGCTCATGTTTTGTAGAGTGGAATAGAACGCAGGGGATAGAGTCTCAGTACAGAGTTGACTGCAAGATTCAGAGCAGGCCGGGAATTCCGGCTCTGGCTGAAATTTCGGGGGGTGGAAATTCCGGTGGGGGACCGAAAATTTTCGTCCCTGGAAACATCGCGCCAGGGCTGTGAATCCAGGCGTGCGGTGAATCGTGGAGTTGAAGCACAGAGATGGAGAGAGTATACCAAGGAGGGGGAACGAGGGTAAGCAGTAGCAAACCCTAGAACAAAGAAAAACCACAAAATAAAGGAACAAGAGGCCCTAGATCTCGGGGAAAACATGACCACGTACCGGGATCCATGGAGGAAATGGAGGTGGAATCCTCTTGATCCGAGAGGAGAAGCCAGAGGGAGAGAGGGAGGAGGAGGCGGAGGATCTCCCGGGGAGCCCTATGGCGACGGCGGCAGTTGGAGGCAGAGTGGAACGGGCGATGGGGAGGGGAAAGAGGAGACATCCCTCCCCATCGCCTATTTATAGCCTCCAACTGCTTAGGGCATCTCCAGCCGTCCCCCAGAGCCCCCCTGGGGGGCTTTTTCGCGGCGGAAGCGGCGAATAGCGCCGTTTCTTCACCACTCGGCCCCCCCAGAGGCCCAAATAGCGCCTTTTTGGCGCTATTTCGCGCCGCGGCACCCAGGCCAAACCCAGCCCGCTGGGTTCGGCCTGGGGGGCGAAACTGCGCGGCCGCGCGCGTGGGCCAGCTCTTTCAGCGACGCGACGAGAAAAGCGCGGGAGCAGAACCGCCCCGTGATCATCTTCTCGGCTCGCGCGTCGGTCAAAGGCTGCCGGCGTTTATGGCGTGGCGGCCGCCCAGTGCATGCGCCCGTTCAAAGGCTGCTGGCGTAATGGCGTGGCGGGCGGCAGCGAGGGGACGCGCCGCAGTAAATGCCCGACCGCCTATAAAATCCCCCCGCCGCTCGCCGCGCTCGCCATTCTTCCACCGGTGCACTCCCTCTTCTCTTCTTCCTCTCGGTGCTCTCCTCTCCCCCCGTTCTCCCACGCAAATGTCCAACTACAAGGACGACGCAGCGGCCAACGGGTTCCCCCGCCGCAACCTTCGCCGGGGTGAGGCGATGGCGCTGTACCGCGCGGGCTACCCATGCCCGCCGGACGTGCGCCTCCCGAGCTCCGGCGCTGGGCAGAGCCGCTGGGCGCTCAGCGGCGGAGGGGTGCCCGTGCCTCCCCTCCCCAACACGGACGACGAGTTCCGGCGCGCCATCCGCGAGGCGCGCGACGCCATGGCGGCTCCCGACCGCTTCCCGGAGGCGGGCGTCGACGAATTCTGGTGACAGCACCTCATCAGCCGCCGCGAGAGGGAGCTCGCCTCCCTCAACGACAACGGGCCGGTCGACGGCCGCTTCAACGCCAATGGACGCCGCCGTTGGTAGAGCGTCCCCAACAGGACCATCGAGGCCGTCCTCGACCACATCCACGCCGGCGACGAGCCGCGCCTGGAGATGCCGCCCCGGCAGGCCCAGCCGTGGGCAGCGCGCCGGACGGGAGCCTCCTCTTCGTCGGCGACATCGAGCTCCTCCGGCGCCCAATCCCTCTCTACTTCCCCCCCGTTTCTGAACACCGGGGCGCCTGCCCGCAAGCGTAGCGGCGGCGCCCTCCGCATCGGCGAGCCACGCTTCGAACGCGTGGTTCTCCCGAATACCGAGGGCGCCGGCGACGACGAGGACGAGTGGCCCGACCAGAAGGTCGCGGAGCAGCTGTCCTTGGACACGCTCCAGCCGCTCGACGCCGACGCCGCGGCGTCGTGGAGCCTGCAGGAGAGCACCGCGGCGGAGCTGGAGCTCCAGCGCCGCCTGCTAGCGGAGGCCGAGAAGCGCAAGGAGGCGCGCGACAGAGAGGCCGTGTGACGCCCCGGGATCGGGCACTATGCAGATTTCGGTATTTCCACCCAAAATCCACATAATAACCGATTCCAGGATCGAGACACAAGCATCGAATCATAAGGCTAGCATAAGGATAACAGAAAGAATCGGTAACAAGTGATGAAAGGCAGCCATAGGTAGCAAGTGAGTATACTTGCCTGAGATCCAGCAAGTAGAGGTACATCCGCAGAACTTGTCGTTGCTCACATCATCTCAACGTCCTATCCGTGAAGAAGCAACGAACTAGAACAAACACCGGATGCAACAATTACTTCTACGGCAAAAGATCCAGCATGATCAAGATATGGATGCATGAAAAGTTTAAGGATGCATCAAAGATAAACTAGTTGACATGGTAATCATATTTAAATGGGCCCATATGCAATTTGGATTGCATATGGAAAAGCCCATGAATTAATGTTGAATTAAATGATCTACAAATAACCATCATGTGAAAGTTGATTAGAATGATGCATGGATGATGAAAACAATAAGAAAACAACAATAGCTTCAGTTTGATATGTTGTTTACCAAGTTTGGAATTTTATTTGTTAAGTTATGAACTTTGGCATTTTAAATGATTTAAACAAACATTTGTTGTTTTCACCAATTTTAAATGTTCAAAACAGATAACAAAATTTATATTTGGAAAGAACACAAAATTTTAGATGGAATACATATTTCATTTGTTGAATTTGGATTTTAGATGAGCAAGTTATTAAATTGACAATTTTAAATGCATTAATTAAGAAATAGTTGTTTTTAGCAATTTAAATTGTTCAAAACAGAAAACAAAGTTGATATTTGCAAAGTTCATGAAAAATGGGATGGAAAACATATTTTACATGTTGGAATTGGATTTGAATTGCCCAAGTTATGAATTTTGCAATTTAAAAGGTGTAATTAAAGTATTGAATTATTGCACCACTTTTAATTAGGAAAAACAGTAAACAAATTGTATTGAAAAGGTTGAAAACATGTATAAAATGTTTCAATGAACATTTTGAGCTATTAAACATAATTTTTGGATCATTATTGAATTTATTATGCATTTTTCCATAAGCATTTTTATTCTGCCCCTTTTAGTAAACAAAAGGAAACATGTTCAAATTTAATTCAATTATGACCAAATAAAATACCACTGTGTAGAGTTTGTTAAGAAAAAATTTAGAGCCCAAGTTTGCTCAATTTGGATGAACAGAACTCAAGTTATGAATTTCCAAAGTTTCAAATTTTAATAGCCATTTCTGTATTTAATTATTTAGTGCAAAATTTATCACAGAAACATGTTGCAACTTTGTGACTAACAGAAAGAGCACAAGATTCTGAATCCATAGAAATTTGAATCATTGAAATTGGAGCATTTTTTGATTTGTTATTGATTTTACAAATAAAGATTTAGTTCTGTTTTTCTGGAGTTCGAGAAATAAAAGAAAATAGACAACAAAAAGGGGTGGCTTTTCGGCCGGACGGGGATTCGAACCCGCGACCGGGTGCAGTGCTGGGAAGGCCCAAGCCATTGGGTCGTTGCTGCGATTCGTGAAAGGATCAGGGGTCTGAGGGTTTTTGAGGTGCGTTTCCCGGACGCGACCCTGACGAAACTGACGGGAGATCGCTTCCTCAGGCGCTGCACGGCGAGCAGAGCTCGAAGAGGAACGGCGCGCACGCCGGCATGGCGCGAAGGCCACGCTCGCAAAGCAAGGAGAGAGGGAGGGTAGGAGGCCCGAAGGCGGAGGCGCTCACCTTGGGCTCGAGGGGCGCCGCGGTGCGGTTCAGAGGAGGACCTCGACCAGGTCTCTGAACCCGACGGCGGAGGGAGGAAGAAAGGAGGTCGCTGCCGGCGGCGTGGTGCGTCTCCGAGCCCGATTTTTCGTCGAGGAGGGAGCCCGAGGAGTGGCGTTTCCATTCCCGTCCTCCGGGGGTCGAGGCGACGACCACGGCGATGGCGCCATGGCCTCCAAGCTGCCGGCCATGGAGGCTTTGTTCCTCCGGTTCAGAACAGAGAGGAGGGAAAAACTAGAGGAGGAAGAAGAAGGGAGATGACGGCGGGCAAGGAGGAAGAGGGAGAAGGGAGCTAGGGTTTGGGAGGAGGAGAGGGGGTGGCTTGGGGTAGATAAAGGAGGGGGGAGAGGGGGACCATGGTGGCCATGGTCACGTTCTGTACGTGACCTCCCGTGAGGAAGACGACAAACAGGGGGTGGGCTGGGTCGCTAGCTTTGGGCCAGGTGGGCTGCCTCCCAAACGTTTTTTTTTCTTTTTATTATTATTCCCTTTTTTTGTAGAAAGAGAAAAGGCGAGGAAGGAAGGGAAAAATAATGGTTGAAAAATCATGAACTCACTTTTATGAATTATACAATTCAAATGCCCAAGTGCATGATTCTTTGTTTTTGAAAATTTTAAAATGTGCCAAAGTTTTGACTTTGAATTTGAATTCACAATAAAAGGAATTTTCATTTAACCAAGCAATAAAAATTAATTCCACTTCAATTTTTATTGAAAACCAATTGATGTGTTCTTTTAATGATTTGATGTGAAAACATTGGAACATGTTTGAATTTTTAAATTGTTTTGAGTTTTCTTTTAAGATTGGTTTGAAACAAATGTGCAATGCATAGGATGCATGATGCAATGCAATGCAAAAAGAAAAAGAAAAACAACCAAAATCTAATTGGGGGAAATCCCCCGGGTGTTACAGTCGACACCACTAACAAAGGGATTGCGCCCTCGCAATCCGCCAACGCCAAGAGAGAGGGAAAAGCCGGACTATCGAGTCTTCGGTCACCTTGTTGATCTCCTCGACACCACTAACAAAACTTCTCGACACCACTAACAAGAGATTCTTACTCGGATTGACGACGATGTCCTTCCACCAGGAATCTTCCGATGACCGAACCTATTAGGTTAAAGGCTCAGAAAACGTCCAACCCACGTAGGATCCTAGACTTTGAAAGATAGGTACGAGAGTAGACTCCAAAACAAATAAGATGAGAGGAGAAATATAATAGAGATGAGAAGAAAAACGGAATCCTAGTGAGATATTTCCAAAATAGTTTAGCAGAAAATAGTTTTTGACACTCTAGAAACAACGACCGTTAGCGAGGTTATCCTACAGGCTTTGCGGACCCGTTGCTTCGATAACCATTCGTATCGAAACAACATTGGGAATCGGAAACCATGCTCTGATACCATTTGTGACGCCCCGGGATCGGGCACTGTGCAGATTTCGGCATTTCCACCCAAAATCCACATAATAACCGATTCCAGGTTGCCACTTGTGATAACATTACAACAGTTCACGAATATTCCGCAACAACAACAGAAAAAATATATACAAGACGACTCAAACGAGTCAAGGATACAACTGATACAATACAAAGATCCAAATAACAGCGGAAGAAACAACATAGTGTCCGACTATGGACAAGATACAAATTGGACTAAGAGTCCTGAAGATAACCGATGGCGTCCAATCCCTGCCCAGGCCAAGCCGGAGAGATTCCCAAGCTAACGTCACCAGACTTCAAACCTGTTGACTGCAATGTGGAATATGCAGCCACGAAATGGATTCGTGGGTCAGTACTATTAAGTACTGGCTAGTGGATAAACCATACTCACAAGATACCAGCGTAACCAGTCATCACAAGATACAATTACTTTGGGTACAACGGAAAGGAAGGGATTAATGCAACGAAGCGGCAGCGGGCTGCACTAACTAACTACAGAGACGCGCTACAATATCCGGCTAATAGAAAGGGATAAGAGAGCGTATCCGAACCAACTACAACTACTCACCAAACAATACCCATCCAGTGTTACCCCCTACTAAGGAAGCAACCCAAGGAAACTCACCCTGTTGATTAAGGTGACATTCATTTTTATGGTGGAGATAATCTATATTACTAGTCAAGTTATTTTCGTTAAGTGTAAGTTGTCTGAGTACTTGTTAGCCAGCACTTTCACCAAGTCATCCATAACCGCGGACAACACGGCTTCTCGAGAAGATTAACCCTGCAGGGATGCACCAATTTGGCCGTACACGTAAGAATGACCCGCCAGATGGAAAGGCCCTTCCACCAAGCGAGGCATTCAACACAACCCAACTCTTCTTCGCATCAAGCCCAAAGAACCCCGTGCAATTGAGCGCACGACTAATCAAGCCCCACGAAGAAAAGGGGACCCTCATAGCACTCTAAGAACGTGTCTCCCTAAATGCCGACTACAAAAGTTCCACCCTGGCGCCAAGGGTTCGCACCTGCATATGCATGCGGCAAATGGAAAACCCGAACTAAATGAGGCGATTTGGACGAGATGCGAATCGAATCAAAGTTGCGGGGGGCGTCCATACTCGCTTCCCACATGCGGTTAGCGCGCTCATCATGGATCGGAGGACAAGACCCTTTTCCTAATTAAGTTCGACACTAGAAGGCCTCAAAACCACGCCGGGCCTCCTGCCGGTGCCTTATCATCAAATTAATATTACCCAAAATATTAACATGAAGTTGATTGAATTGAAACCCAACTATCGACTAAACAGGTGATACGACAAAGTACAACAAGACTCGAGCGCAAACAACACTAAGCATGCAACTACGACACGAGGGCCAACAAGGTAAACAAACAACAGGTAATAGGAAGTGGAAGGAAGGCTATATCATGGTTGCAAGGTAAACATATGATAGGATCGAGGCACAAGCATCGAATCATAAGGCTAGCATAAGGATAACGGAAAGAATCGGTAACAAGTGATGAAAGGCAGCCATAGGTAGCAAGTGAGTATACTTGCCTGAGATCCAGCAAGTAGAGGTACATCCGTAGAACTTGTCGTTGCTCACATCATCTCAACGTCCTATCCGTGAAGAAGCAACGAACTAGAACAAACACCGGATGCAACAATTACTTCTACGGCAAAAGATCCAGCATGATCAAGATATGGATGCATGACAAGTTTAAGGATGCATCAAAGATAAACTAGTTGACATGGTAATCATATTTAAATGGGCCCATATGCAATTTGGATTGCATATGGAAAAGCCCATGAATTAATGTTGAATTAAATGATCTACAAATAACCATCATGTGAAAGTTGATTAGAATAATGCATGGATGATGAAAACAATAAGAAAACAACAATAGCTTCAGTTTGATATGTTGTTTACCAAGTTTGGAATTTTATTTGTTAAGTTATGAACTTTGGCCTTTTAAATGATTTAAACATACATTTGTTGTTTTCACCAATTTTAAATGTTCAAAACAGATAACAAAATTTATATTTGGAAAGAACACAAAATTTTAGATGGAATACATATTTCATTTGTTGAATTTGGATTTTAGATGAGCAAGTTATTAAATTGACAATTTTAAATGCATTAATTAAGAAATGGTTGTTTTCAGCAATTTAAATTGTTCAAAATAGAAAACAAAGTTGATATTTGCAAAGTTCACGAAAAATGGGATGGAAAACATATTTTACATGTTGGAATTGGATTTGAATTGCCCAAGTTATGAATTTTGCAATTTAAAAGGTGTAATTAAAGTATTGAATTATTGCACCACTTTTAATTAGGAAAAACAGTAAACAAATTGTATTGAAAAGGTTGAAAACATGTATAAAATGTTTCAATGAACATTTTGAGCTATTAAACATAATTTTTGGATCATTATTGAATTTATTATGCATTTTTCCATAAGCATTTTTATTCTGCCCCTTTTAGTAAACAGAAGGAAACATATTCAAATTTAATTCAATTGTGACCAAATAAAATACCACTGTGTAGAGTTTGTTAAGACAAATTTTTAGAGCCCAAGTTTGCTCAATTTGGATGAACAGAATTCAAGTTATGAATTTCCAAAGTTTCAAATTTTAATAGCCATTTCTGTATTTAATTATTTAGTGCAAACTTTATTACAGAAACATGTTGCAACTTTGTGACTAACAGAAAGAGCACAAGATTCTGAATCCATAGAAATTTGAATCATTGAAATTGGAGCAATTTTCGATTTGTTATTGATTTTACAAATAAAGATTTAGTTCTGTTTTTCTGGAGTTCGAGAAATAAAAGAAAATGGACAACAAAAAGGGGTGGCTTTTCGGCTGGACAGGGATTCGAACCCGCGACCGGGTGCAGTGCTGGGAAGGCCGAAGCCATTGGGCTGTTGCTGCGATTCGTGAAAGGATCGGGGTCTGAGGGTTTTTGAGGTGCGTTTCCCGGACGCGACCCTGACGAAACTGACGGGAGATCGCTTCCTCAGGCGCTGCACGGCGAGCAGAGCTCGAAGAGGAACGGCGTGCACGCCGGCGTGGCGCGAAGGCCACGCTCGCAGAGCAAGGAGAGAGGGAGGGTAGGAGGCCCGAAGGCGGAGGCGCTCACCTTGGGCTCGAGGGGCGCCGCGGTGCGGTTCAGAGGAGGACCTCGACCAGGTCTCTGAACCCGGCGACGGAGGGAGGAAGAAAGGAGGTCGCTGCCAGCGGCGTGGTGCGTCTCCGAGCCCGATTTTTCGTCGAGGAGGGAGCCCGAGGAGTGGCGTTTCCATTCCCGGCCTCCGGGGGTCGAGGCGACGACCACGGCGATGGCGCCATGACCTCCAAGCTGCCGGCCATGGAGGCGTTGTTCCTCCGGTTCAGAATAGAGAGGAGGGAAAAACTAGAGGAGGAAGAAGAAGGGAGATGGCGGCGGGCAAGGAGGAAGAGGGAGAAGGGAGCTAGGGTTTGGGAGGAGGAGAGGGGGTGGCTTGGGGTAGATAAAGGAGGGGGGAGAGGGGGACCATGGTGGCCATGGTCACGTTCTGTACGTGACCTCCCGTGAGGAAGACGACAAACAGGGGGTGGGCTGGGTCGCTGGCTTTGGGCCAGGTGGGCTGCCTCCCAAACGTTTTTTTTTCTTTTTATTATTATACCCTTTTTTTTGTAGAAAGAGAAAAGGAGAGGAAGGAAGGGAAAAATAATGGTTGAAAAATCATGAACTCACTTTTATGAATTATACAGTTCAAATGCCCAAGTGCATGATTCTTTGTTTTTGAAAATTTTAAAATGTGCCAAAGTTTTGACTTTGAATTTGAATTCACAATAAAAAGGAATTTTCATTTAACCAAGCAATAAAAATTAATTCCACTTCAATTTTTATTGAAAACCAATTGATGTTTTCTGTTAATGATTTGATGTGAAAACATTGGAACATGTTTGAATTTTTAAATTGTTTTGAGTTTTCTTTTAAGATTGGTTTGAAACAAATGTGCAATGCATAGGATGCATGATGCAATGCAATGCAAAAAGAAAAAAAACAACAACCAAAATCTAATTGGGGGAAAATCCCCCGGGTGTTACAGGCCGCTGCCTACGCGGCCCGCCTCCGCGTCCCGCCCCCGCCGCCGCAGAAGGAGAACGTCTACATCGTCCTCGACCCCGACACCGACGAGGACGACGAGATCCAGCAAGCCCTCGCGACGAGCAGGTGGGGCGGCTGCGACGACGCCGGACAGGGGACCAGCAAGCGCCCCGGCGACGGCCCCAATGACGACGACGACGACGACGGCGGCGACTACAGCCAGGCCATCGCCGCGAGCCTCGGCCTTCTTTAGATTTCCTAGTCTAGTTTAGTTTAAATTTCAGTTCTAGTTTTTAAATTCGCGCCGAATATGTACGCACTTCGCCTAAATTCAATAAAAATCGTCTATTTTCAAATTGTGTTTTGTTTGGGCCGAATCGTGGGCTCGGGGAGCGACTGGGAAGCCTGCCCCCAGGTTCCAGAATAGCGCCGCTTAGCGCCGCGGCGGCCCCAAAACGGCGACGTTTTGGGCCCTGGGGGGGCGCAACGACTGGAGATGCCCTTACCCTGGAATATTCCGGTATGGTGCCGGATATTCTGCCCCAATATTCCGGTGTGTCTCTAGAGAGGGGACACAACGAAACGGGGGTCGAATTTCTGGGCAAATATCGAATATCGGAAATTTACGGGGCCAGGACACGGAATATTCCGGCCCCCGGATATTTGGCCCGTAAAATTCCGCCCTAAATTTCCGGTCGTGTCCAGAGAGTGGATGTCGAATCTGCATCTCAAAAAGTCCCTCGGGTGAACCCATAGGGTTTCGATTAGGAGAACCTGTGGGCGCTGGTGACAATCGTCGTCTAAACACGGGGCACGATTTACCCAGGTTCGGGGCCCTCGTAGAGGTAAAACCCTTACTCCTGCTTCTGTCGATCTGTATTCACGAGTAGATCAGTTACAATGGGGGGTTGCTCAAGTCGAGAGTATGATCTCGATCTCGAGGCTTCGGTGGTGCGATATTGCTTGTCCTTCTCCAGGTGGTTCTCCTGGCCTTATATAGGTGGCCAGGTCCCAAACCGTACCCGGGGGGACTCAAGCCCTAACCTAAAGTCGTTTACAAGTTTCCTAACTTGACCCGCAAGGCCTTGTGGGTGGGCTTCAACTGGGACTTCTAGAATAGTATACGGCATCTCCTCTTGGGCTTAGGTCTTGGGCCTTGGACCGGGTATCCTTACCCGATAGGTCCAGGGTTCATCCCTTCGTCAGTAGTCCCCGAGCGTTTACTCGATTGAGATTTTCTTGTCGGGTAGACGCTCAAAGTCTTGCATTGAATTCCTTCGGCTGATTGTTTCAATCGTTTTCCGTTTGGAGGGCGTGTACCCTGTGTGATGAGTTTTATACCCCAGTATCGAGTGATGAAAGTGCCTGTATTTTTTGGCTGTTTTCGCAGAAGGATATGGCTCGGTTGCTTGGCTCTCCCGAAAGCTCAGGGCCAATTAATTGCATCTAGGGCAAAAATAGTTCTGGCTTACACAGATTCGAGACCTCCGACTTGAATCCGATGAGGTGATCATTGCGACTAGTCCGTAGAGGTCTTATCGAGTCGAATTTAACCTATAGGGGTACCCGGCGCGTCCGCTATGATTTTTCTTCGTGTTGTTGACACAGAAATTTACCGGAGGACGCAGCTTGAGTGCAATTCCAGGCCCACAAGAGAGATCTTTTGGGTCTTACCTTTGTATTCGAAAGAATACAGCATCCGGATGTGCCTAGTCGGCCGAACGATCCAGGGATGGGATGTGTGTACATCGTATAACCGAGTGGCAGGAGCTACGCACTCGCAAGTTTTGTCTAGAGATATTTTGAGTGAAAATATCTCCCTTGTTTTTTATACACTAAGATTTTTGTGTTTTGTAGTATTCTGTCCATGCGAAAGAGTTTTCGTGTCTAGAAACCTTGTTATGCCCATTCGAAAGAATTTTTCGCGTCTGGGGCTTTTATGCGAAAGAGTTTTCGCGTTTTGATATGCCCATACGAAGCAAATTTCGTGTCTGGGATCCTACCCGAGGGAATTCTCGGGTCTGATGAGGTGCACAATGAAGTCATTGCGCACTTTGTTTGTTCTGAGTCCTCCCGATGGGACGTGACGAAGTGAGAACAGGTATGCTGGCCCACCTTGTCAGCTTTTGACCGGAAACGAGACGTCGTTTCCAGTTTTTCCGCGAGCCGTGCGCAGTAAATGAGCACGATTGGCTGTTAAGATCGTGGCACGAAACAGGTTTCACCCCCTCCTCGTTTCCGCTTCACGCGTGGCAGCCGCGATGGGTGCCACGTTGCTCGATGAACGGCTGAGATCGAGTGGCCCTATATATATACCGTCCTTAGGTGGAAAGTGAAAACCTCCCGGTCATTTGATTCCCTATCTTCTTCTTCCTCGCGCCCATCTCCTCCTATGCAAGCACGTACAAGTTCCCATGACGGGAGGTAGGAAACGCAGCACCGCTGCCTCAGCTTCGAAGGCGCCCGAAGATGCTCCCGTGCCACCCGCCCCGCGGTCAGGCGACTGGCGCTCCACCAACATGACGAACAAGAGCATCAAGGGGATGTAGAGGGAGGGGCTGCTGCCCCCCGAGACTGAGAAGCGAGTTCGCCTCGGCAAAATGGAAGAGGTACCAAACCCTCACGCAAACGAGCGTGTGATCTTTGCGGATCACGTCTCGCGCGGGCTCTCGCTCCCCCTCCATCCTTTTCTTCTTGGCTTGATGTATGTCTATGGCATACAGCTCTATGATTTGCCTCCAAATGCGGTGCACCACATATCGTGCTTCATCGTACTTTGCGAGTGCTTCCTGGGCATCCGCCCGCACTGGGGCCTTTGGAAAGCCCTATTCAAAGTGCGGGCCTTCCGCGAGAAATCGTGGGTAGAGACCGAGCTTGGAGAGACGCTGCGCACTGGCGGCTTCGGAATCCAGGCGAAGTCGGATAGCTCCTACTTCGAGATGCACTTCATCGACTCCGCGCAAGGGTGGAGGAGGAAGTGGTTCTATGTTGTTGATAACAACGCGGGTGGAGCTCATGAATTCCACGCGTTCACTATCTTGAAGCGGCGGAAGTCCTAGGCGCACATGCTCTCAGCCGAAGAGAGTCGAGTCATCGCCCCACTACTCGCCAAGGTAGCAGCTCTTCGCGACCAGACCGCAGGGGTCGCGCTGAACGGCCTGCATCTGGCGAGTGTGTTCCTCAGGCGTAGGATCCAGCCCCTTCAGGAGAGGCCTTCGACCATGTGGGAGTACCAGGGCAGCGAAGACCCCAGCCGTGTGAGCCGAGAAGAACTTTCGAATGCTGAATTCGAGAAGAAAATCACGGCCATCACCAAGCTGAAGGTGGGCGAGTCCTTTGCCATCTGCCCCATCGCAGCATTCGAAGCTTCAAGGTCTCCTCCATCTGATGTAAGTTCTTCTTTTCTCTGCTTTAACCTTTTTGTCACTCGAGGGTTTGTTTGACTGAGCTTTCTCCTTTCTCCTTCTTCTTGATTTCCTTCTGTAGAGCATGGGGGTAGCAACCTGCTACCCGCCAACTTCTGCTGAAGATGCTTCGGACTTGTTGGCGAGTAACCTTGAGGCTCCCCTTGACACCAGCGTTGCCGAAGCCGACTCGAATTCTGAGCACGGTTCTTCGGATGACGTGGAAGAGTCGGGTAGCGACCTCCACCATCGCAAGCGCCGCAGGGAGGGGGAAGATGAAGCTACCTCCAAAGATAATTCTTTGAGTGGAGGATCTGAAAAGGCAGTCGAGCCTCTCGTTGTGACCCCCCTGAACGTGCTTCCTCCTCTCGCCTCCAAGTCGAAGATCTCCACCGCTTGGAACGCGGATATGCTGGATGACAACGACGACGATGAGTGAGTTCTTTCTTTCCTATCATCCTTTAGTCGAAAGTTTTTTCTCGCTTTTTCTTATGTTGTTGCTTTTTCATGACAGGCTTCAATCCATCAGCCCTGGCCAGTTTGCTTCCTCTATTCCCTCCGTGAAGAAAAAGGATGCTGCTGCGAGTGAAGCTCCCATCGCTAAGGTTGTCCAGAATTCTCCGAGCCCAGCTCCAGCAACTGTGGCTACGGATTATAAGTTGCCTAGCTTTGTGGGTGGAGCCTCGGATTCGAAAGAAGCGTCGGGTAGCTCGGCTGACCCTCTGCGCACCACCCAAGGCCAGGTAAACCTTGTCACCTTTCTTGCATCTTTCACTTTGTTTACTGATGATTTTTATCGGGTGCACGGTAGTGCTTTGGAGTAGCCCCTGAGGCTGTGGTCAATCGCTTGTGATTGGCTACAGACTCAATATTTAAGCTTCTTTCTTTTCTTGACTTTTATCGGGTGCAGGCAGTGCTCCCGATGGGAGTAGCACCCGAGGCTATACTCGACTGTTTGCAGTCGTGAATAGGCACAATTTCTTTCCTTTTTGTTTTTCTGACTTGACCTTCGTCTTGTGTTTTTGCAGTCTCTTATTGATTCTCTCGCAACCATTGGTCGCCGCGTACTTTCGGCTGAGCCAGATTGTGTATCCCTTTGGGTGGATCGTGATCGACTCGTCGCGGATGGCCAAGCTCTCCAAGGTAAATTGATCTGTTCCCTTTTGCTGATTCTTTTTTATCATATAAATTCCCGTAGGCTAAAGTTCACTGCTGTGTAGCTCAATTGGATCTCCTGAAGGCCGAGAAAGCCGATGCTGTCACTCGAGTGAAAACCCTTGAGGCCGAGTTGGAGACCGCTCGAGAGAAACTTGAGTCCTCTCGCAAGCGGTCGACGGACTTCGAGGGGAAGCTCGATGAGGCTGGAGGAGGCTGGCGCTAAACAGGACAATGATCTTGTTGGCTTCATTCGCCCTCTGGCTCAGAAATTCGCGGGTAAGTTGCATTTAATTTCTGCTGTGTTGCGACTAAATTGGCTGTCCTAGGAATTTATGACGCTTTTTTGCAGATGTCCTTGGCGTTGCGCTGGAGCTGCATGGGGATCAACGAGTGGATGTCCCGAAGGATTCTTGCGCCCAGCTCCAGAAACACGCGAGTGGGATCTGCTCCCTCGTTGGCGAAGCCATTCGAGTGCTGACGCAATTCCACGAGCGTCTTCTGGTGGATGCCGCGGTTCCGCCCACGTTGGATGGCCTTCTGAAAGTTTTCCTGGAGGATGATCTTCTTCAGGCTTACTCGGTTGCCCAGTCTGAATGCGGAGCGAAGACTGCCATCCAGTTTGCGTTGGCGCATGGAGTCGCAGGCCTGGACGAGGCGTACTCAAGCCTTCCCTTCGACGCTGCCACAGGAAAAAAGGTAGCGCTTCGTCCTTTCGGCGATCCGGCTGCAGCCCTTGCCAAGAAGCTATCTGAATTGATTGCGCGTGCTAGTCGCAAGGGACATCATGTCGCGAGTGGCTGTACCTCTGCAGTTCCATAGGATAGACTGCTTTTAGTTTGCTCTCTCAATGTAATGAAATGTATTCTCGTATTTTGCCCTTAATCGAAGTGTTCTTTGATGTCTGGGATGTGATTATTTGCGATTGATCGTTATGAGTTCCTCCCGATGGGAGTATCCCCCGAGCACCTGTTAAGTAGGTGGTGTTTTTCTCGAGTGGGGAATCTTGAAATGTATCTTAACTTTGTTCATCTCTTTCCAGGTAGTAGGTGCTAGCGCGGAGTCTTCGAGTGGATCAGATGTGCAGTTGGATCCCCTTGTTGCCGCTGCTAGTACCTTTACCTCTCTTCGTGATCGCGTCGCGGATGGCAAACTCAAGTTGAAACCTTTGCGTGGAGTGGCTGATGTGGCCAAGTCAAAACAAAAACTTGCAGCCGAGCGTGAACAGTTCGTGATGGAAGATCTGGTAGCTGTTGTCAAAGATATGCTTTGTAAGCATGCGAGCCCCCTAGCAATTTGTTTGATTACTTCCTTTTCACCCTTTAACTCTGTTGTACCTTTCTTCGTAGTTGTTGAGCCTAACGGCCTATGTGAAGCGCATTGGGTAGATAACCATATTGCTCATGAAGTCGGTGGCTCTAAACCACATGCAAACAACTTCTGGTCCGACCGCAGTCGAGGCTTCATTCTGACTACTTTGAAGTATCATGTAGGCCAGGCGAAGATACTCGTTGATTCCTGTCACGATGCTCTGACAGCGATGAACCGTGCTTTCTATCCGCTGGAGAGAGGTCCAGAAGATTTTAGCCATCTGCTCAGAATTTTTGGTCCGGTAGGTGAAGTTCGCGAGTGCGTCCGCCAACAGCTGATCTGCGGATCCCTAGTAGCACTTGCTTTTGTCCGGTTATGGCATCCTGAGGTCAATTTTATCTCTGTGGCTAGACTTCCTAATGCTCCAGTCGATATGACCCCTCATTATGCAGTTGTTCGTCCTGCAACAGAAGAGATTATTCGACTGATTTCTGAAGAGGTTGATCGAGTGTTAGACGAGGAAACTGCTCGCCGCCATATGTAATTGTAGGATGTAGATATCCTGTTGTCTTGTATAGTTCACTTGAAACTTTATAAGATGTATTTATAAGGTGTGAGCCTTGTCTATACCCTTGTCTTTGTAAATTTTCTTGTGATGCTTGATTAGGTATAGCCCCCGCGTGTTTGGGGTGTATACCTGTTGTTCAGCGTGTAAAATGAAAAATGAATAGCTATGGTTGAGAAAATATGAATAGCTATGGTTGAGAAACCATGTGTTTTTATTGATATGACTGAGAAGACATGTATTTCTTTGAGCTACGAGATGGCTAGTATAGCCTTATTTCGCGAATGAGATAATCCTAAGGATAGAATTTGCGGAGGTGCGCAACGTTCCATGGGTTGGAGTAGATGCCACCGGTCTCGGGGTTCTTCAGTCGATAGGCGCCACCTGGGATAACTTCATGTATGATGAAGGGTCCTTCCCATGGTGGCTCTAGTTTGTGCCCTTCTTTTTGCTTGAGCCGCAACACCAGGTCGCCTACCATGAAGGATATGTGGCGTATGCGACGACTGTGGTAATTGCGCAGTGATTGCTGGTATACCGTCGATCTTGCGAGTGCAATGTCGCGAATTTCTTTGAGTGCGTCCATGTCTTCTGCGAGTGCTCTGTTCGAGATTTCTTCGCTGTAGGCGACGACTCGGGGTGCGCTGAATTTGACATCCTCGGGTAGGACGGCCTTGGCTCCGTAAACCATAAATAATGGTGTATAGTTTGTTGATCGATTTGGCGTTGTGCGAAGGCTCCACAGTACTGATGGCAACTCATCTACCCAGTGCCCTGCTGCTGGATTTAGGCGATCCAGTATCCGCTTCTTGAGACCAGCTGAGACTAATCCGTTGGATTGCTCAACTTGATCATTAGTTTGCGGGTGAGCTACTGAGGCGAAGCTGAAGGTGATTCCTTTCTGTTCGCAAAATTCATGTGTTTCCTTTGCTGTGAAGTTGCTGCCGTTGTCGGTGATGATGTTGTGTGGTATGCCAAACCTGCACATGATGGAGTTGAGGAATTTTACGGCGCATTGGGCGCTAGCGGAGGTGACTGGCATAGCCTCGATCCACTTTGTGAATTTGTCGACTGCTACGAGCAAGTGCGTATATCCTCCTGGTGTCGACTTGTGCAGTGGCCCCACCATGTCTAGCCCCCATTGTGCGAAAGGCCAGACGATTGGGATCATGTGTAGTTAAGTGGCAGGGGCGTGTGGTTTGGGTGCGAATCGTTGGCAAGCGTTGCACCTGTCGACTAGATCCTTTGCATCTCTGGCCGCTGTGAGCCAGTAGAATCCTGCTCGAAAAGCTTTGCCCACGATTGCTTTCCAACTGGTGTGGTGTCCACAATCTCCCTGGTGTATGTCTCGCAAAAATTCTTTGCCGTCCTCCGGTGCTATGCATATCTGCAATATTCCTGAGATGCTCTGTTTGTATAATTCCCCGTTGAGTACCCGAAAAGTTTTGTTGCGTCGTACTATTTGTCGAGCCTCGCAAAATGTCTGCTGGGAGCTGTTTGTTGGACAAGTAGTCGAGGTATTTTCTACGTCAAGACTAGCTCGACCAGAAAAACTTGTCTTGAAATACTGTGGCTCAGCTCGATTATAGCAATTTGCGGGCTGACCTCTATCTCCGATGTTGCGGGTGCTCCCGCAGTCTTTTTGACTTTTACTGAACGTTTGATCATCCTCTCGAAATATATTCCAGGCGGTATGGGTGTGTTTGTGGACCCCATGTTGGCCAGCCTATCTGCTTCTTCGTTGCTGGACCTTGCGATGTGTTTCAGCTCACACCCTTTGAAGCTTCCTTCGAGTAGATTATACATGTCCCGATAAGCAATCATGTTTTCTGCGATAGCGTCGTATTCCTTCATAGTCTATTGTACGATGAGGTTGGAATCTCCATAAATCATCAATCGGGTGGCTCCGCATGCAATCGCCATCTTCATGCCATGTAGCGGAGCCTCGTATTATGTGTCGTTGTTGGATGCTGGATCGTCGGGTGGGAAGTCCAGTCTTAGGACGTACTGCAACTTGTCTCCCCTGGGGGATATGAGGACGATCCCAGCTCCAGCTCCTTCGTTCCTTTTCGATCCGTCGAAGTACATGATCCAGTTACTCGTGTATTCTGGTGGACCTGGTGTTTACAATTCTGTCCACTCGCTTAGGAATTCTACGAGTACCTGTGATTTTTGCATATATGATATCCCAGGCGCCTAGCTCAATGCTCTATTTTGCAATTCTTCTGGATGCTATGGGATTGTTCATGATGGTACCGAGTGATGCGTCGTTTAGCACCGTGACGATATGTTCCTGGAAGTAATGCTTGAGCTTTCGGGCTGTGAGGACGACCCCGTATGCGAGCTTCTGGTAGTGGGGGTATCGATGTTTGCACGGCGAAAGCACCTCGCTGATGTAGTAGATTGGCCGTTGAACTCCATACGCCTTGCCGTCCTCGGGTCGCTCGACCACGATTGTCGTGCTGATGACTTGATTTGTTGCGGCTAGGTATAAGTATAGTGGCTCCCGTTCCTGTGGTGTTGCCAGAACACGCCTACTCTGTAGTGCTCGCTTTAGGTCTGCGAATGCCTTTTTTGCTTCGGGTCTCCACTCGAACTTATCTGTCTTCTTCAACAGTTTGTAGAAGGGTAATGCTTGCTCGCCCAATCTTGCAATGAATCTTCTTAAGGCGGCTAATCGCCCTGCGAGCTGTTGCACGCCGCGAAGATTGGTTGGCTCCTTCATTGTTAAGATCGCTTGTATTTTCTCTGGGTTGGCCTCAATTCCTCTGGCGGACACCAAGTACCCGAGAAGTTGTCCTGCAGGGATGCCGAAGACGCATTTTGTCGGGTTGAGCTTGATCATGTATGCGTTCAAAGTATCAAACGTTTCTATGATATCTTCGAGGAGCGTGTCCTCTACTCGAGTCTTGATGACGATGTCGTCAACGTACACTTGCACGTTCTTGCCAATGAGCTTGGCGAGGCATTTTTGCATGCAGCACTGATATGTAGCGCCTGCGTTCTTGAGCCCAAAAGGCATTGTCGTTGTAACATCCCAAGTATGAAAAATAGCCATTAGAATGTTTTCTCTCTGTTATTTTATGTTTTGCATCATGACATCATGTTCATTGCATTTGTTTTGCTTTGTTTTCCTCTGTTTTCCTTTGTTTTCACTTGTTTTCTATTTAAATTTCAAATCAAATTTCAAACCTTTTGTTTCATACTTGTGATGTTACAATTTCCAAATGAATATTTCAAATTAAAGCAATTAATTGTTTTCATTAAAGTTGTAATTTCAAACTATTGATTTGTTTCTATCAATAATTTATTTAATACCAAAACATTTTCAAATTCAATTAATTTTCCAAACAGCAACCCTTTTGAAATTTATGAAAATTACAAAATAAATCAATCATTTGTTATCATTAAACTTGAAATTAAAAACTATTAAATTGTTCTTTTCAATATTTCACTTAACATCAATTTTCACTCAAATTCAGTAAAATACAAACAACAACTAAATTCAAATTTTGTTGAAAAACAAGAGTTGCACAATGTTGCTGTTATCATAACTAACCCATAACAATTTTTCCTAATTTTTCTAACCCTAAAACTCATTCTTTTCTTTCCTATTCAAATCTGCAAAAAAAAAGTAAGAAAAGAAAAAAAAATTAAAACAGCAAAGGGGGAGAGGGGCAGGCCAGCCCACCATCTCCCCACGGCCTGGTACACCCCACTCCTTCCCCTACCTTCGTACGACACCCCATCGGGGATGCCCACGTCGGCAGCAGTAAGGAGCAGACGGCCATCCGAGCCTTCCCCTCCTCCTCTTAACCCTACCCTCGAGCTCCCCCTCCTACCCTAGCCTCCACCTCCCTTTCTCGCTCGAGCGCCGCCAATTCCTCCTCGCTCTCCCCTGTTCCTCTTCTCTGCTCTGAACCGAAAACCACCGAAGGCCACCACCGCCGCTCTGAATTCCGGTGATCGCCGCCGGCCACCGTACGGGTTCCGTTGGGTTTCAGTTAACTGAACCTTAAAATTTCATGTTAACTCACGCTATCTGAACGTTATCCCCCCACCAGCCCCTGTACTGACAAGAACTCGTTGCCACCGCAGTGGCTACGCACCGCGCACGCAAGCGTTGGGTCGTGGGTTCGAATCCCACCCCCGCGGATTAAACCCCTTTTTGCTGTTTTATTTTCCAGGACCAGAACCAGGTTCTAATCGCACACAGGTCCTTGCTAGCTATCTTCTAGGTCCCTGTAAATTATTTCTAAGTCCCTGGATATTATTTAAAATGGCAGAATAATACCTAAACTTTAAAATTGCATAAATAATTCATTTCAACTCCAAATTCAACATTTTAAATATGTATTCTGTACCAAATTGAATTCTCTACCCAAATATAAATTTTGTTTACTGTTTTGAATAATTTAATTTGGTGAAATATTTGAATCCTTGTTTAATTCATTTAATTTTGCAAAATTCATAACTTGGGCATAAAAATTCCAAATCCAACAAACTAAATATGTTTTCCATTCCATTTTTCATGTACTTTGCAAATATCAACTTTGTGTTCTGTTTTAAATAAATGAAATTGCTGAAAACAACTGTTTCTTGATTAATGCATTTAAAATTGCCAAATTAATAACTTGCTCATTTTAAATCCATTTTCAACAAATAAAATATGTTTTCCATGCTAAATTAAACCACCTTTCCAAATATAAACTTTATTTCATGTTTTGAATAATTAAAATTGGTTAAATAATTTAAACCTTGTTTAAATTATTTAAAATTGCTAAATTCATAACTTGGTCAAATTAAATTCTTTTTGGACATATAAAATATGTTTTCAAACCAGAAAAACATAATCTTTTCAAATATGAATTTTATTTAATGCTTTGAACAAATACAATTCAAATAATTTTCATACTTGAATTAAATCCATTTAAATCTTGTTTAAACTTGTTTAATTCATAAGTAAATTATTCTAAATCCTTTTTCAACAAGTGAAACATGTATTCCAACTAAAATTTTGTGTACTTTCCAAATATGAACTTTGTATTCTATTTTGAACAATTTAAATTGGTGAAAACAACAAATGCTTGTGTAACACCTTTAAGGAACCAAAATTTCATAACTTAATAAATAAAATTCCAAACTTGGTAAACTTCTTTTCAAATTGTTTCTATTGTTGTTTTCTTTCTGTTTTCCTCGTCCATGCATCATGCTAATTCACTTACACATGATGATTAGTTGTAGAACAATTATTCCAACCTTAACTCATGGGCTTTCCATATGCAATCCAATTGCATATGGGTCCATTTAAACATGTTATCTTGTCAACTAGGTTATCTTTGATGCATCAATTAAATGGTCATGCATCATCCCATGATTGTGCATTATGCCATGTTATTGATTGTTTGTCTCTCTGCGTTGTTTGTTTGCTTCTTCTCGAATAGACGACGACGTTGAGACAGATGAGACTTACGACACCCCTTCTGAGGATCTAGCTCAGTACCAGGCTGCTGAGTTTGCAGGCAAGTATTCACTCACATGAACCATTGTGTTCCTTTCAACATTGGATACCGATACTTTTCGTTGTCTATTCTGCTAGCCCTATGAATCGTTGCTTGTGTTCGAACCTATCACATGTTATCCTTTAACCCTGATATTGCCTCACCTCCACACCTATAACCCCGTTGCTTGTTGCCCGTGTCTTACTAGCATGCTTAGGGTTGTTTTTGCTCGAGTCTGTTGTCCGTTACTTTCTGTTACTATATCATTATGTTCTGGGGCTCGATGTTTAAACAATCAACCTGTTAATGTTTGAGGTAATAATAATTTGATGATAAGGCACCGGCAGGAGGCCCGGCGTGGTTTTGAGGCCTGTTAGTGTCGACCCTAATTAGGAAAAGGGTCTTGTCTACTGATCCATGATGAGCGCACTAACCGCATGTGGGAAGCGTGTATGGGCGCCCCCTTCAATTTGATTTGATTCGCATCTCGTCCAAATCGCCACACTTAGTTCGGGCTTTCCATTTGATGCATGCATGTGCAGGTGCGAACCCTTGGCGCCAGGGTGGAACTTTTGTAGTCGGCATTTAGGGCGGCGTGGTCTTAGAGTGCTATGAGGGTCCCCCTTTTCTTCGTGGGGGCTCGATTAGCTGCGCACGCACAGCATGTGGTTCTTTGGGCTTGATGCGAAGAAGAGTTGAGTTGTGTTGAGTGCCCCGCTTGGTGGAAGGGCCATTCCATCTGGCGGGTTATTCTTACGTGTACGGTCAAATTGGTGCATCCTTGCAGGGTTAAATCTTCTCGAGAAGACGTGTTTTCCGTGGTTATGGATGACTTGGTGAAAGTACTGGCTAACAAGTACTCATAACAACTTACACCTAACTAACGATAACCTGACTAGTAATAGTCTTATTGACACAACAATCTGAACCATCATTAATCCAACTGTGTGAGTTATCCTCGGATTGCTTCTTTGGATAAGGGGCGAGATCCAGGATGGGTTTGTTTGGAGTTAGTTGGTAGTTGGTTACGATACGCTATCTTATCCCCTTTCTGTTAGCCGGAAGTTGTAGTATATCTCTGTAGTTGGTTAGTGCAGCCCGCTGCCGCATCTTTTATATCACCCTTTCTTCCGTTGAACCCAAAGCATCTGTGCTTGATGTTGTCAGGCACACTTTGGTGAATTGTGAGTCTTGCTTGCCAGTACGTTTATGTACTGACCCCTTTGGGGCTGTGGTTTCCGCAGACTACGTTTCCGAGGATCCCCTTGGTGGCTACTACGTGGAGTATGACGAGGCTGCTGACGAGTAGATAGCGGACCCGGGCAGGATCCGAGACTTCGTGGATGGGCTCCGTCTTTTCGTTTCCGGCCTCTTAGGCCTATTTGGATCTTGTCTGTACTCAGACATGTTGAATGCTTCCGCTGTGTTGTAATGATGAATTGTTGGGACATCTGTCCTCTGGATGATTGTATTTGCTATCTCTGCTCTAGTGAGAGCTATTTGCAACTTATTTCAATCTTTTGTGTCTTAGAGATCTGTTGTGATATCACTTGTTCAAATGCCGTTGACGTACCATGTGTGTATGTTATGAAGTACGTCAATGGAAGTATCTGGATTTCTATGGGATGGTTTGCGCAGACGATGAATAGTAGAGAATGGTTGTCACACGTTTACGTGTTGGCCTACTCATATTGAGATGCGGGTGCCGGTATGCCCCGTAAGCCATTTATCTACTGTTTAGCGGACTGTGAGTATCCCCTAGAAGTCCGGGTGCGACAAATGGTATCAGAGCCTGTCTGCCTGTAGGATCCCTTTTACTGGTCGCAGTTGAGTCTAGAAACTATTTTGTAGCTATATAGGAAAAATGAAACGTGAGAGTAGGAATTCTGTTCTTTTATTTCTTTCCCCACCCACCCTCCCTTTTCTGGTAAGGAAGTGCAACGTTGTTTTCTCTTCTCACCTAAACTTTCAAGTTAGGATTTCACGAATCCTGGTTTCTCTAGGATGGTTATATCTACTAGACCATAGGAATGGAGGTGGTTGTGACATGATTTATCATGTTGCCTACTCACGATTGAGAACGGAGGCGTGTAAGCCCCGGAAGCAGATCCTCTATTCCTTAAGCAGTAGATATTGATCCTTTAGAAGCCCGGATGGGTTTTCCGTAGTACCTCAGGAGTGTTTTGTTCTCGTGTTTCCCGAATGTTGCTTCGTTATCCTGTTCTTCTCAACATCCTTTTCGTCCGTTGAAATCTTGTTGTTGCTTCCCACTTCAGTTATTCTACCGGCATCTAATCAATAACTCTGTTCCACCCTTCTGGCCAGATAGTCTATTCTCCAAATAAATCAAGTTCTATTCAACTATACACCCTCGATACAAAACCTCTAGCTTTACTCGGAAATGTTCCGGTGGTTTGCGAATTCCCTGACGTCTTTCCAGAAGAGTTGCCAGGAATGCCTATCGTCTTGAACTTCCAGAAAAACTATCCAAGGTGCACGATGTGTTTCACGTGTCACAGCTCAAGAGGATCTTTGCAAGAAGTATCCGGACCTTTTTCTTTTCTCAGTAGGAATCTCGGGGCGCGATTCCTTCAAGGGGGGGCGTTTTGTAACATCCCAAGTATGGAAAATAGCCATTAGAATGTTTGCTCTCTGTTATTTTATGTTTTGCATCATGACATCATGTTCATTGCATTTGTTTTGCTTTGTTTTCCATTTGTTTTCCTCTGTTTTCCTTTGTTTTCACTTGTTTTCTATTTGAATTTCAAATCAAATTTCAAACCTTTTGTTTCATACTTGTGATGTTACAATTTCCAAATGAATATTTCAAATTAAAGCAATTAATTGTTTCCATTAAAGTTGTAATTTCAAACTATTGATTTGTTTCTATCAATAATTTATTTAATACCAAAACATTTTCAAATTCAATTAATTTTCCAAACAGCAACCCTTTTGAAATTTATGAAAATTACAAAACAAATCAATCATTTGTTATCATTAAACTTGAAATTAAAAACTATTAAATTGTTCTTTTCAATATTTCACTTAACATAAATTTTCACTCAAATTCAATAAAATACAAACAACAACTAAATTCAAATTTTGTTGAAAAACAAGAGTTGCACAATGTTGCTGTTATCATAACTAACCCATAACAATTTTTCCTAATTTTTCTAACCCTAAAACTCATTCTTTTCTTTCCTATTCAAATCTGCAAAAAAAAAGGAAGAAAAAAAAATTAAAACAGCAAAGGGGGAGAGGGGCAGGCCAGCCCACCATCTCCCCACGGCCTGGTACCCCCCACTCCTTCCCCTACCTTCGTACGGCACCCCATCGGGGATGCCCACGTCGGCAGCAGTAAGGAGCAGACGGCCATCCGAGCCTTCCCCTCCTCCTCTTAACCCTACCCTCGAGCTCCCCCTCCTACCCTAGCCTCCACCTCCCTTTCTCCCTCGAGCGCCGCCAATTCCTCCTCGCTCTGCCATGTTCCTCTTCTCTTCTCTGAACCGAAAACCACCGAAGGCCACCGCCGCCGCTCTGAATTCCGGTGATCGCCGCCGGCCACCGTACGGGTTCCGTTGGGTTTCAGTTAACTGAACCTTAAAATTTCAGTTAACTCACGCTATCTGAACGTTATCCCCCCACCAGCCCCTGTACTGACAAGAACTCGTTGCCACCGCAGTGGCTACGCACCGCGCACGCAAGCATTGGGTCGTGGGTTTGAATCCCACCCCCGCGGATTAAACCCCTTTTTGTTGTTTTATTTTCCAGGCCCAGAACCAAGTTCTAATCGCACACAGGTCCTTTCTAGCTATCTTCTAGGTCCCTGTAAATTATTTCTAAGTCCCTGGATATTATTTAAAATGGCAGAATAATACCTAAACTTTAAAATTGCATAAATAATTCATTCCAACTCCAAATTCAACATTTTAAATATGTATTCTATACCAAATTGAATTCTCTACCCAAATATAAATTTTGTTTACTGTTTTGAATAATTTAATTTGGTGAAATATTTGAATCCTTGTTTAATTCATTTAATTTTGCAAAATTCATAACTTGGGCATAAAAATTCCAAATCCAACAAACTAAATATGTTTTCCATTCCATTTTTCATGTACTTTGCAAATATCAACTTTGTGTTCTGTTTTAAATAAATGAAATTGCTGAAAACAACTGTTTCTTGATTAATGCATTTAAAATTGCCAAATTAATAACTTGCTCATTTTAAATCCATTTTCAACAAATAAAATATGTTTTCCATGCTAAATTAAAGCACCTTTCCAAATATAAACTTTATTTCATGTTTTGAATAACTAAAATTGGTTAAATAATTTAAACCTTGTTTAAATTATTTAAAATTGCTAAATTCATAACTTGGTCAAATTAAATTCTTTTTGGACATATAAAATATGTTTTCAAACCAGAAAAACATAATCTTTTCAAATATGAATTTTATTTAATGCTTTGAACAAATAAAATTCAAATTATTTTCATACTTGAATTAAATCCATTTAAATCTTGTTTAAACTTGTTTAATTCATAAGTAAATTATTCTAAATCCTTTTTCAACAAGTGAAACATGTATTCCAACTAAAATTTTGTGTACTTTCCAAATATGAACTTTTTATTCTATTTTGAACAATTTAAATTGGTGAAAACAACAAATTCTTGTGTAACACCTTTAAGGAACCAAAATTTCATAACTTAATAAATAAAATTCCAAACTTGGTAAACTTCTTTTCAAATTGTTTCTATTGTTGTTTTCTTTCTGTTTTCCTCATCCATGCATCATGCTAATTCACTTACACATGATGATTAGTTGTAGAACAATTATTCCAACCTTATCTCATGGGCTTTCCATATGCAATCCAATTGCATATGGGTCCATTTAAACATGTTATCTTGTCAACTAGGTTATCTTTGATGCATCAATTAAATGGTCATGCATCATCCCATGATTGTGCATTATGCCATGTTATTGATTGTTTATCTCTCTGCGTTGTTTGTTTGCTTCTTCTCGAATAGACGACGACGTTGAGACAGATGAGACTTACGACACCCCTTCTGAGGATCTAGCTCAGTACCAGGCTGCTGAGTTTGCAGGCAAGTATTCACTCACATGAACCATTGTGTTCCTTTCAACATTGGATACCGATACTTTCCGTTGTCTATTCTGCTAGCCCTATGAATCGTTGCTTGTGTTCGAACCTATGACATGTTATCCTTTAACCCTGATATTGCCTCACCTCCACACCTATAACCCCGTTGCTTGTTGCCCGTGTCTTACTAGCATGCTTAGGGTTGTTTTTGCTCGAGTCTGTTGTCCGTTACTTTCTGTTACTATATCATTATGTTCCGGGGCTCGATGTTTAAACAATCAACCTGTTTATGTTTGAGGTAATAATAATTTGATGATAAGGCACCGACAGGAGGCCCGGCGTGGTTTTGAGGCCTGCTAGTGTCGACCCTAATTAGGAAAAGGGTCTTGTCTACTGATCCATGATGAGCGCACTAACCGCATGTGGGAAGCGTGTATGGGCGCCCCCTTCAATTTGATTCGATTCGCATCTCGTCCAAATCGCCACACTTAGTTCGGGCTTTCCATTTGATGCATGCATGTGCAGGTGCGAACCCTTGGCGCCAGGGTGGAACTTTTGTAGTCGGCATTTAGGGCGGCGTGGTCTTAGAGTGCTATGAGGGTCCCCCTTTTCTTCGTGGGGGCTCGATTAGCCGCGCACGCACAGCATGTGGTTCTTTGGGCTTGATGCGAAGAAGAGTTGAGTTGTGTTGAGTGCCCCGCTTGGTGGAAGGGCCATTCCATCTGGCGGGTTATTCTTACGTGTACGGTCAAATTGGTGCATCCCTGCAGGGTTAAATCTTCTCGAGAAGCCGTGTTTTCCGCGGTTATGGATGACTTGGTGAAAGTACTGGCTAACAAGTACTCAGAACAACTTACACCTAACTAACGATGACCTGACTAGTAATAGTCTTATTGACACAACAATCTGAACCATCATTAATCCAACTGTGTGAGTTATCCTCGGATTGCTTCTTTGGATAAGGGGCGAGATCCAGGATGGGTTTGTTTGGAGTTAGTTGGTAGTTGGTTACGATACGCTATCTTATCCCCTTTCTGTTAGCCGGAAGTTGTAGTATATCTCTGTAGTTGGTTAGTGCAGCCCGCTGCCGCATCTTTTATATCACCCTTTCTTCCGTTGAACCCAAAGCATCTGTGCTTGATGTTGTCGGGCACACTTTGGTGAATTGTGAGTCTTGCTTGCCAGTACGTTTATGTACTGACCCCTTTGGGGCTGTGGTTTCCGCAGACTACGTTTCCGAGGATCCCCTTGGTGGCTACTACGTGGAGAGGCTGCTGACGAGTAGATAGCGGACCCGGGCAGGATCCGAGACTTCGTGGATGGGCTCCGTCTTTTTGTTTCCGGCCTCTTAGGCCTATTTGGATCTTGTCTGTACTCAGACATGTTGAATGCTTCCGCTGTGTTGTAATGATGAATTGTTGGGACATGTGTCCTCTGGATGATTGTATTTGCTATCTCTGCTCTAGTGAGAGCTATTTGCAACTTATTTCAATCTTTTGTGTCTTAGAGATCTGTTGTGATATCACTTGTTCAAATGCCGTTGACGTACCATGTGTGTATGTTATGAAGTACGTCAATGGAAGTATCTGGATTTCTATGGGATGGTTTGCGCAGACGATGAATAGTAGAGAATGGTTGTCACACGTTTACGTGTTGGCCTACTCATATTGAGATGCGGGTGCCGGTATGCCCCGTAAGCCATTTATCTACTGTTTAGCGGACTGTGAGTATCCCCTAGAAGTCCGGGTGCGACAGTCGTGTAGCAGTAGACACCGTGAGGTGTGATGAATGTTGTCTTTTCCTCGTCTTCCTTCTTCATCCTAACCTGGTTATATCCCGAGTAGCCATCTAAGAAGGAGAGGCATTGGCAGCCTGCAGTGGAGTCCACAATCTGGTCGATACGCGGGAGGGGAAAGTTATCCTTGGGGCAGTGTTTGTTCAGCGACGTGAAGTCGATGCACATACGAAGGATATCAGTATTCTTCTTCGGAACCAACACCGGATTTGCTAACCAGGTAGTCTTTATCTCTCGGATGAATTTTGCAGCGAGAAGCCTATTCACTTCCTCTCCGAGTGCTTTTTGCTTTGGCTCTGAGAACCGTCGGGTTGTTTGCTTGATTGGTTTGGCGTCTTTGAAAATTTTGAGTGAGTGCTCGGTGAACTCCCTGGGTATCCCTGGCATATCTGAAGGCTGCCAGGCGAAGATTTCCCAGTACTCACGGAGGAGTTCGACGAGCTCGCCTTCCTATGCGGGCGAGAGGGTGGTGGACACCATCGCCGTCTTCTCGGGCTCCGTCGGGTGTACTTGATGTTTTCGAGTATCATTGTTTGCACTGAACTCGAGTTCTGGAGCGTTCTTCTTTGTGAGAGGCATCACAGAGTGGTCTGTGGTTTTTGCTATCTCCACCAGTTCTTCCTGCATCCCGAAATATTTAGCGATTTTGTTGAACTCAATGTCGCACTTGTTGGATTTTTGGAAGTCGCTATCGATTGTAATTGTGCCATATTCCCCAGGTAACTTAAGCTTCAGATAGGCGTAATGTGGTACTGCCATGAATCTTGCGAACGCTGTTCGACCAAGAATGGCGTGGTACTATGAGGGCCAGTCGACTACTTCGAAGTCGAGAAATTCTCGTCTATAATTGCTTCGGTTGCCTAGCACCACCTCTAGATTGATTGTTCCGAGTGGGCGGATCGCCTTTCCTGGAACTATCCCGTGAAAGGATGTTTCTGATTCTGCGAGGCCGTCCAAGTTCCTGTTCATCCGACGGAGTGTGTCCGCGTAGATGATGTTGATTCCGCTGCCTCCGTCCATGAACACGCGAGCCAGCTCGTAGTTGCCAATTTGCGCTTGGATGACTAGCGCAGCGTGCCCTGGTCGATAGACCCGTGGGGGGTGGTCTTCCTTGGAGAAAGTTATTGGTTGATCTGCCATCTTCAGGTACTCGGGCTTTGTCGGTGGGGCTTGCACAGCCATGCATATTTGTCGTGTGTTCGTCTTCTGGACCCTGAGCAATGGGCAAACCTTTTGTATCATGCCTAAGAGTCTCGTTGGGTTCGGGTACGCGTTGCCTCCCTGGTTTGCGGCAGGTGGCGCAGGTAGTGCGGCTAGTATCGCGTTTTGGTTTCCCGGTGGTGGTAGGAGTTGTGGCGGGTGGAACCCTTGGTTTCCTCCTCCTGGGAGCTGCGGGTAGCCTTGGCTGACTGCTGCTCTGTTTTTCTTCAAGAAGGCCTCGTGTATGTCGATGAATTTTCGGCAATCCTTGAGAAGGTGTGTTGCCTTAGTTTTTCTTGTGCGCTTGTCTGTAAATAGATATAGCATGCAGTAACCATCGAGGTCCTCCTCGGGAGTTTTATCCTTTGTTTTCGGCTTCCATTCGCGACTTCCACGGCGTCCACTATCGCGATTTCGCGTGAATTCTGCTGCCACTAGTTCTTCTCGATCGTCGTGATCATAATATTTCCTCCTTTTCTTTAGACCATGACGGTCGTCTTCGGGTCCTGGCGAGGATGCCTTCTCGTTGCGCACCGAGTCTTCTCCGTTGGCCCATCTGTCGGCTATAATCATTAGCTCTCCAATAGTTTTGGGCGCGGATCGTCCCAGTTCTTCTCTGAAATAAGTTCGTCGAGCGCCCTTCGCGAAAGCTTCGACTGCCACTTCCTCAGATATGTTTCCTGTTGTGTTCCTAAGTGTGGTCCATCGCTGGATATATTCGCGAGTAGACTCGCCACTCTTTTGCTTGCGGGCTCGCAGTTCTTCGATGGTCGCTCGTCTTTTGTATGTTGCCTGGAAGTTCTTGCAGAAGTCAAAGTGTAGATTATCCCATGACCCGTAGCAAGCCTTTGGTCTCGCCTCGAGCCAGCTGCATGCTGCTCCTACAAGGTGTAAGTTGAGGTACTGCATAGCTGTGTTTTTGTTCTCACGTTGGCATTAATCTTACAGCCAGGATGAAGGTTCGAATGAACCGTCGTATTTCGTTACTTCCGTGCTAAACTTGAATCTTTTGGGTAGAGGCGCCTCGCGGATGCTGCGAGCGAAGCATAGTGCACCGCAGGTCTCATCGTCAGAAGAGGTGGATGGGGAACGCGCGCGATTCCTTGTTGCTCGGGCTTTGTCCACCTTATTTTGCGCGATGTCTGATCGCGCGTTGTATCCTGGCTGATCACGATCGGTTTCCTTCCTTGGATCCTTGCTGCGATGTCGTGAGCGGCTGCTGTGATGTCGCGATCCGCGATCTCGATCCCTTGGACTGCCATCACTGCTACTCGGACTATCACCGCGGTCGTCGGGCTTCTTTTCCTTGGGCGCGACGAGGTGATTTTTTTTTCTGGGCGATGTGCTCCTATGTCTGCGGGATGCTTCCTTATATTTTTGTTCTGCTGCTTTCTTGCTATCGTAGGAGGCGAGTCTTGCGGTTGCCATGCCTAATCCTTTCTAGACTTGCTTGTATTGCTCTGCATGGGGGTCGTTCTCCTGGTTGATTTGTCTGCATGTAGGTGGCTGCAGCTAGTACCGCGGCGGCGGGAGTTGGCGGATAGACGTTTCCATCCTCGTCGACGCTCATAAGGGAAGCTTCGAGTGGCTTGTTGATTCCAGTCAGGGACTCACCATCCATGGTCGCGGTTCTTGAGACGTATCATTTTCTTGCGGGACGATTCCCGATAGAAGGTGTTTTGGATAGCGCGGCTCGGCGCTGGCTTGATTCATCTGCTAATCTCCTCCGCTCGGCTAGATCTATGCGAGCTTCCTTGATTAAAGTAGTAGCTCTCACTAGATGATAGTGGTAGGCGGTCATATCTTCATGAGGAGCTCCGACTTCCAGTGGTTCGCTTGTGCGGATGGCCCCCTTTGCTCGATCCCAAGCGGCTCGTGAGACGCCGATGGTAGCGCGTTACCTTGCGCTGTTCTCAGTTTCTTCGGGTGGGTCTCCTGATCCTGCCATGCAGACCTGAGCTAGATATGGCTCGCGGGTCCTAGGCGTAGTTTGGAAGGCTTTCCTGACCCGAGAAGGTTCCTCTGTGGAGAGGGTATGGAAGTTGCTGGTGTTGAGGCGGATGGATTCGCCGCTTTTCGCCAAGTCGCGATCCGCGTGGTAGGGTCGCGAATCGACAGCTCCTGGGCTAGAGATCGACCCAGATCCCGATCCTTCGAGATTGGTTTTCTCGGAGAAGTGAAGAATTTCGTCCTTGTTGGCATAGAACTGGAAGCTCCCGAACGTCAGGGTGATACTCTTCTCCAAGTCGCTAAATATCTGGCGTGATTCCGGCGAGTGAGGGGCGATGATGACCGATCCGATTCAGATCGGATTGGTTGGAGTCGAAGTTGCAGGGTTCCAGCGTGAGTTGGTCGTCGATGAGGCCGAAGATGCAGGAGATCCAGCGCCCGCCATTCCCACAGACGGTGCCAATTGTCGAATCTGCATCTCAACAAGTCCCTCGGGTGAACCCATAGGGTTTCGATTAGGAGAACCTGTGGGCGCAGGTGACAATCGTCGGCTAAACAGGTCCAGTTCCCACAGACGGCGCGAATCGTCGGCAAGGCCTCGCGGGTGGGCTTCAACTGGGCCTTCCAGAATAGTATACGACATCTTCTCTTGGGCTTAGGTCTTGGGCCTTGGACCGGGTATCCTTACCCGATAGGTCCAGGGTTCATCCCTTCGTCAGTGGGCACAGAGGAAATGGGGGAAGTTTCAGGGATAAAGATCAGGTGGCCGGAAATTTCCGGGCCCTGGGCCGGAATTTCCGGGCTCCCAAAACACATGTTTTCACAAAGTGATTTGAAAAACAAGACATGAGCCACCAAAACACAAAAAAAAGTGACGACAAAGATAACACAAACACAAACAAGGGAAGAACGAGAAAAACAAGCAACACATGGGAGAGAAAATGTTGGTGGCCGTAGCCACCCTGTTTGAGTATATACCAAGGAGCCGCGAAGATATATCTTGGGCCCAAAAGCATGACTCACGTTGAAGAACAATAAGTCACAAAATGACTATATATGCATGAAGTTTTGATTTATTTGCGCATGATAGGAGGAGTATTGGTTCATGAATTGAATATGCTCCACCTATGTCCATGCCTACATCCAAACCTAGATATCACGTGTAATAAGGGTATCTATGCAAGGTATCAAGTGAAGTTAGACGCATCTATGACATTTAGTTCATTCCTCAAACCCCGAAATCTTGGTTCATCAAGGGCCTTCGTGAAGATATCCGCAAGCTGATCCTTGGTCGGCACATAAGAGAGATCAATATCGCCCTTCTCAACGTGATCTCGAATGAAACGATGCCAAATCTCAATGTGCTTCGTATTGGAGTGAAGAACGGGGTTTTAGGCTATCTTGATGGCACTCTCATTGTCGCACAAGAGAGGAACCTTATCTAAGTCGAGAGAGTGATACAATTTTGCTTCTTGGAAGACCAACATACCAAAGAGCAACCAAGAAATTGGCAACCCCCGGATGTAGACTTCCTATCCGTCTTCTCCCCCTCATAATCCGCATCCGAGTACCCTATGAGTTGAAAGCTTGAACCCTTGGGATATCAAATACCAAAGTTTGGGGTATGAACTAAATAGCGAAAGATACGTTTAACCGCTTCAAAATGACTTTGCCTCGGAGAGGCTTGAAACCTTGCACATTTACCTACACTATACATAATATAGGGTCTAGATGCACAAAGGTAGAGCAAAGAGCCAATCATGGAGCTGTATACCTTTTGATCTACCTCTTTACCATTCGGTTCGGGTTTCAAGTCAAGAGTTGTGGACATGTGGGTTTTCATAGGCTTGGCGTCATGCATGTTGAATCTTTTGAGCATATCTTGTGTATACTTGGCTTGCTTGATGAAAGTGACTTCGGGGGGTTGCTTGATCTCAAAGCCAAGAAAGTAATCCAACTCACCCATCATAGACATCTCAAACTTATCCGTCATAAGCTTGCAAAACTCTTCATTGAACTTGGTGTTAGTAGACCCAAAAATTATATCATCCACATAGAGTTGGCATATGAACAAGTCAACTCCAACCTTATTAGTGAAAAGGGTGGGGTCGATTAAACCAACATTGAACCCACGATCCAGTAGAAACTCTTTAAGGTGCTCGTACCATGCACGTGGAGCTTGTTTAAGTCCATAGAGCGCCTTATCGAGTTTGTAGACGTAATCGGGGTGGCTGGGATCCTCGAAACCTGGAGGTTGCTTGACATATACTAACTCATTTATGGGACCATTTAGGAAAGCACTTTTAACATCCATTTGTTACAATTTGAAATTATGATGTGAAGCATATGTAATAAAGATACGAATTGATTCAAGGCGAGCTACGGGGGGCGAAAGTTTCACCGAAATCGATGCCTTCGACTTGAGAGAAGCCTTGAGCCACCAATCTCTACTTGTTGCAAATGATGATCCCATCTTTATCTTGCTTGTTTTTTAGCACCCATTTGTTCCCAATGACGTTCTTGCAATCCTTGGGCCTTGGTACTAACTTCCATACTTTGTTGCGCTCAAAGTTGTTGAGTTCGTCATGCACAACTTCAAGCCAATCTTGATCTTCAAGAGCATCATAGACTTTCTTGGGCTCAATGTGAGAGACGAAAGCATGTGCCTTGCTAAAATCCGCCAATTGCCTCCTCGTGACTACCCTTCCTCGAACTTGTACAAGAATCATGTCCTCCGTGTGACCGGCACGCTCAAGATTTTCTATCCTTCTCTTTGCTCTACACGCTAGCATCTCCTCTAAAGTCTCCTTGGATGTAGCTTGATCATCACCTTCAAATCATCGGAGTCATGTCCATCTTGATCTTGATCTTGTTCATCGACGGGAGATGGATCACTTATTTGTTGAGTTCTTTCACCAACATGAGAGTCGTGTCATTGTCCTTCATTATTAGCTTGGCCTTGATTGATAGATTCTCCATGATAATTAGCTTGGCCTTGATTGATAGCTTGGCCTTCATCATTAGCTTGGCCTTGATTTATGGAGTGACCTTGATCATTAGCTTGGAATTGATTTGTAGCTTGAGGTCTTGGTGCATCTTGTTGGGTAGCTTGTGTATCAGTGGGTGTAGTCAATGGCTCCACTTGAGTAGAGCATAGTCCTTCTCCCTCCGTTATCCGGTAACTCTCAATGGGGATTATTTCACCAATCCCCATTCTTCTTATGACGATGGGAGGAATTGCATATCCCACAACACCATGATCTATATGGCCCCCTTGGGACCCGTTATCCTCATCGAACACCACATCTATAGCTTCTTCAAATGGTCTGGTGGACTTCTTGTAGACTCTATAGGCGTGAGCATTTGTGGCATAACTAATAAAGATACCCTCATATGATTTGGTCTCAAATTTTGACAAGCGTTTACCTTTATTACAAATGAATCATTTGCATCCAAAGACCTTGAAATATGATACCTCCGAATTCTTGCCCATGAGAATCTCATAGGGAGTCTTGTTCAAGTTCTTGCGAAGATACAACCGATTGCTAGCATGACAAGCGGTGGAGACGGCCTCGGCCCAAAAAGTTTAAGGAGAAGAGAACTCCGCAATCATGGTCCTTGCCGCATCCATTAGTGTCCGGTTCTTTCTCTCTGTCACACCATTTTTTTGAGGGGTATAGGGAGTGGAATATTGATGAGCAATCCCCTCTTCGCTAAGAGATCCCTCAACAGTGTAGTTCTTGACTTTGGAGCCATTATCAGTCATGTAGAGACATCGTAGTAGAGTTCATAGACGGGGGTGCCATGAGCCTACGGGTAGAGACGTGGGGGGACGTGGTAGTATGAAAATCAAGAACACCAAGTTTACCCAGGTTTGGTACGACGCAACTAGGCGACGTTGCTACTCCTGTAATCTCACTAAATCAGGATTGAAGGCAGAAGTATACAAAGTACAATGTGAGTAGGGTTTTGCTAACTCGGCAAGGATCAACTTGTCGGCGAGTTGGATTCTAGCTAACTGTCCGTGTCTTTCTTCTCTCCTGTCCGGCTTTATGTAGATAACCGGGTTAGGGCTTACAGAAAGGAAACCTAGAAGACTACGGAAAGCATCTAACTTGGAAAGGAAGGAATCCGTCTTCTACTCCAAGCCGCACCACTTTGAGCCGTGGTCCGGGTTCTTCTAGAATCCGGCTTCTGTGCGTCAGATTACTGGGCCGCCCAATGGACGGTGGTCCATTACCAAAAGGCCACCCTGGTAATCCGGCTCTTTAGGACAATGCCGGATATACCCCTAATCAGTATATATCCGACAGTAGCCCCCAAGAAGGATTGAGACTTCATTCTTCCACCTTTCGTCGCTTTGCATTCTTTTCCGAGAAATGTTGGCGCTTTGTCTCGATTCTTCTTTTTCCCAAAACTTCATAACACATAACTCGGATTTCATCAAAATCCGGCTCTTTCTTCCATGAGCCTTCGTGGAGAAGGAATTTCCTGACATATAACTCGGATTTTATCAAAATCCTCCTTTTTCTTCCACGATCCTTCGTGGAGAAGGAACCTCATGACGTAAGCGATGAAATCGTGCTGACCTCATGGGCGTTTGGGTTGAGTCAAAACCCTGAAAAAGTATCTTCTGACAGATTCTCGCGGGAAACGAGGAGATAGCCATTATCACCCCGTCCCCTCGCTTCCTGGATTTTTCGGGCGTGCCACGCGTCAAGGATCCAACGGCCACATAGTCGTTGTAACAAATCTTAACGCACCTCTGGCTATAAATAGCCACCTCGAGGGCTCCGTCCTCTCTTCCACTCCCCCTTGTTCCTCGAGCTCCCCAGCGCCATAGCCAGAACCAGAACTCGAGCGAGCGAGAGAAGAGAGCAAACTTTCCGGCCTTCCCCGGAAGAAATCATCGGAGGATCCGGCTCTAGGCTGCACCGCCTGAAAATGGTCGACGGAGAATCCCCCGCGCCGCAGACGCAACCAGCGCCTCCATGGACCTTGAATCGATCATCAACGACCTTGATCCACATGTCGACTCCCCCGTCCGCGCCGCCGCAAACACGCCGGAGGGAAACGCCGGTGACACAGTCCGCGGGGATCAGCCTCCCACGGCCGCGGACATTCCGTCGTCGTCAGCTCCTCCTCCTCCACCTCTCATCACCGAGCCCGTGGAGGGAAACTCCAATCTCGGTGGCGAGGAGGTCGCTGCCTCCGGCGCCGCCGGAGGCGAAGAAGACACGGAGGAGAACTCCAGGAACTGGATCCACTGCAATGTGGTTTCCTCCCTCCTTCTGGCAATGGAGAAGGAAGTATTAGTTCTCAAGGACAATTGGCGGTACAAAGAGGACGACTCTGATCCACTGCCAAAAGTCGGAGAAAGGGTTCTCCTTGCCTCTCACGTCAACAGAGGTATGTGAAAGTGCAAACGCGCTTAAATCATCTTGTTTTGGTGTTTGTTAACAACACATGTAATCTAATAGGTGTTTGATGTATTTCAGGGGTTACGTCAACATATTATCATTTGTGGTGATGAGGTACAAAAAGGAGCTGCTGTCCAATATCTCTGCTCTCTGGAATTTTCCCCAGGCCGGAGTCTCCGGTCTACCATACCGGAGTCTCCGGTGTGGATATTTGCACAGGGATTTTGGCTAAGGAATTTCTGGTGTCGCGTACTGTACCCACACCGGAGAGTGTCCGGAGACTGTCCGGAGTCTCCGGTGTGGGCTCTTCTTCAAGGATTTTCTCTAAGGACTTGGTGGTGTCGCGCACTGAACCCACACCGGAGACTTACCGGATACTTACCGGAGTCTCCGGTGTGAGTATTTGTTTTCTTCGATCGCAAGACCACAGACATACTCTCTGCATTTTCGAAGCACCAAGACCGGAGTCTCCGGTCCACCAGACCGGAGTCTCCGGAGTGTTTTTTCCTGAAGCTTTGGGACACCGGAAACTGTCCGGAGTCTCCGGCCCAGACCGGAGTCTCCGGTCTTTACACCGGAGTCTCCGGTGTGACTTTCGCCAGAAAAGCTCCAACGGCTCTTTGCATTTATGGGGGGTATAAATACCCCCTCCCCTCCACCAACCTGAAGTCAGCTCGACCAGACTTAAAGACTCCATTGTTGAAGCTCAACCACCTTGCTAGATCTCCCAATCCAACCACCCAAAAGCCTAGATCTTTGGTGGATTGAAGGAGAAGGCCCCGATCTACGTCTTCACCAACCGGATTTCATTTCCCCTCTCCTTTGCTTGAGGAATCTTGGCCTAGGGTTTCCTCATGTGGAGAACCTAGGCTTCTTGCTACTCATTGGTGATTTGTGAGTGTTGGGAGCCCCCAATTAAGTTGTGGGTGTGTGCCCCAAACTTGTTTGTAAAGGATTCGATCCCCGCCTCAAAGGGGTTCTATAGTGGAAGGTGAACTAGGCCTTTGTGGCGAAGTTCATCGGAGAATAGGGTGAGGCCTTTGTGGCGTTGAGTAGGCCTTCGTGGCGAGCTCACACCCCTCCAACGAGACGTACTCCCTTAACAAGGAGGAACTCGGGAATACATCGTGTCTCCGTGTGCTTCCATCGGTTATCTCGTTCCTCCCTATTTACTTCTAGTACTTGTCACATTTATTGTTGTACTAGTTGCATTAAGTGTTGTTTTAGTTGTCTCTATTGCTTGCCTTGTCATATAGGTAAATTCACCCCTAGTTGCATAATCTAGAGAATTTACCTTCTTGTCAAGCCTAAATCTTAAGAAAAATTAAAATTGGTCGTAGCACCTATTCACCCCCCCCCTCTAGGTGCCTATACTTTACTTTCAATTGGTATCAGAGCCTCGGCTCTTCTATCGGGCTTAACCGCCTAAGAGTTTAAGTATGGGTGATGAGGATGACGCTCCGTCCGAAGTAAATGTGTCCATGAATGATCTCAATGCTTTGAGAGAATCATTGACCTCATCCATAGACACTAAATTTGAGGAGTTGCGTCTACTCATGACAACACTCCTCAAAACCAAGGAACCGGAGGTGGTCGACTCATCCCCTCCGGAAACGGAGGGTGCCAAGATTGGGGTTGATGGTGAACTACCTAAAACTGCTTCCGCCGAACAATCCTCTAAGAAGGGTGCGAGTGGAAAGGAAGGATATCGTGCCGTAGAAGGCTCGTATTCTCCCGATCCCCCCATTCCTTTTCCTCATATAATTCCTAGGGGAGATCCACCTAAAATTGATGCATATTCTTTTCGTGAATGGCAATACTACATGGAGACTCACTTGAACTCTTCTTGTATAGATCTTTGGAGAATCACTCGTGATGGATACAAGCCATATGATCCCAAGAATCTCACAAGAAGAGAGGTTGTAGATTGCCAACTCAATTACACCGCTTTATCCATCCTTCATCAAGCCGTGGGGCCCAATCACATGCCGCATCTTCAACACTTCTCCACCGCCAAAGAAACATGGGATGCACTTGTCATCATGTTTGTTGGGAATGAAAGCATGCAAAGAAATCGCTATGACACCTTGACCAATGAGGCCGAAGGATTTTTCATGCGTGATGGAGAAGATCACGTTGACATGTATCGGAGGCTCAAATCTCTTGCCACCGCTTTCTCTAATGCGGGTGCAACACATATTGATGATGCTTGGATCAAGAGGAAGTTCATAATTGCCGTGATGCCTTTTGAGGGCACGGATATGAAGAGCATTCAAGGGAGACATGATTTCTCCATCATGACCTCTACCCAAGTCATGCAAGAATTGAGCTCCTACAAAGTGCAAACCAAGAATGCTCTTGACAACCGTGCTAGGGCCATTGGGATGCATCAAGGAGCTTCCGTTGCTTTGAAGGCCAAGGTGTTGACAAGAGAAGTTGAGAATGATGAAGATGGTGAAGAAGCATTGCCTCCTTTGAAGGAACAAGAATATGATCCCGTTCTAAAGGATCTAATTGCTCTCACCGTGCAAAAATTTTGGAACAATCCCCCAAAAGGCAAGAAATTTGTTGAGGAAAAGACCAAGTCTCGGTATGGTAATGATGGGGCTCAAAGAGTGAGATCTTGCTTCAATTGCCAAGACAAGTACCACTTCATTGCGGAGTGCCCCTATGAGAATAGAGAGAACCATAGCGGGAAGCTCATCCGCAAGGACAAGTCCAAGGTTGAATACAAGAAACCTCACTTCAAGAAGAAACCTTTCAACAAGAAGACCCCCACCAAGTTTGTGCTCTTGACTCAAGAGGAATATGATTCCGGGAGTGATGAAGAAGAAGAAACCACAAGTGAAGTGGCCGCTCTAGCTATTGCTTCCACTCCATCTTCGTCATCTCTCTTTGAATCCCCCAATGAAAATCTTCCTCAACGCAATGCCAAGTGCTTCATGGCTAAGACCACGGAGGACTATGCTTCCGGTGGGACTAAATGGATTCTTGATAGTGGATGCACTAATCATATGACCGGAAGCAAAGAACTTGTGACGGAGTTGCAACCAAATGACATCCAAGCAACCGTCACCTATGGGGACTCGTCCAAGTCTAAGGTATCCGGATTTGGCAAGGTTGTGGTGGCTCCCGATATCACTATCGTGAACGTCATGCTTGTCGAATCCCTTGGTTATAATTTACTTTCCGTCCGTTCTCTTAGTAAGATGGGTCTTTCCGTCTTCTTTGATGGTGATATTGTGGTCCTTTTGAGAAGCAAGACTCTTGACGTCGTTCACGTGGGACATGTTGAAAATGAGTTGTATGTGGTGGACTTTTCGAAGTCAACCAACACTCAAGCAATGTGTCTTTTCGGGAAGGCGGACTTGGGATGGTTGTGGCATCGCCGCCTATCCCATGTCAACATGAGAACTTTGCAAAGTCTTCACAAAAGTGGCCTTATTGTTGGACTAAAAGAAAATGTTTCCTTTGCAAAGGATCGTGTTTGTAGGTCGTGTGTTGAAGGGAAGATGCATGACATTGTGCACAAGGCCAAGACTATTATCTCATCAAAGAGGATCTTGGAACTTCTCCATGTTGATCTCTTTGGTGCCGTGCCCGAAGCAAGTCTTGGTGGCAAGAAGTATTGCTTGGTGATTGTCGATGATTACTCAAGATACACTTGGGTTTATTTCTTCAAGTGCAAAAGTGAGACCCAACAAACCATCATCGACTTCTCCAACGAAGTGCAACGTCAACACAATGTGCAAATCATGGCTATTAGGAGTGATAATGGTTCGGAGTTCAAGAACTATACATTGAATGAATTTCTTAGTGAAGAAGGCATTCGCCACCAATACTCCGCCACTTACACTCCTCAACAAAATGGTGTTGCCGAAAGGAAGAATCGCACTCTCTTGGATATGGCAAGGACCATGTTGGCGGAGTACTCTTCTCCCCAATATTTATGGGCCGAGGCCATATCCACCGCATGCCACTCCTCCAACCGCCTCTACATCCGCAAAGGCTTGTGCAAGACCCCATATGAGATCCTCACCGGCAACAAGCCCAACGTATCCTACTTCCGGGTATTCGGTTGTAAGTGCTTTTATTTGATCAAGGGTATTAGGTTGTCGAAATTTCAATCCAAAACTATTGAGGGTATTTTTGTTGGTTACGGTGCCGAATCCCACACTTATAGAGTCTATGACAAAGCCTCACGGATTGTCATAGAATCTTGTAGTGTGGTTTTCGAGGAAAATGACGGCTCCCAAGTGGCGCAATTTCATGTTTCAAATGTAGATGTTGAAATGCCTCAAGAAGCCATAGGAAGGATGGGTGTGGGATTCTTCCGCCCCATCGAGGGACACCTTATGGCGACTCGAGAAGGACTATGCTCTACCCAAGTGGAGCCCTCCTCTACATTTGAAGATCAAGCCAAGGAGCCAACCACTACACCTAACCGAGAACATATTCAAGACCCTCCTCTCATTGATCAAGTGACTCCGCAAGTCGTACCCACTCCTCTCACTAATGCGAGTCAAGATCAAGGCCAAGATCATTCTTCCTCGTCATCCTCTTCTCAAAATGAAGCTAGTGTTGAAGATATTGTTGTTGACAATGTTGATGATCAAGGCCATGTTGGTCAAGATGGGGACCCAAATGATCAAGATGATCAAGTGTCTCCTCCTCGCAATAATGAGGAGATCGAAGCCCGTCGCATCAATAGGATAAGAAGAGCTTTGAAGCTAATTGATGCCCAAGATGACAAGGTCTTGGAGGATGTTCAAACTAGAAGATCCACTAGAAGGCAATTGGCTCATTTTTGTGAGCATCAAGCTCATATCTCTATGGTGGAGCCTAAGAAAGTGTTTGAAGCTCTTGAGGACTCCGATTGGGTTGAAGCTATGCATGATGAGCTCAATAACTTTGAGCGCAACAAGGTTTGGAGATTGGTTGAGAAACCCAAGGATTGCCACAATGTTATTGGCACCAAGTGGATATTCAAGAACAAGCAAGATGAGAATGGCATTGTCATTAGGAACAAGGCAAGATTGGTCGCTCAAGGTTACACCCAAGTTGAAGGCATTGACTTTGATGAAACCTACGCGCCCGTGGCTCGCCTTGAGTCCATCCGTATCCTCCTTGCTTATGCATCCTCACATAATTTCAAATTACAACAAATGGATGTGAAAAGTGCCTTCTTGAATGGTCCTCTAAAAGAGGAGGTATATGTCAAGCAACCTCCGGGGTTTGAGAATCTCAACTTTCCTAACCACGTTTACAAACTTGACAAGGCTCTCTATGGTCTCAAACAAGCACCTCGTGCTTGGTATGAGCACCTTAGGGAGTTGTTAGATGATCGTGGTTTCGAAGTTGGGAAGATTGACCCCACTCTCTTCACCAAGAGAGTAAAAGGAGAGCTTTTTATATGCCAACTCTATGTGGACGATATTATCTTTGGCTCAACTAACCAAGCTTTCAATAATGAGTTCTCTAAGCTTATGACTGACAGGTTCGAGATGTCTATGATGGGTGAGCTTAAATTCTTTCTTGGCTTTGAGATCAAGCAATTGGCCCGTGGTACTTTCATTTCTCAAGCCAAGTATACTCAAGACATGCTCAAGAGATTTAACTTCCAAGAGGCAAAGATCAAAACCACTCCTATGCAAGTCAAGTGTCATCTATCACGCAATCCTAAAGGGAGTAAGGATGTGGATCAAAAACTTTATCGTTCTATGATTGGTTCTTTGCTCTATCTTTGTGCATCTAGACCCGATATCGTTTTGAGTGTAGGTGTGTGTGCAAGGTATCAAGCGGCTCCTAAGGATTGCCACTTAGTGGCGGTTCATAGGATCTTTCGTTATTTGGTTCATACCCCAAGATTTGGTTTGTGGTACCCAAAGGGGGCACAATTCTCTCTCAATGGTTATACGGATTCCGATTGGGCGGGTGATCAAGATGATAGGAAGTCAACTTCCGGGGCTTGCCAATTTCTTGGTAGGTCCCTTGTAAGTTGGTCCTCGAAGAAACAAAATTGCATTTCACTCTCCACCGCCGAAGCCGAGTATGTTGCCGCCGCTAGTGCATGCACCCAATTGTTATGGATGAGGCAAACTCTTAAGGAATATGGTGTCCATTTGGACAAAGTGCCTCTTTTATGTGACAATGAAAGTGCCATCAAGATTGCTTACAACCCGGTGCAACACACAAGGACGAAGCACATTGAAATTCGCCACCACTTCATCCGTGATCACGTGGCAAGAGGAGACATTGCACTAAGTTATGTGCCCACCAAGGACAATCTTGCGGATATATTCACGAAGCCACTTGATGATGCAAGATTCTTGTTCTTGAGGAATGAGCTAAATGTGATTGATTCAAGGAGCTTGACTTGACTATCTTGCACACACCCCTATAGATGAAACGCTTTTGAGTCTAGATGTAGGCATGGACATAGGGGGAGTGTTATCCTAACACATTGGGTTCTCCCTCCCCCCATTATGCCCAAAGCAAAAATTCATTGTAAACTCTCTTTTTCTAATGTTGAATTGTGAGCTTCAATGTTGAGTAATGGCAATGCCCCCAAGATATATCTTCGCGGTTGCATACCATAAACTCTTACATGGTGGCCTAGGCCACCAACCTCTTCCGTCGAGCATTTGTTTTTTTTGTTGTTGCGAGCTTTTGGCATTTTTTTGTTAAGGGATGTACTCACATTTGATGTTCTTCATTTCCTTCTCATTGTTTTTTTGAGTACATTTTTCCCTCCTTGAGTTGCTTCTGAGTTTCATGCCAAAAACTCATATTTGGTGTTTTAGAGCATTACATGTTCTTTTGGGTCGTTTTTCTGGTGAAAGGCCGGAGACTCCGGTGTACCATACCGGAGACTCCGGTCAGGCCGGAGACTCCGGTGTTAACACCGGAGACTCCGGTGTGCTGCGAGTGCTATTTAATCTGGGGGCTGAGGGAAGTTAGGGTTTCATTCCCCACTTCCCCCACGCCCCCCCAACGCACTGCAGCGCCGCCGCCTTCACCAGGAGCCGACCCGGGGCGATTTCCTCCGCCCCCAACCTTCCCCTTGCCTCTCCCATCCGTGGAGAGACAATGACAGGCCAAGGAAGCAAGGGTACATCCTCTCCCCCTCGTGTGTTCTCTGTTTTTTCATCTAGATCTGAAAACCTAGGTGACCTTTTTGGGGATGATGCACTTTCTGTTGGTAGAACTTCCTATGGCTAGTTTTTGTGTGTAGAACTTGCTTAGATTCATCAGTAGAACCCTCTGTTAAGAACCCTGCACCTCGTTGTTTATCAGACCGGAGACTCCGGTGTCTCAGACCGGAGACTCCGGTGTCTCAGACCGGAGACTCCGGTGTCTCAGACCGGAGACTCCGGTGTGGTTCTTTCAGATGCGTCTGCTGGTGCATCTGCAGTGTTTCTGCACCTCATTGGACATGTTTGCTCATTTTCCTTGTTTTCTCTGTTGTTGTTCTGTTTGTGCTGGTTTTCAGGACAAAAGCTGAAGGCCGTGGTCAAGCGAAAGTCTCGCCCTCACTCCCGCAACTATATGGTTGTTGATGAAGCCACCGGTCGTTATGGTCAGAGGGGTGCCTTTGAGAGTGAGAGGCGTCAGAAAAACAAGCACGAAAGCAGAATGAATGCTGAAATTGCAAAGAAGGCAAGATATGATTCTTTATCCTCAGTGGCTTCCTTGAGCAAGAAGGAGTACAGGCTTATGAGGGGTCGTCCTTTCTTCGAGATGCCCCGCACTGCTCATACAGCCCACTATTGGAGGAGGGAGTCCGAGTTGATCATGGAGGAGATCTATTCTCAGTTCAGGCAGCCCGTGTGTCCACAGAAAGTCCTTGACTTAGAGGCACTTGGACGATCTGAGTACTTTGAGGAGGCAGTCGGGATCACTAGGAAGCTGGGTCTCGAGCAGCTTGTGGGCATTCAGCAGAACTACAACCCTCCTATTATCCAGCAGTTCTTTGCCACTGTCACTCTTGCTGAAGATGAGAAGGTCACTATGAAGTGGATGTCTGGGACAGTGGAGTGCGAGTCGTCCATGGAACGCTTTGCTGAGCTTCTTGGTTACCCTTGGGGAGAAGGGAATGGTGAGCGTATGCACGTTCATGGAGTTGCTTATGATAAAAAGCGCATGGCTCCTATGTATGACAAGCTCTCCAGCTGCGGCACTGCCAAGAATCTGAAGAGGGTCTACAACATTTGCCTTCGTCTCTTTCGCTGCAACATTGCTCCCAAGGTGGGGAACGTTGATGCTATTCGTGGTGGCCTAGTGAACCTCCTTTATCAGGCTTTCCAGTGTCACCTTGCCGGCCCTGATGGCGAGGGATTTGAGATTGACGTGATGCACTTTATCAAGGAGGAGATTTACTGTGCCATGATTGAGATCAAGAAGGTGCCTGTCTATGCTCCATATGTGATGAGGCTCATTCTTGACCAGCTGCCTGGCTTAGCCCACGATACTGTTCACCCTGTTGGCTCCCTCCAGATTCTGTCCGGACGCTCTCGTGATGATGATGACACTCCCATGGGGGATGTTGAGGCACCTTCTGGCTCGAGGAGGAAGAATGCCGATCCTCCCTCTCGCCGTTCTAGCAGGGAGGAGACGCAGGATGAGATGAAGAAGCTCACGTGGTTCCAGCGTAACATTCTTTGCATGACTGTGGCTGTGCACAAGGAGAACCATGTGGCTTATAAGGAGAGACGTGAGCTGAAGAAGATGATCACCAAGCTGCATGACCATGCGGGCCTTGGTGCTACCCCTCCTATGGGCACTCCTCCCACCACTCCACCCACCCCTCCCACTGCTTCTGTGACTATGTCCTATGAGGGGTGGAACATTGATCAGTTTCCTTGGGGTGACTTTGAGGATGTCACCTCGGCTCCTTCCACCTCGACTCACCGTGCTAGGACCCCGGAGATTGAGGAGGACTTCGTTGATGATCAGCCTGAGGATGATCCAGAGGATGAAGACCTTGGTGACTTTGCCTCCGGTGATGATGATGATGATGGGAGTGGAGCTGATGATGATGAGGGTGACACAGAACCTGGGGAGGATGATGATGAGGACTATGAGGATGAGGACTGAGCTTGTTGGACCACGGTGTTCTCTTCGCCCTTTTTGGTGTCTCAATGCCAAAGGGGGAGAAGTAGCTTTGGCTTGGCTTCTCCTTTTTTTTTGCTTTATTTGCTTCGGAACACAAGTCGTTGAACTTGTTTTGCCTCTTATGGCTTGTGTTCCCACTATCCTAGTTGATTTCGATTTTAAGTGCTTAGTGAACTATGGTTGTTATTTGTGAGAGACCGTGAAACTATCTTATTTATCATATCCTTGTCTCTACTACTTGTAATTGTTCACTAATGTTTGTTCAAGTGGGGCTTGTTTGTGAAAAATAGGGGGAGCTCACTTAGTGAGTGCTCTATCTTTTACAAACAACGCCTAGCTATGATCTATTTGCCATTTTATGTGTGTTGTCATCAAACACCAAAAAGGGGGAGATTGAAAGTGCAAACGCGCTTAAATCATCTTGTTTTGGTGTTTGTTAACAACACATGTAATCTAATAGGTGTTTGATGTATTTCAGGGGTTACGTCAACATATTATCATTTGTGGTGATGAGGTACAAAAAGGAGCTGCTGTCCAATATCTCTGCTCTCTGGAATTTTCCCCAGGCCGGAGTCTCCGGTCTACCATACCGGAGTCTCCGGTGTGGATATTTGCACAGGGATTTTGGCTAAGGAATTTCTGGTGTCGCGTACTGTACCCACACCGGAGAGTGTCCGGAGACTGTCCGGAGTCTCCGGTGTGGGCTCTTCTTCAAGGATTTTCTCTAAGGACTTGGTGGTGTCGCGCACTGAACCCACACCGGAGACTTACCGGATACTTACCGGAGTCTCCGGTGTGAGTATTTGTTTTCTTCGATCGCAAGACCACAGACATACTCTCTGCATTTTCGAAGCACCAAGACCGGAGTCTCCGGTCCACCAGACCGGAGTCTCCGGAGTGTTTTTTCCTGAAGCTTTGGGACACCGGAAACTGTCCGGAGTCTCCGGCCCAGACCGGAGTCTCCGGTCTTTACACCGGAGTCTCCGGTGTGACTTTCGCCAGAAAAGCTCCAACGGCTCTTTGCATTTATGGGGGGTATAAATACCCCCTCCCCTCCACCAACCTGAAGTCAGCTCGACCAGACTTAAAGACTCCATTGTTGAAGCTCAACCACCTTGCTAGATCTCCCAATCCAACCACCCAAAAGCCTAGATCTTTGGTGGATTGAAGGAGAAGGCCCCGATCTACGTCTTCACCAACCGGATTTCATTTCCCCTCTCCTTTGCTTGAGGAATCTTGGCCTAGGGTTTCCTCATGTGGAGAACCTAGGCTTCTTGCTACTCATTGGTGATTTGTGAGTGTTGGGAGCCCCCAATTAAGTTGTGGGTGTGTGCCCCAAACTTGTTTGTAAAGGATTCGATCCCCGCCTCAAAGGGGTTCTATAGTGGAAGGTGAACTAGGCCTTTGTGGCGAAGTTCATCGGAGAATAGGGTGAGGCCTTTGTGGCGTTGAGTAGGCCTTCGTGGCGAGCTCACACCCCTCCAACGAGACGTACTCCCTTAACAAGGAGGAACTCGGGAATACATCGTGTCTCCGTGTGCTTCCATCGGTTATCTCGTTCCTCCCTATTTACTTCTAGTACTTGTCACATTTATTGTTGTACTAGTTGCATTAAGTGTTGTTTTAGTTGTCTCTATTGCTTGCCTTGTCATATAGGTAAATTCACCCCTAGTTGCATAATCTAGAGAATTTACCTTCTTGTCAAGCCTAAATCTTAAGAAAAATTAAAATTGGTCGTAGCACCTATTCACCCCCCCCTCTAGGTGCCTATACTTTACTTTCAGTATGGGTTTCCCACCTTCCGCATTTTTCTGCAAGTCCTCGACCACTACAACATCCAACCACACAACCTTCCTCGAAATTCTGTTTTCTATCTTATCGGGTTTCAAGCCCTTTTCGAGGGATACTTAGGAATAGAACCTAGGTTAGACTTCTGGAAATATTGCTTTGGAGTCAAGCGCAACCCTTCTGAGGGCGCTCTCCCCACCTGTAGGACCATCTCCTTTACCCTTCGTAGGTTTAGGGAAGACTGGCTCCCAAAAATAAAAACCTCGGAATCCGCCAAATTCTGGACGAGTTCCTTCTTTTACCATGAAGATGTCTCATTTCCTGGAAAGGAAACGGGAATTCCACCTTTCGTTAATTTGCGGCTACCCCCCCAAGATAATTGGGCGGTAGACCCGGTCCAGACTCTGCCAGCAGATCTGATGAGGATCAAGCGGCGTATTGCCAAGCTTGTATCCTCCACTCCTCCTCTCACTGACACAGACACAGTTTTGTGCTGACTCAGAAGGCGTATTCAGCCATTAGCCTATCGCGGAAAACGGCTAATGTGCGAATACTCGGGCCCGGAGGACGCGATGAGGACGACGGATAAAGCGTTCTCTAAGAAGGACTTCAAGAAGCGGTTGAATAAACTGGTCTCTACTCGAGACCAGTATGAAGAAAGCCGGGAAAGGTAGAATATTTCCCTTTAGGTAATTTCTCGATTTTCCTCTTTCTTGGATGTTTTGTCTTACCCGGACCTTGTCTTCTTTGACAGATTCTGACTCTTCCTGACTTGGAGCTTGCCTCTGATGCTAAGTTGGACGCTCTGCGTGCCAACTTTGCAGGCTGTCGGATGCGCAAGAAGTCTTCCGCCACTCAGGAGGTCATCGACCTTGACGGCGTCGCCGTCGCAACATCTAGGTAAGAAATCCCGGGGTTTTCCTATGCGTTTTATTGCATGCATTTTTGTTTCTCGGATTCTTATTTCTCAGAATTTCTTTCCTTTCCTCTCCAGCCTTGCTCCTACCACCTTGAATCCAAAAAGACGGAAGAAACATAAGGCAGTGGTTAGGAGAGGTGCGCAACCATCTCCTACTGCAGCTCCCGACACTCCGGTTGCCACAGAAGAGGAGAACTTGGCTGCAAGGGAGGGAGAGTACCCCTTGCAGTCCAGCCATCCCATTGCGTCCGAGTCGGACGCGAGGGAAAGGGCGGAGCCGGAAACGGGAAGTCCTTCACATACCCCAGAGGAGGAGCCTATCCCGACATTTAACAAAGATTTCAAGGTAAAAGAAGAGCCCTTTGACGAACACGGGTATATCCATCCATGGGCGACAAAGTACTTTGCTCCAGCTCTCTTAATCCGTCCTTGGCCGCAAGGCGGACTTATTGTTAGGAATAATTTAGTGTTCTCGCCTCGACAGATTATCCAAGACGGCCTTTGCCACGTCGGAATTCTCTTTGCAGAATATGCAAAGGAGTTCAACGAGAACCTGGCAAGTCTCCAAAAAATGAGCCAGGTAATATCTCTAGCCCCCAAGCATTTGCCAAATGTATTCTTTTTTGACTTAATGCTTTTATTATTGACCTTGCTTGTTTTTTGACTTAAGCGATGCGTCTATTTTTCGTGTTTCAGCAAACTGCCGAAAACATCAACATGGAAGTTTTTAATAAACTTACCATCAAGAATAAGGAGGTAAAAACTCTCCTTAACATTCTTGAAGAGAAAGATTTGGAGTTAGCCTCCGTTCAACATAAGCTGGATGAATCAACAGGTACATTCACCGCTGTTATTGTGAGAGAGAAAAATTCTAAGTCATTTTCCGAGTTTTAACTCTTCATTTTCCTTGATTTTCATCTTCTTTGGCGAAAGCCAAGCAAATAGCTGAAGATGCTGGCAATGCCTAAAACCTACGAAAGGAGAACATGAAACTTCATAAGATCAACATGAAGCTCCAAAAGGATCTGGAGGCCAGCCACCTGGCTGTCGGAAATGCCAAGTCCAAGGCTTCCAGTCAGGCTGAGAAGGATCGGGACACCATCTTAGACTTGGAGAACTCTCTAAATCAACGCCTTGAAGAAGGTGTTGAAATGGACAGGATTCTCGGTAAGTTTATGACACTTTTACCGGAATTTTTCGTATACCTTTAGTCGGTATTTTTTCTGTTTCCTCTTTTGTGTTTTCTAACATTATTTTTTGATTTAAACAAAAGGTAGCCCCTCGCTTACCTAGATCGAAAGAATCCGAGCTTTCAGGAAGATCTTCACCGCGCTGAAGGCCGCGGGGATGTTACTTGTCAATAAGTACATTCCCGACAAAGCAGGAGAATTCTCGGAAGTTAGCAAACTTCTGGAAGCGATTGAAGAGGTGGCAAACCAGAAGGAGTCCTGGTTCCGCTCTGCAGCTAGTGGTGGTGCACGCATGGCTCTTGGGCTAATGCGTATGCACTATACCACTGCTGAGTCTTGGCGCGTGGTGACTGGTATCCCCCAAGGATACACAGAAGCACAGCAAGCCAGCATCTTTGACTCCGTCAAAGGCCACGCTACAAAGATAGGGCAGATGGTGTCCATCTCCACCGAAGAAGAAATTCCACCAACTCCTGAGTACCACAGCAGCGAGGAGGAGGACTCGGATTCTGAGGAGGCCATCTGATTCCTGAGTAGTTAGCAGAAAAATAGGAGCATTACTATTCTCTTAATGTAATATTCATTGTAATGCTACCTATCATTTGTATAAACAAGTATCCCCTCTTTTGCAGTAAAAAAATATGCCTTTGCAAGATTTTCCGGGTTTTAATTCATTTGCCTTCTAAGTTCTCTGGTTTACATGTTTTGACTGTCCTTAGTGTTGAAATGGCTCAATAGTACTTAATCTTCATGCCAAGTGACTGCGTTTAACCTATCAGTTGAAACTCGGAAACATGGATTGTACTAAGGCATTTTTACTTACTAATTTCAGTGATCCAACTCATAAACAATCAGATAATACTTAGAAAAAAGTAAGCAATTTTTTAAAATGTATGAAACTCAAGCACGCAGGCACAATCTGGGTTTCCTTAAGCCTCCTTAGGCTGAAAAGCATTTAGTTTTATAACTCCGAGCACGCATGCACAATTCGGGTTAACATTGAGTATTTTGATAGATCATTGGAAAATAGATAAACACGGACTTATGCTTTGTACAAAAATAGACAGATAAAACAGTAATGCATGAATTCCGACAACTTTATTTCATGATCTCAAAGATGTTTACATAGAAATTGAACTAAGTGTAGAAGGGACGTAACTGCTGGATGCTCCAGGGTCTCTTTGTCTCTCATAGTTCGACATCTATCTTTCTCTTTCTTTTGCGATTCGTACGTTTGGGATCATCTTCCGTATCCCGAATATCTACAAGATAGTAAGTTCCATTTTTCATAGCCTTGCTAATGACAAATGGTCCCTCCCAAACTAGGGCTAATTTGTGCTTCCTTTCCTGCACCAATCTTAGCACTAGGTCACCTTCCTTGAAAGAACGATGCCTGATTTTCCGACTATGGTATCGTCGTAATCCTTGATGATAAATGGAGGATCTTTGAAGCACAAGATCTCGTTCTTCTTCTAAAAGATCGACGGCATCCTTTCGTGCGTTTTCGGCATCCGAGTCATCGTAATCCTGCACTCCTGGGCTATCGTGGAGCATGTCCGTTGGAAGCACTGCTTCTGCACCATAAACCCGAAAAAATGGTGTTTTCTCTGTTGATCTATTTGGCGTCGTTCGAATACTCCAAAGCACGGAAGGTAGTTCTTCTACCCATGATCTAGCTGCTTTGTGAAGAGGTGATTCAAGTCTTGGGCGTATTCCTTGCAGGATTGAGCTATTCATTCTTTCAACATGCCCATTGGATTGTGGGTGTGCCACAGATGCAAGGTCTAGGCGTATTCCCGTTTGTCAGCAATATTTTGCCAACTCTCCAATAGAGAAATTTGTCCCGTTGTCCGTTATTATGCTTTGTGGAATGTCGTATCTCATGACTATGTCAATGATGAAATTTCTTGCAGTTGCACCATCAAGTTTTTTGATGGGTTTCGCCTCCACCCACTTGGTATACTTATCTACTGCAACGAGTATATGTGTAAGTCCGTCTCTTGCAGTTTTGAATGGTCCCATCATATCTAGCCCCCAAACAACAAATGGCCATGTTATAGGGATAGTTTTGAGTGCTTGAGCTGGCATATTCGTCTGTTTGGCGTAATACTGACATCCGGAACATATGTTTACTATGTGTTCGACATCTGTCTTGGCTGTAAGCCAGAAAAACCCTGCACAGAATGCTTTTTTGACTATGCTTTTTGATTGAGCATGATGTCCGCAATCTCCTGCGTGGATTTCTTGCAAGATTTCTCGGTCTTCTTCTAGCGAAATACATCGCTGAAAAATTTCGACAGTGCTGCGTTTATACAGGCAACCATTAATTACCGTGTATCCTTTGCATCGACGTTATATCTGCCTTTGCAAGACCTCGTCTGCTCCATCCGGGAACTTCTGATCAACTAAGAAGTTTAAATATGAAATTGTCCAATCCGGGTTAACAAGCATGACTTCGATTGACTCGGAAATGAGAGGATAATCAACATCTCCACCTTTGATCGATGATTCATGCAAGTGTTGGAAAAACACACCAGATGGTAGGGTTTTCACCCTTTCCGATCCCATGCGGGCTAATGCATCCGCGTTCCAATTTTCTTCCCTTTTGATATGAAGTACTTCAAACCCTAGGAAGCAAATGGCAAACTTGTCCACAGTTCTCCGATATTCGGCCATAATGGGGCTTTTGGCGTCCCATGTTTGGTTTAGCTGATGTTGTACCAAGCCCGAGCCACCATAGCAGAGTATGCGTTTGACGCCTATTTCTTTTGCAATATGCAAGCCATGAAGCAGAGCTTCGTATTCTGCCACATTGTTGCTGGTGTTGAAGTGTATTTGTAATACATACTCCATAATGTCACCTTTTGGAGATTTAAGCACTACACCAGCTCCGGCGCCTTCCTTCATGTTGGATCCGTCAAAGTGCATGATCCAATATTCTGACTCCGGCATTGGTGTGTTTTCCATTGCTTCTATCCAATCAGCGACAAAATCTGCCAACACCTGGGGTTTAATTGTTCTCCTGGGTTGGTATTTAATGTCGAACGCAGCGAGCTCGATGCCCATTTAGCAACTCAGCCTGTTGCGTCCGCATTGTTGATAATATCCCCTAGTGGTGCTTTGCTTACCACTGTTATGGAATGTCCTTGGAAATAATGGCGGAGTTTTCGAGATGCGAAAAACACGCCATATGCCAGTTTTTGATAATGTGGGTACCTTTGCTTTGACTCGGAGAATACTTCTCTAACGTAATACACTGGATGTTGATCTGGTATACTTTTTTCATCTTTCCGCCTTTCCACAATTATCACGGCGCTGATAACCATGTTTGTTGCTGTAAGATACAGTAACATGGGTTCTTCGTCTTTTGGGGATGCCAAAATTGGAGCTTTCATCAAAGTTTCTTTCAGCTGGGTTAGTGCTTTGTCCGCCTCTTATGTCCATTCAAATTTGTCGGATTCTTCAACAATTTGTATAATGGCAGAGCTTTATCTCCTAGCCGGCTTATAAACCTGCTGACTGCGGCTGCAGAACCCGTCAATCTATGTACATCTTTCAAGCACGTAGGCTTTGTGATGTTCAAGATTTCCTTGATCTTTTTCGGGTTTACTTCTATTCCTCTGTGAGAAACGATAAAACCCAGAAGTTTTCCTGAGGGGACCCCAAATACGCACTTTAATGGATTCAACTTCATTTTGTAAGTGCGCAAATTTTCGAAAGTTTCTCGTAGATCTTCAAGGAGTGTATCTTTTTCCTTGGAAACTACGACAATGTCGTCCACGTAAACATGGACGTTTTTGCCAATTTGACTATGCAAACATCGTTGCATGCAACGCTGGTAAGTTGCACCGCGTTCTTCAGGCCAAAAGGCGTGGTTATGTAATAGTACGTTCCATACAGGGTTATGAAGGAAGTTTTGATTTGATCCTCCTCCTTCATACCTATTTGATGGTACCCGGAATAAGCATCAAAAAAGCATAAAAGCTCAGAGCCAACAGTGGCATCGATTATTTGATCGATTCGCGGTAATGCGAACCTATCTTTTGGACACAATTTGTTCAAGCCGGTGTAATCTATACACGTCCTAAGAACAATATTGTCTTTCTTCAGGACTAATATTGGGTTCGCAGACCAGTCAGTTAGTATGACTTCCCGGATAAAACCAGCTGCTAAAAGCCGGATAATTTCCTTGCCTATAGCCTACGTCTTCTTCCATGAAAACAACGGAGACCTTGTTTGACGGGTTTTGAACCTTGAATCACTCTCAATTGATGCTCAGCAAGTTCCCTGGATACTCCTGGCATGTCTGCAGGACACCAGGCAAAAATATCCCAGTTCTCACGGAGGAACTTGATGAGCGCGTCTTCCTATTTGTCGGTCATTCCAGTTCCCGCTATGATAAACTTTGTCGGATCTTTGGGATCTAGGATAACCTGTCTTGTGTTTTCCGATGCCTTGAAGATATATGCTGGCTTCCGACTTTCTTTTCCTGACGGCATTTCCATCGGCGAAACTTCTTTAGCTAGCTCTTTCAATTTCTCCCTTGCGATGACTTGCTCAGTGCAAAGGGTGTTTACTTTTTCTAGCTTGTTCGCCAATTTGTAATCTCTGGCTATGGTGATTACTCCGCCTTTCGGCCCTAGCATCTTCAGCTTGTTATAGATATAACACGATCTTGCCATGAACTTGGAAAAAGCTTGACGTCCGAGTATTGCATGGTATACACTTTCGAACGGCACCACCTCGAATGAGATTTTTTCCTGGCAGAAATGGTCTCTACTTCCGAAGGTTACATCTAGGGAAATTTCTCCTAGGGATTGTGCTTGCCTGCCAGGAACAATACCATGAAACCGTACATTGTTGTGCCTGAGCTGAGTCTCGGAAATATGTATCTGTTTCAATGTATTCAGGTACATGATCTTAATACTAGATCCTCCATTCATCAGCACTCTTTTGAACCTAGTGTTTTGAACAATAGGACTTACGACCAAAGCATGTGTGCCGGGTTCTGGGATGTTTCCGGGATGATCTGACTGATCCAAGGTAATTGGCTTATTGGAATACTTCAAGTATTTTGGTGTCGGTGGAACAACCGCGTTAATTTCTCGAAGTGTCCTTTTTGCCTGCTTTGCTGAGGGAGTTGCCAGGAAAGTTAAGTTACATTCTCCTTCAACTCTCGGAAATTTTGGCTTGCCTTTTCGCTGCTGTTCCTGGATTTTTTTTCATTAGTGTCCGATTCACTGTCTTCTTTCTCAGCTTCTAGCTTTTGCTTGTTGAACTTCCATTTGGAATTTTTTCCTATATTCCTGGATCCTGTAGTGCTCTTCATATGTTTGTTGATGCGATACTGCGCATTTGTATGGGTAGGTTTCCCAAATTGCGAATCGTGGACACAGTTTTCCGACTTAATTTTTCCCACTCTTCCTTTGAGTAGGAGATAGGTTATGTGCTTCTTTCTTTCCATTTGCCGCCAGTATCCTTTCCAAAGGTTAAATTTACTTCCTTGGGTTTTGTCTATGCTTCTGGAATAGCCTTCTTTTCAGAACAAGGCGTCTTTTTGGCCTGAACCAAAGCGTCTATATTTCCACCTCTCGCTCTTATGTCATCTTCGGCCGCTGCGTGCTCATTGGCGGTGGTAAGCATAGACCCAAGATCTTTGTGCTCCTTTGAACCAACCATGAACGGTACGAGGCCGGGTTTTAATCCATTGATGAAAGCATGCATTGCTTGTACATCACTTACTCCAGAGAAACTATTTTTCATTGCTTTCCATCTTGATATAAAGTCGACATACGACTCGTCTTCAAACTGTACGCGGCGATTTAGCTGGTTGATGCTCTTAGGGCGTTTGTACGTACCCCAAAAGTGTTGAGCGAATACTCTAGCCATATCATCCCAACTATCCACTGTTCTTGACGGAAGCCCGTTGATCCAATCTCTGGCTCCATCCAGCAACATTAGACGGAGAAATTTCACTGCTTCCAGGTCTATCCCTTTGTTGATCTGAATGGCAGTATACTAATCTGAAAGCCATGTGTCCGGGTTTTTACTTCCGGTGTACTTTTGGTAAGTTGGACCAACTTTGGCAAAGCCATAATGTAGGGTTATTCTTCGGATCCTGTCAGTGAAACACTTAGGTCCAAAGTATAGATCATCTCTTTCCGCCTTATCGACGTGTGCGGAATATCTGCCGTCTGAATGGACAGAGGGGGATCTCCTCCTTTCTGGCCCATTGTTGCGTGAATGCGCTCTTCCGGGATTATCCCTATTTCGTCCGTTATCATGTCCTTTGGAATAAGGCGGAGTTCTACTCCTTGGCCTTTCTTTGTTCCTAGGGGGAGTACGGGATCTCTCACGCCTGTGTGGATTTTCATATCTTCCGGCTTTTTTAGCTGGGCATCTTGGAGGCGGCATCATTTTTCCGTCTTTCCGGTTTGGTTCCTCCCGATCCTTATGGTCACGGGGTTTATTTCCGCCTTTTGGCACGTGGGATCCCGTTCTGGATGCTTCATCCCTATTATCCGGGATTTTCTTGTCCTTCTTAGGATCTCCCTTCTTTTCCTTAGAATCACCTGAATCTCCAGGTTCACCAGGTCCAGGTGCTCCAGCGGCGCAAGTGGCAGTTTTGCATAGGGCCGAGTCGTCATGCAATTTCCCTGATCTTGCCTGTCCTCGCTGTTGCTGCTGTAATGCTTTTCCCAGGAAAGCATACATTCCCTGAAGCTTTTCGTCTTTAGAGTACAGATCGTCATTAAGGATGGAGAACGCGGCTTCCCCGTTTTCGGCTGCGGTTTTGTAGATGCGTTCGTCCTTAGCATTTACGCCGTCTACATGTCTTTGCCAAGAAGGGTTTTGCAACCGTTCTTTTGCTGGCAGTACATCCGGCCTTGCGATTCCGGGTAATCTCGTGGGTATTATCCCGAACATATTCCGTCTTTCGAATTCTTCAATTTCCTCCTGCTTTGATTTTACAGTAGCTTGGGCTTTGAGGAGATTTTCTTGAGATCGGAATAGTTGTTGCTGCTGCCGCATAAGGGCTTGCCTTCTTGCTTCCAGCACTTCCGGTGGCTCGTATGGTCCTACCAGGGTTTTAATCAGATCGATCTCGTCTTGTTTCGACATTTGGGGAACATGGATTTCTTTATTTTTCTTCTCCACAGGTGTGACTCCGCTTGCTCCTCGTGCTTCCAGGTTTTGGTTAGCACTATCTGCCAAAAAAAAATCTGGAGTTTGTACTGGAGTTTCTTGGAAGTCTTCTTTTTCTTCTTGGAAGAGGGAAGCTTTTTTTCAGGTTCTTCTTCTGTCAATTCCTTGACATCAGGATATATGGGGCTGTTTTCGCCTTCCTCTCTTTCCTCGTCTGGTGGAGGTGTTCTGGGGTCTTCATCTTCCCCGGCATCCGATTTTTCGGTCGGTTTTGCCATAAGTACTTCATGGAAGCTCCCCTCCATAGATTTAACCTTTCTTTCGAAAGAGTCTTCATCTTTATCTTCTGAATCTATGTCTTCAGATCCAGGTTCCGACTTCAATCTTGCCTCTATGGCAGCTAGTACGGAATCGGCTTCCAAGTTTGTCGTTTCACTGGCGGGTGTCGGATCTTCCACTTATTTTGTGGGATTGTTGTTTTCTGCTTCCTCCACGGGATTTCTTACTTCCGTGTTTTCAGCGACCTCGGACTGCACCATGCCAATGAAGTGAGATCTGATTGCAGGCATCTCCGAAGAGGCGGCAAATTCAGGGTTTTGGCGATCTGAGCAGAATCCGATATCATAGTTTTTTTTAACTGGGTATAGGGCGGGTGGGATAAATTTTCTTCCACCACAGAATCCCATCGCTTCTGTAGTTAATCCGACAAAGATGTTTGCAGATCCAATCGGTAAAACGCAAGCACTTACCAGATGATTCCGTGCTGGCATGTAAGATCCGTTGTCGAGGAAGCGCCCGACGTCGTTGTCGAATTCCAGGCTTCCGATAGTTATGGTACTGCCGATTCCGCCGAGTATCCCCAATCGAAACATAACGCCTGACGTCGCTGGCCCCACGGTGGGCGCCAACTATCGAGACATCATAGTAGAGTTTATAGACGGGGGTGCCATGAGCCTACGGGTAGAGACAAGGGGTGACGTGGTAGTATGACAATCGAGAACGCCAAGTTTACCCAGGTTTGGTACGGCGCAACTAGGCGACGTTCCTACTCCTGCAATCTCACTAAATCGGGGCTGAAGCCTGAAGTATACAAAGTACAATGTGAGTAGGGTTTCGCTAACTCGGCGAGGATCAACTTCTCGGCGAGTTGGCTTCTAGCTAATTGTCTGTGTCTTTCTTCTCTCCCACCCGTCTTTATATAGATAACCGGGTTAGGGCTTACAGAAAGGAAACCTAGAAGACTACGAAAATCATCTAACTTGGAAAGGAAGGAATCTGTCTTCTACTCCAGGCCACACCACTTTGGGCCGTGGTCCGGGTTCTTCTAGAATCCGGCTTCTGTGCGTCAGCTTACTGGGCCTCCCAATGGACGGTGGTCCATTACCAAAAGGGCACCCTGATAATCCGGCTCTTTAGGACAATGCCGGATATACCCCTAATCAGTATATATCCGACAACTCCGGATCGCCATGATGCTTGCATTGTGTTGGCGCTTCACCAAAGTGATGAACTCGATGACTCTCTTTTGAGTCTCACTCTTCCTCATGAAGAAATACACCCAACAATATCTTGAATAGTCATTCACAATCACCAAACAATACTTCTTGCCTCCAAGACTATCATAAGATAATGGACCAAAAAGGTCCAAATGAATGAGCTCAAGGACTCTTGAAGTGGTGATGGTGGTCTTGGTGAGATGAGATTCTCCATGTTGCTTTCCAAGCACGCAAGAGCTACACACACGATCTCTGGCAAACTTAGCATTCGTTAGTCCTAGAACATGATTGTCGCTTTGAAGGTCATGCAACATCCTCATATTGGTGTGAGCTAACCGGCAATGCCATAGCCAACCCACATCTTTAGCCATTAGGCATGTCGCGCCACACGTGTCTCCTTTAGAGAAGTCCACTACATACATGTCGTTCTCGACATGCCCAACAAAGGCTACTTTAAGAGTCGTCTCCCAAGTGACAATCACATTCTCTTTATTAAAGAATGAGGTAAAGATGCAATTTGCAAGTTGAAGGACCGGCATGAGATTGTAACCAAGGGACTCCACAAGGAGAACATTCTCAATTGATAAATAATTTGAGATAGCTACCTTGCCTCGCCCCAATACCTTTAGCTTGGACGTATCACCAATAGTGATGCAATTGAGATGAGGTGAAGGAGGATTAATATCACTCATTGCGTCCTTGCTTCCGGTCATATGTTGGGATGACCACTATCCACCGTCCATTTTCCCAACCCGGAAGCACTTCCCTACAATAGATTAGTGTCTTGATTTAGGTACCCATCGTTGAATGGGTCCTATTTTGTTAGCAACAAGGGTCTTTGGAACCCAAATAGTCCAATGATAATCATCACCATAAGAAGTACCAACATATTTAGCATACACATGACCATCTCTAGATTTCATAAGAACATAAGATGGGTTATCTTTTCTGGCAAAGTCATTATGAGTGGTGCTCCCCCTAGAGGTCTCACCACCCACTATGGTGTTGTTTTTCCTTCTCTTTGATCACCTCTTCCACTTTCACAAAGTCTACTTTTTGTGAAGGATAAATGACCTTCTTCTTGTTCTTCTTGTACTTCTTCCTTGAATTAGCAACATATCCAAGTCCCTCCTTTCCATTCTTGACTCTTTGAAGGATCATCACCTCATTCAGAGTATTCTCACTTCCTACAAGATTAGTTGCACCACAAGAATTTCTAGGCAAAGTACTAATGCTAGTAGATGAAGAGTACATAACTTGCTTATTTGATTGTTGAGCTAGAAGATTGTCACGAGATTTGGTTAGATTGTCATGAATTTCTTTAAGAGACGTGAACTCCTTTTCTAGTTTTTCATGACGAGCAACAAGTTCCTCGTGAGCAATTCCTAGCTTCAACTCTTCATTTTCAAGGGTTTTAACAAGAGAACGAGACTGTTCATTATCTTTCCTAAGATTAGAGACACTCATAGCAAAAGTCTCTTCAAGACTAGATAATTGTTCCTCAAGAGAAGCTCTAATGGACCGCTCATTTTCAAGAGCCTTTTCAAGCTCTTTGTCATTGCAAGAGTGACCTCCATGGCTTTCCAAGGTCATGATGATTTCTTCCTTTTCATCTACAAGAGAGTTAGCACAATAAATTTGCCGCAAAAGGGCATGCACTTTATCTTTAGCTCACGTTTGAGGCTAGCCAACCAAATGCTTACTTATTTTGCCTCACTATCTTCCTCACAAGAATTTTCAACACAATCCAACAATGAAGGAGGATTAGTGACAATGGTTTTAGAGCTGGGAGAGGATACTGAAGTGGCTCTTTCCATAAGACATGTAGGTCGGATAGGCGCATTCTCATTGGGGGATTCGAATAGAGAGACCGATGGAGATGAGGCGGTACCTATGGCAGCATGGGCCACTCCTACCACTTCATCATATCCTTCATCACCGGAAATATAGGTTTCCAACACCGCCCCTTCTTGAACATAAAGATCCCTTAGCACTTTTCTAGCAAAGTTCTTGTTTTGTAGAGCCTTGGCCTTGTTTTTGCGAACAAGCTTGCCTTCATTTTCTTCTCTTGGCTCAAAAGGGCATTCCTTCATGAAGTGATTTGCGCTTCCACAACTGTAGCATGTCCTTGGTCGCTCCCCCTTCTTCTTGTAGTTCTTGTTTCTAGGGGGTCTTGGAGAGCCGGCCTTGTGAGCTTCCCATCTCTTCCAATATCCATGCATGGAAAGAGAAATGCACTTGTAAGCACCCGTGTAAGTGTCCTCATAGTCCTCCTCCTCATCATCATCCTCTTCAACTTCTTCAATTCGAGCAATCGCTTTTGACTTCAAAGCTAGATTGGGTGACTTTCCTATTCCTCTAGAGCGAGCGAGAGCATCATCCGCACTCTTGTGTGATAGGGATATGGCGATGAACTCACTAAGAAAACCAATGGAGTTAAAGGAATTGTAGTCCGCTCTTGTCTGTATGCTAGTGGAGAGGTTCTTCACGAAGGGTGTAATTGCTTTTATGAACTTCCTCTTTATCCACTCATCGGAGATTTCTTCTTTTCCAAAGTCCCTCAATTGATTGGCAAGGGTGACAACTCTTCTATATAGCTCCTCGAGGGACTCATCCTCTTGCATACCAAAGTTCTTGGACTTGTCAATGGCCACATCATACTCTGATGATTGGATGCTAGCATTCCCTTGAAACAAAGTGTCAAGCTTGTCCCAAGCTTCCTTGGCGGTCTTGCAACCACGGATGTGAGTGAGATGCTCCCTTGGAAGAGCGTTTTGAATGATGACAAGGGCGGTCTTGTTGAGTTGGGATTCCACATCCTCCCTAGGAGTCAAGTTGCTTGGGTCGTGGGGATGGAACCCATGGACCACACTTCTCCACAAGGCGGTGCACGAGCCGGAAATATGTGACTCCATTTCAAACTTCCAAGAAGCTAATTCATTAGTGTTAAGTATGGGAGGAAGTCCAACATTAAGAATGTGTGGCATGGAAACAATTGGATGGATGGAGTCATAATTTTCAGGTGGTTGAACTTTTGAGTTGGACCCCGAACCATTAGCCGTTTGATACTTGGAGCCTTCGGAATTCTCCTTTGCCTTAGAATTTTGTGCGGCTTTCGCCTTAGCTTTGGCAATGTTATATTAAATTTCGGTATCGTCTGGAATAGTTTCCTATCCCGGACTTTCCTCATCGGAGACATGGGGAAAATTCACGTGCCCCTTAGGTTTACCCATCATTTTCTCCAACATCTTCTTGATGGAGGAAACCTCCGATCCAACACTAGAGTTAACCTTGGACAATTGGGTTTGAATGGTTCCAACCATTGTCTCTAGGTTAGCTATAGTCTCGGCAAGTTTGGAGAGCTCCTCCTTAGAAGATTCGGGATCATCTCTGTTTTCCATAATACTCTTAGGAGGTTAAGCCCGATATAAGAGCCGAGGCTCTGATACCAATTGAAAGTACACTATGGTCAACTAGAGGGGGGGGGTGAATAGGTGACCTACAAATTTTAATTCTTTTTCACTTTTAGATAGGCTTTAGTAAGTAAACAACGAGGTTGTCTAGATGTGCAACTAGATGAACAACCTAGGTGACAATAAACAAGTATGCAACGGAAGTAGTATGCAAAGCACAACATAACCAAAAGTGTAAACAAGGAGATAAAGATATGTTTCCCGTAGTTCCTTCTCAAGAGAAGTACGTCTACGTTGGAGAGGTGGGGAGCCACCTAGGCGCTCCTCAATAGCACGGATGTGCACACATTGTTCTCCTTGAGCTTCTCCGGTGAGGGAGATTCTCGTTTCCACTATGAGGTCGACTTGAAGGCTTTGACCAAACCTTTACACGTGGTTGAGGCTACTCCACAAGTGAGATGGAGGCTCTCAACAATCCGAAACTTCTTGCAACAAGGTGGAAGCTACAAGGACTAGGGTTTCTCTAGGATGACAAGTCAACCAAGAGATTTACAAGATCCCAAGGGGTAGAGTAAGGGAAAACGATTTATGGCTTGGTAAAGATGTAGATCTAGGCCTCCTCCATCAAATCATAGAAGGGCATCGAGTTTGGTTGGATGAGGAGGGAGATCTAGGCATTTTTTTGAGCTCTCAAACAATGAAGGAGAGAGAGGAATGGACGAACTAGCTGTCTAGAGGAAGAAGACATGTATTTATAGCCTCCTCCGAAATCTAGCCGTTGTTGTCTTCCAGGGCCGTAATATTCCGGTATTAATACCGGAAATTTCCGGTGTAGAGGTCCGGATATTTCCAAAAGTCCGGGGGGCAGATTTTTCGATAATACGGTGGCCGGAATATTTCGGCCAATTTTCCGCCCCCATATCCGAGAGCGGGCAGGGACGACGCGTCTATTTTCTTCTAAGGAAACAGGGGCTAGAAATTTCCGCCCCCACATCCGAGAGCGGGAACTTTGGACGTCCATAACTTCATCATCTGATCTTCCCACATGCCGGAATATTTCGGGGCCAGGGCCGGAAATTTCACCCTTTAGGTATCGGAAATTCCGGGGTAATAACCTGAAATATCCGGCTTCAGAAAACCATAACTAGTTCCAGAATTTCCTATGCGAATCTTTTCATAGAGATTTTTGCTATTCTTGATAGAGATTGGAATACCAGTTGTGAACACTTAAACACCATGTTACTAGATATACCCGTGTTGTTATCACCACCAAAATCATTAGAGGAGACATGCCCTTTCACCAGTGCCGGGGGGACGAGGCCCCATGGCCGGCCGAAGCCAGGTTGTTCCGCCGTAGCGGCCAGGTTTGCCGCACCGTGCCGACATGGTCAAGCCGGAGTCCCGCCGTACTATGCGAGTAGCAGCGAGAGAACTCCCATCCTGCGAGCATTGATCGTTTTATAGGGCCCTATTAGTTTTGCCTCCAAACCTGAAGATAAAAGGGTCATGGGTGTGGATCTTCAGGGCCCTTTAAAACATTTACAGGTTGGATCAATTTTACGGGCTCTCTTTGGCACGTTTTTTGTAACAAAAATTGTAAACGTTGATTTTTTAAAGGTTTGACCACTTATATGGGGTATGCTAGAGATTCTCTAACCACGGTGGACGTGGAGGCGAAAGACATAGTGGCGGCCAAGGTGAACGGGTCTGAACGTCGGTCATGCAACAGGGACAACGGCGGTAACATCTGACCCCCTCTCTAGGCGTTGGCAAGTCTGCCACGCTAATAGCGGCGGCGTCAAGTACCTTGGCGGTGGTGTGATGCGGTGAACAACCACCACCCGTTGGGGACCCCAAGAGGAAGGTGATGTAGCGTATAAGGAAGTTTTTCCTTAGTTGAGACCGAGGTTATCGAACCAGTTTGACTTAGAGATTTCAAGCAAGGCTTATAGTGGACCTACACACAACACACGACTTTTCTTTGCCCCACTTTCCAGGAAGGCTGTCAAGTTTTCCGTCTTGTAGAAAACAAAGGGTTAAACGTATAGTGTGAAAACTACGAACGAAAGCAATGATAGTGGAAATGGACCAGGAAGCAAGTAATGGGTGAAAGTAATTAAACAAGGTTGTAATGAACATAAAAGAATGAATCGGGGGACATAGTTTTACTAGTGGTGTCTCTCTGGAAGATAAAGAAGCAAACATGTTGGATAAATAAATTACAGTTGGGCAATTGACAGAATTGGAACAACAATATTATCACAAGATAAAGTTAATGGTAATATTCATGTAGGCATTATATCAAACATATATAGACCGCATCTGACTGCATCTATAAATAATAATCTAGCTTGAGAGCACTTCTATGCTTGCCTCTCTCGGTATTAAGTTGTAGAACAACATACACTTGCATTAATCCCAATACATGATGTAAGAAATATTTATAATCAATAAGGAGACATAAACACCGTTGTTTTACCCTTAGTGCCAACATCACATTCTTTACCTTAGACGTTGCTATCACTCGTGCCAAGGTACGGAGTAGAGATAAATCCACTATGTAACAGAAACTCCTTTTGGAGATTCATATATCACGTGGCCAAAATGAACTACATAAATCAGATAGCATGCAAGATAATAAATAAAGCATTGCCAATATAATAGTAATAAGATCATATATGAAATATGAACAATCTGATCATAACTTCATAATTCATCAAATGTCAGCAAACACAACATGTAACAGTTAAATAATATAGATCTTGATCATGTTATGCAACTCACAAGATCTTGACATGGTAGCACAAGGAGAATATACAACCATCTAGCTACTGATATGGACCCATAGTCCAAGAATGAACTACTCATGCATCACTTTGGAGGAAATCATGGCGATGAAGAGGCCTTCAATGATGATTTTTTTTCCTCCGACAGGGTGCCACAATAGGACTTCAGGAACTCTGAATTAGTTTTTTGAGATTATGGTGGCTCTGGTGAAATTTCGTGGAAATAAACCGTGCTCCGATGTTTTTAGGTCAAGGGGGTATAAATAGGCAAACAAGGGACACGAGGGAAGGCACGCGGCGAACAACATGAGGGTTGAGGGTGTGGCCCCCCTCTAGCCACTCCTGGGACCTGCTTGGGCCCTTCGGGAAACAACTTGGGCTCCCCTCTAAACTTCTTCTTCGTTTCATCAAGTTAGGACTTCTTGATTTTTCATGGAATTTTCTACAGACTTTTCTTCCACAAATTTTTGAAACTCGAAAACAACAAAAAAAAAACAAGAACTGACACTGGCATATTGTTAATAGGTTAGCCTAGAAAAAATTCCCTAAAATGGTATAAAAATGTAGTAGAAAAGTAGCAATGATATAAAACAAACATGGAACGATAAAAAATTATAGATGCGTTTCACAGGTATCAAGGTGATGGAGAACGGGACCCACGAGAGGGAGGCACTCCCAGCCACCCTACGTTTGATGTCCTGCAAGCAAAGGACGGGGGACTAATACGTCATAAACATATCCATAATTTTTATTTTCCCTGTTGTTTTTATACAATATGCTACATGTTTCCATTACACTTTATACCTTTTTATCAATTTTCTGGGACTAACCTATTTACAGGATGCCACCGAGCCAGTTCATATTTCTGCTATTTTTAGTTTCAGAAAAGTTGTTCTGGAAATATTCTCGGAATTGGATGAAACAAAACCCAGAAGTCTTAGAAAGTGGTCTCGCACACAGAGTTTGGAGGGGACCGGAGGGGGAACAGAGGGACCCAACGCCATAGGGAGGCACCCCCTCTGGCCACGCCTGGGGGTGGTGTGGGCCCCCTGGCTGCCCACCTACGTTGCCCTCTCGCCTATTTATACCTCTTGGGAGGTTAACCCTAGATACCCGAGCCTTTTCCACCAAAAACATATGCAGCCGCCATCGTCGTCAACCCTAGTCCAGGAAGGTTCTGGAGCTCTCCCCGGCAACCTACTGGAAGGGGGAATCATCACCGGAGGGCTCTTCAATCATCACCATGCCCGCCTCCGGAGTGATGCATGAGTAATTCATCCTTGGACTACGGGTCCATAGCAGTAGCTAGATGGTTGTTCTCTCCTCTTTATGCCTCATGTTTAGATCATGTGAGCTGCCTAATGATGGTGCATGTCTTGCACTCGTTGGGAGACACCAAGAGGAAGGTGCGATGAGCACAATAGCAAGTTTCCCTCAGAAAAGAAACCAAGGTTGAATCGACCAGTAGGAGAAAGAAGCAACTTCTGAAGGTTGATGCAGTTGAGATGGTTGGGCGCACTACCGGTTCAGCAGCAACATGGAACCTACACAACACAATCAATCCACTTTGCCCCAATGAAGCAGTGAGGTTGTCAATCTCATCGGTTTTGCTGATAACAAAGAGGTTAAATGTATGGTGTGGAAAACAGTATGAGAACAATATGAAAACAACAGTAGCAGTGTGAAAACAATGATTGCAGTGATTGTATTATCAGTATGAGAAAATGGACCGGGGTCCACAGTTCACTAGTGGTGTCTCTCCGTAAAAGATAGCTAACATGTGTGGTGAACAAATTACAGCTGGGCAATTGATAGATAATGAAACATGCATGACATGATGATTACCATGTGATTCATACGGGCATTACAACAAGACTCATAGACTGTCATCCAACTGCATCTATGACTAATAATCCACCCTCCGAATATCATCCGAACAAACATTGGGTATTAAGTTGCAAGCAACAGATAATCGCAGTAAGCAAAGTGTGTAGTGTAAACAATGTAAACATCGTTGTTTTATCCCTAATCGCAACATCACATCCTCCATCTGTCACGTTTATGTCACTCGAGCACGGATGCAAAGGAGGCATCAACCCACTATCGAGCATAAATACTCCCTCTTGGAGTCACTAGTATCTACTTGGCTAGAGCATCTACTAACAACGGAGAGCATGCAAGATCAACATACACATGAAGATAACATGATAGATTTATAATCAAGAGGCATACCATTCAATAATCATCGGATCCCAGCAAACAAAACATGTAGCATTACAATAAGATGACCTCAATCATGTATGGAAGCTCACGAGATCTAAACATGACGCATAAAGAGGAGAGAACAACCATCTAGCTACTGCTATGGACCTGTAGTCCAAGGATGAACTACTCACGCATCACTCCGGAGACAGGCATGGTGGTGTATAGCCCTCCGGTGATGATTTCCCCTCCCGGCAGGGTGCCGGGGACAACTCGAGAACCCTCCCGATCTCGGGTTGACGATGACGGCGGCCTCGGATGTTTTTTGTGGAAAAGTGGGATATATTGAGGGTTCACGCATCGAGGGAAATATAGGCAAAAGGGTGATGGCGGTGGGCGCCCGAGAGGCCCACACCACCCCATGGCGTGGCCAGGGGGCGTGCCGCCCTATGGTGTGGCCCCCCTCCGGGCCTCTTCGGGTGATAAGGGGTAGCCCGATCTTCTCAGTGAACTCTCTTGATAACTTGATAAATAATGTGATACCTCGCTCTCTCCTTTGGCTAAACCCTGTCACCAATTGCAACAACACTTAACCCCTTCGGATATTCGAGACTCCACACTCTTGCACAAGTAGCCACCGACTACAAGTGGTCTTGTTTCTCCTTATTCCCAGTGGAACAGCAGAATACACTCAGATTTGCAAAGGTATGATGATTCAAGATGAATGCTTCAAGCAATACAATCTAGAAGTCTAGGGTTTTTGTTTTAACGTAGTCTAACCTATCTAATTCGCGCCAAGGGGTATAAGAGAGGGAGGGGTGCGGCCACAAGGTCCCCTTGCGCAAGCAAACCCGCGCCCCCCCCCCCCTTGACTAGGACTGCTAATTGGACTCACACATGGATACAAACCGACCCACTTTAGGGGGTTCGGCCCAATATGGTATACAAGCCATGCCTAATAAAATTAGGACTTGATCATGGCGCATTTAACCCTATGGAGGCACCATCCCCTTGTTTTCAACCTTGCAACAATTGTTTTCACCATTTGCAAGATTGTTTTCATCACTTGTACTTCTGTTTTCACCATGGCTTGATTGTTTTCAACACTTGTAAGCTTGTTTTCCATTAGCCACACATTGTTTTCCAGCTCCTCTTGAGGTCATCCTCCATCCATGTTCGTGTTAACAATAACCCTGCTAATATATAATAACATAGCTTAGGTAGTATAACATTCTTATAATCACAAACAATATTTAATAATAGGAAAGAATTCACCTTAAAATAATCATCAGTGAGACTTAATATTTCTTTCCAACTTAAGCATAAATAATCCTCATGGACCTTTATTATGTCCCTATCATCGGGACTCAGTGGAACCTTCAGGAATTCTAAGACTTCCTGGGTTCGAATTTTCCAATTCCGAGAATATTTTCTGAACAAATTTTCTGAAACTAAAAACAACAGAAAACATGAACTGGCTCTGTGGCATCTTTTCAATAGGTTAGTCCCAGGAAATCGATAAAAATGACATAAAGTGTAAGGAAAACATGTAGCATATGGCATGAAGAAAACATGGAAGATCAGAAATTAAGGATACATTTATGACGTATCACCTAACATGATCAAGATCATCTTATTGTAATGCTACATGTTGTGTTTGTTGGGATATGATGAATATAAAATGCTATGTCCAATGATTATCAATCTATCGTGTTCTTTTCATGTGTATGTTATTTATGATCTTGTATGCTCTCCGTTGCTAGTAGATGCTCTGGCAAGTAGATGTTTGTAACTCCAAGAGGGAGTATTTATGCTTGATAGTGGGTTCATGCCTCCCTTTTACTCACGCTCGAGTGACAGAAACGTAAAGGGTGGGGGATGTGTTGTTGCCATTAAGGAGAAAACAACGATGTTTACATTGTTTACATTACACACTTTGCTTAATGCAATTATCTGTTGCTTGCAACTTAATACCCAAGGTTTGCTCGGATGACATTCTGAGGGTGGAATATTAGTCATAGATGCAGTTGGATTACGGTCTATGTATCTTGTTGTAATGCCCGCATGAATCACATAGTAATCATCATGTCATGCATACGCACTACGGTGCAGCCTTTATATCTGTCAATTGCCCAGCTGTAATTTGTTTACCCAACATGTTATCTATATGTTTTGGAGAGACACCACTAGTGAACACTGGACCCCGGCCCATTTCCTCTATACTGATAATACAACCACTGCAATCATTGTTTTTATACAGTTCCTACTATTTTCCTACTGTCACCACTGTTCTCTTTTCATCTACTACAAACAAGTATTGTTTTCCACACCATATTTAAGCTCTTTGTTTTCAACAAAACCGGTGAGATTGACAACCTCACTGCTTCATTGGGGCAACGTGATTTCATTGTGTTGTGTAGGTTGCACGTTGCTGCTGAACTCGTAGTGCGTCCTGCCAACATCAGCTGCATCAACCTTCGGAAGTGATTTTTTTCTCCTACTGGTCGATTAAACCTTGGTTTCTTTCTGAGGGAAATCTTGCCGCTACACTCTTCACACCCTACACTTGGGGTCTCCCAGCGAACATCAGCCATCAGGGACCCACAGTGGATCCTTTCATTAAAAATATATAGTATGGACTAGTTGTCGTGGACTCACCGGCGTCGGTCATTGGCCCACACGTCCTGCTCAGGACCAACTACTAGTTGGAGGAGAGGACTAGAGAGAACTCTAGAAGCGGTCCCATCATGCAGACTGCAACTCCAGCTGCTAGGCGACAAATGGACAGATTGTATGAAGTGGAATCCAATGGCCTGGAAACTCACTCCAGTGGCGCAGTGTCGTGTGTCGCAAAAATGCACTCCCTTGAGTTGTGTCTCTTCGAGTTTGGATCCCTCGGTAGTGCCTGTACGGTAGACGATGGCGATAGGCCTATTCAGGAAGATGTGGACTCAAAGTTCTAGTTGTTCATGGACACTCGCTCGCATCTAGATAAGATTCCAATGACACAAGTTGTCAATCTTAGCTCTCCTTGGTCGTTTGGCGTATCAGCTAGCGACCAACTACTTCCATGCTTTGGCTCACCGATGCGATACTCTCTTGAGATGGCGATTGAATATGTGGTTCCAACCAACACACTGACTGATGCAAATGACGCGGGAACAAAATTTACTCCTTCCACTCCCATATCGCTACTAAGACCACTCCACATAACTATTGGGGATTCATCACTCCTACACGTCAGGATCGAGATACATAAATCCTCAATGAACTCCTTGTGTAGATTCTTGCTCATACGCGGTCTCCCTTGCTCCTGACGTCAAATGTGTAGCAAGAACGATGAAGAAAAAAAGGTGTACAACCCTGGTGGTACACTTCGTGGGAGCCACGGATTTACCCTCCAAGCGCCAAGCAGGCGAGCATCAATGGCGAAAAGATAGCAAAGAATCCTTATGAGCAAGATGGGAATCTGCGACCCTGATGAAGCTATCACACCTACGCACTATTGTGCCACCAACTTCAATATGTAGCTACGCTCTTCGCCCTCACTATCCGGGAAGAGTCTGAGCAGTCCCTATGCTTCTAAGCATAGGATCATGGTTTACTTGCAGGAATTTCTCATGGAATACAACAATTACAACATTGTCGTGTGGAATGTGTGGGGATTAAGTAACCCCATACGATGGTCTGCTATTTGTGTCCTTGTGGATGAGGCAAGCGCAACAATAGTGTGTTTAATCGAGTCTAAATTTGAATTTGTATCCTGGTGCGTGTAAAACATATGTATCTTTCTCCATGTTTAAACCGTATATTTTTCATGAAAATGATGAGATATTGACTCTACACCTGCCACTAACCATTAAAGTGCAAATCATTTTGCAAATCCTCCTCTGATTTTCTTGCCTACATTTTTGGACAAGGAAATCACGAAATATCAAGGCTACATGGAAAGAATGAAGCATTTGGGAAATCTCCAAGTAGAAGCATTTGTAGAGCACTTAACGACCATGGGTACAGTCATGTGCGACTGTACCAGCCACCGTACCATGCGCCATTCTGAACTTCTAATCAAACCGACCTAAAGTTATCACATGTCTGAGAGCTGATTCACGAAGGAAGTTGATACGTCATAAACGCATCCTTAATTTCTGATGTTCCATGTTATTTTTATGTTTTTTCCTACATGTTTGTTATACACTTTATGTCATTTTTATCCATTTTCCGGACTAACCTATTGACAAGATACCACAGAGTCAGTTCCCTGTTTTTTGCTATTTTTAGTTTCAGAAAAGTTGTTCTGGAAATATTCTCGGAATTGGAAAATCCGAAGCCCGAAAGTCTTAGAATTCCCGAAGGTTCCACGGAGTCCCAAAGAGGCCCGGAGGGGGGACACACCATAGGGCGCCGCGCCCCTGGCCGCGCCTAGGGGTGGTATGGGACCCTCGAGCATCCACCACCATCGCCCTTTCGCCTATATAATCCCCCCGATACGTGAACCCTAGATACATGCCACTTTTTCCCGAGAAACACCTGAGGCCGCCGTCATTGTCATCCCGAGATCGGGAGGGTTCTAGAGCTCTCCCCTGCACCCTGCCGATAGGGAAATTCATCACCAGAGGGGTCTATACCACCATGCCCTCCTCTAAAGTGATGCGTGAGTAGTTCATTTTTGGACTACGGGTCCATAGCAGTACCTAGATGGTTGTCTTCTCCACTTTGTACCTAGTGTTTGGATCTCGTAAGCTTCCCTACATGATCTAGATCATCTTTATGTAATGCTACATGTTGTGTTTGCTGGGATCTGATGAATGTTGAATGCTATGTCTTCTGATTATCAATCTATCATGTTATCTTTATGCATATGTTATTTATGATCTTGCATGCTCTCTGTTATTAGTAGATGCTCTGGCCAAGTAGATGCTAGTAACTCCAAGAGGGAGTATTTATGCTCGATAGTGGGTTCATGCCTCCTTTGCATCTGTGCTCGAGTGACAGAAACGTGACAGATGGAGGATGTGTTGTTGCCATTAGGGAGAAAACAACGGTGTTTACTTCATTTACATTGTTTGCACTACACACTTTTCTTACTACGATAATCTGTTGCTTGCAACTTAATACCCAACGTTTGTTCGGATGATATTCGAAGGATGGATTATTAGTCATAGATGCAGTTGGATGACGGTCTATGTATTTTGTTGTAATGCCCGCATGAATCACATAGTAATCTTTATGTCTTGCATATGCACTAAGGTGCAGCCTTCATTTCTGTCAACTGCCCAGCTGTAATTTGTTCACCACACATGTTATTTATCTTTCACAGAGAGACACCACTGCTGAACTGTGGACCCCGGTCCATTTTCTCATTCTGATAATACACACACTGCTTCCACTTCTTCCATTGATTTCATACTGTTGTTACTGCTTTCATACTGTTCTCCACACCATACATGTAACCTCTTTGTTATCAGCAAAACCGGTGAGATTGACAACCTCACTGCTTCGTTGGGGCAAAGTGAATTGTTTGTGTTGTGTAGGTTCCACGTTGCTGCTGAACTGGTAGTGCGCCCTGCCATCTCAGCTGCATCAACCTTCTGAAGTTACTCCTTCCACCTACTGGTTGATTAAACCTTGGTTTCTTTCTCAGGGAAAACTGTTGTTGTGTTCATCATACTTTCCTCTTGGGGTTTCCCAACGAGTGCAAGATCTACACCATCAAGGCTATTTTCTAGCGTCGTTGCCGGGGAGGAAGAGAATTTCTGGAAGGGGAGTCTCTCACCTCCAATCTCTTTAGTTTTTTTTCTTAGTTTTTTTATTCTTTCTTCCTTGCTTCTCTTTATCAAAAACACAAAAAAATTAGTTCTCATTCTAGCTGTAGTTTTATTCCTGTTTTTAGTCTTGTTAAAATGACTACTCCTGAGAACACTAAGTTGTGTGACTTTACTAGCGCCAACAACAATGATTTCATTAGCACACCTATTTCTCCACCTGCTCCTACTGCTGAATTTTATGAGATAAAGCCTGCCCCGTGAAACCTTGTTATGAGAGAGAAATTTTCTCGTGTTAGTACTGATGATGTTGTTGCCCATCTTAATAATTTTGTTGAACTATGTGATATGCATAAATATGTAGATGGATATATTATTAAACTAAAATTGTTTCCTTTCTCTTTGACAGGAAGAGATAAAGAATGGTTGCTATCTTTGCCTAGAAATAGTATTGATTCTTGGACTAAGTGTAAAGATGTTTTTATTGGAAAATATTATCCTCCTGCTAAGATTATATCTTTAAGAAGTAGCATTATGAATTTTAAGCAACTTTATAATGAGCATGTTGCTAAATCTTGGGAAAGAATGAAATCTTTAGTAAAGAATTGTCCCACTCATGGACTGACTACTTGGATGATCATTCAAACATTTTATGCAAATCTGAATATTTCTTCAAGAAACCTTCTGGATTCAGCTACTGGAGGAACCTTTATGTCCATTACTTTGGGGTCACCAACAAAGCTTCTTGATGATATGATGGTAAATTACTCTGAATGGCACACTGAGAGAGCTACAACTGGTAAGAAGGTAAATTCTGTAGAAGAAACCTCTTCTTTGAGTGATAGACTTGATGCTATTATGTCTATTCGTGTGAATGGCCATGCTTATATTGATCCAAATAATGTTCCTTTAGCATCTTTGGTTTCTCAAGAAGAGCATGTATATGTGAACTTCATTAAAAATAATAATTTCAACACCAATGCTTGTAGGAGTAATTTTGGTAGCAACAATTATAGGCCATATCCTTCCAATAATAGTAATTCTTATGTTAATTCTTATGGTAATTCCTACAACAACAATAAAAGTGTACCCTCTGATCTTGAGAACATGCTTAAGAATTTTATTAGTACACAAACTGCTTTCAATAATTCCGTTGAGGAAAATTTTGGCAAAATTGATGTTCTTGCTTCTAAAGTTGATAGCCTTGATCTTGATGTTGATTTTCTGAAACTAAAGGTTATGCCTCATGATGTTAAGGAAAGAAAAACTTTGAATGCTATCCAAATTTGAATTGATGATAATGTTAGGATGTTAGCTGAATTGCATGCTAGATGGGAAAGAGAAGATGAAATAGCTAGATAGAATAATATAGAAAATGTTTGCACCATTACCACCACTAGTAAAACAGAAGCCTCTCATGCTATTAAACCTTCTACTATCAATGGTAAAGTAATTGGTGTTGGAAATACTCCCACTTCTGCTATTAAAAATGCAAAACTGCCTGAAAATGCTAAAAATGTTCCTGATAAAAGTGCTGAAATTTTTAGAAACATGGGAGACAATGGTCACATTACGTTTGATAAAAATGATCTCGACTTTGATGATTGCAACATAACTGAAGTGATTAAGTTCCTACAAAATCTTGCTAGTTTTCCTAATGATAGTACTATGAATATGGCTTTCACGAAACATATTACAAATGCTCTCATGCAAATTAGAGAGGATGAATTAAGATGTGAAGCCTCTGTCCCTAGGAAGCTAGATGATGGTTGGGAACCCATTATTAAAATCAAAGTGAAATATTTTTATTGCAATTCTCTATGTGATCTTGGTACTAGTATCTCTGTTATGCCCAAGAAACTCTATGATATTCTCGATTTAACACCATTGGAACCCTGTTAATTGGATGTTCGTCTTATTGATAATGTTAGAAAGAAACCTTTGGGGAGATTTGATGATGTTCTTATAATGGTTAATAATAATCTTGTCCCTGTTGATATTTTTGTCTTGAATATTGAATGCAATGCGTCTTGTCCAATTGTTTTGGGAAGACCTTTTCTTAGAACTGTTGGTGTTGTTATTGATATGAAAGAGGGGAATGTTAAATTCCAGTTTCCACTCAAGAAAGGTATGGAACAATTTCCTAGAAATAGAATGAAGTTGACTTTTGATTCTATTATTCCAAAAAATTACAATTTGGATGCTTCTTCACTTTAAATCACTTGATTCCACTTTTCTAGGCCTAGCTAAAAGGCGTTAAAGAAAAGCACTTCTTGGAAGATAACCCATGGTTGTATTTTTGCTTTGTTTTTTCCGTTTTCTTTGAGTCAAGGGGTTGTATACTTCTGTAGAAACTCCTTTTTATCTTTATTTTCATGTTTTAGTCGTTCCAAGTAAAGTTTCTAACGAGAGTTGGAGTTGGTTTTGGATTTCTGCGCAGAAAACAGATTTCTGCTGTCCATCATAAAAATTCATATAATTCACAGGAAGATTAGAATGACTTGAAATTTTTTATGCTTATTACTAAGCTAATTCCTCAAATTTTTAGCTCTTTAAGTTTTTCGATCTGAGCAACATAAGTGCCCCGAAAAAAATTCTTCTTTACAGACTGTTCTGATTTTGGCAGATTCTGCCATTTTTCTTTCATTTGCTCTTTTACGATGTCAAGTGGATTTCTTTGCTTCACGAAACATCAGTGGCTGTAGATAATGTTTAAAAGTATCAATATCACTTTTTCCTTACATAACCCATAGATTTTTTATTGTTGCACTAACCCTCTAATGCGAATTACTCTTTGAGTGTCGTGTGAAGGAAGTTTACAAGGGTCAAGAGAAGAGGGTGATATATGTGATCAAGAAGAGTGAAAGGTAAAAGCTTGGGGATGCCCCCATGTTTCATCCCAGCAAATTCTAGGAATACTCAAGCATCTAAGCTTGGGGATGCCCAAGGCATCCCCTTCTTCGTCAATAATCTATCAGGTCACTTCTAGTGAAACTATATTTTTATTCGGTCACATCATATGAAGTTTACTTGGAGTGTCTGTTTGTTTTTCTTTTGTTTTCCTTTGTTTTATTTTGTTTTACTTACTGGAATAATATAGTTGGACCCTAGAATTCCTTGTTTGGGCGACATACATTATGCGCTTTTTCGTTTGAATACTTGCGATGCTAGTATTGTTAGTTTTTCTTCTAGCTGCTGCAAAATTCCTGTTTAGCTCTTGTTCTCATTGCATCTCTTATTCAGAGCTGTTAGTTTTAGTAGTGTTGTGTGATTACTCTCATGTTTGCTTTCTGTATGATTTAGAGAGTTTTTGTTAAAACATACTTTGTATGGTGCTTGTTGGGAAAGGAAACTGCTGCTTGAAGTATAATTTATATCGGTGCAAGTAGAAGCTTGTATAGACTATGGCTAGACTTTTTCATATCATGCTAGATGTTATTTTAATTCTAAAGCCTAGTGGTTATGTAGTAGCATGATTGGTCTCAAATAGCTGAGAGTGTTTAATGTGCCATTGAAAGAATCATGAGTTGTTCTTGTCATATTGAAGCATAAATTTATGGTGTTCTCCTTTGAATGTTTTATTTGGTTGACTTGGCGCATGATCACACCATGTTTATGACTATGAACCAGTCACTTATAGCCTCTATGATCATTTAGTTTTTGAACTTGTGGTACCACTTATGCTTTGATTAATGATGTTTATGTCCCTATGCATGATTATGGCTCTTATGCTCTCTTGATTTGTCGCTCCCAGTCTTTTGCTAGCCTCCACTTGTACTGAGTGTGAGCTCAACTCGTGCATCCAACTCCCAAAAACCAAAGTATGCCATATGTGTCCACCATACCTACCTACATGTGGTATTTAACCGCCACTCCAAAGTAAATTGGTCATGTGTTACCTTTAAAACTTTCAAATTACTCTTGTTTTGTGCTCCCGTTTTAGCTCATGAGGACGTAAATAGAGAATCTTTATCTCACTTGTTGATTGGACTTTCACACCCTGGAATAGTGGCTTCATCCGCTTATCCAATTGATAGAAGAGCTGGCAGCAGGGTCTCCAGCCCCAAATTAATAACAACAAATTATCTTCACTATTTCCCCCCTGATTTATCAGTCAAAGCATAATTGTGTAAACAAAAGAAAAGAGGGATGACCTTCTAACCAGATGCATCCTTCCATGGGATCCGCTCTTGTGAAGTCTAGTTGGCTTGTAACGTACTGTATTTTTTGTTTACCATTCGTTGACATAAGCATACACCTCTCTAAAAAATAGACACTCCTCCACGGTATGTGATTGTTGGATGGCACCTGAGGATTCGGTTAGCCATGGTTTGTGTAATATGGATGGGAGGAGTGTCAAACATTTTATACCTCTGTTTAATAAAATAAAAAGCTCTAGCACATGACTGATCCATGCTTCCCTATTTTATTTGTTGCTGGGGCAGACCTCCTCCAGTCCATGATCAATTCACTTATGCTTGCTGGATCACTTACTCCACCTCTTCCAATCCCTGGTGCTGACTTCCCAGTTGCTCAATATGCTGATGACACGCTACTTATCCTCCAAGCATGCCCTACTCAACTTGCTACGCTTAAAACCCTTCTGACCAGCTTCTCTGCTGCCACTGGCCTGCACGTAAATTACTCCAAATCCTGCCTATTTCCTATCAATATTACTCAAGAGAAATTGAATGATCTAGCCAACATTCTGGAATGTGCCACGGGTTCTCTGCCTTTTACCTACCTTGGGCTCCCCCTAGGAGACACCCGTCCTACGGTGCAAGACCTTTCTCCTATTGTGGACCAAGTGGAGCGACGACTTAATGCTAGTGTATGATTTCTGGATTATGGCTGTCGACTTACTCTTGTAAATTCAGTCCTCTCATCCCTCCCGGTGCACTTCTTATGCTCTATACACATCCCTAAAACCACGATTGCTCTATTTGATCGGGTGAGGAGACAATGCTTATGGAGTAAGGCTGATGAGGGTCGTGTTCAATCACTAGCAGCTTGGCCTCTTGTCTGCAAGCCAAAAATACATGGAGGACTCGGGATTAAAAACATCGATTTGCACAATCAGGCCCTGCTCATGAAACATCTCCACAAGTTCTTCTGCAAGCATGATACCCCATGGGTGCGACTAGTTTGGTCTCTATATGATACCAGCTCGCCGCCTCAAGCCCAATCTGCCAGAGGATCATTTTGGTGGCGAGATATTTTCAAACTCATTGGTACCTACAGGAGTATTACTACGTCAAACGTAAACAACGGGCTTACAACTTTATTTTGGAAAGATTATTGGCTAAACAAGACTTTGCTATGTGATCGTTTTCCTCGTTTATACTCATTTGTGCTAAATGAGAACTCTTCCGTGGCTGAGATGAAGTCCTCCTGGGATATTAACAACATATTTGCCCTGCCATTATCCACTCAGGCATTTGACGAACTCAACCAACTTCATATGTTAATGGACTCCATTATGCTCACCAATGAATTGGAAGACACAAAATGCTTCCCTTGGGGTTCTAGTCTCTTCACTTCATCTAGATTCTACAACTACATGTTCTCTCAGCTGCCTAAGCAAGAATCTTTCATTGCAATTTGGAAGTCAAAATGCATTCAAAAGTTAAGAGTGTTTGCCTGGCTTTTGCATATGGACAAATTGAACACTAAGGACCTCATGATCAGGAAGCATTGGTCATTTGATGGGGGAACAAGCTGCACTCTATGTGATCAAAATATTTGTGAAACAAGAGACCACCTGTTTTTCTCATGCCAGTTTGCTGCCAACTGTTGGAACTTTACCCGAATTAAATGGAACTTATCCCTCCCTTTTTCCCAAAGATTTCTCCAGGCCAAAAAGGATTTCATTGGAGAACATTTTACTGAGATTTTTGTATGTGCCTCCTGGAACATTTGGAGGAGTAGAAATGATTTTATCTTCCAGGGCATTAATCCTACTTTCACCAAATGGAAGAGCACATTCCAGGAAGATCTCCTCCTGCACCAACATAGGATTTCACCTCTTTTACTGCAAGGGTTTTTAGCTTGGATTTCCAAATACTTCTCCTAATGTATATTTACTTTCAAGTCCACCTCTTCCCCCCCTAATTGTATTGCTTGTTTTTCTCCAATCCCCCCCTTTTTTTCTCCTTGTAAGCTCCTCGCTTTCATATATAATTTGAAAATCACACCATAGGGTTTTTGCCCTATGGTAACACTTTCAAAAAAAAATCCATGCTTCCCTCTGCGAAGGGCCTTTCTTTTACTTTTATGTTGAGTCTCCGTCTTCTAACTTTATGCACAGTTGAGAGAGCATAGTTGCCATTCTGAGTTTAATGTGCATTTGTCCTAGAAACATTATTAATTGATTCATGATGTGTTATTATTTGTTCTCTAATTATTTGTTCTAGTCTTCCTCATAAACTTTGAAGGTGTCCTGGCATTTGTGTTTTGCCCCACTCTTAAGAACTAGCGAAATATCACTTTGCCATGTTATCTCTATACTTGAAACAAACGTATATCTTTCGATGCATTGTTATTCATGATCTTTTATTTTTGTTACTTCTCGTGATGCAAGGTGATTGTTATGATTTATTGTCAAAAATTTATTTATCATGCTTGTGTTGAAGTTCTATGATCTCAGCTTACATATGCTTTTATATTTTTGATGATCAAGTTTATGTTGGTAGCATGTCCCTCAGAAATTATGTGTTTTTATCGTTTAACTACTTGAGAAAGAGTAGGAACTAAGCTTGGGGATGTTGATACGTCATAAACGTATCCTTAATTTCTGATGTTCCATGTTGTTTTCATGTTGTTTCCTACATGTTTGCTATACACTTTATGTCATTTTTATCGATTTTCCGGACTAACCTATTGACAAGATGCCACAGAGCCAGTTCCCTGTTTTCTGCAGTTTTTAGTTACAGAAAAGTTGTTCTGGAAATATTCTTGGAATTGGAAAATTTGAAACCCAGAAGTCTTACAATTCCCGAAGGTTCCACAGAGTCCCGAAGTGGCCCGAAGGGGGGCCACACCATAGGGCGGCGCGCCCCCTGGCCCCGCCTGGGGGTGGTGTGGTCCCCTCGGGCGTCCATCGCCATCGCCCTTTCGCCTATATAACCCCCCGATACATGAACCCCAGATATATCCCACTTATTCCTGAGAAACACCCGAGGCCGCCGTCATCGTCTTCCCGAGATCGGGAGGGTTCTGGAGCTCTCCCCGGCACCCTACTGGGAGGGAAATTCATCATCGGAGGGGTCTACACCACCATGACCTCCTCTGAAGTGATGCGTGGTAGTTCATCCCTAGACTACGGGGCCATAGCGGTAGCTAGATGGTTGTCTTCTCAACTTTGTACCTCATGTTTAGATCTCGTGAGCTGCCCTACATGATCGAGATCATCTTTATGTAATATTACATGTTGTGTTTGCTGGGATCTGATGAATGTTGAATGCTATGTCTTATGATTATCAATCTATCATGTTATCTTCATGCATATGTTATTTATGATCTTGCATGCTCTCCGTTATTAGTAGATGCTCTGGCCAAGTAGATGCTAGTAACTCCAAGAGGGAGTATTTATGCTCGATAGTGGGTTCATGCCTCCTTTGCATCTGTGCTCGAGTGACAGAAACATGACAGATGGAGGATGTGATGTTGCCATTAGGGATAAAACAATGGTGTTTACTTAGTTTACATTTTTTACATTACACACTTTTCTTACTACGATAATCTGTTGCTTGCAACTTAATACCCAAGGTTTGTTCGGATGATATTCGGAGGGTGTAATATTAGTCATAGATGCAGTTGGATGACGGTTTATGTATTTTGTTGTAATTTCCGCATGAATCACATAGTAATATTTATGTCTTGCATATGCACTACGGTGCAGACTTCATTTCTGTCAATTGCCCAGCTGTAATTTATTCACCACACATGTTATTTATCTTCCACGGAGAGACACCACTAGTGAATTGTGGACCCCGGTCCATTTTCTCATTCTGATAATACACACACTGCTTCCACTCCTTTCACACTTGTTCCACTATTTTCATACTGCTGCTACTGCTTTCATACTGTTCTCATACACTTTTTCACACCATACATTTAACCTCTTTGTTATCAGCAAAACCGATGAGATTGACAACCTCACTGCTTTGTTGGGGCAAAGTGGTTTGTGTTGTGTAGGTTCCACGTTGCTACTGAACCGGTAGTGCGCCCTGCCATTTCAGCTGCATCAACCTTCTGAAGTTACTCCTTCCTCCTACTGGTCGTTTAAACCTTGGTTTCTTTCTGAGGGAAAACTGGTGTTGTGCTCATCATACCTTCCTCTTGGGATTTCCCAACGAGTGCAAGATCTGCACCATCAGAAGTCATCAAAAGTCATCAAAGGTAGCCTGTCCAACGATGTTATAAACAATTTCTAACATCCCGGGTAATCTCATACCCGCCTGCATATGCTCCAAAAAACATGGATAATAATTCAAAAACTCTGAAATAACTTTCCATAGTGATAGAAACTGTTTCTATTACTCCAACATATCTAATGCCTTTTTTATAAATTCTTTATATATATATATATATATATATATATATAACATATCCATCATGCGGAAACAACATTCCGATGATACTTTCTCTCTTCTCCAAACCATCCAAATGTGAACAACTGACTTTGAGGCCTTAAGTGTGTGATCCCTTCGATAACAAGTAGACATGGTCGGAAAACTTCTTTCCCAAACAATAATCAACATCGGGACCGTGCATGTCCATATTGACTCCTACAAGTTATATGACGAAACTCTGCTCAACCTGTTGATTATCAAGTACATTCCCATTACTTCATGATACCAATCAATACCTCAAGGAGAGATGAATGACATGACCATGATTAAAATCTTCAATCACCATGTCACATTATTCTTGTTATCCGATATGATTCCTTGACTCATTACCGTGTTATAGTATCCCTGATAGGGATATGCCTAAGGATTATGTTATTACAAGCATGAATGGAGAGTTGATACAAGACAACATAACCATGGTGAAAACAAACATTCAAAATGTTGAAAACAAGATCACATTGGTGAAAACAATGAAGCAAGATGGTGAAAACAATTCATAACAATTGTTAATAAAACAATTGTTATTCATCAAGACAAGGGGATAGGTGCCTCCACCAAGTCAAATGCACCATAGAAATCCTATTTGCGAATAGGTATAGTTTGTATACCATATATGGTCGAATCCCTTAATGGTGGATCGGTTTGTACCTCTCTTAGAGTCCAAGTTGGACTCCTAGTCCTAATAGGAGTCCTAGTCCTAGTAGGAGGTGGGTTGATTGCGCAAGGAACCCTTGTGGCCACACCCCTCCACCTATTTATTCATGCCACCTGCGTGTGGATTAGGGGAGAACAATTTAGACAAAAAGAAACCCTAGCCTTGAGATTGTATTGCTGCTAAGCATTCATCTTGAAGTATTACCAAGTCAAAGCTGCGTGATATCTTGTTATTCCATTGGGAATAGGGGGATACATGACCACTTGTAATCTTTGATTGCTTGTGCAAGAGTGTGTAGTTGAGAATATCCAAGGGCTTGATTGTTGTTGCATTGGCAACAAGGGTCATCCAAGTGAGAGGTCTCAGTGTAGCACTAGTTATCACAAAATCCAGAAAATCCATAAAGAGAGAGAGAAGCTCATTGAGAAGATTGGGCCACCCCATATCATCTTGGTATCAGATTCTCCAGGTTTACTCGGTGAGCTAAGTTATCCCTAGTTTTAGTTGTTTTTATTCCTATCCAGAAAAATCCATACAAAAATAGTTGTTTAGTTCATTGCCAGAGCCTAGATCAACACCAAATTGCATCTACTAAGTTGCTGCTTTTTGTTGATTTGTGTTTTTGTTTTTCTGTTTTTAGTTTTCATCTATTAGGGTTCATCTAGTTTCTTTGTGTTTCTATCCGAAAAATCCCACAAAAAATAAGTGTGCTTGGATCTTGTTGCTCTCGGGAATTTTTAGACCTACAGCTTGTTTACAAGTTGATCTAGTTCCTTGAGATTATCGTGTTGCTTTGGTTCTGTTTTCAACTCGTTTTGATCCGAAAATTATCATATCCGAGCCCTAGTTGCTCTTGGAATCCTGCCGTGGCACGAGTTTGTACCAAATCCCTGCCGTGAGCCGTACCGCTGCCGTGGTTTCCTTGCCTCGCTCGGATCCATCGCACGCTTACCAAACCACCCGCCCGCGCCAATTTTTCCTTACCGCGCCGCTCCACTCCTACCCACACTCGGTTTCCGAGTTCTGCCGTGGCACGCGTTTCCGCGATTTTCTCTGTCGCCGCTGCCGCACACGCGCGCAACCTAGCCACAATCGGACTCGTTGCGCAGGGCATAAAACCCACCGCGCGCTCGTTACAACACACACCCGCAGCACACCAGCGCTCTGCCGCGACAGCAAAAACGCGCAGTTTCTCTGCCGTACCAAAAATCTCTGCCGTGAGCTCATTTTCACTCTGTTTTTCTTAGTTTTTCTTTTGTTTTTCCTCATATTATCTCTAGGTTTCTGTTCTGATCTTTGATAAGCCATAGCTACAGCCTTTCTAAGCAAATATTAGGTACCATAACCCAAAGACTAGTTGTTTAATTGCTCTACAGGCTGCTCAATTGGATCAAATTTCTGTCCACTTTTCTGTTTTCCATTATTTCTTGCTCCTAGTTGATACAAAGGCCATTGAAAAAATCAAAAAAAAATAGAGAAAAAGGAAAAAGTATAAAAAAATAGAAAGAAAAAGCAAAAGAGGCCGTGCTACATTATCACTAGTGGAAGCTATTTCTTATTGGATATTTTGTGGACAATTTGAGCAATCTTGTGCCTGTTTCATTGAGTATTTGCTAGTATCTTTCTAGTGCTTGCAAAATCTCTACCATATATTTTCTAAGCCACATTTGTCTCCAAGAGTGAGTGTGTTTCCTTTAGTTATTTTTATCACATTAAGCAGTGCATTGGAGTTATTATTTTGGTGTTGTTAGGAATCCCAACCAAGCCCCACCAAATACCTTGTTTTGCACTATAACACTTGAGAGCCTGGGTATTCTCTTCTCACACTTGACACAATTTTCATTGGTACTTGTTGGTAAGTTGATCCTATTCACTTTGGAACAGTAAGTGAACCTTCTTTGCTGGTTTGAGTGAGTTTGAGAGGCACCACAACCCATTGATTATTTGTTCACTAACCTATTAATCATGAGTTTTGCTAGTGAATCTTCTGTGCAGGGTGACAAGGAGGAAGTTGATTTGATGCCTAAAACCAAGACTGCTGATGATATGTGTACATGGGCAGATTTTAATACCTTTAGAGGAGGAGTTGCTAATCGGATTGAGCAAAGAGTTGAGAAGAAAATTGAAGAATATGATGATGTCCTCAGGAAGGATTTGACATTGATTATAGAGGCACAAAAGGAGGTTGCTAATTCAGTGCGTGTTCTTCAAGAAGCTATGACTAATCTCACAAGGGAAGTTGCCAACATCTCAACACAATTACAAAGAGTTAATCTAGCTGCTGATCATGAGGAGGGCCGAGCCATTGCATATGGAGGCCGTGGCAATTATGCACCTAGAAGGGTGCCATTGGGTGATAATAATAGAGAGGAGGATGGCCTTGGGAAACCAAAATTCTTTGTGCCTATTCTCACACGTGATGATGTTGAGGAGTACTTGATGTGGGAATTGAAGATAGAGAAGCTATGGAGATTGCATGATTACACTGATGAGAGGAAAATCAAGCTAGCATCTTCTGGATTTGATGGTTATGCTCTCTTGTGGTGGGATGGCATCATAAGATTGAGGGAAACACAAAATCAACCAGAAATTACTACTTGGGCTGAGATGAAACAACTCATGACAGCAAGGTTTGTTCCAACAAATTATTTGAGGGCTCTCTATGATAAATTGCAAAATTTGAAACAAGGAACAAATTCAGTGGATCAATATTACAAGGAGATGGAATTAGTGCTACAAAGAGCTCGGGTTGTTGAAGCACATGAGCAAACAATGCAAAGATTTCTTTCAGGATTGAACTTTCAAATTAGCTGCATTGTGAGGCATGTTCAATATAGCAACATGACAGAATTGTTGCATCAATCAAGGGAGGCAGAAAAGAGGCTGGCCGAGGAGGTTACTATGGCTCCAAGGAGGATTTTTCCATCAAGATCTTCTTCTTTTCACCTGCAACACCTCCAATTGCACCAATTCGAGATAGTACACCATCCAAACCCGAGACAAGCATCAATAATACAAATAAAACACCACAACCAGAAGCTAGTGGAAGTGGTTCTACTCAATCAACAACAAGACATAGAGATATGACATGCCATACTTGTGGAGGAAGAGGGCACTTCAAGAGAGAATGTCCTAACAAGAAAATTATGGTGATCAATGCTAATGATGAGTATGAGAGTGGAGATGATGCTAATCCTAATGGAGAGGATACATATGATGATGATGGTCCACTTAATGCTTATGCTACAAATTATCCATCAATTGTTTGCACCAAGGCTTTGAGTGTTATTCCTAGCAATGATGAGAGCCAAAGATGCAATTTATTTCAAACCAAGGCAATTGTTGGTCCTAACATGGCTTGCAAGGTGATCATTGATGGAGGAAGTTGCAGAAATCTAACAAGTAAGGAGTTATATGCAAAGCTAAGATTGAATTACAATCCACATCCAAATCCATATTATATTCAATGGTTAAGTAACAAGGAAGAAATCAAGGTATGTCATATGGTGAGAGTGGACTTTCAAATTGGACCATACAAAGATACAATTGAGTGTGATGTGGTTCCCATGACAGTTTGTCACCTATTATTTGGAAGACCTTGGCAATTTGACAAGAAGGTTACACACATTGGGAGAGCAAACACATATCACTTGAATTGGAATAATAAGGATATTATTTTGAGGCCTATGACACCACAACATATTGTGAATGATTCAAGACAGAAAATAGAGGTGAATCTAGAGAAGGAGAGTGAAAACACCAAATCTATGGATGAAGAAAAGTCTAGGCCGAGTGGGAAAAATAAAGGAGTGAGACTTTTAGCTAATGAAATATTTTTTTTCCTAGTGTTGTTTCTTGTGTACAGGTTGCTTTTGAAGAAAGGGAGCACAAAGAAACATCACCATTGGAGGAATATGCTACGGGTCCTAGTGCTCTTACTTGTGATATGAAGGTTATTTTTGAAGAAAGGGAGCTACAACCTTCAAAATCACAAGATATTGATGAATTCATACCTACTACAAATGAGGAGGATAGTATTGATAAAGGTATCGATTTCGGTTTAGAAAAATCAAGTATTGAATTATGTGATAGTTTACAACCATATCATAATATGATGAATTCGAAATTTAACAATGTGGTTTTTCTTACACATAAAGAAGTACTTGCTAAGATACCATCTAGTGATATTGTATATTATATCATGTTAAAAGAACCAATTGATGTGCAATATGCTATGAATAAAATTGATTATGTTAATTCTATCACATATGATACAAGTTTCAAATTTAATTTGATTGATGATTATAACTTGAGTAAAATTTTCATGGTACATCACATATGTATAACTTATGATAAAGTGGCCGAATTAAACACCATTTTACCTTGGGTAGATGAATTACAAATTCCTACATATGAGCATGATTTTACACATATGTTTAGTTTACCACAATATTGGTTGGATACATGTGCTATTAAAACAAGTTTCACTTATATTTGCAATTATGATTGCTATGTTATGAAAGGCTATGACTATTATGTGTTGTTTTCATACAAATTTCGTGATCATATGTCATATGCGCAATATTTTGATTTATTAACAACTAATGAATGCCATTATAGATACATATATTGTGCATACACGTTGTTCTTTTTGTTTCTTCCAGTTTCAGTTTATCACAAGCCGTGGACGTCTTGTCTTGAAGAAAGGGAGGATGATAGGGATATGCCTAAGGATTATGTTATTACAAGCATGAATGGAGAGTTGATAGAAGACAACATAACCATGGTGAAAACAAACATTCAAAATGTTGAAAACAAGATCACATTGGTTAAAACAATGAAGCAAGATGGTGAAAACAATTCATAACAATTGTTATTTCAATAAAACAATTGTTATTCATCAAGACAAGGGGATAGGTGCCTCCACCAAGTCAAATGCACCATAGAAATCCTATTTGCGAATAGGTATGGTTTGTATACCATATATGGTCGAATCCCTTAATGGTGGATCGGTTTGTACCTCTCTTAGAGTCCAAGTTGGACTCCTAGTCCTAATAGGAGTCCTAGCCCTAGTAGGAGGTGGGTTGCTTGCGCAAGGAACCCTTGTGGCCGCACCCCTCCACCTATTTATTCATGCCACCTGCGTGTGGATTAGGGGAGAACAATTTAGATAAAAAGAAACCCTAGCCTTGAGATTGTATTGCTGCTAAGCATTCATCTTGAAGTATTACCAAGTCAAAGCTGCGTGATATCTTGTTATTCCATTGGGAATAGGGGGATACATGACCACTTGTAATCTTTGATTGCTTGTGCAAGAGTGTGTAGTTGAGAATATCCAAAGGGCTTGATTGTTGTTGCATTGGCAACAAGGGTCATCCAAGTGAGAGGTCTCAGTGTAGCACTAGTTATCACAAAATCCAGAAAATCCATAAAGAGAGAGAGAAGGTCATTGAGAAGATTGGGCCACCCCATATCAGTCCCCATGACTTACATCATGCATTTGTATGCACACACTTGTTCATGGATACTATCACACTGAGTGGATCCTGAATGTATCTCTCTATTGTCTATAGGAGTAATTCCTAGTCTTGAACTATCACGGTGAAATGCACACCTTCAAGATTACCTAGTAATAGTCCTTTTGATCACCAAGTTTACGTTGTGATACTTGACTACACCAAAGCAAACTTTTCAGAATGCACCACCGTATATTCTCATGGTAAAAGGAAGCTAACAAGTTAATCATATTGCAATGATACTATTTAGATAAATGCAAAAATCATATCTTGTAGTATCTCACCTACTTGGGTCTGCCCAACCACAATGTTGAAACAACAATGTGCTCGAAAACATGGTCATCTATGGTTTTTCCTCTGAATCTCGTATTTAGTGTACATAGAAGTTATAGCATAAAAACATAATACATTAATAATATCTCTTGGGCATACATTCAACACTAACTCCTTGTGCCCCATGGTGGGCGCCAACTGTCGTGGTATTGTCTCCGCAAGTAGAAACCGGGATGGCCTAAGCATCATGGACATTTTAGAGAACTTGGGTGTAAAGGGTGAGGGCTCCGGTGATGGGTCACATGCTATTTAACCAGCTTCGTACCATGCAACGACAGCGAGATCCTACGTGTTGTTGTAACTCACTATAAGGAGGAATATATCGCTGGGTTACAACGAGAGTATGTGATAAAGCTTATGTCCCAAGGCTTACGCAAGACGTCTTATAAAGGCGACATGCCCCGTCTTACAAGATAAGTCCTAACCGATATAAGGTTGGAGTCCTAGTCTAACACTAACTAAGCCGAATTCTTCTCCTCCAAGGCTGTAACTTGCTCCGGCTTCATCTTGGACTCCTCAATGGAGGATTGGGCCTTAACACTCCACTTCGTCCTTCTGGGCCGCCCAACAAAGCCTTGTCACCCTTTTGGGCCACCATGGCAGCCTAGATTTTGCCAATGCTGGTGGTACCCTATTCGGCATGTCCCCAACATTTGCAAAGTGGTTTTTTTTCATGTAAGTATCTCAGTCTGCCAATCCCGTCGTCAAAGCTGAAAGAAGAGCTGCAAGCTCATTGATAGATAGCACATAGACTCCCCATGTGGAAAACCCTGATGCTCAATCCAAGTGGCCGTTTGGTCCTGATCAAAACAGTTATATTTGAAATCTCAATATACCACATGCTCTTGATGGACCTGCCGACATGGGTGATTAAGAAAATCAACAAAATATGTACGTGTTACCTCTGTCACGGCTTGGGAGATGAAAACGGTGGACTGATGCAGACATGATCACATGCTCGTTGGGAAACCCCAAGAGGAAGGTATGATGTAGTCCAGCGGAAATTCCCCCCCTAAGGAACCAGGGTTAACAATCTTGTAGGACTTCGTAGTCTTGGAGAAGGTTGCTTGTTGTCTGACGCGCCAACAAGCATGGAACTGCGCACACACAAACTCTCTCTTATCCCCAACTTTCGAGAAGGTTGTCAATCTTCCCGTCTTGCTGAAAACTAGAGAATTAAACGTATAGAGTACTGAAAAGTAGTAAAAGTAAAAAACGGAATAGCAAGAAAACAATTGTGAAAGTGCTTGAAAGAAGGTTGCAATTATGAGGAAAATAGGAACGGGGGGCATAAGTTCACTAGTAGTGTCTCTCTAAAGAAAACAAACATGCTGGGTGAACAAATTATAGCTAGGCAATTGACAAATCATGAACGTATAACAATACTATTAGGACGAGATATAGTTCACGGAATCTAACATTATAGTCATTACGTCAAGGCATATGGACCGCTATACAGCATGCATCCATATCTAAAAGTCCACCTCAAGAAAGTTATCCAGCAAATCTCTCTAGTATTAAGTTGCAACAACGAAGTGATTGTTTTGTGTGCAACAGACAAATGCACTAAGAACAATACATAATGTAAGCAGTGGTCCTCGTCCGTAGAAGAGCACCATTGTTTTCTCCCTAGTGCCAACATCACATCCTGCATCTGTCACGTTTTTTTCACTCGAGCCCAGATGTAAGGGAGGCATGAAGCCACTATCTAGCATATAAACCCTCTCTTGGAGGTGAAAACAACTACGTGTCCAAGGTAATCATAAACACCGGAGAGCATTGCAAGACAAGATTAAAACTCTCTGCAAATATAAGTAAATCATCTCAGATTTACATGAACAAAATAATCATAATCACATGGTTCATCGGAACCTAGCAAACACAACATGCAAAATTACATAACGGTGGTCTCGATCATGTGAGGTGGGTCACGAGACTCTAAACATAGAGGCATAGGGGAGAGAATTACCATCTAGCTACTTATATTGACTCGTAGTCCCAAGATGAACGACTCACGCATCTGTCCAAAGGCGATCATGGCGATTGATACGTCTCCAGCGTATCTATAATTTATGATGTTCCATGATTAATATTATGACATTTTCTACATGTTTTCTATAAACTTTACATAATTTTTATGGATTTCCTCGGACTAACCTATTAATAAGATGCCACAGCGCTTCTGCTACTTTTGGTTTCAGAAAAGTTGTTCTGGAAATATTCTCGGAATTGGACGAAACAAAATCCCAAGGTCCTATTTTTCTGTCATGTACCCGGAGTTCGGAGGAGACCCGGAGGGGGCAGGGGAACCACCACACCATAGGGTGGAGCGCCCCGCTTGGCCGCGCCATCAGGTGGTGTGGGCCCCCTGGCCACCTACCGACATCGCCCTTTCGCCTATATAAGCTCCTTCTCGGGAAAACCCTAAATACCCGAGCCTCCATCCATGAAAATTTCTGTAGCCGCCGATATCGTCAACCACCCCTGTCGGGAGGGGAAATCATCACCGGAGGGCTCTTCATCACCATGCCTGCCTCCAGAGTGATGTGTGAGTAGTTCATCCTTGGACTACGGGTCCATAGCAGTAGCTAGATGGTTGTCTTCTCCTCCTTTGTGTCATCATGTTTAGATCTTGTGAGCTGCCTAACATGATCAAGATCATCTTATTGTAATGCTACATGTTGTGTTTGCTGGGATCCGATGCATATTGAATGTTATGTCAAGTTGATTATAGATCTATCATGTTTATGTTATTTCTGTTCTTGCATGCTCTCCGTTACTAGTAGATGCTCTAGCCAAGTTGATGCTTGTAACTCCAAGAGGGAGTATTTATGCTCGATAGTGGGTTCATGCCTCCCTTTAACTCACGCTCGAGTGACAAAAACGTAACGGGTGGGGGATGTGCTGTTACCATTAGGGAGAAAACAACGATGTTTACATTGTTTACATTACACACTTTACTTAAGGCAATAATATTGCTTGCAACTTAATACCCGAGGTTTGATTGGATTACACTCCGAGGGTGGATTATTAGTCATAGATGGCGTTGGATAACGGTCTATGAATCTTGTTGTAATGCCTGCATGAATCACATAGTAATCATCATGTCATGCATATGCACTACGGTGCAGCCTTTATATCTGTCAATTGCCCAGCTGTAATTTCTTTACCATGTTATCTATATGTTTTGGAGAGACATCAGTAGTGAACTATGAACCCCGGTCCATTTCTTTACACTGATAATACAATCATTGTTTTCTCTACTGCAATTATTGTTTTCCTCTCATTCACTGCCATCACTGTTCTCTTTTCATTTACCGCAAACAAGTACTGTTTTCCACACTATACGTCTAATCCTTTGTTTTCAGCAAAACCGGTGAGATTGACAACCTCACTGCTTCGCTAGGGCAAAGCAACTTGATTGTGTTGTGTAGATTCCACGTTGTTGCTGAACCGGTAGTGCGCCCTGCAAACATCAACTGACAACAACCTTCAGAAGTGATTTATTTCTCCTACTAGTCGATTCAACCTTGGTTTCTTTCTAAGGGAAAACTTGATGTTGTGCTCTTCATAACCTTCCACTTGGGGTTTCCGAACGAGTGCACTCCTGCACCATTAGGCACTTGCCAGAGGAGTGGACTCGGTTCCCCCTCCTTTCTCTTGGCCGCACCACCCTCCTAGGATGAGTCGGATTGGAATCCCTTTTTTTATTTTTTTTCCCTCATTTATTTACCAAATAAATTAAGGAAACATTCTTATGTAAACCTTGTGAAATTTGTGAGATCATGGGCCCCACATGCCATTCCCTAAAATTAGGTTTTGCCCATAGGGGAAATCTTCCCTCCTCCGACACTGCTTCCATATAACGAAAGTCTCCCGGAACTTTTTCAGAACCCCATTACCCCTTTAGGTAAAATCATAGATATTATGTAACGATGTTAGAAACTCATTTCTTACACCTCGGGACATTTCATGTCCTCTGTAGCTACTCATATAAATTATACCAAACACCGACATAATTTCTCTCTTATAGAAACTTCCCTGAAACCACTCCGATTGACACCAGACTTATTTCTGTGATATTTTAAGGATATAAACATTCATAAAACCAATAACAACACATTACTTATCTCAATAAAAGGTTGGCACGGCTTAAGCATGTGACCCGTAAAGACTCGATAACACACAATCATGTTCGGGCACTTACCGAACAATAACCAACAGCGGGACTGTGGACATCCATAATGGCTCCTGTGTGTTCCCGATGAATGAGGGAACCTTATAAGTTACTCATTGAACTTATTCCCTTAAATTAACAATACCAATGATATCACGAGGTGATAATATGTGATCTAGTCTGATCAAACTCTTTGATCATAACACATATAACTCGTTTACTGATATCGTTCTCTTTTCTCATCCATATCCCCGGTGACCCTGTGATAAGATAACACTGTGTATGGATAGACGATATGTCATTGGTGATACTGAGAGGTCCCATAGAATACCTCTCTCTATCGTCTAGATGAGTTAAGTACTAGTATTGAGTGATCTCAGTTCCATACTTCCATTACAGTTTCTAGTTCATACCCAGTTATCACCTTTATAGTCCCCAGTTACGGCAAGACGGTTGATGATATCAAAAGTATAACTTTTGATCATGCGTTCACTAGATATTATCATAGTATAGGAACTATAGTCAATGTTAACTTCATATGCATTTGCTAAAATACATGATGATTTTTTAGTCTCTTTTAGCAACAACATACACTTGAGTCGGTTCAGTACTATTGTTATCCTAACAGTAAAATCTCATGTTTTGCTAGACTTTCTTCTAAGTCCATTATAAGGAAAATGTGATCATCTCACAAAACACAAGCTAATATTAGAGACAAGATTAGGAACTCTTGTTTGTTTATGTCTTCACACCCGCACAAAGATTTTCCTTTGAAAAATCACTTTTCAAGTGCTATAGCGGTTGTAACATGATGACATAAACTTAATTATGAACTTCAAGATAGAATAATAACTGAATAATATTGTCTCTAGGGCATGCCTTCAACAGAAACGACCACTTTATCTAGTCAGGTACTTCCTTCGAGATCCGTGATGAAGGCCTGATTGTCAATGTCGAACAATTGATAATGACCACACACACTGTCGTGGTATTATGCACGACAGCACCATTGTGAATTAGCAATGGAGTTTACGGAGGGACACAGGACACAAACGTCGGTGTCCATGCGGGATGGGTCACAAGCATGAAAAGACACGATGTACCCAGGTTAGAGACTTTAGCCGGTGAGGTCCTTACTCCTGCAAGGATTAACTATGTGGTGATATCAGGTGTTACAAGGTGCTCCTGGAGCTGTATCTCTAGAGGAATTCGCCCCTTCTAAGGGTGCCCCAGACTGCCTTATATAGGTGTTGGCAGTCCGACTGACATGAGGGGCCGGTTGTACGATCAGCCGGCTGGGGCCCAGTCAGCGTCATATATAGTGTACAACCGCCCTGGGTATGGCTACATGATACATGATGCGACTTAGCAAGGAGACACCTATCATGACGCAGGCGGCCAAGGGTACGGTCGCCTACTCCTCCAGTAGAAACGTAGTTAATCTCCTGTGTGCCTTCACATCAACCTTTAGCACATGCCTCCTTTTGCCCATGCCTGTCCTTGCTCGTTAGTCGTAGCCGGCTGACCTCACCATCCAGCTATTGGCAGGTGGCCAATAGCAGGCGGCCCAACTGTAGCTGCCTGGATGATGTCCGACCAGCCGGCCTAATCTCCTTAACTGTTGCCTTGATCCTCCAATTAGCTTAATCGGTGGGTAACCCCCCCCCCCCGACACGCACACTCTGCAAAAACAAATTAGACGCCTATAACGTTGTGTTTGCATGTTTTAGCGTGGCTGTAGGTTCTACGAATACTATCGTCATCACCTACTCACTTCGAGGTATGTTAATTCTCATTGCTAGATTAACTCTGCGGGGTGATTGAAATACAGACATTACGAAATCGTCTAGAGCCTCAATCTAAACTTATTCATAACCATGACCCCATGTGGATCCAATCCACATGCTCCTTCACCATGTTGTTATATCAGACCAACTATGGTTTGACCCAAAGCTACCGAAGCACTTCTTCGGATCAAGCGAGATATGCCAGGGGCAACTCGAGCGTCCTAGGATTGCTAGAAGTTTGTAAAAAGTTATACCATGTCGCCGGAAACAAAACAAACATGTTTTATTGGGAAGCAACAAAAAGAAACTTAATATTAGAGAGCTTATGCAATACACGCACAAAATTGTGCTCTAGATCCAATCATATCTACGCATAGTACGCTCTGTACGCTGCAGAATTTAAAATTTCCCCTACGTAGTCCACCAAGGTCACTATGAAGATAACGAGGCATGCCCATACATGCGAGGATCAAGATAATGACTCACCGGGCAGCGGATTTGATGTAGTCGTAAAAGAGTTATGAACAATCATAGATTCTCACAACTAGGCCTAGTTGCAAGGATGTCGCTAAGTCTTCCCTCTTGAGGATCACACGTGTAATCCCTCTTATGGTGTGCACGCGTACGTTCATGTCAACCCGTCAGCGCTCCGTCGTCCAGTACTCGACACCAACAAAAAGATAGACAACCTTCTGGCGTTGCTAATTGGTAGCCCTAATCAAGTGTAATTGGAGCTACTATGAAACTGGAAATTCTCAACACATGAGAGAGAAAACTAATTAGAGCTAGATCTAACCGGGAGAGTATAACTCAAAACCCCGATTAGAAGAGGTTCTAATTCAATTAGAGATGTTTCTAATTAGAGGCTCTAATTAATTTGAGGTCCTCTAATTAGACCTCTAATTAGAGACTCTACTTCTAGAGGTCCTCTAATTAGATCTCTAATTCTATGAGAGAGAGAATGCCAAAATGCTCAATTTTCTCCAAAGAGGAGGGGGTAGGGATTATATAGGTGGAGCTAGGAGGGCACCCGCCAAAGAGGGGGGTGGGGTCGTTTCCCCCTCCTCTTCCTTTGCCGCACCACCCTCCTAGGAGAACTCGGTTTGGACTCCCTTGTGGAGTCCAATCCCCCCACCTTTTATTCTTCTTCTTCTTTTCCTTTTTCTCTTTCATTTATTTCTCAAATAAATTCAGGAAAAATACTACAGAAACCTTGTGCACTTTGTGGGACCATGGATCCCACCTGGCATTCCCTAAAAATAGGCTTTCCCCATAGGGGAAAATCTGCCCCCTCCACCACTGCTTCCATATAAGGAAAGTCCTCCAGAACTCTTCCGGGACCCTATTACCCCTATAGATAAAATATCGACATTATATAACAATTTTAGAAACTCATTTATAACACCCCATGACATCTCATGTCCTCCGTAGCTTCTCATATAAATTATACCTAACATCGGCATAATTTCTCTCTTATAGTAACTACCCTGAAACCACTTCGATTGACGCCAAACTTGTTTCTCTGATATCGTAACGACATAAAACATTCATAAAATCAATAACATATTATTTCTCTCAATAAAATGTTGGCACGACTTAAGAGTGTGACCCGTAAAGGTTCGATAACACACGAACATGTTCGGGCACTTACCGAACCATAACCAACAGCGGGATCGTGGACGTCCATGATGGCTCATGTGTGTTCCCAAAGAATGAGGGAACGTTATAACTACTCATTGCACTTATTACCTTAACTATCACGAGGTGAGACTATATGATCTAGTATGATCAAATTCTATGATAATAACACATATAACTCGTTTATCGGCATCGTTCTCTTTTCTCATCCAGTGACGAGTCCTGGACGGCGGAGCGCTGACAGGTTGACACGAGCGTACGCGTGCACACCATAAGAGGGATTACACGTGTGATCCTTGACGGTGAACGGACAACGATGTTGCCTAGAGGGGGGCGGTGAATAGGCGATTTTTTTGGTTAAGGCTTGCTAAATGCAGAAATAAACTAGGTGTTTAAATTAACAAGGACACAACCTAAATATTCTCGGGTCAACTGTGTGCACCAACAAATTATGCTAACCAAGACAAGCAACAAGGTGATAGCAAGATAAATGACTTCAAGCATGAAGGCTATCACAATGTAAATTGCATAAGTAAATAGCTCGGGTATAGAAATAACCGAGGCATACGGAGACGAAGATGTATTCCCGAGTTCCTCCCTTTGAGGGGAGTACGTCTTGTTGGAGGGGTGTGAGCTCGCCACAACAGGCTTACTCAACGCCACAAAGGCCTCACCCTATTCTCCGATGAACCTCCCCACAAAATTTCTAGTTCACCTTCCACTATTGGCAACCTTCAATCTCGAGGCACACATCCACAACTCAATTGGAGGCTCCCAAGAATACCACAAGTCTTCTAGGGTCCAAGACCTAAGAGTAATAAGCTCACAAACTTTCAACTTCCACGAATCCTCGTGGAGAGAGAAAACCGATGCAACCGATGCAAATGGCAAGAGCACAAATGCTCAAATCCTTCACTCTCAAATTCCAACAAAGCAACAAATGCTTATGGAGGAATAAGAGAGGAAGAACAATGGAGGAGAAACACCAAGAGCTCCAAGATCAAGATCTACTAGGTTTCCCTCACTAAGAAGGAAGATGGATTGGTGGAAATGTAGATCTAGATCTCGTATCACATTTCCCTCAAAGAGATGCAAGAATCATGGGAGGGACTGAGAGGTGGCAAGCTTTCCATGCTCAACAATGGTGGGAGAGAGAGGGGAAAAAACATGCCTGGGAAACTTGGGGACCAATGGGGAAGAAGACCCCCTTAAATAGGCCCCCTCCGGATATTCCGGTTGCTTGTTTTTCTTCAGATCTGGAAACTTTGAGCCGTTGACCAAAACCAGATATTTCGGTATAACCAAATTTTCCAGTACAAACTTCCGGTTCACTTCTGTGCTGAAATTCTTCCCAACCGAAAATTCTGGTTGGTAAGGAAATTTCCGGTACAAATCTCCGGTTGACTTCTATGACGAAAACCTCTAGTCCTTAGCCAAAAAACGAGCTCCTCATCATAACCGGATATTCCGGGTGGACCAAATTTCCGGTTGGAAATTTCCGGTCAACTTCTGAATCATTGAGGTTGAACTAGAAACCTCATAACTTTTGCAAACGAACTCCGAATGAGGTAAATCCAATTGAGTTGGAAAGATAACAACAAGGAGTATCCGAATGAGGTAAATCCAATTGCGTTGAAAATATTGATACCTCAAAGTATGGAGAAGTTATCACACATGTAAGGTGTGGGAACATTCTCAAAGACAAACGTAATATTTTCACCACCGAAAACGCAACAAGTTTTTCTTACGAAATTTGTTTTTGAGAAACCAAACCTTGTCATGAACCACAACAAGCACCAAAACCCAAGGAGATAAAAGCCAAATAAGAACCAATAAAGATGATATGCAAGTATGCAAAGTTTTGAGATCTCCACAATGATTCAATCAAGTTACTCACTTGAGAGCCCCTCTTGATAGTACGGCTATCTATCCTATAACCTGGTCTCCCAAAGGCACGAGACCGGTAAAATAGAAAACCTACCAAGATCATAACTTTGCCTTGATGATGATGTTGTTGACTATCTCAAGTTGGATCCCCCTTCTTGATCGTGCTTGCTAGCACAAGCTTTGCTTGATGAAGACTTACAAGTTGCTCCCCCATACACCATTATGGGAGGGACTAGCTACCCCATACACCATTATGAGAGAGACCCTTCTTGGCAAATATTCACAAGGCCACAATCTCCAAATGGGTGACAAGCATCAAGCATATGATTTCTTCTAGATGCTTCACTTGAGCTTCCACATCAAGCTTTTTGATGAACACCGCTTGACAACAACATAGACCATGGGATGAAATCTTTATTTTGATGCATGCCCATGGAACGAAACCTAACCACACATAGAGATGCCACACACACATCATGGTTTAGTTCACAAAACTATTTTGTCAAATTCTTACCATACCATGAGATACATAATCCCACTTGGTACATCTTGTAGCTTTGTGTATTGATCACTTGATTGATCAACTTGTATCTTTTATTCTCACTTCCTATGATGATGTCTTGAAGATAATCATGAAAGATCACCTAGTCCTTTTCTTCAAGACATACTTGCAACATGCACAACTCTATACATGCCCATTTTTCATATAAACTTTGAATGTAACAATGGTTATCATGAAAGCTCCTAGAGTCCAACGCATGAACTCCAATCTTTCCTATTGACAAGATCTATAAGGATAAATCAATGCAAACATTAGTCCATAAGGATTTTTATTAATTACCAAAACCACATATGGGGGCACAATGCACTTTCAGACGGGAGAAGATTTAGCGACATCCTTGCAACTAGGCCTAGTTGTGAGGATCTATGATTGTTCAAAACTCTTATACGACTACATCGAATCCGATGCCCGATGAGTCGTTATCATGATCCTCGCATGTATGGGAATGCCTCGTTATCTACATGGTGATCTTGGCGGACTACGTAGGACAAATTTTAAATTCTGCAGCATAGACCAGCATGTCAGGGCTACAATTCAAGATGTCTCCATAAGCAAAAAGCTTGTTCAAAGCCGCCACTAGATGCTTGATCGGCAAGTGCAATACGCCGTCTTTCTGTTTAGACAGATGGTTAAATGGAGAGAGTCGATGTGAGATTGCGCCAGTTCTGATCAAGTTCATCGCTGCTAGAGGAGGGAAGAACTGATGGATGGCTGAGTCTATCCTAAATGGGAAGTGGGTACTTGATATAAGAGGAAACCTTAACCACCATGCCCTTGTGCAATTCATAAACCTCTAGTGTTTGATAATAGACCGGTGACCCCTCTCAACAGTTGAGATATTTTCCGGATAGAAACTTTTAGCCAATAGAAAGTACACAACAACATAGGTCTATAAAGCATTCTTTTACGACGCGATTGATGAAGATTGCTCCAAAACCCTATCGAGTAGCAGGGCCCCTCTCAAGGAGAAATTCTTCACATGGCTTTTAATGCAAAATCGTTGCTGGACCGCAGATGTTCTAGTGATGCATGGACTGCATGGACCGGCCATTTGCGTGTCGTGTGATAAAAAAACAGAAAATCTGAACCACCTGCTTGTCGAATGCTCCTTATCTAGAATATTTTGGTTCATGTTTTTTCCATCGAAGGGGCCATAGTGATATCACTACATCAAATCAATGCTCAATTCGAGAATGGTGGAATCAAACACTTTCAATACGCCGAGGCATCCTGATGGAGGGATAATAACCCGGTAGGCCAACTCCAAGGTGTAATCCGGCCCAAAGGACTCTGTGCAGGATTCGGCTAAGGATAAAGAAACTTCCGGAAGGCCCAAGTTTGTAGGCCTAGTAACCCGGAGTGTGGGTTACGGTAAAGGAAGGTTAGGGTTTGTATGCCGTGTCCGGGTAGGATCAGGGTGAGTCTTGGAGGACAAGCCGGGGGGTACGGGTGCTTTATAAACCGACCCCTAGGTCTAGTTGAGAGATCCAAGAACCCTAGCAAGATCGCTTGATATCGAGCATCCAGTGTAACCCAAGAGTTGAGTTATTATATCAAGATCGGAGACTCGGCGACTTTGATTGCCGGCTACCAGATCGATTTCCACCATGTTTTCCTCTGAGCTAAACCCTCTCCCGAACGCCTGTGTCGTCTTGCCCCAAGATCAGTTACCCCCGGTAACGTCTGCCGTGGTAATCCCACGACAGTTGGCGCCCACCGTGGGGCCTGCGTCCAAAGGTGTTTACATCACGGGAGAAGCTCGGAAGAACATGGAGAATCTTGTCGTCGGCGAGATCTACATCGACCATAAAGGAGAAAAGACGGTGGACGATTCCGGCTGGGGGCCAGAATCAGATCACCTCGAATCGGGATCCGTCGTGACAATCGGCCGGATCAGCGTCTTCATTGGTATGGTATGTACTTACGGTTCGATCCCTGACAATTTTGGATCTGATTCTGTGTCAGGGGAAGCCACTTCCATCCGATCAGATGATGAAGAATCGATTGGAACGACATATCCGGCGGAAGAACCCATCGCGAAGTGGGAACAGCCGGAGGAACCGGCATGGACCCCGCGCGACTGGGTCGAATGAGAGGATGATACCGAGTCTATCCTGGATCTGCTGGAGAACCGGTATGAGGATAATAACGGCGAAGAAGAACAGCATGAATTTACACCAAGTATCGTACGCCGAGTTGCGGTCTACACAGCTCCCGCGGCCAATCTCGACCAAGAGAACGCAACCGCGGCAGCAGTCGGGGCGGCTCAGGCATTGGCCCAGCAGCAGGGCGCAGCTAACGGAGACCCGGTTCTGGCCCGGGTTGATGGAGAATCGGCATCAGTGACCAACCGTGCAGCAGACGAGGAGTTGCACGCAAATACGTTCGGATTCCTGGGAAACCGGACACCGGGGGCGGGTCCTTCGAACCCGCGTCACCCGGCCTTATTCGATAATAATCTGATCCTAGACCCCACGGTTCTTGCTACGGTTATCACTCCAGAAAACGCAGCAGAACGTGTCAGGGATCTGGATGTGGCTCGTCGTGCGTTGGAACAGCAAAGAAGGCAAGTAGAAGCAGAAAGGCAAGGGATGGCCACGCGGCAACGTGAGCTGGATGTGCTGGAAACTCGGCTCCGAGAGGAAACATCTAGAGTACATCAAAGGCATCAAACTAGGTTACCAGCAACGGGCGGGGTTATTAATCCGGCTGCTTTATTTATCACACCTCAGGATCAGCCGATACCAGTGGTGAACCAGGGGACCGCACCCCAACCGGCAACAGCGGGGGCACATTCGGCAAATGAGCGGGCCGGGTTACCCCTACCACAGACTAGAGTCACCACCGGCAACGATCTACCACCACCGCCACCATCACGATTTCGCACACCAGCAGGTCACTACAATAATCCCATGGACAATGTGTATGAGGCGACACTCGCATTAAATCAAATCCCCGTGGGAGAGTCACCCCATGTAGAGAAGACCCGGCAAGTAATCGATCTGTTGCACACTGCGGTGGCGCAGCAAGCCAATTATCCAGATCATAGAAGTGGGATGCACGGGACGCCATACGCCAGTCAGCAACAAGGGAATATCCAAACAAGTTCAGCACGGCGGAGGGAAGAGCAGCAGCAAATGCCGCCTCCTCCCCGCGTTCAGGCAGCATCAGCAGCAGAGGCTGTTGTGGACAGTTCCAGGGCTCGGAGGGCCGCGGTCGGGTCTGCAGCGCATGGACTACCCGCAGCGCAGCGCCCAGCCGCGCCCCCCGCTGTATCACACGTTTCTCGAGCAAGGCTGGCCTCGACCGTTCTTGCGGGACCCAAGTGTCTCTCGGACAATATCATAGCTGAACCTTACCCGGAAAAATTCAAAGAGCCAGGAAAAGTAGTGAATTACGAGCCAACTATGGATCCAGAAACATGGCTAAGCAGTTATGAGATGGCAATGTCGATTCGCAACGCATCCGAGAATCTCCAAGCCAAGTTCATGTACTTGATGATGTCAGAAGGAGCAGCAAAGTTGTGGTTCACCAATTTGCCGGAAGGATCGATCAAGTCCTGGGAGGAATTGAAGACCGCATTTGTCAAGCACTTTCATGGGACGTGCAGAAAATTGTTCACTATTGATGATATAGAGCGATGCGTCCAGAAGAAGGGAGAGTCGGCACGCAGTTGGGTGCGCCGGGTTATGGAGACACTTCACTCGTCCACAGATATTCAGCCCAAGGATGCACTACAAGCTATGGCAAAAACATGCAAGTATATACCTTTAGTGCAAAAGTTAACTCGCATGAAATCCAGTCGGAATGCGTCGGAGGTTACAATGGGAGAATTGATGGATGCGTGCAACAAACACGCTGCGACAGATACTACAGAGGAGGAAGTTGATGACAAGAAGGTAAAAGCAAACACAAGTAATAGCGGAAGAACCGGCAATGGATCAGCACCGGGTAATAACAGAAATAGCCAGAACAAGCGCCCGTTTGAAGGAGGCTCCGAGTTTGTCGCCAACACAGAGGCCGGGTCTTCGAGACCCAGAGCAGAAGGAAATTTCAACGGAGGTAATCACAATGGAGGAAACTATCAAGGACCACCAAGGCCGAGTAACAATTGGGACATATTCAGAATGGCATGCCCGAAGCACAGCAGGAACGGCAGGCCAGCTAACCACTCCTTGGAGCAGTGCGCCGACTTACAAAGATGGAAAAATGAGGAAGTGAACAGAGCTATGCGAGGTGCAGGACGGGGAGGAGGACCGGGTCCAGGGGGAAACCCGGGCAACGGCCCACCCCCAGCCGGTAACCCGGCGGCTGGAAATCAAGGTAATAACCAAGGGGGGACAGGAGGTTTCCAGGCTAACCCCAAACAATTGGGTCAATATCATGTGCATACCACAGGAGGTTCTAACAAGGACAAAAAGATACTGAAGCAAGCGGTCAACTCAGTTTCGTCGGCTGTCCCGAGATACCTGAGATGGTCAGAACAGGATGTAACATGGAGCAGAAGGGATCACCCAGAAAGAGTAGAACACCCGGGAGTCTTGGCATTAGTAGTCGCACCACAGGTCAATGGATATGAGCTAAAAAAGGTTTTGATGGATGGTGGAAGTAGCATCAATATACTGTATTGGGAAACCTTCCTACGCATGGGCCTCAAGGAGTCCCAGCTACAAAAAAGCTCAACAATTTTTCATGGGATAGTGCCGGGTCATTCAGCGTGCCCCGAGGGAAAAATCGCATTGGAGGTAGCTTTTGGGGAGTCAAAGGATAACTATCGAGTTGAGTGGCTCACCTTTGAGGTAGTCAAATTGCGCAGTCCTTATCACACGTTATTCGGAAGGCCGGCTTATGCCAAATTCATGGCTAGGCGGTGTTAGGTGTATCTACAGATAAAAATCCCAGGGTCCCAAGAAGACCATTACCATACATGGAAATCGAGACATAGCAGCTGAATGCGATGAAGGAGACGCAGCAATGGCCGAGCAAGCCTGTAGAAAAGAAGAACTCAAGCACTATCGGTCTCAAGCAGACCCGGAGGACAGAACCACATCAAAAAGGCCGAGTACTGAAGGCGAAAGAGCAAAGTCCAAGGTAGCACAAGATACTAAAATGGTAGCTTTTATCAAGGATGACTCCCCCAAACAATCCGCTATAAGAGAAGAAACTGCACGGCCGCTTACAACCAGCCACGTTATGGAAACACCTCACCCAGGTTGGCTAGTAAACCCGGTACTCATCATGAAAAAGTCAAACATGTGGAGAATGTGTATCGGTCACGTCAGCCCGGGACCGGTGCCCAAGAAGAACTAAACAATGTAACGGGCAGCAGGTTTCAGACGCGCTCTTTTCCTACCCAGGGTACCTAAGGGGACTGGAAGGTTTTTAATGAGGCGGCCTGCTGATCCAAACTTTCTCGCATCAATAAAGAGATGGTTATCAAGTCCTATCTTGTTACAGCCTTTACTCCGATTACAAGTAAGTAGTATCCATGTGACATCAATACATCAGTATCATTAAGAATGTTGGGTATATATAGGTCTCGGGGGCTGGTTGCTCAAGTAGCGCAGCCACAAACCCAAAGACCCGGCCTTGATGCCTATAAGTTATAAGGGCCGATTATTCGCAAACGAGTACGGCTGCAATCTTATAACTGGACAAAGGAGCCAAATTTTCTTGACTTTTCTTACTTAAGCTCGATGTGACTCGCACTAAAGTGGCATGATTTGCTCGCTTACGATTACAATCAGCCATGAAGCCCAATGGGACTTGTCTGACCCTGTTTTCGTATAGATGTAACAACATGGTATCCACGCGAAAGCCGGCTTACAGTACAAGATAGTCAAAAGGGTCATCTAAACCACAAGTTATGCAGAGTACAAGGCTAATAGCTGGAAACTCAACGTTTATCAAGCATAACTTCATTATCTATATGAAACAATTCCGGGTTTCGGCTTAGCGACAACAAGTTTGTTCTCTTCGAAAAAACCACACACCACAGACTCGGAAATTCGGGCCTTGGGGACTGTGGGTTTCGAAACAGAATCAAGCTGTTTCGTCGCTAAGCTCGAAAGACCCCAACGTCCGAGTCGTGGGGACTTGGGGACTTAAAGAAAAGTCCACCTGTCAAAACCCACGGTACTCGGAAATAAAGAAGGAAATAAAAAGAAAGTCGGATATCAAGAATAAGTCCAAAAATAGGCAAGTATCAAGTTCATCAAAAAGGCCTAGAAAGGCACGAGGTGTATCACAGAATTAAAGTGCATTACAAGTTGTGATGGAGGGATAATAACCCGGTAGGCCAACTCCAAGGTGTAACCTGGCCCAAAGGGCGCTGCGCAAGATCCGGCTAAGGATAGAGAAACTTCTGGAAGGCCCAAGTTTGTAGGCCTCGTAACCCGGATTTTGGGTTACGGTAAAGGAAAGTTAGGGTTTGTATGCGGTGTCCGGGTAGGATTCAGGGTGTGTCTTGGAGGGTAAGCCAGGGGGTACGGGTGCTATATAAACCGACCCCTAGGTTTAGTTGAGAGAGATCTAAGAACCCTAGCAATATCGCTTGATATCGAGCATCTAGTGTAATCCCAGAGTTGAGTTGTTATATCAAGATCGGAGACTCGGCGACTTTGATTGCCGGCTACCAGATCAAGTTGCATCATGTTTTCCTCTGAGCTAAACCCTCTCCCAAACGCCTGTGTCGTCTTGCCCCAAGATCAGTTACCCCCGGTAACGTCTGCCGTGATTATCCCACGACAGTTGGCGCCCACCGTGGGGCCTGCGTCCAAAGGTGTTTACATCACGGGAGAAGCTCGGAAGAACATGGAGAATCTTGTCGTCGGCTAGATCTACATCGACCATAAAGGAGAAAAGACGGTGGACGATTCCGGCTGGGGGCCAGAATCGGATCACCTCGAATCCGGATCCGTCGTGACAATCGGCCGGATCAGCGTCTTCATTGGTATGGTATGTACTTCCGATTCGATCCCTGACAATATTGGATCTGATTCTGTGCCAGGAGAAGCCACTTCTATCCGATCAGATGATGAAGAATCGATTGGAACGACACATCCGGCAGAAGAACCCATCGCGAAGTGGGAACAGCCGGAGGAGCCGGCATGGACCCCGCGCGACCGGGTCGAAAGAGAAGATGATACCGGGTCTATCCTGGATCTGCTGGAAAACCGGTATGAGGAGGATAACGGCGAGGAAGAACAGCATGAATTTACACCGGGTATCGTACGCCGAGTTGCAGTCTATGCGGCTCCCGCGACCAATCTCAACCAAGGGAACGCAACCGCGGCAGCAGTCGGGGCGGCTCAGGCATTGGCCCAGCAGCAGGGCACGGCTAACGGAGACCCGGTTCTGGCCCGGGTTGATGGAGAGTCGGCATCAGTAACCAGTCGCGCAGCAGACGAGGAGTTGCATGCAAATACGTTCGGATTCCTGGGGAACCGGACACCAGGGGCGGGTCCTTCGAACCCGCGCCACCCGGCCCTATTCGATAATAATCTGATTCTGGACCCCACGGTCCTTGCAACGGTTATCACTCCAGAAAACGCAGCGGAACGTGTCAGGGATCTGGACGTGGCTCGTCGTGCGCTGGAACAGCAAAGAAGGCAAGTAGAGGCAGAAAGGCAAGGGATGGCCACGCGGCAGCGTGAACTGGATGCGCTGGAAACTCGGCTCCGGGAGGAAACATCTAGAGTACATCAAAGGCATCAAACTAGGTTACCAGCAACGGGCGGGGTTATTAATCCGGCTACTTTATTTGTCACACCTCAGGATCAGCCGATACCAGTGGTGAACCAGGGAACCGCACCCCAACCGGCGACAGCAGGGACACATCCGGCAAATGAACGGGCCGGGTTACCCCCACCACAGACTAGAGTCACAACCGGCAACGATCTACCACCACCTCCACCATCACGATTTCGCACACCAGCCGGTCACTACAATAATCCCATGGACAATGTGTATGCGGCGACACTCGCGTTAAATCAAATCCCTGTGGGAGAGTCGCCCCATGCAGAGAAGACCCGGCAAGCCATCGATCTGTTGCACACTGCGGTGGCACAGCAAGCCAATTATCCGGATCATAGAAGTGGTATGCACGGGACGCCATACGTCAGTCAACAACAAGGGAATATCCAAACAAGTTCAGCACGACGGAGGGAAGAGCAGCAGCAAATGCCGCCTCCTCCCCGCGTTCAGGCAGCATCAGCAGCACAGGCTGTCGTGGACAGTTCCAGAGCTCGGAGGGCCGCGGCCGGGTCTGCAGCGCATGGACTTCCCGCAGCACCGCGCCCAGCCGCGCCCCCCGCTGTATCACACGTTTCTAGAACAAGGCCGGCCTCGACCGTTCTTGCGGGACCCAAGTGTCTCTCGGACAATATCAGAGCTGAACCTTACCCGGAAAAATTCAAAGAGCCAGGAAAAGTAGTGAATTACGAGCCAACTATGGATCCAGAAACATGGCTAAGTAGTTATGAGATGGCAATGTCGATTCGCAACGCATCCGAGAATCTCCAAGCCAAGTTCATGTACTTGATGATGTCAGAAGGAGCAACAAAGTTGTGGTTCACCAATTTGCCGGAAGGATCGATCAAGTCCTGGGAGGAATTCAAGACCGCGTTTGTCAAGCACTTTCATGGGACGTGCAGGAAATTGTTCACTATTGATGATCTAGAGCGATGCGTCCAGAAGAAGGGAGAATCGGCGCGCAGTTGGGTGCGCCGAGTTATGGATATACTTCACTCGTCCATGGATATTCAGCCCAAGGATGCACTACAAGCCATGGCAAAAACATGCAAGTATATACCTTTAGTGCAAAAGTTAACTCGCATGAAGTATAGTCGAAATGCGTCGGAAGTTACAATGGGAGAATTGATGGATGCGTGCAACAAACACGCTGCGACAGATACTACAGAAGAGGAAGTTGATGACAAGAAGGTAAAAGCAAACACAAGTAATAACGGAAGAACCGGCAATGGATCAGCACCGGGTAATAACGGAAATAGCCAGAACAAGCGCCCGTTTGAAGGAGGTTCCGAGTTTGTCGCCAACACAGAAGCCGGGTCTTCGAGGCCCAGAGCAGAAGGAAATTTCAACGGAGGTAATCACAATGGAGGAAACTATCAAGGACCACCAAGGCCGGGCAACAATTGGGACATATTCAGGATGGCATGCCCAAAGCACAGAAGGAACGGCAGGCCAGCTAACCACTCCTTGGAGCAGTGCGCCGACTTACAAAGATGGAAAAATGAGGAAGTGAACAGAGCTATGCGAGGTGCAGGACGGGAGGAGGACCGGGTCCAGGGGGAAACCCGGGCAACGGCCCATCCCCAGCTGGTAACCCGGCGGCTGGAAATCAAGGTAATAACCAACGGGGGGCAGGAGGTTTCCAGGCTAACCCCAAACAATTGGGTCAATATCATGTGCATACCACAGGAGGCTCTAACAAAGACAAAAAGATACTGAAGCAAGCGGTCAACTCAGTTTCGTCAGCTGTCCCGAGATACTTAAGATGGTCAGAACAGGAGGTAACATGGAGCAGAAGGGATCACCCAGAAAGAGTGGAACACCCGTGAGTCTTGGCATTAGTAGTCGCACCGCTGGTCAATGGGTATGAGCTGAAAAAGGTTTTGATGGATGGTGGAAGCAGCATCAATATACTGTATTGGGAAACCTTCCTACGCATGGGCCTCAACGAGTCTCAGCTACAAAAAAGCTCAACAGTTTTTCATGGGATAGTGCCGGGTCATTCAGCGTGCCCCGAGGGAAAAATCGCATTGGAGGTAGCCTTTGGGGAGTCAAAGGATAACTATCGAGTTGAGTGGCTTACCTTTGAGGTAGTCAAATTGCGCAGCCCTTATCACGCGTTATTTGGAAGGCCGGCTTACGCCAAATTCATGGCTAGGCCGTGTTACGTGTATCTACAGCTAAAAATCCCGGGTCCCAAGAAGACCATTACCATACATGGAAATCGAGACATAGCAGCTGAATGCGATGAAGGAGACGCAGCAATGGCCGAGCAGGCCTGTAGAAAAGAAGAACTCAAGCACTACCGGTCTCAAGCAGACCCGGAGGACAGAACCACATCAAAAAGACCGAGTACTGAAGGCGAAAGAGCAAAATCCAAGGTAGCACAAGATGCTAAAATGGTGGCTTTTATCGAGGATGACTCCCCCAAGCAATCCGCTATAAAGGAAGAAACTGCACGGCCGCTCACAACCAGCCACGTCATGGAAACGCCTCACCCGGGTTGGCTAGTAAACCCGGTACTCATCATGAAAAAGTCCAACATGTGGAGAATGTGCATCGGTCACGCCAGTCCGGGACCGGTGCCCATGAAGAACTAAACAATGTAACGGGCAGTAGGTTTCAGACGCGCTCTTTTCCTACCCAGGGTACCTACGGGGACTGGAAGGTTTTTAATGAGGCGGCCTGCTGATCCAAACTTTCTCGCATCAATAAAGAGATGGTTATCAAGTCCTATTTCGTTACAGCCTGATTACAAGTAAGTAGTATCCATGTGACATCAATATTTCAGTATCATTAAGAACGTTGAGTATATATAGGTCTCGGGGGCTGGTTGCTCAAGTAGCCCAGCCACAAACCCGAAAGACCCGGCCTTGATGCCTATAAGTTATAAGGGCCGGTTATTCGCAAACGAGTACGGTTGCAATCTTATAACTGGACAAAGGAGCCAAATTTTCTTGACTTTTCTTACTTAAGCTCGATGTGACTCGCACTAAAGTGGCATGATTTGTTCGCTTACGATTACAATCAGCCATGAAGCCCAATGGGACTTGCCTGACCCTGTTTTCGTATAGATGTAACAACATGGTATCCACGCGAAAGCCGGCTTACAGTACAAGATAGTCAAAAGGGTCATCTAAACCACAAGTTTATGCAGAGTACAAGGCTAATAGCCGGAAACTCAACAACTATCAAGCATAACTTCAGTACCTACACGGAATGGCTTTAGGTTTTCGACTCGGTAAAAAACAATTTGTTCTCTGAGAAAGGCCACACCCCCATGACTCGGACTTTGGGTCATGGGGACTGGGGACTTCGAAACAGAAACAAACTACTTGGCTATCGAAGTTCGAAAGACCCTACCATCCGAGTCTTGGGGACTTAAAGAAAAGTCCACTTATCAAAGCCCCTGGCACTCGGAAAACCGAGTCTTACGAAGGGAGCCAAAAAGAGAGTCGGGTATCGAGAACAAGTTCAAAGAATAGACAAGTAGCACGATTATCAAAAGGCCAGGAAAGCCGCAAAGCATATCACGGACTAAAAGTACGTTGCAAGTTACGACATCAGTATCAGGGGTGCACAGGCGCACCATCAAAAGCATAATAGTTTGAATACAAAGCATCACGTGACCAAGGTATTATGATGGTACTGCTCTATTCGGCCTCCTGAGTACGGTCTTCCGGGTCTTGGTCCTGGGCTTGCTGTTTAGCTTTCCCGGCAGCATTACCCGGACTCACCGCACCAGGGCGGACAGGTGGAGGGACAGCTGGTGTAGAGGCAGACGGCCCTGATCCTAACTCGGCCTCTCTCTTCGCAGTTGCCTCCCTCTTCCTGGCCGAGTTAGCAACTCACTTCTCCAAGATATCAAAGGGCGGGGGTGCTTCCTCCGTAACAATTTTGCCATCAGCGTCGTATGCACTCATAATCGTGTTTAGATCCAAACTATCGGCCAAAGTGGTAGCCGAGGGACGCACTGCGGATTGTATGGCCTTGAAATCCTTGGGTGTAAATTTGGAACCGTCCGCCTTGAATTCGGGAAACCCGGATATTACCTTTGCCGGGTCAAGCTTCGGAAAGAAAGCCTTGGCCAGGGTAAAGGCCCGGGTCATACCAATCCGGCATGACGAGCGTTTCCAGATTTCAATCCAGCCAGGCACAGTGGAGCAGGCTTGAATGAGATTTTCTTCACCCGGATATACTTCCGTAGGCCACTTCACGGCATCCAGTATAAATTTTGTGCCGGCAAAGAAAGTCCGGAGCACAGTCTTTAGGGTTCTAGCCTTGACAATAGCATCCTCCTCTGGGGTCGCAAGGTTGGCACCTACAAGTGAAACAAAAGAAAGAACGTATCAATAATCCTGAGTATCACATAATAAAGCCAAGACATGAAATTAATCGGCAGCAAAAACTTACTAAGTAAGATCTGATAAGTATCGGTGACCTGGTCCGATAGTTTCTTCAGTGCGGTCTGAGCGGTGTTGCACTTCTTCTTGTATTTAGAAACATCCTTCTTCAAAGTTTTCATGTCATCCTCAAGGGTTTCCCTCCGCTTTACCTCGGCAAGAAGAAGTTGTTCGGTCTTGAGTAAAATTTCATCGGACCGGGTTATCTGCGCCTGTCAGTAGCAAGGAACACAAGTATCAGTTGGATATTATGGTAAGCTGGATATTGCGTAAAGTACCAAGCATAACTTTAGCAAGTCATGCTCGGAACTTGGGGACTAGGTATGCACTACGAGATATCAAGTGTAGGGCTGGAATTAAAACTTGAAACTCACGAGTTAAACGAGTAGCTCGCAACTCGACTCGGCTCGGCTCGAACTCGTTGTCCAACGAGCCGAGTCGAGTTTTCTTTTTCGACAGTAAACGAGTTCAAGCTAAACGAGCCGAGTTTACGAGTACTCGTTTAGCTCGTTTAACTCGGTAAAAAGAGTTTCTAATGATATTCTTATCTATGTGAACATTTTTTTTACTGATTATTGTAGTTTCTTTACTACAAATTATTTGATGGTGACATGTTTTCAGCAATTATTGCGATGATTTTATTATACATGCCCCAAATAATGAAAAATAATTATATATACAATATATAATATTGACTTTTTATAGTTTTACAAAATAAAAAAAGTTAAACGAGTAGCTCGCGAGCTACTCGCGAGTTCACCGAGCTGAGCCGAGTTTTGATTTTGGACTCGTTTGTTGAACGAGTCGAGCCGAGCTCGACTCGTTAGTTGATCGAGCTTGAGCGAGTCGAGCCGAGCTGACTCGGCTCGGCTCGAATTCCAACCCTAATCAAGTGTCATTACCTGGTGCTCTGCGGCCATGCGCTCCAAGATCTTGCTCTCCGAAGTCTTCATATTGAGGAGAGTGTTCATCAATTGATCAAAATTGTCTTTACCCGTATCAGAGGACCCGGGGCCTTGGAAATTCCGAGAAGGGGTTTTCTTCTTAGTGGGAGGCGGCACCCGGGTCATTTGTATGTCGGAATCCGATGCTCCTTCTTCTGCACCCAAGGTTGTGGCTCTGTTCTTCTTGCTGGCATGGGAGGCAATCGGATACTCGGCTTCTTGTATGTCCGGGTTTACCGGCGACGCTTGTCCTTCGTCGCTAGACGCGGCTGTGGTCTTATCAGCCGGGCTCCCCTTACCCGGGCCCTCGGTTTCCATATCCTCTTGGTCGCTGGTAACGACCGTGGCCCTATGGGTGTTATGAGTGAGCAGCTAGTATACAATCAGGAAAGGATGATGAAGCGTGGTAGAGTATCAGGAAAGGGATTTTACCCGGTATTCACCGCGAAATCCACAGGAAATCCGTCGCTGGACCCGGGAGAGGCTGGAAAGTATCAAGTAAGATTTCATAAGGGAATGGTTCAAGGAGAATGTTTCGTCCGAGAAAGGATAGGGTAAATACCAGCCCGCCGAGTTGGAGTCGATGAAATACCCGGGTTAAGAGCACCATCGCCCGGGTGATTTCGAGTTGACCTGCGCTTGGTCATGGGCGACTCCTTCAAGCATGGCCAGTGGAACAACGTCAAGGTAGCTCATGTATATCATTAAAGGAATACGAATTGAATGCGAGGAGGTGATATGAAACCTTGGAGGTGGCCTCTTGGGATTTTCTCTTTGATCCGACTTTGACTGTCGGCTCCAATTCCTCCTCGTCGCTGGCGGATTCTACTTTGCCGTCGGTGTCTTCTTCTTCGTCATCTTCTTGTTCTGGATTTCATCAAAAGTTATAGTTGGAAAATGAAGGGGTTATAATGAGTTTAAAGGAACCAAATAAAATCCGGAGAGCACCTTCGTCCGAGTTAACGGTTTCTTCTTGCTCCTCTGGACTTTCGGAGCTAGGAGAAGTGTTGATTTTCCAAAAATCATCATCAGCCTGAAAAGTATCAGTACAAGGGTCATCAACTGTATCGAGTGAAAAGAGCAAAGGTAAAGACATCAAAATCGGGTTTTCACCTTGGGGGCTGGGTTCTCGAGTGTGAAGGGCTCCAATCCGGATATGTTCCGGATTACCTCAAGCTTTTCTGTCAGAAAACCCTTGATGGTTTTATGAGTGTCACCAGCTGCGAAGATGTTGTCAGAGTACCGGAGTGGGTCTGAAGATTGCCCCGAATACTCGCACATCAACTCTGTGCGGATGGAATTGGGTTGAATCCGGAAGTCGACCCAAGTCTTCACCAGGTTGAGCCCGATGAGGCCTTGAGCCGTGAGAGTGGTGATTTTAGCTAGTAGAGGTTGAATTGCCTCCCTGTCCGAGTCAGGGGCGAAGGCACTAAATTTCTCGGAGATGTCAAGAAGACCCTCTGAGTAACCCGGCAGCTTCTTTTGGCCGGGTGGGGAGGTGTCTTGGCAGTAAAAGTATGAGAGCTGCCAGTGCTTGACATGGGAGTTAAGGGTGAGGGGTGGCATCAGAGAATTCTTGCGGCGCTGGATAGAAACCCCGCCGCAAGCGAGAAGCGCCCCGTCAACGCTTTCGCGGCACGGTTTGCACTGAAAAAGCTCAATGAAAAGAGCTAGACTTGGCGAAGTGCACAAGTATGACTCGGAAAGGACGATGAAGTGGGAAATGTTTAATACAGAATTAGGCCCTATGTCAAAAACGCGAAGGCCGTAATGGCTTAGAACATCACGGAAAAAGGGTGACCCGGCGGGCGGAAGCCCCGGGTCACGTGTTCCACGAAACAGATTACCTCGTCTTTCGTCGGGGTAGGCCGGGTCTCCTTGCCCGGCACCCTCCATTGGATATCCTCTTGAGGAGGAAGAACTCCCAGCTCGACCAGCTCCTCCAACTTGGCCTTGGTGACCGTAGACCGCGCCCAGTTGGCGGATATGGAGTTGGTGGCTTTGGCTTTAGTCGGGGTTTTTCCCTGCTTTTTGGGAGCCATGTGGCTGACCTGCAAAGCACAAGGTAAAAGGATAAGAGGAATAAGACACGGAAGCTGTGAGCCGGCCAAGTATCGGCAGGGTAATATTGAAGACACGAAAATTGCGTATTATCCGGATGTCTGTTTGCGGAGTGAGGTTCGAATTATCCGGGTGTCAAGTATTATAGCAAAAATTATGGGGATCTAAGTGTTGAAGGAGCTTTTGAGGACGATGGATGGCTGCACGGGCACTTAGTGCGAATAAAAGGAGCTGGAAAGGGGAGGATTGGCCGGGTGATTGCGACAAAGGCGGAAATTTTGAGTGGCTCAAGCTCAGATTGGAAATTCCATCTTCAGATTTATGGCGAAATTAACGATTGCGGGTAATAGGAGAGTGAATTGAAGGTTATATCTTATCTATTGGGCGAGCTAGAAGGAATGCTAGCAACCTAATTCGGCATGGCTGAGAAATCATTGGCGGGTTGATTTGGATCTAATCTGAGGAGAAATCAAGAAATTGCAAGGGCAAATTAATAGATGCAAGAGGCTTACTGGAGGAGATCTGAGTGAAGCCTTGCGGAGGCAGATGGCGCAAGCCTGGTGTCCTTTCGCGGTTCCTGACGGGCCGGATGGAGATTTGCCGGTGGGTCTTGGCGGCGGCGCGAGGTGAGCTATGGCGGAGCGCAGCCTCCGGCCAATGGGCTCCGGTGATGCGCGCGGGATTTCCGTGGTGGCGCTCAGTGAGGATGAGCACGGAGGGAGAAAGGAAGCAGAGTGGGGGGAAATGATCCGTTAGGGTTCGGGTTACCCCCAAGGAGCCTATTTATAGCACGAGTGGATAAGCCCGGTTCAGCGAGCGGGAGCCGGGAATTGCGGAGTAAACGGCTATCTATTTGATTTTTTGCGAGATGCGCTTTAAGTGTTGAGCAAGGTGTCTGAACGAAAAGGAGAAAGAGATCCATCCCGTGATATCGGGGACAATTACCAAGTATAGAATCTTAACATTTTGGGGTTCAGATCTGGAGAGCGAAGCCAAGTACTTGGAGAAAAGCCGGGTTACTATATGGCCACCATGGAGCTAGGCCTAGCTATTTATCAAAGCACTTTAACCCGGCCTCCATACACTTGTACGTTTGATATTTTTGTAGGGAATAGCAGGCGCTTCAAGGACGGATCCGTGAAGCCCAAGCTATTCTGGGGACTACTGATGGAGGGATAATAACCCGGTAGGCCAACTCCAAGGTGTAACCTGGCCCAAAGGGCGCTGCGCAAGATCCGGCTAAGGATAGAGAAACTTCTGGAAGGCCCAAGTTTGTAGGCCTCGTAACCCGGATTGTGGGTTACGGTAAAGGAAAGTTAGGGTTTGTATGCGGTGTCCGGGTAGGATTCAGGGTGTGTCTTGGAGGGTAAGCCAGGGGGTACGGGTGCTATATAAACCGACCCCTAGGTTTAGTTGAGAGAGATCTAAGAACCCTAGCAATATCGCTTGATATCGAGCATCTAGTGTAATCCCAGAGTTGAGTTGTTATATCAAGATCGGAGACTCGGCGACTTTGATCGCCGGCTACCAGATCAAGTTGCATCATGTTTTCCTCTGAGCTAAACCCTCTCCCAAACGCCTGTGTCGTCTTGCCCCAAGATCAGTTACCCCCGGTAATGTCTGCCGTGATTATCCCACGACAAGTTGCGACACTAGTATCAAGGGTGCACAGGCGCACCGTCAAAAGAATACTTGTTTTGAGTAAAAACATCAAATGATTGAAGTATTTTTATGGCGTTTTGCTCATTCGGCTTCCTGCGTAGAGTCCACATCGTTGCCCTTACCTTCTGGGTCTTGCTCCTGGACTTGCTTTATTCCGGCATCATCACCCGGATTCCTTGCGGAAGGATGGACTGGTGGAGGAACAGCTGGTGTAGAGGTGGCTGGCCCTGATAACTCGGCCTCTCTCTTTGCAGTTGCTTCCCTCTTCCTAGCCGAATCAGCAGCCCATTTCTCCAAAATATCAAAAGGCGGGGGTGCTTCCTCTGTAACAATTTTGCCTTCAGCGTCGTATGAACTCATAATCGTGTTCAGATCCATACTATCGGCCAAAGTGGTGGCCGAATGACGCACTGCAGACTGTACGGCCTTGAAGTCCTTGGGTGTAAACTTGGAGCCATCCGCTTTAAATTCTGGAAACCCGGATATCATCTTTGCCGGGTCAAGCTTTGGAAAGTAAGCCTTAGCCAGGGTAAAGGCTCGGGTCATACCAATCCGGCATGACGAGCGTTTCCACATTTCAATCCAGCCAGGCACGGTGGAGCAGGCTTTGATGAGATTTTCTTCACCCGGGTATACTTCAGTAGGCCACTTCACGGCGTCCAATATAAATTTCGTGTCGGCAAAGAACGTCCGGAGCACAGTCTTTAAAGTTTTAGCCTTTGCAAGGGAATCCTCCTCTGGGGCCGCAAGGTTGGCACCTGCAGTTGAAGCAAAGGAAGGACGTATCAGTGATCCCGAGTATCATACAATAAAGTAAAGGCACGAAGACAGTCGGCAGCAAAAACTTACTAAGCAAGATCTGATAGGTATCGGTGACCTGGTCCGATAGTTTCTTCAGTGCGGTTTGAGCAGTATTGCACTTCTTCTGGTATTTAGAAACATCCTTCTTCAAGTTTTCCACGTCATCCTCGAGGGCTTCTCTCCGCTTTACCTCGGCAAGAAGAAGTTGTTCGGTCTTGAGCAAAATTTCATCAGACCGGGTAATCTGCGCCTGTAAGTAGCAAGGAGCACAAGTATCAGTCGGATATTATGGCAAGCTGAGTATTGCGTAAAGTACCAAGCACAACTTAAGCAAGTCATGCTCGGAACTTGGGGACTAGGCATGCACTACGAGATATCAAGTATTATTACCTGGTGCTCTGCGGCCATGCGCTCCAGAATATTGCTCTCTGAAGTCTTCATAGTGAGGAGAGTGTCCATCAGTTGATCAAAAGTGCCATTACCCGTATCAGAGGACCCGGGGCCTTGGAAATTCCGAGAAGGAGTCTTCTTCTTAGTGGGAGGCGGCACCCGGGTCATTCGAATGTCGGAATCCGATGCTCCTTCTCCTGCACCCAAGGTTGCAGCTCTTTTCTTCTTGCTTATGTGGGAGGCGATCGGATACTCGGCTTCTTGTGTGCTCGGGTTTATTGGTGACGCTTGTTCTTCGCCGCTAGACTCGGCTGTTGTTTTATCAGCTAGGTTTCCCTTACCCGGGTTATCGGTTGCCATATCCTCTTGGTCACTGATAACGACAGTGGCCCTATGGATAGTGAGAGTGAGCAATCAGTGTGCAATCAGGAAAGGGTGATGAAAATGCGATAGAACGTCAGAAAAGGAACTTTACCCGGGATTCACCGCAAAGTCTGAAGGAAATTCGTTGCCAGACCCGGGCGAATCTGAAAAATATCAAGTGAGATTTCGTAAGAGAATAGTTCGGAAAGATTGTTTCCTCTGACAAAGGATAAGGTAAGTACCGGTGCGCCAAGCCGGAGACGACGGAGTACCCGGGTTAAGAGCGTCATCACCCGGGTAATTCCGAGTCGCTCTGCGCTTGGTCATAGGCGACTCCTTCAAATACGGCCAGTGGAATAATGCCAAGTTAGCTCATGTATATCACCAAAGGAATACGAATCGAATACAAGGAGGCGATATGATACCTTGAAGACGACCCCTCGGGGTTTTCTCTTAGATCCAACTTTAATTGTCGGCTCCACTTCGTCTTCATCACTGGCGGATTCCACTTTGCCGTCAGTTTCTTCTTCCTCGTCATCCTCCTCTTGTTCTGGATATCATCAAAGATAGTTAGAAAATGAAGGAGTTGCGACGAACTTAAAGGAACCAAATAAAATCCGGAGAGCACCTTCGTCCGAGTTAACGACCTCTTCTTGCTCCTCTGGACTCTCGGAGCTAGGAGAAGTGTTGATCTTCCAAAAATCATCATCAGCCTGAAATAAAAGTATCAGTACAAAGGTTATCAACTGTATCAAGTGGAAAAAGCAAGGGTAAAGACGTCAAAATTGGATCTTCACCTTGGGGGCTGGGTTCTCGAGTGTGAAGGGCTCTAATCCGGCTATGTTCCGGATTACCTCAAGTTTTTCTGTCAGAAAACCCTTGATAGTTTTATGGGTGTCACCAGCCGCGAAGCTGTTGTTAGAGTACCGGAGCGGGTCTGTGGTTTGCCCCGAATACTCGCACATTAACTTTGTGCGGATGGAATTGGGTTGAATCCGGAAATCGACCCAAGTTTTCACCAGGTTGAGCCCGATGAGACCTTGGGCCGTGAGAGTGGTGATTTTGGCTAGCAGAGGTTGAATTGCCTCCCTGTCCGAGTCAGGGGCAAAGGCACTAAATTTCTCAGAGATGTCAAGAAGGCCCTCTGAGTAACCCGGCAGCTTCTTTTGGCCGGGTGGGGAAGTGTCTTGGCAGTAAAAGTACGAGAGCTGCCAGTGTTTGACGTGGGAGTTAAGGGTAAGGGGTGGCATCAGAGAATTCTTGCGGCGCTGGATAGAAACCCCGCCGCAAGCGAGAAGTGCTCCGTCACCGCTTTCGCGGCACGGTTTGCACTGGAAAAGCTCAACGAAAAGAGCCAGACTTGGCGGAGTGCACAAGTATGACTCGGAAAGGACGATAAAGTGGGAGATATTTAACACAGAATTAGGACCTATGTCAAATACACGAAGGCCATAGTGGCTCAGGACGTCGCGGAAGAAGGGGTGACCCGGAGGACGAAAGCCCCGAGTCACGTGCTCTACAAAGCATATTACCTCATCCTTTGCCGGTGTAGGCCGGGTCTCCTTACCCGGCACCCTCCACTGGATATCCTCTTGAGGGGAAGAATTCCTAGCTCGACCAGTTCTTCTAACTTGGCCTTGGTGACCGTAGATCGCGCCCAGTTGGCGGATATGGAGTTGGTGGTCTTGGCCTTGGTCGGTGTTTTTCCCTGCTTCTTGGGAGCCATGTGGTTGACCTGCAAAGCACGAGGTAGAAGGATACGAGGAATAAGACACGGAAACTGTGAGCAGGCCGAGTATCGGTGGATGATATCGAGACATGGAAATTGCATACTATCCGGGTGTCAATCTGCAGAGTGAGGTTCGAATTATCCGGGTATCGAGCATCGTAATAAAAGTTATGGGGGTCTATGCATTGAAAGAGCTTTTGAGGATGATGAATGGTTGCACAGGCACTTATTGCGAATAAAAAGAACCGGAAAGGGGAGGATTTTCCGGGTGACAGAGATAAGGGCGGAAACTCTGAGTGGCCCGAGCCCAGATTGGAGATTCCGTTTTTAGATTTGCGGTAAAATTAACAAATGTGGGCGGTAGGAAAACGCAATAAAGTCCATATCCCACGTATTGGGTGAGCTAGAATGAATACAAGCGGTCTAATTCGGCATGACCGGGAAAGTGACCGGCGGGTTGACCTAGATCTAAGTTGAAGAAAATCAAGAAATTGCGGAGGCTAATTAATGGGTATGGGAATCTTACTGGAGGAGATTGAAGTGAAGCTCGACGGAGGCAAATCGCGCAAGATTGGTGCCCCTTTGCGATTCCCGACGGGCCGGTTGGGGGTTTGGCGGCGGATCTTGGCGGCGGTGCAGAGTGAGCTGTGGTGGAGCGCAGCCGCCGGCCAATAGGCTCCGGAGATGTGCGTGGGATTTCCGTGGCGGCGCTCTGTGAGATTGAGCACGGAGAAAGAAAGGAAGAGGAATGGGGGGAAGTGAGCCGTTGGGGTTAGGGTTACCCCTACGGGCATATTTATAACGGTTCATGTGGATAAGTTTGGTTCCGCGAGCGGGAGCCGGGGATTGCGGAGTAACGGCTATTTGTTTGAATTTTACGAAATATGCTTTAAGTGTTGAACGTGATATCTGGGCAGAAATAAGAAGGAGATATTCTTCATAATATCAAGGTCAATTATCGAGTAAAGTGCAGAATCTTGGCACTTTTATCAGGGTTTAGACCCGGAAAGCTTAGCCGGGTATTTGGAGAAGAGCCGGGTTACCATATGGCCACCGTAGAGTTGGGCCTAGCTACTTATCAAAGCATCTTAACCTGGCCTCCATATATTTGTGAGATTGGTATTTTTGCAGGGAATAGCCAGCACTTCAAGGAAGAATCCGTGAAGCCCAAGCTATTCTGGGGACTACTGATGGAGGGATAATAACCCGGTAGGCCAACTCCAAGGTGTAATCCGGCCCAAAGGACTCTGTGCAGGATTCGGCTAAGGATAAAGAAACTTCCGGAAGGCCCAAGTTTGTAGGCCTAGTAACCCGGAGTGTGGGTTACGGTAAAGGAAGGTTAGGGTTTGTATGCCGTGTCCGGGTAGGATCAGGGTGAGTCTTGGAGGACAAGCCGGGGGGTACGAGTGCTTTATAAACCGACCCCTAGGTCTAGTTGAGAGATCCAAGAACCCTAGCAAGATCGCTTGATATCGAGCATCCAGTGTAACCCAAGAGTTGAGTTATTATATCAAGATCGGAGACTCGGCGACTTTGATTGCCGGCTACCAGATCGATTTCCACCATGTTTTCCTCTGAGCTAAACCCTCTCCCGAACGCCTGTGTCGTCTTGCCCCAAGATCAGTTACCCCCGGTAACGTCTGCCGTGATAATCCCACGACACATCCAATCCAAGAACACTGCAACTTTGATCATTGCGGGTATGAGAAGACTATGGCTTAAAGAAATAGGAGAATCTTCGAAGGAAATTCAGCGAGTATGGACGCCATTGTTAGACATGCTTGTAAGGAGCTAACTTTTTTGGAAGATGCAAGAAAAAGGGTAGAATATAGGGAGGAGTAGTCCTAAGTTTTTCTTAGTTGTGGTTGGCTGCATCCAATTGTAAATATCTCCATAAAACTCTCTGTCCAACCTTAACCTTAATGCGATGACTACAACCATGGTTGCAAGTCCTCGAAGAAAAAGAATGTAATGATTCTATTTTGGTATGGATCTTAGGTTGGAGAGTTAAGGTAGGATGAATATGACTGAACTCACAGGTTGTTGAGAAAGAGTGATTCTAGCATATGCATATTTTAACAAACTTATTTGCAACTTTTTAAGCACCTAATTTAAGTTACCCAGAAATCTTTTAAACACCTAATTGAAGGTCACATATTGACCCCCAAAAGTCCATACAATCCATGCACAAATTCATTTATAACAATATACCAGTGTAAAGAAAGGTCTAGTTCTCATGTCCTGCATACCTCATACAACTTCATGTGAAATAATTTGTGAAGACGTTTCAATGTCTTGTTATAGTCTCTTGCATTTGTACTTCATCGATCGTCCTCATCCTTATTCCATGTGTTTCCAAATGCACTCTATTTTGATGTACATGTAATGAAAGATTCTTTTTTATGGTGAATGCAATGAGTTTTGACTAACATCGTTTGTTTATGGCTTCACGGCACGAGACACTTGATTAACACATTTGTGTGTTGTATGAAAAGCCAAAATGGGCGTCAAAGCGCCAATTATTGCGAGTGCTTGAGACGAACCATCAAATAAATCTTCGCGCTCAAACCTGAATTTGGCCCTCTCTCTTCCAAAGATGCACAAATCAAGCAAAATGTAGGAGAGCAAAAGTGGAAAAAAAAGGGGCTGATAAAATCAAACATTCTTTTATGGTAACAAATCAATCATCCGTAGACATTCCAAATCCACAACCCCCAACTTTTCATCTTCAAATTCTCCACACCCGAACCAAAATTATACCGGTACCTAGGAAAGGAGGGCAGGCCGCCCTTAATCCATTGACTGACGAGGCGGCCCCACGCAGCAGCGACACCATGCATGACGCATGACGAGGTGGCTGGCGCACACGGCGCGATCCCCCCCGCGCCGCGACCCAAACCCAACCCCACACACAGGAACGTCATCAGCACGAGCCGAGAGACGAGCCGAGACGATACAGACGAGACGAGCAGCTCCGCCTCCACAATTCGTGTGCCTTCCTCCCCCCACCACCACCACGCGGCTCCCGAGGCGACGAATCGGGCCTCATCCATCTCCTCCTCCCCTTCCGGTCGCCGCCGATGTGAGCATCCTCGATCTCCTGCTCTCTACCTATCTATTTTTTTCCGTTGATATTTTTTGAATTTTTTTGGGTCCGAGGATGGCGCCTGGGTGTGTTCCTGCGCGATCGAGCGGTGTGGGAGCGTTCCATTTGGGGTAAATCGCGGTCTGACGGGTTGTCGGTGGCCCGATTTGACCGCCGCCGGCTGATCGGACACCGGAAGGGTCGGTTTTCCGGTGTGTGAGCACCGGATTTGGGCGAGAGAGGGGGTTGTCAGTTGGTTGGTGATTTGGGTGGGCTGTATGGTTAGTGGAGATTGGGTGCCGGATAGGTGGTAATCTGGTGGCAAGGCGGGGTATTTGTTCTATCCATTGCAAATCCTCTTGTTGGGGGCACAGGATGATGGGGATGCTTCCCCCTATTTTCCACACCGATTGACGCATTCCATTCCTCCTGAATGGCTGTGGCGAGGTAGGACGCCTCTTGATGGCGATTTAGGATCCAGCTCGCTGAAACTGGTTACTGCCTGCGGTGAATGGAGTAGTCAAGTTTGTGCTTAAGTTCGGGGGTTGTCGGCACATTGGTATAGATGAAATTAGCTGTTAGATGGATTGTCATGTGTGTTTGCAAGAATAGTTCTGTTTTTCTTATGTTACACTGATGAACGATTTTAACTGTGTTTACATATGTGGAGATTGGAAGGTGCTCTGACGGCTGGAATACTGACATAAGTTGTGCATGGGGAGAGGATGCCAGAGCTTCGAAGCAGTACTCGCCTAGCACGTTTGAGGTCCAAGAAGCTTGAAGACCAACTGCCAGCAGAGCCGCCGGTCGCGAAACCCGTGTCACCTGCTCCACGGAAGCGCATTCCTATCCCTGCTGTCAGGGGCAGAAACGCTCGTGGTGGTGGGAGAAGAGGGTCACCAAGGCCTACAATAAACTGGGCCGAGGTTGTTGGCTTGGACGTTGAAGCTGTTTCTGCACCCACGCTTGTTTCTGAAGCCAAAAATACTGCTCCGAACAAGGTTGCTAACCACAGTCGAAAGAAAGACAAGGTTGCTGAGGGCGTTGCAAATAAAGGTTCGAGAATGGACGGTGAAAGTGCAGAGAAGCTTGTCGGGGCTGAAGATGAATCAACAACTGCACCAATCCCCGAGAGGGTATTTACTTCTCTATATTATTTGTTTCCATGAACGCCATTTTTCAGTCCACTTAGCTTTTCATCGGTTTCGTAATTTGACAAATAAATGCATCGATATCAGCCTTCACTGTGTTCCTTTTGTGTTAGATCGGTCTCATAGGGCACGAACAAATGGAACCTGACCTTCCTTTAATGCTATAATCCTAAATATAGGATTTCCATGCTATATGTTTAAAACATGGATGAGAAAATATGTCAGTTTACCCCTATAACGTACATGGACTATATTCGTTGTTTCATGCAGTATCTATGATGCCATCACATTGGGGATTCATTCACTAATGTAGCCATGAAGACATTGTGCAAATTTGACATTGCTATGGTTAAATAGTTACCAAATTCATTAAAATATTTCCGTTCTAGCTCTAGAAAAGAGTTTAGCAGTTAATATAGCCAAGTAGTTAAAATATTTTTTTCTTTTAGAACACTATAAATATCGAACACCCCTTTAGCGCGAAAGGCTACCCAGAGTAGATGGTCTGGCCCACATTAAAAGTCAGTCACTCATAGGGCGCCAAAGCATCCCCACTTAACAGATATATTAATTAGGTTCAATTCAATACACAGCTCAGCGAATTATCATTGAAAATATGCTACTTCCTTAAGTCTTGTAGAATATGGTTGTACATGAACCATTTACCCGGAAGGAGGTAAACTGCTGAATTACCCTCTGACTTCCCAATCTAGATCTTTGCATATAATGACATGCGAAAGCTAAGTCCATTTGTGTTGTTGCATAGTTTCACATCACTTAAAATTATGCTCTATGTAGTATCTTATTTGTCAGAGTTGTCGGTCATGCTACTCGGATTCTCATTCTCATAATACCATGCCATTTCTGCAGGTTCACGTAGGTAATTCTCCAGTATATGTAACTGACAGGAAACTTGGTAAAGGTGGCTTTGGTCAAGTCTATGTTGGTAGAAGGCTATCTGGTGGGACTGCCCGCACTGGTCCAGATGCCTATGAGGTTTGCTCTCTTGGACAGTGAAATATTTTATGCAAAACAAAAACCTCCGCTACATGAATCAAAGCTATGGATGATGATTATGTAGGTTGCGTTGAAGTTTGAGCACCGAAGCAGTAAAGGATGCAATTATGCCCCTCCATATGAGTGGCAAGTTTACCAGTATGTACTATGTACTTTATAGAGTCAACTTCTTTCTGTATTTAGATTCCTTTTTTGTCTTTTGTGCTTTCTGATCAATGAGCATTGACCTTCTTTATAACAAGAACTATCAACGGCTGCTATGGTGTACCTGGGGTCCATTACAAGGGACGACAGGGCGACTACTATATACTTGTGAGTTTGCTTAAGTTAATCATCTATGCTGCTGAGCTGAATTTTTATAAGAAAAAATTGATCATATTGAAAAAATAATCAGGTAATGGATATCCTTGGTCCTAGTCTTTGGGACGTATGGAATTCACTAGGGCAAGCGTAAGCATCTCCTTGTTCCTTTTGACATTACTTTGGTAATGCCATAGTTGTACTAATGCAATCTCTACTAAAAGATTTAACATTTCTAACAGGATGTCTCCGCATATGGCCGCTTGCATTGCTGTAGAGGCCATATCCATTCTTGAGAAGTTTCATTCCAAAGGGTAACTTACAGTTATCTTCATCTGATAAATCACTGTTTATTTACGATAACACACCATATTTTTGGCAGGTTTGTTCATGGTGATGTAAAGCCGGAGAACTTTCTGCTTGGGCTGCCTGGTTCACCTGATGAGAAGAAGCTTTTCCTTGTTGATCTTGGTTTAGGTATGCTATTTACTCAATATGTTCTTATCTAAGTATGCAATCCCATTTCATTACAATATTTGATGACATAACTCATGGTTACAGTTTTGTTTTTACTATAAACTCATGGTTACAGTCTTGTACTCATTCTAACATTATTAGTATCTAAATTGTGCAGCATCAAAGTGGAAAAATTCATCAGGTCGTCATGTTGATTATGATCAAAGGCCTGATATCTTCAGGTTGGTAATGTTCCTTTCTACTTATTGCTTGTTCTATGCCCCCTCTTTACTTATCGGCATTTCTTTCCTTTTTCCAGGGGAACAATTAGATATGCGAGTGCACATGCACATTTAGGTCGTACAGGAAGCAGGAGGGATGATTTAGAGTCACTGGCGTACACACTCATATTTCTAATAAAAGGAAGATTGCCTTGGCAAGGCTACCAGGTAGATTTGATTATACCTTTCTAGTTAACTTCTTGATATTTTCCTGGTGCTTATATTCGAATGTTACTTTCTTAACAACGCAGGGAGATACCAAGAGTTTCCTCGTTTGCAAGAAGAAAATGGCTACTTCTCCGGATACTCTATGTACTTTCTGTCCATCTCCATTCAAAGAGTTTTTTGAGACTGTCACAAATATGAAATTTGATGAAGAGCCAAATTATGCCAAACTTATTTCTCTCTTTGGTGGTTTGATTGAACCACCTGCGTCAAGGCCCATCAGAATTGATGGGGCTCTTAAGGTCTGCTGTGCACTTGCATATATTGTTGAGCTTGCTTCTTTTATGTCTCATCATGAACCTTTTCTCCAAAATTGTAGGTCGGGCAAAAACGTGGAAGATTGCTTGTAAATCATGACGAAGATGAGCAGCCTAAGAAGAAAGTTAGATTAGGGAGCCCAGCATCACAGTGGGTTTCAGTCTATAATGCCAGGCGGCCTATGAAGCAGCGGTAACTACATTAAATGATCGAAATATAATAGATGGTGCAGAATGTGATTATTGATACTATTCGAACTTCTAGTACTTGCTCTTTTTGCAAAAAGGGGTAATTCCAAAAAGGATTTGTTGCCTTATCTGTGAGTTAATATTAGGGATAAAATTGAATATTCTAGTTAATTAGGTTAGAAGAATCGTCATGCGTACTTGATGTTGGGTAGATGGCGGATCAGATAATTTTAATTGTCATCATAGACTGCTTCCCATGTTGTGTTAAGTATAGACGATATTATTGTTAGACATGTTACCCAAATCTAAACCTATCTGTATTAAACATGCAATGCTTGGCTAGACTGAATATCCACCCATTTGTTAGTTGCGCTGTGTTGCACTTTTACTAACCCAACATGAAATATTTGAATTCGTATGCTGATTAGAAGATTATAACTTGATTTTGGAGTTGGAACCATCAGAGTGCATATTGAAATAGTTAATGTAGCTGTTACTCTTGGTAACTCGAATAAGCAGAAATACAGATACTGTCTGGTTTGCAATGTTCAAGGTAGCCATCTAAGAACTAAAATATCTGTGGCTGTGGCCTTTAACTGTAACTAGCCTGCACAAGCCTGATTACTCTGGTACATATATAGGTTATGAAATATTAAATTTCTCTGGATATTTAGATGTAACTGTGCTTGTACTCCCCCCGTCTCATATTAATTGTCTCAAAGTTGGATAAAAGTGGATGTATCCGGACATATTTCAGTGTTAGATACATCTACTTTTGTCCAATTTTATGACAATTAATATGAGACGGAGGAAGTAGTTGCTAGTGATTCAGGATTTCAGTTTGCGCTTGTTAGTTGTTCCAAATTTTTGCCTGTCGTATTTGTCTGCTTATACATACCTTTGCTGTATGAAATTCTCTTTGTTAGGTACCATTACAACGTGGCTGACAACAGGCTTCAACAGCATATAGAAAAGGGCAATGAGGATGGCCTATACATTAGTTGTGTGGCTTCTTCAGCAAATCTATGGGCTCTCATTATGGATGCAGGAACTGGTTTCGGTTCTCAACTTTATGAACTTTCACCAGTTTTTCTACACAAGGTATGCTACAATCTGATGATGCCCGATCACTGTTCGTCAGTACCCTGGATAAATTATTGACCGAGGATTTCTAAACTCTGTTTCCATTACACATAGGACTGGATAATGGACCAGTGGGAGAAAAGTTTCTACATAACAGCAATAGCTGGAGCATCCAATGGAAGTTCATTGGTTGTAATGTCCAAAGGTCCGTTTTTTTACATTTTTTATTCGATCTTGTGTGCCAGTTAAAATCTCCGTTCTGTGGCCATAATTCTGTTGGCAATCTTTAACCAACTGTTCTGTTTGTCGCTGTTTAGCTTGGCACTTCCATAAGTGACATCACTGACATGATTATTCATAATCTGATGCAATTTGTTTTGGTGCCATGTTTGCAGGAACTCCTTACACTCAACAGTCGTACAAGGTTAGCGAATCATTCCCCTTCAAGTGGATCACCAAAAAGTGGAAAGAAGGTTTTCATGTAACATCTTTGGCCACAGCTGGAAATCGCTGGGGAGTAGTCATGTCAAGGAACTCGGGATATGCTGAACAGGTTAGAATACTTGATTGGCCTTGTCTTTTTTTTTTGCGGGTAATTTTTTTTTTGTCTATGTACGGACCATGTGCAAGTTTAGGTTCATGCAGCTGTTCTTGTCACTGTATCACGGCCAGTTTATGCGGGTAAGTTGTGTATGCAATTCCAGGTTGTAGAGTTGGATTTCCTGTATCCAAGTGAAGGAATCCATAGGCGATGGGAGCATGGCTACAGAATAACTTCTTCAGCCGCCACCAGTGACCAAGCAGCTTTTATCCTGAGCAAGCCAAAGCGGAAACCGGTAGACGAGACACAAGAAACTCTGCGGACCTCAGCCTTTCCCAGCAACCATGTAAAGGTACCTCCTCAGCTCATGGAAACGCTCGCAAAATATTACTCCCTCCGTTCATAAATAGATGACTTCCATTTGTCCCAAAGTGGATGTATGTAGACACTTTGTCTACATACATCCACTTTGGGACAAATGGAAGTCATCTATTTATGAACGGAGGGAGTACATATTATAGTGCTGTGACTTTGTTCTTGTGCTGCTTTGCGAAGCTATAGTAACCTTGAATCGAACCTGCAGGATAAATGGGCGAAGAACCTGTATATTGCTTCGATCTGCTACGGGCGAACGGTCAGTTGACCTCTGCAAATTGAAGTCGAACGGAGGGAGGGACATTTAGTAGTTTGTCTAAAATGAGCATCGATTGATGTGAGATGTCAGAGAATTGCCGTAATAGGATTAGGAAGCTGAAGTTGCCGTGATGGGTATCGGACCGTAATTGTAAAGGAATGTTCTACCGAATGCAGGCTGTGGAGCTTATCCATAAAGAAGTTAACACATATTCTCGCCATGTATAGTTTGGTTAAGTTCTCTCCTCGGGCAATGGTATCCCACTGAGTCTAAAAATGGTTAAATCATAATCTGCTTCTGACGTGTTAATCGTGTCGGAGGCGCTATAGCATTCTTAATCTGACGTTTCGGGATGTAAATGGCGCTTTTGTTGGGCAATGCGGCATTAGCAGCTTTAGGGCATGTAGGGTGGTTGATAATGTGGTATGATTTTAGGAGTTTGCATGCTGTTTACTGTTTAGAGAGGAAGAAAAACTGATGCAGCCCAACCTATTTCACCAAGTCTCTCTGCAACACCCAGAGGATTCATGTTGAGAGCACGTGTAAAGGCTATGCAAGAAAAGGTGACCTCACTCCTACCGCTCTATGAATTCGATGACCTGATGAATGCTGCGCTATCTCATGCAAATATTCTATGTGTGTTCAGCTACGACCTGCCGATGGAGCTACAAGACCCTGCTAAGGATGACCAAGAACATCGCCAAGTGGCTGCGCAATAATAAAAAGAAACTCTTCCGGGGTCGTTGGATCGTTCGGCGCCAACATGACGGATCATCCGGCGCACCCTAGGCCACCCTAGGCCACCGAAAGCCTGGCGGTACATACCAACGCAAGTGCGGCCCATCTTAGGTGGGTTGCTCCCCGCCCTCCGATCCGTCCGGCAACGACCACGCTGGATCGTCCGGCGCCTCCCAGGCCGTCGGATGGGTGCCGGTACATCCTGGCACAGGTGTGGCCCCTCTCGGGTTCAACCCTCTCGACAAAGCCGGATTGTCCAGCAGAGCGCGCCGGATCGTCCAGCGCCTGGAAAAACATCACGCCAGCGCCTGAAGACAGAACCTCTCCGGTCGCTGGACGTACCGCGTTTGAGACGCCAGATCGTCCGACGCCCTTGCCTACGTGTAGAAACAGGCCCCAAGTGCCTTGTACTCCACCTACTCCATACCCTTTCGCCCGCTACTATAAATAGGATCTCCTCCTTCAGATCTAGGGTCAGAGATGATGAAATAGAAACTTGTGAGTGTTTTCTCTTTTCCCTCGTGTGAGGCTACTTCTAGGTGACTAGAACCGTATCAAGACTACCCCTATTACCTATGTAATTTGGATTGTATCAAGGCTACTCCATAATTACCGTCATTTGCCCTTGGAATTCTGTCGGTATTCTCCCAATTTTTCTAAACTGACCCTTGAGTATCTATTGGTGTGGTGGACCAGCCGTAGGGTTGAATTGGTTCTAGTTAAGGTGAGTTCGAGTTGGTTGGTTTCTGGAGGCGGCCGTGGGTTTAGTTGTCGGGGATCGAATCATCTAATTCACACTAGTTATCGGTTACGTTTGCTCTCGGTCCCTCTCGCGTTCTTGTGTTCGTTGCCTTTCTCTTTGGGTATTCCATGAGATCGGGCCACTCCTTGTGGTTTACTCCATATCATATGATATCAGCAGTCTCGTTGCCATGGATTTGACCCCTCAAGCCCCATTCTCCACCAATTTTTTTCATACCCATCCCAATTTCGAAAATTCCTAAAAAAAAGAGCCAAAAAGAATTTTGACCGATATGTCGAATCATTGCGTTTTTCGTGGTTTTGTTGCTTTAGACCCCCTACCACCTTTCTATTTGAACACTTTCCCCAATTTTGCCCGAAAATTCCACCAATTTTGGATTTGGATGAAGAACACGTGAAAAACACGAGCAAAATCGTGCTCGTCGGACGATCCGGCGCTAGGGCCGCCGGTCTATCTGGCGTCTTGCTGTGTTTCTACGATTAGGATGTTTGAGTTGCCTACGCGAAGCCCTCAACAACGATTAAAACATCATCTACGTCGTCACCCCGGAGATTCCACCGATCGACCTCGCCGCAAGTCCGAGTGTGACTAACTATAGGTATAACTTGCTTCCGCTTGGTAACTATTGTTCCTTTCGCTACATTCTTTTTCTACTGGACTAGCTCATACGATTGCAGGGCATTGCACTAGGGTCACTGAGAGTGCTTGTTTATGCACTTGTGAGAACGTAGAACAGGTAGAGTCCTTCAACATCTTAGCATTAGCATCTAAAATAAAAAAAATAGAAAAAGGAAAAAGAAAAACAATAGAGTGGTGCCAAGTTTTTCTCTTTGTAGGAACACATAGCTTTGCGCACAAGTTAAGAGTGACTGGTGAACACTTTATGCAAATCTTGTTGCCTTACTTGCAAGCAATCGAGTTAGCATCCCTCCAGTGTTAGTGTAGCATTCGAGATTAGTCTTTGTTAGGTCATTTCGGCGTCACTCATCTTTTGGCCGCAGTAACCACATTGTTCTCTTGCGTGAGTTTTTTCTTTGTTTTTCCGTGTGTGTGGTATAGGTTTCTGTTGCAATAGTCAATTTGGTCCTTTACCACAATTTAAAAAACTTTTCTTTGGATTTGGTTGATTTTCTTTCATCTTTCTAACCCATTTGAGATCCTCATAAAGCGAGTGTGTTGTCGCCTTTGGTTTTTCTTGACTCAACTCGAAGTTTCCTTGTGACTAACCATTCTCTCTTAGCAAACCACTTTGTTCAATACATCCTTCAAGATAACGTTGGGTAAGTGAGGCACATTTTACAACATCATATTGGTATCACTTGTGTACCTTACATGGATAGAGACGGTATTTTCAGAAGCGCAAACTCGGATGATGATGGAAAACCCTTCTACATAGACAATCAGCACAACTTCGTCACCCATAACGAGCATGTGCAACTACGCCAAACTGTGCGTGATGGATTGGAGTGCTATGAACGTCGTCTACAAGCTCAAGATGAAAGATTCACTGATCAAATGGAGATAATTAACATCAGCTTAGCAAATCTTGCTAACCGCCATTGATATCTTCCTTACCACATCGAACAAGGAGTTCATCAAGGTCAAGACGCCAACGTGAATATGTTCATGTTCATCATCAAGCACACCATCATGATCGACACCAACATATGGAGGACTTTGGACCTCATCGCCAAGAATATGAGCCCCCACCATCACCGCAAGCACATCGCCACAATTGTATGATGATAGCTCGCCTCCTTCGCTACCTCCTCGACATCGACAAGGACATGATGAGACACCCCCACATCCTCCTCGACGTCAACATCTTCGACACCATCCTCCACCATCCTCTGTAATCTCAGCCAACGACTATGGTGAAAATGATTTCGTGGAAGGTGCAAGACCTTATAGGAGCCCCCAAGGCATCAACATCGACGACACTCTTCACAAGAACATGAACCTCAAGCAACTGCGCGTCGCAACCATAATGAACTCAATGAGCAAGATTATCATCAACATCACCATCATGAGCAAGAAGATAGTGAGCGTCGTGAAGAAAGACTACAACACCATCATCGACATGAAGCTCCACGATCTACCACCACCCATGACCCATCTATGATGAAGACCTCAGTGAGCGCAATCATCAACCAAATGAAGACAATAAAATGAGTGTCATTCGCTAACACATCCCTAAGTTCCTTGGTGAAAATGATCTGGAAGAATTTATATCATAGACTCTCAAAATTGACAAGATCTTCAACATCCACAGCTATAGTGACGAGAAAATGGTCGTCACAAGTTCTTTTGAATTTGATGCCTATGCACTATTATGGTGGGATCAAGTGCAAGCTCAAAGAATTGCAAACCACATGCAACCAATCAATACCTGGAACGAGATGAGAGAGGTTGTGCATTCAAGATTTTTACATCCTCACTATAAAAGAGACCTCTTCAAGAAGCTACAATAGGTTAGGTAAGGATTGAAAACGATTGATGAGTATTACAAGGAAATAGAAATCTCCATGATACGAGCACATATGATTGAATCTCAAGAGCAAACAATGGCTCGCTTTCTCAATGGCCTAAACTACCCCATCAAGAAGATTGTTGAGTTTCAACCATATGACACCATTGTTGGCCTTGTCCATCAAGCTCTCAAGGCCGACACCAAATAAATTAAGACTACAATTACTTGAAGCAAAAGGCTTTATTTTCCTCCAAGACTACCTCAATGACTCCAATGGCTCAAGAAACACCAAGCAGTGCAAAAGGAAACTCAAGACCTCCCAATGTATCAAACAAAGCTTCACAACCTTTCAAGAAACAAGAGTTAACAACCACCAACGCAAATGCAATTCAAGTCAAATCTAGCTCAATAATTTCCTTCAAGTGTGGTGGCAATGGACATAAGTCTTTTGAATGTTCCAACAAGATGATCATGATAGTCAACCAAGATTGTGAACGTTGACTACATGAGTGAAGGCGAATACTATGCCTCTCACCAAGTTGCTCTAAACACTTTGGATGAAGAAAACGACAAATAAGAGAACGTCTATTGTGATGCGGACAAGAACACATCTCTATTGGTTACAAGTATGAAAAAAATAAAACTTTCAAGACGATTCAGATATGGTGTTCTCAAGTTAGATAAGCAGGTATTTTTCTAGCTTTAATTTCTCAGCTATACGCCGAAATTGTTTTCTTTATGTTTCTTGTGGTAAGAAACGTGTTACCTTTGTTACCATCGAAAAATATTGAGACACAATTTTTTTCTGTTTTACTATCTGCATCTTACATTATGTGCCACTAAGAAATTTAATTTAATAGTCATCTTGTGCAAGTGAGAATCGTTTCACAATTTCACTTGTGTTGATGGATTCATAGCTGCAGTTGCAAATTTTTGGCATATATTTGTCACGGGGTAAGATTAACCTGAGAAGGTAGAGCTAATGTTGTTCACTACCTTAGTGGTAAGAACAGAGTGTATGTATACTGCTTCACATTTAATATACATATACTTACAGTGAGCGAAACGACATGCCAAGAAAGAGGCAGCTGGGAATATGCGATCTCATTTTATTTGGAAGGGGACAAGCATATACCAAGGTTGTGAGAGTATCAGCCAGCTACACATATTAGCTCTTATTATTTTCTCTGTATATCAAAAGTGTGGTTATGCGAACCATTTGTGTTATCAATTGAATGGCAGTTTTTTTTAGAAATGAAAGCCTCTGCCCCGACCTCTGCATCAAAGCGATGCACAATTTAGCGCTAACACAAACTTACTACTCAACCTGAACATGAACAGAAGCAACATGAGTGAAATTGTAATGCGTAAATAACCGTAATCAGTATGTCTGCCGACTGTATGGAATTATTTGCATTTATACATTTTCACAATTGCCATGTGCTTTAAGGTTCACACAAAATTCTCGTCGGTGCAGAAGCAGCAAACATCCGTTATATTTGGCATTTGAAGGTAAAGTTCACCGGTAGTAGTATTCCTTAGTTTAAAGTTGAAACCGGAGGCTAGATAAATCACTTGTGGTAAATGAACATCCGAAGTTATTTATTGCCGAATTTGACAGTTCCGGCAGATACCTAATGTTTATCACTATTGCCGAATTTTTCGGTCACCATGTCCACAGTATAAAAGACTAAGGGTGTCTTTGGTTTAGGGGATAAATTTTATGGTTGAGGATATCCCCAACCACCTGGTTAGGGGTAGCCAATATTTTTGTTTGGTTACATAGGATGAGAGGTGGTTAGTGATAGCCATTTTTTGTTTGGTTGAAAGTATGATGAGTGGATGAGTGGTTACCGTGACCTTTTTTTATTTATATGGTGATATTACCCCCCGTAGAAATGAATATTTTGGCATTCTAAAGATAATAAGGTGAAAAGATTATAGTTCTAAAATCACATTCTCGTCACTATCTTGTAAAGACAAACACAGTGACACTCTGAACACAAAATAGTGGCAAATGCAAACCATGTACAGAGTCCAAGAAAAAATAACAATTGATGAAATATTACACAGATTTTCTTAACTTCACATGATGACGTACAAGTACAAACGAATCTGACTTGTGCGCGTTAGCCGGAGGAGCACATCGTCTCCAAAAAAAAATAGCTCGCTTAGCACTAGATCCACAATGGCCTACTTCCCGATCTAGCTGATGTTGCCGTGGCGGTCTGGTTCAGATACAGAGTGGTTCTATTGCCCCACTATCTCCTCAAGATGGTATCAGAAGGAACCCCGACCTGGCGATGCGCCTTGGCTTCCAGCGACGCACGCGGCCGCCGCGCTGTTCAGCCATGAGATGCTCACCGCCGTGCGAGAGATAAAAAGATATTGGGCCGAGGAAAGCAGGGAGGGAACATCGTGGGAAAGGGAGCAGAGTAGCAGACACACCGCACCGTCGTGGCCGTGGATGCGCCGTCACCGCCGTCGTCATGTTCCATCGATCTGCCAGCCGCGCCGTCCTTTGGTGGATAGGGATAGCCAGTTTTTCAGTGGCTGCCGAGCGTTTGGTTCAAATTATGAAAGGATAGAGGCAGCCAGATTCCTCAAAATTTCCAACAAAAAACTGGTTGAGCCCGTCCGGCCAAAAGTGCCGGATGCGGGCAACCACTTTCCTGTGCGCAGTAGCCTCACCGCGGAAAATTGTTTCAGCCGCTCACCTTCTTCCCCCAAGAAACATGCCTGTGGAATCCCCTCCTCAAAGGACGGCGTGGCTGGCAGATCGACGGAACATGACGACGGCGGTGACAGCGCATCCACGGCCACGACGGCGCGGTGTGTCTGCTACCCCGCTCCCTTTCCCACGATGTTCCCTCCCTGCTTTCCTCGGCCCAATATCTTTTTATCTCTCGCACGGCGGTGAGCATCTCCAGGCTGAACAGCGCGGTGGCCGCGTGCGTCGGTGGAAGCCAAGGCGCATCGCCAGGTCGGGGTTCCTTCTGATACCAGCTTGAGGAGATAGTGGGGCGATAGAACCACTGTGTATTTGAACTAGACCGCCACGGCAACATCAGCTAGATCGGGAAGTAGGCCCATTGTGGATCTAGTGCTAAGCGAGTTTTTTTTTTCTTTTTGGGGGACGATGTGCTCCTTCGGCTAATGCGCGCAAGTCAGATTCGTTTGTACTTGTACGTCATCATGTGAATTTAAGAAAATATGTGTAATATTTCATCAATTGTTATTTTTTCTTGGACTCTGTACATGGTTTGCATTTGCCACTATTTTGTGTTCAGAGTGTCATTGTGTTTATCTTTACAAGATAGTGACGAGAATGTAATTTTAGAACTATAATCTTTTCACCTTATTATCTTTAGAATGCCAAAATATTCATTTCTAGGGGGTAATATCACCATATAAATGAAAAAGGTCACCGTAACCCCTCATCCACTCATCATACTTTCAACCAAACAAAAAAATGGCTACCACTAACCACCTCTCATCCTATGTGACCAAACAAAAATATTGGCTACCCCTAACCAAGTGGTTGGGGATATCCTCAACCATAATTTTTTTTGACGAAAAGGCAGACTTGCCTGCTTTTCATTCATATAAGATAGGGAAAGTACAAGGTGTACAGGGAGAGAGCAAAGAGAAAAAACGAAGAAAAAGAAGAGCAAATATTGCCTAGACAGCGGAGGTCAGTCAATCTGTCTCTCTTGGTCTCGACAAGAGGCCAGAAGCTCTATTTCTGCCAGCGTAGCTCCAGTTGCGCGCCTCCTCGATGATTAGCTCTAGCAGCCTGCTGATGGGGCTTGCCTTATTGTTGAAATCCGGTTGTTTCGCTCTTTCCAGATGGTCCACCAGGTGAGGTGCGCAAGTGATGTCCAACTCTTCTGCAGCGGTGGCGGCAGAGCCTTGCGGGTTTCGCATAACCAAGACTCCAGGGATGTCATGGCCTGTGAAGGGCTGAGGGTGGTGGGCAGTTGGGCATGGCAGAGGACCTTCCCCCAAATCCTGGTGGCCACAGGGCAAGTGGCGAGCAGGTGTAGCGCGGTCTCCTGCTCGCTTAGGCAGAGCACGCAAGCTGCATTGTGTGGCCAGCCCTTCCTGGTCAGATTGTCGGCAGTGTTGCATTTGCCAAGGGTTGCGAGCCACCCGAAAACCTTGCACTTTAGAGGCGCGTCGCTGTCCCAGATGGTATCGGTGAAAGTCGAATGAGTTGAGCCTTCAAACTGCATCTCATATGCGGAAGTTGCCGAGTACTGCCCATTGCTGTTCCAGCGCCATGTCACCGCGTCGGCAATGCCAGGTTGCAGGTGGACAGCGGCAACCGTAGCGTGGATGTCTAGGAACTGGGTGATTGCTTGCATCGAAAGCCCGTGCTTGAAGTGCCTCGTCCACTTTTCATCAGTTAGAGCCTGGGCAACAGACAGGTTGCGCATGGTGCATGCCTGAAAGAGGTATGGAGCGAGGGCGGCCATGCTCTGACCTGCCAGCCATGGGTCGTGCCAGAACGCAACGCGTTGGCCATCGCCGAGCTCGAAGGAGACCGCTGCGTTGAACAAGTTTCTGGCCCGATCATCGATTGCCAAGGGGAGGCCAAGCCAGGCCTTGTCGGTTTCGGACCAAGATCGCCACAGCCAGCGCACGCGCAGCGCCGTGGCCTTGCGGTGTAGGTCAGTGATGCCAAGCCCGCCGAACGCCACTGGCCTGCAGACCACCGGCCATCGCAGAAGGCAGCGCCCACCGGGAGCAACCTCGTCGCTGGCCCAAAGGAATCCCCGGCGCAGCTTGTCAATTGCTTTGATGAACCATTTTGGTGGGTCGATGACAAGTAGCTGGTGGATGTGCATGGCCGAGAGCACGTGCTTTACCAGAAGCAGCCTGGCATCAAGTGAGAAGTTGGCCTTGTTCCAACCTTTGACCTTGCCGTGTTTCAACCATAAAATGTATCCCCTAAACCAAACACACCCTAAATATACGTAGGAAATCGCACTTTACCGACAACATCTCTTCCCTTGCTGGATTTGCCCACGACAGCCGCGACCTGCTCGCTGCTTCTGTGTCTGAAGATGGGTGGATCGACCAGTTGTCTGAATCGAACTGATGCTATGTGCAGCTCTAAACTGAACTGTATACGCAGGGGAGATGGACATCTTATACAAAAGAAATGAGGGAGCATTCGGGCCCATCATCACTGTACACGGCCGGGACAAGGAAACCGTCAGTCACTAGCAGTAGCTTCATTGAGCCATTCTTTTTCCAGACGACTTATGTCAAAGTGAAGCCGAGCCCCTTGTGTATGTTCAATGCAAATTTAACACCTTTTTATCAGACCACCTGCTAATCAAGTTAGACAAGAAAACTAGATTGTGTACATACTTTTGTTTTGGATTTCCTAAAAAAAAGTAGATGAACGGCCTTTCAGATTCTAATTATTCAAAAAAAAAAAAAACCGAGGACCCCCGCGTCGCCCCCTCTATGGGCGATGGGAGGGGCGAACCCTATCCCCCCGCAACCTCCCCCGCCTCCCTTCCTCACCGTCCCCTGAGTCTGCCGCCGGGAAAAGCCCGCGCGACCCCGGTGAAGGGAGCAGAGGGGACCTGCCGCTCGCGTAGTACCTCAGCAGCTCGAGGAGGCCCCTGCTTGTGGGTGTGCCGCCTCCACCACCTCCGTGTTCCCCCGCCCTCGGGCTCCTGCGCCTGCCCATGGCGGCCCTCGGCGAGCCGGGCGCGGCCGTGCTGCTCCGTCGGCGCAGCTGTGGCGGCCTTTTGCTGCTCGGGCCCGTCTAGGCCCAGATGGGCTTGGCAGGCCGCGGCGCTGTTCGTCGCTGGCTCAGGGAGGCGCTGCTCCCGCCACATCCCGGTGGTCCGGCCGTCGATCCCGGCCCCCGGGGTGCCGTCGGTTTTAACGGTGCTCGGCTTTGCCGACGCGGGCGTTATCCGGGTATGTGCCCTCTGATAGTTGCAAGGGTCGCAACCTCTGCATTCGGCCATCTTCCTGCAGCGGGGCTCCGTTGGGGAGGACTAGTGTTGTGGCTTCGGAGATAACGATCATGGCAGTGACGTGCTCCCTATTTGGGGTCCTTCATAGCTCGGTGTCGAGCCACCTCTGTCTTGCCAACAGTATCATGCTGGTGTGCTCCATGGTTCTGCAGATGGCGGCCATGGATGCGGTCTTCTCTCCGATGCGAGGTGAGCCATGGCAGTGGTGGTGGCGGCTTCTCCTTGTCGGTTGCTAGGCCCTCGTGTCGGATCCTATTGAAGTCCTATCACGTGACTGGCGTGGGTGGTCTTCGTGCGTGCTCTAGGCTAGCCCACCATTCGGGTAATCAAACCCAGATGGGGTTGGGGTTTGCACTCGATGGTGCTACGCCCCGCGTCTACGGCGGCGACCCCCACGTGCGGTGAGGGTATCGCCGATGCCCTTCATCTTCAGCCGGCGACACACATGCGTTGTGGCGTCGTCTAGCCGCGCGCGACCTTTAGGCCATGCCCCCGACAGAGGTGGTGTCGGCACACTGTGTGGTCTCAGATGTGCGTTCGTGTTCGATTGTGTCGATGGTGCAATGTCGTGGCTGGGTCTCCGTTGTCATGTCCGATGGATTCTCCTTTGTGATCGTTGTGCTTGGGTCGTGATGAGCTTCTCATCAATCAACTGTCTCCCATATTTTCTCAGAATGACCCTCTCATGTGTGTTATCGGTGTGCGTTTTTTTCTCTTCTCATGTATCCCCTTGTAAACTCTGGTTCCTTCGAACCTATCTTGCAGAAGCTGTAAAGTCCCATAGGAATTTGATTAATGGAGTTCAGGCTGGCTCTAAGAGCCCACTGTAGTCATAGTAAAAAAAAAATTCAAGACGATTCAGAGATGGTGTTCTCAAGTTAGATAAGCAGGTATTTTTCTAGCTTTAATTTTTCAGCTATACGCCGAAATTGTTTTCTTTATGTTTCTTGTGGTCAGAAACGTGTTACCTTTGTTATCATAAAAAAGACCGAGACACAAAAAATTTCGTTTTACTATCTGCATCTTACATTATGTGTTATTAAGAAATTTAATTTAATAGTCATCTTGTGCATGTGAGAACCGTTTCACAATTTCAGTTGCAAATCAAACATTCACCGCGTCATCATCCCACGGTTACATAAGGACCACTTCAGAGATCTGCTAGAGTTTAAACAAGATGCTTAATGAACGGCAAGACAAGATAAGACTTTTTGAAAAGATGACAATGCTAGGGTAATAACGGATAAAAAAATGGAATTGAAAGGAAGGAGGGGTGAGAGCAAATATAACACTTTTGTCTTCTTACAAGGTGAGGCAGGTTAGGGAAACACGACTATTAAGTACTAGAAAATACCCCGCGCGTTGCTGCGGGAATTTTGCTGCACCTAAAATTTTTGAACGAAAATTATACTTAAAAATATGAAAATTAAATATCCGATAGAACATGGAGAAACTTCAAGAAGAAGCGAAATCAAAGAATAGGAAAAAAAGAAATATGACGATAACATGGCAACACAGTAATGCTATTTACATCGCAATATAATCTTACAAAGAATTGACACTGTCATAATGTTCCTGTCAACAACATTTACATTTGGCTTGAAAGAGCATTGAAACAATTCTTATTCAGTCACCGAGCACGTGGGTAGCGCTTTTTTTGTAAAGACGTGAGTAGCCAGTTGATATATATATTATTGGTAATCCCTGAAGGTTCCTAAAAATATCTGGAGGTACCATTAATAACATACTCCATCAAGATCTCCAATGGGTAAGAAAATGTATGATTAGACGAAATATACTTTTAACATGACCATTAACAACACAAATCAGCAACATTTCAGAAGACCGACTAATAAACACGCACAGCAGTGGCGGAGTCAGCTAAGCACTAAAGCCTGGGCAAACACTACTTAGATAATTGAATTTGTCTCAAAAGTCTGTCACTTAAGCTAGCATCTTCACTAAATATCAAAGGTAATTAGCAGATGGAGCCCTGACAGCCGTCCGGGCATGCCGCCACTGACGCACAGTGAGATGGCAAGCAATTCGAACGCTCACTCTTCAATAAAATAATTACAGGCCGCATGGAAAATGGAAGGAAACAATGAACAATCCTCCAAATAATCTCACAACATAGAGGATGGACCAGGAATACGCCATAGAGCCATTCAGCAATGGAGGAAACGTGCTGAATCAAGACGTCAGGATTATGCCTTCAGGGAGGCATTAATGTATTGCCAGAAATAGACCACGCGGGATGCAAAATTAGTAAGAGCACATAGAGGTTGATTATGAGAGTTAATTGGGGATTACCATGATCCGGTAGGTTCCAAGCAGTCCTGGGTGTCGTCCAACTAAGGGGACTTGTCCAACAACAAGAACACATGTTGTTTATCGTGGAGACTGAGAGATGACGCCACAACATCAGTCAGAGAGCGCGTCCGCATCTTCAGCAGGTGCTTCTGCGGTGTTGAAGGAGGTTCGTGGCGAGTACTCCAAATCCGCCCTCTCCAGCGCGTCGATGATAAAGGCATGGAGGCTGTACCAGCAGCCGAGCCGGCAACAGGCGTCGACGGTGGCTCTAAAGAAGAGACGTGGATATCCGTGTCGACGACGGAATAGAAGGTACCAACCCATTGCTTAAATAAGAGAGGTACGCTTGTATTTACTCGGTGGGGAAGATGATAAGGCCTTCCATAATGCATCGTCTTTTAGCGTAGTATCCTAGGTACCATTGCATTATAAGAGACAACCATCCTAAGGCCTTTCCCAATGGGGGTTTCTTAGCGCGGTTTCATAGACGTTTTGCTTATGTGGCATAATACTTAATGATGAGAGAGAGTGGAGTTGTATCTTAGCTAAGATACAACATTGGCACGCCATCATAGGTAAAAATGGTTAATAGCCCAATCACATCCATGCATGAGCACCGAATCATTAAATTTAGAGACACCCTCTAAGAAACAATGCATTGGAGTAGTAGTCTCTTAAATTATTAATGCACCTATGGTACCGTGCTAAGAAACGATGCACTGGGACAGGCCTAATGCATGATTTCTTAAGCGTCGTATCTAAGAGGACTAGCATTTAATGAATTTGGCCTCATACTTGCATGAGATTGGTCTAATCATATTTTTTGCCTATGATCTCGTGCAAGAGCCGTATCCTAAATAAGATACAACAACACTCTCTTTCTTCAATTAATATGGTGCCACATTAGCAATATGCCTATGATATCGTGCCAAGATACGACCATTACGGAAGGCCTAAGGGAGATGAGCTAGTTCATTGGTCGGGTGGAAGATGAAGAGGGACCGACTGCCATAAGTAATTAATTAATCGGGAGGGGAGTGCTGAGACTTTATGGTGATTAGGAATAAAAAAACTCACGATGCTTACTATGGCCTCTAGTAGTCTGGAGAGGAAATCTAAGATATTTTCCACAATAAAAAGAAATTAATTGTTGCTAAAATAAAATTGTGGAAATCAAAATGATGAGGTGGCACTTGCTGAGGTGGATAGGCTGCATGTTGAGAGAAATAGTTAGTGGGGATGACCTATTTAGTTTATATAGATGTGGTAGACGACGTATGCCATTATATGAATGTAAACCATTTTTCATGGAGGCTGATACAATTTTATGAATAAAATTTTGTCTAACTTTCAATCAGCCCGTAGCAGCGCACGTGCACATTTGCTAGTATATCTCTCCTAGAACTTTGCTTGCTGCCGTGTTGGTACGTCGCCCGGTACGTCATACATCGTTTCCGTGATTTCTGTTTCCTCCATCGTGCGTTGTTCGTACGTTCTGGGAGATCATTTTTTCCGATAAAGGGAACTTTATTACTTAAAAGGTTAAGCATGTACCTAGCCTCTGCATAACCAAGATGCACATAGTCACACGTCCACAACGAGTCAAACAAAGTAAATAAAAGGCGAATTACATATCATCATGAGAAATTATAAAGACGCCTAAACTGCTGGAGTACCAATCCGAACATTATGCTGCCATCCATGAAGGGTAAAAATAGTTCTCGCCAAATCCTCCAACCGTGTAAACGTCTTCATGAAAAGGGAGCGATGCTCCACACGTTGCAAAGGTGCCCATGAACGGATCAAAGTCATACACCGGTAGATGACCTGCATAAGAGAGACATTTTTATCGTTAAAGACCGTGTCATTTCTAAATAGCCATAGCGACCAAACAACGGCAATCGCTTTCACCCTAATAAGCTGCTTAAACCTAGAATCAACACCATTTAGCCAATTGCCAAAAATATTAGCAACGCTTCTAGGTGGATAAAAGTTCGAGGCTATCTGAATGGCTGACCATATGGATCTAGCAAAATTGCAATGAAAGAAATGGTGTTTAATAGTCTCGTCCTTAGGACAAAAGACGCATGATTTGTTTCCTTGCCAATTCCTCCTAGCAAGGTTGTCCTGGGAGATCATGACCATGTCGGACTAGAGATCAATCCAATTACATGTGTCATGTCCAGACTTGAGGTGGCCACTTCTTACCTTCCGTGAGCCTTTAAAACGGGAGCGGTTGATTGGGCTGCATCAAATCTATCTAACCTTAGGGATCCAAATCGATCGCCAAGCTATTGACAAACAAGGTAGAAATTCGACCAAGGATCAATCAGTCTCGACCTGCCACCGGCCACCACCGGCGGTGAGACGACACTTCGCCAGGTTGGGGTAAGGTGTTTCGAGCGAGGTTTATGAAACGCTCGTGTGCGTCGTGCAGACGACTGCAAACTCATGATCATCTCTTTGGTGCTGGCCAAGACCAAGGGCGGTATTCTTCGTTCTAGGGATTCGATCCTCTACTCTGCTTGTGTATTCATGGACGAAGATGAAAAGGGAAGACATGTGCATGCCAACATGAGCACCAGCAAGAAGCCATCCTGGGTTCTAGCTTTCCATGTCGACCGCGAGGTGATCTCCACCATCGCAGTACCGCACTACCGTGTACAAATCGATTGGATTCTCTAAAGAAAAAGAGTACAACTCGATCGGAGATACACTACACGTGCATCAGTTTCTAATATGGACATGTCCTATGTATCCGGTTTGTAATTATATATCACTACAAATACTGCCGAATAGTTTTTTGTATGAAGTTCCAATCAATCTCCACATTGCATATGTTGCCGCCTCTGCCGCCTTACATGTCCTTTTATTTTCTTGCCTCTCCTTCGACACAAGAACGACATAGCTCGCTCCTAGCTTGACAAAGGCCACCTATAGCCCGCCTACTTCGATAAAGGAGCATCTCACCGACCTCCTACTTCGTCGGGAAGGAGACAGGTGAACGGATCGCATGGTCACCTAGAGGGGGGGGTGTGAATAGGTGGTACCTCCAAAATTTAAATACTTTTTGATTTAGACTTGACACAAAGGAAATTCTCTAGATATGCAACTACGGTGAATTTACCTGTATGGCAAGGGCTACACTAAGCAAGATACAAACACAAAGTAAAGGTAAAGGATAGAAGGAACCGATAGCGGAAGCACGCGGAGAAAAGGATGTATTCCTGAGTTCCTCCTTTTGAGGGGAGTACGTATGGTTGGAGGGGTGTGAGTTTCGCCACGAAGGCCTACTCAACGCCACAAAGGCCTCACCCTATTCTCCGATGAACCTCGCCACAAAGTCCTTGTTCACCTTCCACTATAGAATCCTTTGAGGCGGAATCCGGAGTCTTTACAATGAGTTTGAGGCACACACACCCACAAATGAATTGGGGGCTCTCAAGAACACCAAGAATCTTCTACAAACAAAAAGTAACAAAGAGGTCTAGGTTTTCAACAAGGAAACCCTAGACACAAATCCCTCAAGTGAATGAGGGGGGAATGAAAAACGGCTTGGTGAAGATTTAGATCAGGGTCTTCTCCTTCAATCCTCCGAAGATCAACGATTTTGGGTGGAGGGAAGAGAAATCTAGCTTTTGGTGAGCTCAATTAATGGTGCCTTTAATGCTGGACGAGCTACCTCTCTGGAGAAGAAGGAGGGAGGGGGGAGGGTATTTATACCCCTCTCCCATTTCTAGCGGTTGCAGAGAAACTTACCGCAGAGTCTCCAGCCTGGGCCAAAAACTTGCAACAATCTGGTGTTGCTCCGTTCTTGCTCCATGGAGGGCATCTGTTAGATTCACCATTGAGCAATCGCAGAGGGCCGAAGTCTCCGGGGATACTCCGGGGACACTTACCAAAAACATCACGAAGAGGCTGGAGTCTTCGGGGAACTCCAGCCTTACTCCGGGGACCCCATCTGTGAGAAAACACAAAGCAGTAAACACCCTCTATGAAGTGAGGCTGGAGTCTCCGGGAAAGTCTCAAGTGTTTTCACACCGGAGTCTCATGCCAGGGAGACCAGAGTCTCCGGCCTGATTTCTTCAGGCAGACACACAGTTGCTCTTCTTTGCTATTTGTATACAACGCTTTCATGATGGAATAACCTAAACATCTGTAATACTTGGCACAAGGTTAGGTGATCACCAATGTTGTTATCTAACACTCAAAACCAAACATAGGGAGAACTCAAAATGTTCTTTCAATATCCCCCTTTTTGGTGTTAGATGACAACACTAGGATTTGCAAAGATAAAGTATTGATACAATGACTATCATGTTTCACGGGATAGAATCCCCCCCCCTAAATGTGTGCCCTAGATATTTAGGAGGAACCACTTCTAGGTACTAAGCCAAACTAAATAGAAACAACAACATGATAGACAAAATACATAATTTCAAGAGATGGTGGAGATCATACCTTGTGCACCATGAATGAGAATATACTGAGGATATCATTGCATTCTAAAAATAGTGATCTCAACCATAGAGGATAATACCATATGTCTCACAACTAACGAAACAACATAACATAGTTCAACAACCACAAAGAAATATCAAGTTCAACAAACACAACCACAAATTTAAAGGGACACAAGCTTTTAAGAAATGGTAAAAGCATATGCTTGTGCCCGACCCTACAAATCCCCGGGACCTACTAGAGCAACTTCTCCCCCTTTGGCATCAGAACACCAAAAAGAGAGAAGAGCGATGCTACAAATCACATAGGTCACTCGGAGTCCTCATCCTCCTGGCTCTCATCGCCACCAGCATACTCAGAGTCTTCCTCACCATCTTCTGCAGCTTGCTTCCCTTTGGCCACATTGGAGGTGGAAGGCTGAGAGGAGATGTCACTGAAGGCTGCCCAGTTGACTGTGTCACAGTTCGACTTGTTGTAGGGAATGGTCGCATCACTGTCTTCTGATCTCTCACCCTCACCCTCATCCCTACTAGGCTTCTTCTTCCCCTGAACTGTTTCCAACTCCTTGAAGAGAATACCCTGGTTGTGGATGATGTTCTTGTTCTGGAAATAGAGATCATAGTTCTCCTTGTGGATGACCGTCTGCATGCATATCAAAGTCCTCTGAAACCAGTTCAGTTGTTTTGCCTTGGCCTTGGTGGGAGGAGAGAGACGGTCAACACTCGAAGAAGAAGGAGTGGCATTCTTGCTCCTAGCCCGAGGAGCAGGATCCTCATCCTCAGTAGAAGCAAATGGCACATGAGTAGGAGCATCATCATCATGAGATAGAACCTGAATCTTCTTGAACTTATGTGGAGAAAAACCTCTCGGGTCCAAGCCTTGAACCTTGGTCAATATAAGCTTCATGACATAGGGAGCATACACTGGGGTCTTCTTCTCCATCATAGTGATGAGGACATTAGAAGGCCGGATACGACCAAGAATATCAAAAATTCCTATACAATTGATCAAGAAATGAGGATACAACAAAGATACATGATCCTATGCTGTTCAAGGATTTCTCCCACGTCACCTTGGGTCGAAGAGCAATTAGAGTGTCAGTTCTCCATGTTCTGGACGTAGATTCGGACCGCATAAATATACCTGACTTCAAAAGACTATAACTTTTGCATATAAGCTCCGAATTGAGTGAATCTTTTCTTGTTGGAAAGCAGGTCTCATGCACTTTCCAGAAAATTTGTCATCACCTCAAAATTCGTTTAGAGAAAAATGTTATGGCCAAAACAGTTCAACCCTGTAGCTGAAACTGGGCCAGGAATCCAGAAAAACGGTGTTGCGCCACATCTAATTGGGGCCAAAGGCCTTATACGAATTATGGTTTATTTTTTGGTGCCTTTGAACGTACTTCCACCTCTTTGACCGCCACCCAAGACTCTTCTCCATATATACTCTCCATATGTCTCAGTTTATACTTGGATTTTGTTTAGTTAAAAGACTGCTAGCGAACTGCTGCCTTTTCATGTACTCGATTAGTGCTCAACAGCCCGATCAAGACCGCTTCTCGGAATCCCACATTTCAATAAAGCTTATCTCTATCCGCAATTATAGATTGCAATATTTGTTCTTGTTCCTCGATTGTAGGTAGAACCAAACCTTTTGGTCAGGATGATCGTGCATCCGCAAGATCGGTAACTCCAGGAGATTGGTTTAGCGATTGCATTGGCGCTGCGTACGTGTGCGTAGTAGTCGGATCGCCAAGGTCAAACTCCACCAAAAATCGACGTATCTATCTCATTGAAAGATCGGACTACCTTTCCCCTATCAAGTGGTATCAGATTTCAGGTTGTTCGGTGAGAAAATTTATCCCTAGATTCGTTTTGTTCTTCATACCTATAGTCCAAGAAAAAACCATACAAAAAATATATATTAGATCATCTTGTCCTACAACCAATCCGGGCCTCTCGCATTTTTCTTTTCAGTGCATTGCATCGTTGAGTTTTCATCTGCATCGTCGTGTCAAGTTGCTGGTCTTAGCGTCTAGTCCCATAGAGTTTCAAGTTCTTTGCATAGTTTGTCATCGTCGCTGCCGCATCAACTAGTACGCTTGCAGATCACCATCATCAACCACCACTTTTCCGTCTCCAGCAACATCTACGCTGCTCGCGCATATTCCATCTCCGCTGCTAGCATCTACCACCATACACCACCGCATCAGCATCTATGCTGCTTACTCGTACGTGTCTATCCATATATAGCCGCCATTGCCATACCTTCGTCGTTGTTCCGCCACATCCTTGCAGCGCGCCGCCACCACAAGACCTCACAGAGGCCTCCCATCCGCCATGCCACCGCAACCGCCGTCTCAGATTAGGATTAGGGTTTTGGATCTTTTATGCCCTTTTCCTTATAAGATTTTCGTGCTATAGAAGAGTTGTACATGTTTGTTCTCTCAAATTCGCAACCTACTGTAGCAGCAATTTTCCTGCTCTCCAAAGGGCAGACAGTCTCCGCGTTTGGGAGAGAGCAAAAGAAAAAAAATCCGAAAATTTTCCTTCTCTTCAAAGGGCAGACAGTCTCTACTTTTGGGAGACATCAAAAGCAAAAAAAGTCCTTCCATTTTCTTCCTCTATTTAGTGCAGTTTCTTACTTCTTCTTGCTCCTACTTTTGCTTGTTTTCTTGTTGTTGCCACGCCGTGACGTTGTTGGTGCTATAGGCTCGCGTCTCTAAAACGTCTAGCCTAGGATCAGCACAGTACCGTCTTTGAGCGTTTATTCAACATGCATTCCTGATTTGATTATTGCTAATCCTTGCTACCATATTTAAGCCTACCTATAGCTCCACATATTTTCTACTCCGTGCATTGTGGCTCACCCGGTAATAGCTTTACCCAATCTTTGGAGTGCCGATTCTCCTTCTTCAGATCTTGTTGTGGTCGTTCCTCCTTTCTTGTGGTTTGCTTCTCTTGCAGAATGTCTTAGAGAATATTGGGAAACAAGATATAATGGTCTAGCCAAAATAACAAGATCTAGATTAAGAGTTAGTTCATGATTTTATTATCCTTCCATATACTTCTTATTTTATTTCCCATAGCATATGTACTAGTTTCACATATGTTTGGTTTTACTTTAGTTATCAACTTAATTCCTCTAATAGAGGTTATATTTGTTGTTATCCATTAGTTGTATCTAGAGATACCTTAGTTGTTGATTGTTGATTTGGATAGAAATGTGGAGTGTTTGTAGAATGAGGGCTTAAAACAATAAGTTGATCAAATGATTCACTTAATGTGTTGAGATCTCATATGCTCACTTGTATAAGATGAATGAGGCAATGAGCATATGAATGTTATTAGGGTTTAATGACTTAAGTCATAGTTGTTAGTTGCTTTCTCAAGTGTCATGATTTACTTTATATTCTTCTCTTTATTATCTTTGTCATGCATAATGTAGACATAGAGGTTTGAGAAGATCATATGTCATGATCAGAGTTTAACAGTAGTTTAAGAAGATTTATATCTTCTTTTAGGTACTTCTTTTATGATTGATGAGACATGTACATATTCCATAAACATGTTATTAACAATAATTAAGTCATTTCCCACTTGTGTTTTTTTATTTGTTTGTATTATTTGCTCTATTGAACCTTTGTTATTTACTTGTAGAGGTTTACATAATAGTTATAAGATGATTTATAAAGATGTTATATAAATTGATTGATAACTTAAGTAGTTCATGTTTTAGAGAGTCTAAATATTTGTTGATGAGATTATTCCATCAAGCATTACTAACTCGTGGAAGTGTGATCATCAATTATGAGATTTGGATACTCACCCCTCTTTGAGTTCTAGATACCTAGTGAATTATCCCAAGTCACTTAAATACTTGTGGATAAGGTTGTTGAGAGTTTGTGCTTGGTCATAACCAATTATGGTTTGTCTTAATCAAATGATTAGGTTTTTAAGACACCTCTTATAAAGATCACTCCAAATGTACTCTTGATCAGATGATCTACACCTATTTCATCATGTCAAGAGAAACATTGGTCACTTTGCTTCGTTTGAACTTTCGTGCCAAAATTTCCTGTATTTTTAGATGCATTCTTTGCAAAATGCACATATTATATTTAGATCTTTATAACCTCCCAAACACCAGGATGTTACAGCGTGAGACGACGAGGCCTCCATTAATTCTGATTTGTGCTAGCTGTAGAAGCTTTTCTTCCTCGGGAACTGTAGGGGAAGAAGTAGAATTTATTTCTTTGGGTATTTTGCACTTTGGCCCTTCAACTTCTATTATATACACAAGAAACCTTTTGCTGCCCATTTAGTATGTAGGAAAGTAATTTGGTTTTACACTAATACTGTAGAAGTTGATGATTATTTTGATTCAGTCCTCATCTACGGAACTCCACGACATGGCCGCCGTCCTCCTCCCCTAACAACCTCACCCGACTTTTGTTGTCACAGTTTGTTCTATGGTGTTACTAAGTTGTCTTTAGTTGTTCCTAAATTTCCCATCGTTTAAACTGAAGTTGCCTATCGACATTGTGATGTTGCTTTGTCGCACACTAGAGTTGTCTCGCCTCGTACCACTCTCTCTAGTTGTTGTTGGGTTGCTTGTCGTTGTTCTGACGTTCTCCCAACGCACACCAAAGTTTTTTACCGCTATTGTGAAGTTGCCTCAACGCACTCTAGAGTTTCTTACCGCTATTTTGAAGTCTCCTCAATGCACACAAAAGTTGCTCCGCATCTTAACGAAATTGCTTTTAATTGTTGTGAGGTTGCTTACCGCTGCTGTGAAGTTGCCTTATCGCACACCAAAATTTCTTAATGGTATTTGTGAAGTTGCCTCAGCGCACACCAAAGTTGTTTTAGCTAGTAGCAAAGTTGCTTTTTGTTGTTGTGCAGTTTCTTTCCACTACGGTGAAATTGCCTCATCACATACCGAAATTGCTTACCGCTATTTGTGAAGTTGACTCAATGCAAACCGAAGTTGTTTCGCCTTGTACCAAAGTTGTTTTTAGTTGTTCCACAGTTACTTTACATGTTGTAAAGTTACACAATAATGTTGTAAAATTACCTCCGCTACCCTGAATTTGGTTTCTTCGTAGTCCCGCACCAAAGTTGGTTTGTCGCAAATAGTACATCGTTTCCGTGTTCGAGCAACAAAAGGAATTGACCAGCCATAACCGGATCGACGGTGAGAGAAGCGAGGGTACGAAAGAGTCAGAGGTGTAAGAGTGCTAGATTTTGTTGGGTTTGACGTAAAGCAGAGGAATGCTGGAAGGGTAAGGAAATGAGCATCATGGGGAATTCTGTAACATCCCAAGTATGAAAACCTAGCATTTAGAATGTTTGATTTCTTGTTATTAAAGTATTGCATCATGTCATCATATTTATTTCCTTGTTTGCATTTGTTTACTATTTGTTTTGCATCTGTTTTTATTCTGTTTTCATAATTGAATTTCAAACAAATTCAAATGATGTGTTTCATACTTGTCATGTTACAACATTTTCAAATGAAAGTTCAATTCAAAGAACCTTTTGTGTCCAATTATTCCATAATGAATCAACTAATAAAATGGTGCTTTTATTTCAATTCAGTAATTCCAAATTGCTTTCAAATTCAAAGCATCTTCAAACAGCACCTCATTTGAAAATTATAAAAAATACCAAACAAATTCTAGTCACAATTGTTCCATTTAATCAATAAGGGTCACCCTAATAAAAACATTGTTTCCAATATTAATCAATTAATTATCAAATTATTCAAATTCAAACCAACAACATTCAAACAGCACACCAATTTAAAATTATAAAAATAACCAAAACATTTTGTGCTCTTTGTTTCCAATTAAATTCATTTGATCACCCTATTTTAAAAATATTGTTTCAATAACCAATTAATCATAAAATTCAATCAAATACACTCCAAATTCAAACAGCACTATAATTCAAATGTTTTTGAAAACCAAAGTTGACATTTGGTAGATATTGACCTAAACAACCTACATGAATTTTCCCTAAATTTTTAAAACTCAAAAACCTATCATTGGCTTCCATTTCCATTTGCTACAAAAAAAAAGTGCAAAAAAAAAAAAAAAAAAAAGGAAAAGAGGGAAAGCAGCGCGCGGCAGCTTACCTCCCACGCGGCCTAGCCCAGCTAATCCTCCCGCGTGGCCCGGTACCCCTTCGCAGCCGCCCCCGTCATCTCTTTTCAGTACGGCAGCGAATCCATGGTGCCACGGCGGCAGCCACGAACTCCGATGGCCGATCCGATGCATGTAACCCCTATATATCCCCCTAGGGCACAGCGCGCTACCCTAGACCTAACCTCCCTCGTTCCCCGAGCTCGCGCCGCCGTTTTTCCCGCTCTGCCCCGTGCTTTCACCCTCTGACACCTCACCGGAGTTCCTCCGCTCTGAATCTCCGTCCACCGCCGCCGCCATGGACCACTACCACACCTCCTAACCCCCGAAACCAACCCACCACTTCCTCCTCTTCCTTTTGGACACCCTAGCTACCCCGGAGATCAACCACGTCACCGCCGCCATCATCGACATCGCCGCCGGCCGCGCCCCCCTCGAGCCACTGCTTCCACGACATCGCCGGTGAGCCTCCACCGTTTCCCTCCTCTCTGTCTTGCTCACGTTGCACGCATCCGCACTGCACCTGCATCACCAAACCACCCAGCAGCAACACGGGCACGGTAGCAACGGCGATCGCCGCCGGTGCCTTCTTCTCTGACGAAGTGCAGACGCGAGCGTTCGTCAGTTAACTGCAGTGGCAGATCTGAATCTTAACCTTGTTGCGAAGGTGTTACTGACAAGAAACGATTTCCTACCGTGTTGGTTCAGCGCTAGCGAGCGCGCAGCGAGGGCACGGGTTCGAGCCGCGGCTCTGTGGATTAATCCACACCTTTTTCGCGCACCGGCTGACAGGCAGGGCCCACCTGTCTGTGGCCCTGGCTGCCACGCCAGCCCGCGTGCACGCCACGCTGGCCCCAGGACCACGGGCAGTGGCTATGGCTAGAGGGCTGCACGGTAACAAATTAATTCCTGCACGTTTCTGTTTTAAAACCAGTCCCTCAAAAATTGCAGAATGGTCCCTAGTTTTAAAAAGCTTATAACTTTTATTTTATAACTCCAATTAATAAAAATAAAATATGTGCACTGCTCTAAATTTAATTCTCTACCTATTGGTAACATTTGTTTTCTGTTTTGAATTTTCAAAATGCAATTCAAATTTGAATTCAAATAATTCAATTGCAATTTGCTAAAATTCATAACTAATTCATTATTAATCCAAATAATGCAAATAAAATATGTTTTCCATGCTATTTCAAATAACCTTTTCAAATATAAATTTTGTTTCAGGGTTTGAATAATTTAAATTGCCTAAATAATTTAATCCTTGTTTAATTCATTTAAATTTTGCTAAAATCATAACTTGCTCAAAATAAATTATTTTTGAACATGCAAAATATGTTTTCAAACTAGAAAATTATAAACTTTTCAAATATGAATTTGAATTTATGTTTTGAACAAATAAAATTCAAATAAAATTCACACTTGTTTTAAATTCATTTAAGATTTGTTTAATAATGTTTAAGTCATAATAAATTCATCCTAATCCCTTTTTCAATATTTGAAACATGTAATCCAACTAAAATTTGGTATTCTTTTCAAATATGAATTTTGTTATTTGTTTTGAACATTTTAAATTGATGAAAACAACAAATGCTTGTGTGACATCTTTAAGTAACCAAAAATTTCCCAACTTAATAAATGATTTCCAAACTTGTTAAATTCCTTTTCCACTTGCATCTATTGTTGTTATTTTTGTTGTTATCATCATGCATGCATCATGCTAAACAACTTTCACATGATAATTAATTGTAGTCCATTTGTTTCCACCCTAATGCATGGACCTTTTCCATATGCAATCCAATTGCATAGGGGTCCATTTAAATTGTGTCACTTGTCAACTAGTTTATTTTGATGCAACCATTAACTTGACATGCATCATCCCCTGATTGTGCACTATGCCATGATATTGATTGTTTATATTCCTGTCTTGTTTGTTTGCTTCTTCTCGAATAGACGACGACATTGAGACCGACGATCTTTACGACACCCCCTTCTGAGGATCTAGCTCAGTACCGGGCTGCTGAGTTTGCAGGCAAGTTATCACTCACATGAACCACTGTGTTCCTTTCAACCTTGGTTACCGATACTTTCCGTTGTCTATTTCTGCTAGCCATAGTAGTAGTTGTTTCTTTTACGAACCTATCACATGAATCCCTTAACCCTGATATTGCCTCACCACCACTCCTACCACCCTATTGTTTGAGCCAGTGTCTTACTAGCATGCTTAGGTTGTTTTGCTCGAGTCTGTTACCCGTTACTTTCAGTTACTATATTTTTATTAAGTTCTGGGGGCTCGATGTTTAATCAATCAATCATGCTAAGGTTATTGTTAAATAATAATTTGATGATAAGGCACCGGCAGGAGGCCCTGTGTGGTTTTGAGGCCTGCTAGTGTCGACCCTAATAGGAAAAGGGTCTTGTCTACTGATCCATGATGAGCGCACTACCCGCATGTGGGAAGCGAGTATGGGCGCCCCCCCCTCAATTTGATTCGATTCGCATCTCGTCCAAATCGCCTCATTTAGTTCGTGTTTTCCATTTGCCGCATGCATGTTTTTGCGAGCCCAGCGCAGGGTGGAACTTTCGTAGTCGGCATATAGGGGGACACGTTCTTAGAGTGCTATGAGGGTCCATTTTCTTCTGGGCTCGATTAGCCGTGCGCCCAAGGTGCTTTGGGCTTGATGCGAAGAAGAGTTGAGTTGTGTTGAGTGCCCCGCTTGGTGGGAGGCATCCCATCTGGCGGGTTATTCATACGTGTACGACCAAATTGGTGCAACCCTGCAGGGATAATCTTCTCGAGAAGCCGTGTTTTCCGCGGTTATGGTTAACTTGGTGAAAGTACTGGCTAACAAGTACTCAGGACAACTTAAACCTAATGATTCACAATCTCACACCCAATGATTAATAACTTGACTAGTAATAGGATTATTGACACAACAACTTGATTCATCTTTAACCCAACTGTGTGAGTTATCCTCGGAGTGCTTCTTTGGATAAGGGGCGAGATCCAGGATGGGTTTGTTTGAAGTTATCTTTCAGTTGGTTACAATACTCGATCTTATCTTCTTTCTGTTAGCCGAAAGTGGTAGAATCTCTGTAGTTGGTTAGCGCAGCCAGTTGCAGCATCTTTTATATCCCCTTTCTTCCGTTGAACCCAAGGCATCTGTGCTTGGTGTTGACGGGTTACACTTTGGTGAACTGTGAGTCTTGCTTGCCAGTACGTCTATGTACTGACCCCTTTGGGGCTGTGGTTTCCGCAGACTACGCTTACGAGGATCCCAGTGACGGCTACTACGTGGAGTTTGATGAGGCTGCTGACGAGTAGGTAGCGGACCCGGGTAGGATCCGAGACTACGTGGTTGGGCTCCGTCTTTATTTCAGTTCCCGGCTTCTTAAGCCTATTTGGATTTGTCTGTACTCAGACCCTTTGAATGCTTCCGCTGAGATGTAATGATGTTATGTTGGGACATGTGTCCTCTGGATGATTGTATTTGCTATCTCTGCTCTAGTGAGAGCTATTTGCAACTTATTTCAATCTTTTGTGTCTTGGAGATATGTTGTGTTATCATCTTGTTCCAAAGCCGTTGACGTACCATGTGTGGATGGTATGAAGTACGTCAATGGTAGTGTCCTGATTTCTACGGGATAGTTTACATCGACGGTGAACAGTAACGATTGGTTGTCACACATAAGTGTTGGCCTACTCGTAAGAGGACGCGGGTGCCGGTAAGCCCCGTAATCCAATCAAAATACTGTTCAGTTCGTACGGTGAGTATCCTCTAGAAGTCCGGGTGCGACAAATGGTATCAGAGCCTGTCTGCCTGTAGGATCCCTTTTACTGGTCGCAGTTGAGTCTAGAAACTATTTTCGTAGCTATATAGGAAAAATGAAACGTGAGAGTAGGAATTCTGCCATTTTTCTTCTTTCCCCACCCACCCACCCTTTTCTGGTAAGGAAGTGCAACGTTGTTTTCTCTTCTCACCCAAACTTTCAAGTTAGGTTTTCACGTGTTTTGGGTTCTCCGTAGTACCTCAGGATTTTTGGTCTCGTGTTTCCCGATGTTGCTTCAATATCCTGTTCTTTTCAACATCCTTTTCGTCCGTTGAACCTTGTTGTTGCTTTCCACTTCAGTTCTCTACCGGCGTCTAATCAAAACTTCCCCGATCATCTGCAGATGGATCTCAGGTTCTACCCGCAGGTGGTTCGGATGACTCGTTGTGAGAGCACCGCCGGTTATCCGGAGATGCTGAGAGACATGGTCACTTATCTGGGGTTCCGTTGGGCACCAGAGTACCAGGTCTACGAGCAGCAGCGAGAGTTTGACCAGACCTACTACCAGGCTATCGTCTACATTCTGTCAGATGATGGCATGAGCGTTGTCCACCGCTACGAGGCAGTAGGTTCCACAGTGGATATGGCCGTGCAGCAGGCAGCTTATGTGAGCCTCACCGTCCTTCGTGCTGACTACTGGGGATTTGACGATTCTATCTATCGCCACATCCCCCGTGGTTACATCACTTCGGAGGGAGCTCACTTCACTCTCTACGACAACCTGGATGCCTACGAGCATGATAACACCAGGCTGCACACCACCGCTCAGTTTGTGAGGCACAGTGACGCAATTGCCACCACACTTTCTCAGGAGTTGGCCTCAGTCAGGGAGCAGCTCTACCTTGCTTTGACTCGTCTGGCGACGTACACCACAGACTTTGTTGGAGATGAGCGCTTTGCACGTTTCGATCAGCCAGTTGGTCGTCGTCTGCCAGATGCTAGAGGTTACGAGCCGATCAGAGGTCCACTCCTCAACCTCGGAGCTGGTTACACTGGGATTCCACGCTTTGGAGCACAGGGAGACGACGCTTTCTACTTCACCACACCGAGAGTCGCTCTCAGAGCAGCCCCGATCTACGTGGATCGTCGTTCTACCTACTTTCGTGGGATTCCTCCTCACCGTATCTCTCGTCGTACTACTCACCGCCGTCCTGCGTGATGTGCATGGGAGTATCGATGTATCCATTCCTAGCTATGTTTAGTTATCCTTTGGCTTTCGAACCATGTATTGGTGTGTTGGATATTCTGATGTATTGAACATGTGATGATGTACCTGTTGGTTATCTATTCATGCGTCAGAATAATCTATCTTTCGGTTACCAAGTCTATCCTTTTCTGTTGTTGTGCTAAAATGCATGTCTATTCAGGATGCCGCCAACAAGGAGCAACCCGCCTGAGCCACCTCCGATCACGGAGCTGTTGACTCAGATGACTCAGGTCGTGGCGCAGATGGCCCAGTTCCAGGCTAACCAGCACAACAACCAGAATGCTCCACGGGTCAGCATCAAGGAGTTCCTCAGTATGGGTCCGAGAGCTTTCGTGGCAACACGTGAGCCTCTGGATGCTGATGACTGGATCAGGGAGATGGCCAGGTCTCTGGACATTGCTCACGTTGCTGAGGAAGACAAAGTCAAGTATGCCACCTACCTACTGAAGGGTCAGGCAGCTACCTGGTGGGAGAACTACCAGACCATGAGAGCTGGCTATCCTATCACCTGGGGTTGTTTCAAGGATGCCTTCCTGAAGCACCACATCCCAGATGGCCTCATGGAAAGGATGCGTGAGGAATTTTGCTCTCTCAAGCAGGGCAAGCTGGACGTCATTGGCTATCAGAACGAGTTCAATCGTCTCGCTCGATACGCTGGTGATGAGGTGTCCACTGAGGCTAAGAAGATGGCAAGGTTCCGCCGAGGTTTTAACCCGGAACTGAAGTACGCTCTCACCAACATCAAGTGCAAAGACTTCGAGGAGCTCGTGAACACCGCGCTCAATGAGGAAAATGGGCGCAAGGCGTTCGAGGAGTCCCGTAAGCACTCGCGTGAGGGTGGTTCCTCCTCCAACATGACCACCCCCCCGCAGAAGCGCCGCATCTGGGTGCCAAATGGTGCTGTCACTCGGGCTCCATATGCCCAAGCTTCTCCAGGCTTTGCTCCTCGCCCAGCCAACCCATCTCAGATGCAGAGTCAGAGGGTTCCAATGGGGCAGCCAAGGCCAGTTCCTCCTCGTGTCGTCACTTGCTACAAATGCAAGGAGACTGGACACTACGCTGATAAGTGCACTCAGAGGCAGCTACCTCCACCTCCTCGCCCCAACACCAACCATGCAATGGTTCGTGCTCCCCTGGCTAAAGCCTTCAACTCCAACAACAGGCCTGTCGGGAGGACCGCGAGGGTGAATCATATCAAGGCCGACAAAGCTGAGGAAGCTGCTGACGTCGTTCTCGGTATATTACCTGTAAACTCTATTCCAGCTAAAGTGTTGTTTGATACCGGAGCATCGCATTCTTTTGTGTCAAAAATCTTTGCAAAAGCATACAACCTAGTTCTGGTTCCACTAAGCAATCAAATCACTGTTCACTCTCCGGGACCGCAAATGTTGACTTCCAAGATAAGTATGGACAATCAGATCCTAATTGGAGGTCGCATATTCCTTGCTTCACTCATGTTGCTGGGAAATTCTGACATTGATGTCATTCTGGGCATGGATTGGTTGAAGGCCAACGAAGCTAAAATTGACTGTGCTCAAAAGTCAATAACTCTCTCTCACCCTTCTGGCCAGATAGTCTATTCTCCATATGGATCAAGTTCTGTTCAGCTGTTCAACCTCGATGCAAAACCTCTTCCTGCAATTGAAAATGTTCCGGTGGTTTGTGAATTCCCTGACGTCTTCCCAGAAGAATTGCCGGGAATGCCTCCGGACAGAGCAGTTGAGTTCGTGATCGAGCTTGAACCAGGTACTGCTCCAATCTCTAAGCATCCATACAAGATAGCTCCTCCTGAACTGAAATTGTTGAAGGAGCAAATCGATATGTACATGGAGAAAGGTTACATTCAGCCTAGTTCTTCGGCCTGGGGTTGCCCAACTCTGTTTGTTGCCAAGAAGGATCAAACAAAGAGACTCGTGGTTGACTATCGTCCTCTCAACGAGAAAACCATCAAAAACAAGTATCCAATTCCTCGTATCGATGATCTTTTTGATCAACTTGCTGGAGCCTCAATATTCTCAAAGTTGGACTTGAGGATGGGTTACCATCAAATAAAGATCAGAAAGGAAGATATTCCTAAGACAGCTTTCACCACTCGGTACGGTCTATATGAATACACCGTCATGTCCTTTGGTCTCACCAATGCACCGGCGACGTTCTCTAGGCTCATGAATTCTGTCTTCCATGAATACCTCGACAAGTTCGTTGTGGTATATCTAGTTGACATTCTAGTCTACTCCAAATCCGAGGAAGAGCATGGAGAACACCTTCGTCTCACTCTCATGAAACTTCGCGAGCATCGTCTATATGCCAAGTTCTCCAAATGTGAGTTCTGGATTCCAGAAGTTGCTTACCTTGGTCATATCATCTCTGCCAAAGGCATAGCCATTGACCCAGAAAAGGTTAAGGCAATTGTTGATTGGAAACCTCCTAAGACGGTGAAGCAAGTCAGAAGTTTTCTTGGCTTGGCTAGCTATTGCCGTCGTTTCGTCCAAAACTTTTCCAAGATTGCCAAACCTCTTACTGATCTCACAAAGAAGGACAAGAAGTTCGTTTGGACTCCACAGTGTGATGAGAGTTTCAATCTCCTCAAGACTAAACTCACTTCCACCCCAGTTTTGGTTGGCCCAGATACTACCAAACCTTTCCAGATATTTTGCGATGCATCTCTCCAAGGTCTAGGTGCAGTTCTTATGCAAGAACGTCAAGTTGTGGCTTATGCTTCACGTCAGTTGAACCCACATGAGCAAAACTATCCCACACATGATCTTGAACTTGCAGCAGTTGTGTTTGCCCTCAAGAAATGGAGACAATACTTGTTGGGTAACCGCACTGAAATCTTTTCCGATCATAAGAGTCTGAAATACATCTTCACTCAACCAGATCTAAACCTCAGGCAAAGGAGATGGATTGAAAAGATTAAAGACTTTGATCTCACCATTTCTTACACTCCAGGCAAGGCTACTGTTATGGCTGATGCTCTCAGTCGCAAGTCATATTGCAATAATCTCATGATCATGGAAAGCCAACCTCCACTTCATGAAGAATTCCAGAAGCTGAACCTTGGTCTGGTCACTCAAGGTTACCTTGCTAGCTTGACAGCCAGTCCAACTCTCGAGGACAAGATTCGTTCTGAACAACTTCGTGATACTGAAATCAAGAAGATTGTAGAGCACATCAAAGAAGGCAATGATAAATTCAAGTCCTTCTCAATTGATGACAAGGGAACTGTGTTCTTCGAAGGACGCATTGCAGTTCCTCAGATTCAAAGTCTCAAAATGTCATTCTCAAGGAGGCTCATGAAACTCCTCTCTCCATCCACCCTGGAAGTACAAAGATGTACCAGGATCTCAAGACTCTGTATTGGTGGCCTGGCATGAAACGTGAAATTTCTCAATACGTTTCTGAATGCGACGTTTGTCAACGTGTTAAAGCAGTCCATCAGAAAACAGCCGGTCTACTCCAACCTCTGAAAATCCCTGAGTGGAAGTGGGACATGATTGAAATGGACTTCGTTACTGGTTTTCCAAAGTCCAAGAAGGGCAACGATGCAATCTTCGTTGTTATTGATCGTCTCACTAAAGTAGCTCACTTCTTTTCTGTCAAGGAAACTATCTCAGCTAGCCAGTTAGCAGAGCTCTACACAGCAAGGATCGTTCCCCTTCATGGTGTTCCATTGGAAATAAGCTCAGACCGTGGAAGCATATTCACTTCTCATTTCTGGAAGAGTTTTCAAGAAGCATTGGGCACCAAACTTCTGTTCAGCACAGCTTATCACCCTCAGTCTCAGGGGCAAGTCGAAAGAGTCAATCAGATTCTCGAGGATATGCTCAGAGCATGTGGTCTCTCCTTTGGCATGAAATGGGAGGATTGCCTTCCATATGCTGAATTCTCCTACAACAACAGCTTCCAGGCAAGCCTAGGCATGCAGGACTCCAATCAATTGGTCTGGAGCTGGTGAACGTTCACTCTTAGGCCCTGACATTGTTAAGGAAGCCGAAGAGAAAGTTCGCATCATTCGTGACAATCTAAAGATTGCTCAGTCTCGTCAGAAGAGCTACTATGACAGCAAGCACAGGGATATGATCTATGCACCTGGTGACAAAGCATATCTCCGTGCAACTCCCCTCAGAGGCACTCATCGTTTTGGTGTGAAAGGAAAGCTTGCACCAAGATACATTGGTCCTTTCAACATTCTCTCAAGGCGTGTAGAAAATGCCTATCGTCTTGAACTTCCAGAAAAACTATCCAAGGTGCACGATGTGTTCCACGTGTCACAGCTCAAGAAGTGTTTCAAAGATCCAGATCGTGCAGTTGATCATGATTCCATTGAACTGCAAGATGATCTATCTTATGAGGAGCACCCTGTTCGTATTCTCGATGAGACCGAGTGTAAGACTCGCAACAAGAGCACCAAGTTCTTGAAAGTGCAGTGGTCGCATCATTCCGATAAAGAGGCAACGTGGGAGACCGAAGAGGATCTTCGCAAGAAGTATCCGGACCTTTTCGTTTCTCAGTAAGGAATCTCGGGGCGCGATTCCTTCAAGGGGGGGAGTTTTGTAACATCCCAAGTATGAAAACCTACCATTTAAAATGTTTGATTTCTTGTTATTAAAGTATTGCATCATGTCATCATATTTATTTCCTTGTTTGCATTTGTTTACTATTTGTTTTGCATCTGTTTTTATTCTGTTTTCATAATTGAATTTCAAACAAATTCAAATGATGTGTTTCATACTTGTCATGTTACAACATTTTCAAATGAAAGTTCAATTCAAACAACCTTTTGTGTCCAATTATTCCATAATGAATCAACTAATAAAATGGTGCTTTTATTTCAATTCAGTAATTCCAAATTGCTTTCAAATTCAAAGCATCTTCAAACAGCACCTCATTTGAAAATTATAAAAAATACCAAACAAATTCTAGTCACAATTGTTCCATTTAATCAATAAGGGTCACACTAATAAAAATTGTTTCCAATATTAATCAATTAATTATCAAATTATTCAAATTCAAACCAACAACATTCAAACAGCACACCAATTTGAAATTATAAAAATAACCAAAACATTTTGTGCTCTTTGTTTCCAATTAAATTCATTTGATCACCCTATTTTAAAAATATTGTTTCAATAACCAATTAATCATAAAATTCAATCAAATACACTCCAAATTCAAACAGCACTATAATTCAAATGTTTTTGAAAACCAAAGTTGACATTTGGTAGATATTGACCTAAACAACCTACATGAATTTTCCCTAAATTTTTAAAACTCAAAAACCTATCATTGGCTTCCATTTCCATTTGCTACAAAAAAAAACTGCAGAACAAAAAAAAAATAGGAAAAGAAGGAAAGCAGCGCGCGGCAGCTTACCTCCCGCGCGGCCCAGCCCAGCTAATCCTCCCGCGTGGCCCGGTACCCCTTCGCAGCCGCCCCCGTCATCTCTTTTCAGTACGGCAGCGAATCCATGGTGCCACGGCGGCAGCCACGAACTCCGACGGCCGATCCGATGCCTGTAACCCCTATATATCCCCCCTAGGGCACAGCGCGCTACCCTAGACCTAACCTCCCTCGTTCCCCGAGCTCGCGCCGCCGTTTTTCCCGCTCTGCCCCGTGCTTTCACCCTCTGACACCTCACCGGAGTTCCTCCGCTCTGAATCTCCGTCCACCGCCGCCGCCATGGACCACTACCACACCTCCTAACCCCCGAAACCAACCCACCACTTCCTCCTCTTCCTTTTGGACACCCTAGCTACCCCGGAGATCAACCACGTCACCGCCGCCATCATCGACATCGCCGCCGGCCGCGCCCCCCTCGAGCCACTGCTTCCACGACATCGCCGGTGAGCCTCCACCATTTCCCTCCTCTCTGTCTTGCTCACATTGCACGCATCCGCACTGCACCTGCATCACCAAACCACCCAGCAGCAACACGGGCACGGTAGCAACGGCGATCGCCGCCGGTGCCTTCTTCTCTGACGAAGTGCAGACGCGAGCGTTCGTCAGTTAACTGCAGTGGCAGATCTGAATCTTAACCTTGTTGCGAAGGTGTTACTGACAAGAAACGATTTCCTACCGTGCTGGTTCAGCGCTAGCGAGCGCGCAGCGAGGGCACGGGTTCGAGCCGCGGCTCTGTGGATTAATCCACAGCTTTTTCGCGCAACGGCTGACAGGCAGGGCCCACCTGTCTGTGGCCCTGGCTGCCACGCCAGCCCGCGTGCACGCCACGCTGGCCCCAGGCCCACGGGCAGTGGCTATGGCTAGAGGGCTGCACGGTAACAAATTAATTCCTGCACGTTTCTGTTTTAAAACCAGTCCCTCAAAAATTGCAGAATGGTCCCTAGTTTTAAAAAGCTTATAACTTTTATTTTATAACTCCAATTAATAAAAATAAAATATGTGCACTGCTCTAAATTTAATTCTCTACCTATTGGTAACATTTGTTTTCTGTTTTGAATTTTCAAAACGCAATTCAAATTTGAATTCAAATAATTCAATTGCAATTTGCTAAAATTCATAACTAATTCATTATTAATCCAAATAATGCAAATAAAATATGTTTTCCATGCTATTTCAAATAACCTTTTCAAATATAAAATTTGTTTCAGGGTTTGAATAATTTAAATTGCCTAAATAATTTAATCCTTGTTTAATTCATTTAAATTTTGCTAAAATCATAACTTGCTCAAAATAAATTATTTTTGAACATGCAAAATATGTTTTCAAACTAGAAAATTATAAACTTTTCAAATATGAATTTGAATTTATGTTTTGAACAAATAAAATTCAAATAAAATTCACACTTGTTTTAAATTCATTTAAAATTTGTTTAATGTTTAAGTCATAATAAATTCATCCTAATCCCTTTTTCAATATTTGAAACATGTAATCCAACTAAAATTTGGTATTATTTTCAAATATGAATTTTGTTATTTGTTTTGAACATTTTAAATTGATGAAAACAACAAATGCTTGTGTGACATCTTTAAGTAACCAAAAATTTCCCAACTTAATAAAGGATTTCCAAACTTGTTAAATTCCTTTTCCACTTGCATCTATTGTTGTTATTTTTGTTGTTATCATCATGTATGAATCATGCTAAACAACTTTCACATGATAATTAATTGTAGTCCATTTGTTTCCACCCTAATGCATGGACCTTTTCCATATGCAATCCAATTGCATAGGGGTCCATTTAAATTGTGTCACTTGTCAACTAGTTTATTTTGATGCAACCATTAACTTGACATGCATCATCCCCTGATTGTGCACTATGCCATGATATTGATTGTTTATATTCTTGTCTTGTTTGTTTGCTTCTTCTCGAATAGACGACGACATTGAGACCGACGATCTTTACGACACCCCTTCTGAGGATCTAGCTCAGTACCGGGCTGCTGAGTTTGCAGGCAAGTTATCACTCACATGAACCACTGTGTTCCTTTCAACCTTGGTTACCGATACTTTCCGTTGTCTATTTCTGCTAGCCATAGTAGTAGTTGTTTCTGTTACGAACCTATCACATGAATCCCTTAACCCTGATATTGCCTCACCACCACTCCTACCACCCTATTGTTTGAGCCAGTGTCTTACTAGCATGCTTAGGTTGTTTTGCTCGAGTCTGTTACCCGTTACTTTCAGTTACTATATTTTTATTAAGTTCTGGGGGCTCGATGTTTAATCAATCAATCATGCTAAGGTTATTGTTAAATAATAATTTGATGATAAGGCACCGGCAGGAGGCCCTGTGTGGTTTTGAGGCCTGCTAGTGTCGACCCTAATAGGAAAAGGGTCTTGTCTACTGATCCATGATGAGCGCACTACCCGCATGTGGGAAGCGAGTATGGGCGCCCCCCTCAATTTGATTCGATTCGCATCTCGTCCAAATCGCCTCATTTAATTCGTGTTTTCCGTTTGCCGCATGCATGTTTTTGCGAGCCCAGCGCAGGGTGGAACTTTCGTAGTCGGCATATAGGGGGACACGTTCTTAGAGTGCTATGAGGGTCCATTTTCTTATAGGCTCGATTAGCCGTGCGCCCAAGGTGCTTTGGGCTTGATGCGAAGAAGAGTTGAGTTGTGTTGAGTGCCCCGCTTGGTGGGAGGCATCCCATCTGGCGGGTTATTCATACGTGTACGGCCAAATTGGTGCAACCCTGCAGGGATAATCTTCTCGAGAAGCCGTGTTTTCCGCGGTTATGGTTAACTTGGTGAAAGTACTGGCTAATAAGTACTCAGGACAACTTAAACCTAATGATTCACAATCTCACACCCAATGATTAATAACTTGACTAGTAATAGGATTATTGACACAACAACTTGATTCATCTTTAACCCAACTGTGTGAGTTATCCTCGGAGTGCTTCTTTGGATAAGGGGGAGATCCAGGATGGGTTTGTTTGAAGTTATCTTTCAGTTGGTTACAATACTCGATCTTATCTTCTTTCTGTTAGCCGGAAGTGGTAGAATCTCTGTAGTTGGTTAGCGCAGCCAGTTGCAGCATCTTTTATATCCCCTTTCTTCCGTTGAACCCAAGACATCTGTGCTTGGTGTTGACGGGTTACACTTTGGTGAACTGTGAGTCTTGCTTGCCAGTACGTCTATGTACTGACCCCTTTGGGGCTGTGGTTTCCGCAGACTACGCTTACGAGGATCCCAGTGATGGCTACTACGTGGAGTTTGATGAGGCTGCTGACGAGTAGGTAGCGGAACCGGGCAGGATCCGAGACTACGTGGTTGGGCTCCATCTTTATTTCAGTTCCCGGCTTCCTAAGCCTATTTGGATTTGTCTGTACTCAGACCCTTTGAATGCTTCCGCTGAGATGTAATGATGTTATGTTGGGACATGTGTCCTCTGGATGATTGTATTTGCTATCTCTGCTCTAGTGAGAGCTATTTGCAACTTATTTCAATCTTTTGTGTCTTGGAGATATGTTGTGTTATCATCTTGTTCCAAAGCCGTTGACGTACCATGTGTGGATGGTATGAAGTACGTCAATGGTAGTGTCCTGATTTCTACGGGATAGTTTACATCGACGGTGAACAGTAACGATTGGTTGTCACACATAAGTGTTGGCCTACTCGTAAGAGGACGCGGGTGCCGGTAAGCCCCGTAATCCAATCAAAATACTGTTCAGTTCGTACGGTGAGTATCCTCTAGAAGTCCGGGTGCGACAAATTCTATCGATGCAACTTGTTTGTTAGGGCTGTCGGTGCAACTAGTCCGTGTGGGCATGAATAGGAAGGAGCAGTTGGAAAAATACTGATTAGTGGGCTCAGTTTTAAGGCAAAACATGATTTTTAATCATTGGAGGAATAATGTGCGGCTATAGCTGATGAGACGAGGGTCGGCTTATTCCCCTTTATAATGCAATAACCATTGGAGACGTCCTAACAAAACTTTGTAGTTTCTCAATTTTGTCAATTTGGTGTCTACCACTATTGTAATGTTGCCTACCACATCACACTAGTGAAAGTTGCCTCGTACGCACACGGAAGTTGCATCCCGCGGTTATGAAGTTTCCTCAACACAGACCAAAGTTCTTCTAATTTTTCTGAAATTGCTTACCGCTGTCCGTGAAGTTGCCTCATCGTACACCAATTTCCTTTACCTCCATCGCGAAGTTCTTTCGTTGCACACCAAAGTTCCTTGGCGGGGTACAAACGTTTATTTTATTTTTTCCCTTACGGTTATTGTAAAGATGTCTCATCGCACATACAAAGTTCCTTTGTAGCATATACCAAAGTTGCCTTTACCTATTGTGGAGTTTCTTGCGGCTGTTGTGCGAGACGAATTTTGCCTCGTAATACACAAAGTTGCGCTTAGTTGTTTTAGAGTTGCTTACCGCTGTGGAGAAGTTGCCTCATGCAACGCCAAAATTGGTCCGCACCATATTAAATTTGAACCTTTTTATTTTGTTGTGTAGTTGCTTACTGCCGTAGTGAATTTTCCTCATCACATACAAACGTTGCTCCGTAGAATATAAAAGTTGCATTTATGTTTTGTGGAGATTCTTAAAACTATTGCGATTTTTTTTGGCATAGTTGTTGTAAAAAGAACTAATATATGACTTGAAATTGTTCTTGTAAAGTTGTCTAATGTTATTGTAAAATTGTCTACCGCTGTTTAGAATCTAATTTTTTATCACGCACAAAGTTGCTTCTTAGTGCATCAAATTTGTTTCGGCGCAAACAAAAGTTACTTTTAATTTTATTTTGTTTTCAAATTACTCGTCTACACTATGCACTCACAAAATTCGGAAAATCAAATCAAGTACTAGGTCTTTTTAAAGAGGAAAAAGGGCCATGCCCATGTTCCATTTAAGAAACCACAACTAACCTAGTGCGTTTGTCTAGCGATTACAGTTTGGGTCTATTTTGGGAGAGACTGCATCTAGCCCAAAATGACTACACACAGTACCAAGCAAAATATAGATCACCTAGCAGAATACAGAGGCAACTGATATAGGCAAATACTCCCTTCGTATCGAAATATAAGATTTTTAGGTTTTCCTAAACAAAACGTACCTAGACATGTTTTACTGTGTAGATCTTACATTTCGATATGGAGGGAGTAGATGCAAAACAAGTACTAGGTCTTGAAGAGCCTATCTCACACATCACATCCACAGAACAATTGAATTCACGAGTAAGAAATAGAAGTGCAAGTATTCACCTGTACGAAAAAGAACTTAAAACAGAGAAAATAGAAGGAGCATACAGGTTGGAGCAGGACAATGCAGCAAAACTCCTCGGATTTTACCAACACCACATGCTCTGATCATCTGGTAGGGAAATCGACCAGACAACGAATCACTGCTAATCCCTCCATTTCCCAACAGAACGATATAATGCTTGACGATGATGTATTGATCACGGGAGCCACAATATATACAGAGGGGGCGATCGTGTGCCCGATCGTGCTGCTCGTGCTGAACCACTAAGCGAGACATGCACGACAGAAACTAGTCTATCCTAAAGACTAGGAATAGAGGTTACAAGAGACGTTACAACACGAATGTACAATGGTACAATGGGAGAGTTCAACACCCCCCCTGCAGTCTGGACTCCGTTGGGCAGGATGTTCATGCCGGACCCGAAATCAGAGAAGATAGAGCTTGGCAGTCCCTTATTGAAAACATCTACGAACTGTGACGTTGTTGGAACATGAAGAACCTTGACTTCCCCCAAAGTGACTCGATCTCGAACAAAATGAAGATCAATTTTGACGTGTTTCGTCCGTTGATGCTGAACAGGGTTCGAGGAGAGGTACGTTGCACCGATGTTATCACAATGGACAATAGCGGCACGACGGGGAGGATGACGCAGCTCGCCGAGAAGTTGTCGCAGCCAACACGATTCCGTAACACAGTTTGCAACCACGCGGTATTCGGCTTTTGCGCTCGATCGAGAGACGGTATATTGGCATTTTGAAGACCACGAAATAAGATTCGAACCGATGAAGACAAAGAAGCCGGATGTGGACTTGCGGGTGTCCGGGCAATCGGTCCAGTCCGCATCGGAGTATGCAATGTGATCATTGTTGGAATCACGAAAAAGCTGCAAGCCAAAGTGTGAGGTTCCCTTCAGATACCGAAGAATGTGTATGAGAAGTTGGTAGTGAGAGGCACGAGGGGCATGCATGAACAAGCACACTTTCTCGACGGCATAGGAGATGTCCGACCTAGTGGGTGTGATGTATTGAAGGGCGCCGACGATGCTACGATAGAGGGAAGGATCAGAGAAGAGAGGACCATCGGAAGCAGAGAGTTTTTGTTTTGTTTCTATGGGTGTGGACAGTGGATTGCAGTTTGTCATGTTGGCGCGCTCTAGGGTGTCAAGTGTATATTGTTGTTGGCAGATGAAGAGGCCCGAAGTGTTGCAGTGCATGTTAATTCCAAGGAAATGATGAATTTTTCCCAAGTCACTCACAGAAAATGCATTTTTGAGAGAATTGATGATGGAGTGGAGAAGGGATGTGGTGTTTGCGGTGAGGATGATGTCATCAACGTAAGGGAGGAGATATGCGGTGGAGTGATCGTTGTGAAGAATGAAAAGAGAGGAGTCACATTTTGATGCAACAAAACTGACCGAGAGGATGAAACATTGAAGATGATGAATCCATTGGCGTGGAGCTTGCTTAAGGCCGTAGAGGGACTTTTTGAGGAGACAAACATGTGTGGGAGTGGAGAACTCAACGAACCCGGAGGGTTGTTGGCAATAGACAGTTTCATCAAGAGAGCCATGGAGAAATGCATTCTTGACATCTAGTTGGTGGAGCGACCAATTGAGAGAGGTGACTAAGCTAAAGACCACACGGATGGTAGCTGGTTTGACCACAAGGCTGAAAGTCTCACCATAGTCCACGCCAGGGTTGTTGAGTGAAACCACGGACCACCCATCGGGCTTTGTAACGCGCCAAAGAGCCATCCAGATGCAATTTGTGTCGATAGATCCACTTCCCCGCCACCACATTTGTACCTGCAGGTTTGAGCACCAAACTCCACGTGTCATTCTGCATTAGAGCCCTATATTAATCAAGCATAGCTGCATACCAATTTGGATCTTTAAGGGCGGAGCGGTAATTGGAAGGAATGGGTGAGATAGGTGGTGTGGTGGTGGATAGGGAAAAGAGGCGTCGTGGCATGAGGTATCCATCTTTGGCACGGGTGGTTATCCTGTGTGGGTTCTCGGGTGGACGTATCGAAGGGCGCCGCAGGGTAGTGGGTGCTGGCGTGGCGTGAAGGGAGTGGATGGGGGAGAATTGGTGGTTGGCGCGGTCGAGGCAAATCCGTGGGCAGAGGGGACAGATGGGATGGACGGCTCGATCCCGAGGTGGATACGGTCGGGGCAGTGGGAGGCGTGGTGGGTGTGGATCCCGGAGAGGATATGTCGGAAAAGGTGGGGTGGGGGGATCCCGGTGTAGATGCAGTGCGTTGGCGAGGGCTGGTTGGTTGGGCGCGGAAAAGGAGGGTAGGGGATGGTGGATCGTTTGTGGCTGGCTGCGAAGGAGCTGGTGTGTGTTGTGTGTGAGGAGAAAAATAGGGATAGGCTATTTTGTCGAATGTAACGTGACGGGATGTTATAACTTTGCATGTGGTAAGATCTAGGCGGCGATAACCTATCTGTTCCCTTGGATAGCCAACAAGGACACACCGAGTGGAGCGAGGGGCGAGTTTGTGATGTGATGTGGCATAAAGATTGAGAAAGCATAAGCACCCGAATGAGCGCAAGTGATTGTAGAGCGGATGTGCACCGAAGAGGAGAAATTTTGGGGTGACAAATTTGATAGCTCTGTAAGGACGTATGTTCAGAAGATAGGTGGCGGTATGCAAGGCCAACCCAAAAATCAGGAGGGAAGTTTGCTTGAACAAGAAGGGTGCGGACAACATCATTGGTGGTTCGAATATGACGTTCGGCTTTACTGTTTTGGGGAGAAGTGTATGGGTAGGTAAGGGGAAAAGAGATGCCGTGAGTGGAAAAGAATGAACGAATGGCATTGTTGAGGAATTCACTGCCGTTGTCACATTGACGCACTTGATCATGACATGAAATTCAGTGTAGATGAATTGAATGAATCATTGGAGGTGAGAAGAGGTGTCAGATTTATTTCGAAGGGGGAAAGGTCATGAGTAATGCGAATAATCATCAAGAATTATAAGATAGTATTTATAGCCGGGAAAACTTGGTATGGGTGACGTCCACAGATCACAAAGAGTGGTGAAGTGGTAAAAGAACTAGATGCTGGAAAAGGTAAACGAGTGTGATAACCTAGTTGACAAGCCTCACATACCGAGGATGTCCCTAATGGTTTATTACAATCAGGTAAAATGGAGGTGGCGAGACGAGACATGGTAGAGCTGCCGGGGTGCCTCAATCTACAATGCCAAAGATCACCGAATGTGGAGAACACCGAGTGTGCCGGGGAGGAGCCATGGAGTATGTAGAGATCCCCCGAGCTATTGGATCTCAGAAGCACGGCCTTGGTAGCTAGGTCCTTCACAGTGAAACTGAATGAATCAAACTCAATGGAAAGAGAATTATCAGTTGTAAAGCGGAGAACGGGAAGTAAATTTCTAACAAGATTGGGGGCGACAATAACATTGTTAAGAGACAGATTGCGGTGAGAGACAGTTGTAGAGCCAGTGGAAGAACTAGAAGAGTAGATCCGTTGGCAGCAACTATTTTTGAGGAATTGGACAGTAATGGAGAGTGGCGAGAGGTTAGTATACCTGGGTCGTTGGTCATGTGGGAGCTGGCACCGGAATCGATGACGCACTCACCGGGAACGCCGTAGGAGACTCCTTTGTTGTTGGGCGCCGCGTGGAATATGGATTGGTGACCCCATGAGTGCGACGTGGTCGGCGGCGCGAAGTGGCTTGACGGGCACGTGACGCAGTAGGCCTGGTTGGGGGCGCCAGGCGGAGTGCCGAGAACCGGTGGCGTTGGGGGCGACGAAGGACGGGCGCCAGCCTGGTGGTGGCGTGGCGTGTTGCTGCCGATAGGCGTTGACCCAGCCGGGTTGGTGGTGCACCTGGTACTGATATTGGTGCGGGTGCCAGCGGCCGCCGTTGTCGCGCCCGCGTCTCCGGCCGCGGCCGCAGCGTCCCCCGCGGTCACCAGCGTTGTAGTTGCCGCCGTGATAGCCACCATTGTGGAAGCCGCCCTGGTAGCCACCATTGTGGACACCGCCGTTGTAGCTGTAGCCGCCATTATGGTTGCCGCCGTAGCCGTTGACGTAGCCTCTGTTGGAGCCGTTGCCGTAGCCGCCATGGTTGCCGTTGCCATGTCCAGCGTGGCCACCGTGGTTGCCGTAGTGCTGGCCGCCGCCGCGGTCACCTGCAGTCACCGCGATTGCGGCCGTCGGTATTGTTGTCGGTGGCGAGCATGGCCTAGGCGGCATCGGTGCGGGCTTTGGAGTTGATGGAGATCTCGACGACTTGAAGGCGTGACTGCGCATCGGCGAAGGAGGGCAGAGTGGTTTGAAGGATCTCGGATTGGAGGGCAAATTTCTTACCAAGTCAATCAAGGAGGAGATGGTTCAGCTGACGATCGTCTATTTCGGTGAGGGCATCAGCGATACTCTTAAATTTGCTGCAGTACGCGTCGATGGACATGTCGCCCTGCCGGAGCTCATGGAACTCCTTGCGCAGGTGCATGATGCGCCCATCCTTGTTGGCAATGAAGAACGCCTGGATGCGCTCCTAGGTGTTGAAGGCGTAGTAGTCATCGGCGTCACGCACGACGATCGGCTGGAGATCGTCGCCTATGGTGGCGAGGAACCAAAGAGAGATAGTGATGGCCGTCTTGCGCCATTCCTCGTCAGCGAGGTCAAGATCGGTTTCTTCCTCGATGTGATCGCGAGCGCCGTAGCGGGAGAGAATGATGCATATGGTGGTGCACCAGGTAGGAGTGGCCGGAGATGGTGAGGTCAGAGGAGATGTAGTTTTTGATGTTGAGATTGTGGATAGAGACTGGGGGAGGGACGGGAGCTAGATGTTGGAGATATGCCCAAGAGGAAATCATAGAGATGATGATATATCTATGTATCCATGATTTGTAATAATTTTCCTTGAATAATATCTTTGTATTGATTGGCAAGTATGTGACTTGTTTGTGAAACTCTTTACTTACATGGTTATTCTAAATATGTCCCTAGTCGGAGTTCATGTGAGGACACGCCTGAACATTTAGACTAACACATGTATTGGTTGATGGCTATGTTTCGCAAGTCATAGACATGGTGATGTCAAACTAATAATGTGAAATCATGTTACGAACATGGTGTTGGACTGACCCAGCTTGAGAAATTACAACAATGTGTCCTTAGACCTGAGATTATCGCATGTTCTTGAGATGTGAATCGACCTACTTTGGGGCTATCAAATCCTACACCGTGACAGGGTAGTTATAAAGGTAGCTTTCGGGTTTGTCATGAAGCATGCTGCAAGGCATGGCCAGTCAAGATGGGATTTGCCCCTCTCTTCACTAGAGAGAGATATTTCTCTGGGCCCCTTGAGTGATCGGATCCAGAAATGCATGGCCATGCTGAATAAGGTTAATAGTCAACCTGGAAAGGGATTCCGATTCACAAGATCGAGAAAGAGTGATCAGCTAGGAGCATGATCAAATATCGTGAGGCAAAAAAATAGCATAAACATGTGATGGTTCGTCCGATGTGATCTTTATGCACGTTTGGTAGTTGGCACGTTTTGCTAGAAGACGCTACCAACTATTGGCCAAGTAGGTGTACTCGTGTCATGTCTAAACGTGCGTGAACCTATAGGATCGCACACTTAAGGCAGAAGAAGCAGAATTTGGATTGGATCCGAAATGGGATGGAAATGGACTCCAGAGTGGGCTGTTTTAGTGGCAGCCCATTATGGAGACTTCTATATAAAGGAGAGTAGGATGTGTGTTTTAGGGTTGCTAATTTCGCACCATATTCCACCACAACCACCGTCTCTCCACGCCCCTGCCGCCCGCGTGGACCTAGCAGTCCGGCGAGCGGTGCTTCCACGCCGCACGTGTGGATACCGATAGAGGTGCTGCATCTGTAGCACTTGGACGAGCCGCCAAGAGGAGCTGTTCGTGGGAGTGACGGGATCCGGAGGATTCGTACGACTACCCTTCCCCGACCCGCATCACCGAGATCGGCACAACGCGTCTAGTGGTAATCTCGTGATCCATATCTTGCAGCGTATCTTGGTTGACGCGTGTCCCCAACGCCGGAAGGTCTTCTCCGGCGCTTGTGGCATCATATTATCATATCACCACACTTCTACATCCTCAAGTCTTGCTGGCCTGTCACACCACATCCTCCCTCTCGGCTAGCTAGACTCGTTCTTGGTGCTCTTCATGTTTGGCACCACCAACCAGATTTAGACACATAACTTTCGGACTGCAAATGAAAACGCACCACACAAACCACCCCAAACACAGCAGGACAGACTCAGGTACCCCAAGGGTCCAAATAAGCTGAATACGCTCACCGATACAATCTGAAATAGTGAAGGTCAACTGAGTGCACCACCCAAGACAAACAAGACATATTCCTGCACCCCTTGAATCCAAATGAACCAAGTTCACCGCCTGTGAAAATATAAACTAGTGTCTCTTTTATTTTTTCTCCGTGTCCGCCGCAAACTGTACCAAAAATTTAGGCCAATCAAACCGCTGCATCTGGGACCGGACTCCCGTACCAATATTTTTTCTTTTTATTGGTGCCTCTTCACGTATAGGCTAGTGTGCACCAATCGGAAGTTTTTTTTGTCCTTTCCTCTCACGTACCAAGCAAACCAAACTTCGTATCTGTCTTTTTCCAATCCGATCTGATCCAAACTTGGTTGTTACGTACTCCTCTCTATTTGTTTACTTGCCAAAACTCCACACAGTATTAAGGAATCCGACAACAACTCTGCGAAACGTGCAAACTATGTACTGGCCCCTGATGGATAACTTGCCTCCGGCCTCGGGCGTCCGCATGCACATCAGGGTAAACTGTCACATACTATCTTTTGACCTTTCTCTCCTTTTTTTCTTTAATTTTCCCATCCAAGAAATCGCTCCTGCCAGCCAATCTTTCCATTTGTTTGTTTTTTCTTGCCGAAACTGCACGTACCAACTTTCGGAAATTCGGAACTTTCCTTAATTGTTCCGATCTCCTTCTGTCGTTTTCTTCCCAGACTGGATTCCGAGATGCAACATTGCTGGCAACTCGTCGCTCCTCCAATAATTCCAGCAAAAACAAATATGCCAATCTTTGTAAATCGGCAGATCGATCTTCAACTGGACGAACTCTCTCACGGTGATCAACCTGGCGCTCTGATACCACATGATGTAAACGTTTGTCCGATATTTCACCTGCAAGAACCATCGAGATAACTATTCTCCCAATCACGTGAGCGATACACGCAACCTGAAGAACATGGATAGATTTAGACGAGAAACGCACGAACCCTCTTGGCAGATCCAAGAACACTCGCACCTTTATTTCACGCCAAGCTAGACAACTCTAGGCAGATCCAAGAGCCCCCTAGCCACGAACGAACCCTCTTGGCAGATCCAAGAACACTCACACCTTTATTTGCAAAGATAACTGACGAACGTCCGAGACGCCGCCTACATGTCGATCCCCTAGGGACGGTGGTAACCTGGAACTTTTAGTTCTACATAATTTTCAAACTCTCTAAAACCTTAGGCCTTGACTCTCTTTATATAAGAGGTCAACCCCTAGTCGGTTGGACAGACCCAAACTGACTCCTAACCTAATTGGATTCAAACTGGATACAAACCGGCCCATTTAGAAGGCTCGGCCAAAACATGTGTCTCGCAGGTCTTAGACATTATACATCGTAGTTTATTGTCCTAGCGTGCTAACCAGTAGATGCCCGTATCATATAACTATCACAAAACGCGTATTTTTCATGATCTAAAATCACATAATTCATATCAAGCTCCAAAAAAGTGGGATCAAAATTTAAAACAACACCTCTTCTATCCCACTTTTAACAATATTATAACAACATGATTGATCACTCTCCAAAGATATTAAACACCTTATAGAAATCCCATTTTCAATAGAAATATAATTTATAGCATCAAGTAACATAGGATCATCATCTAGAGCATTATCATATAAATTTTCTAAACTTCCTCATTATCATGCATAACAATGGCACGATAAGTATAGGATTATCATAGGACTTACCAAAGTAGCATGGATTATCATAAATAACAGTAGAAAAATCATTCTCACAAGTTTCATTCATAGGGACATCATAGTAACAAGTATAACAAGTATCAATTTCATAGAAAAGGGATATTTCAAAAGAATCAACAGGATCATCACATTCATCAATATAGCACTCATCCTCCTTTGGTAAGTATGGAGGGAAATCAAATAAAGTATGAGTTAAATAGTTACTCTCATTGGAAGCTAGACATGGGTAGCTACTCCATTATTCCTCCTTTTGATCATCACTCTCCTTCTTTTTTTCATCCAATGAGTTTCTAGTTTCAGCAATTTCTTCTTTCATAGGCTTCTACAAGGCATTAGTCTCTTCCTTTGGGGGGAGAAATTCTATTAACATATCTAGTAATAAATCAATCATCATCCTTGTAATTATCATAACAATATTGAAGTATAGCAAAACTCTCAGTTTCATAAGGAGCATCATCATAATTTTCAAGCAAAGACATAATTTCATAGGCACCCTTTAAAGAAACAAATTCCTCAATCTGTTCTAGATCATAAAAGTCATAACTTACCACAACATAAGAAGCTAAGGTTTTATCATCATTACAAGCACATTCGAAAGAAAGGTGATTAATATCCATAAAGCAACAAGTTTTATCAGAACAATAAGGTATATCATATATGTGACGCCCCGAGATCGGGCACTACGCAGATTTTAGCATTTCCGCCAAAATCCACATAATAACCGATTCCAGGTTGCCACTTGTGATAATATTACAACAGTTCACGGATATTCCACAACAACAACGGAGGAGGTATATACAAGACGACTCAAACGAGTCAAGGATACAACTGATACAATACAAAGATCCAAATGACAGCGGAAGAAACAACATAGTGTCCGACTACGGACAAGATACAAATTGGACTAAGAGTCCTGAAAATAACCGATGGCGTCCAATCCCTGCCCAGGCCAAGCCGGAGGGATTCCCAAGCTAACGTCGTCAGACTTCAAACCTGTTGACTGCAATGTGGAATATGCAGCCACGAAATGGATTCGTGGGTCAGTACTATTAAGTACTGGCAAGTGGATAAACCATACTCACAAGATACCAGCGTAACCAATCATCACAAGATACAAATACTTTGGGCACAACGGAAAGGAAGGGATTATTGCAAAGAAGCGGCAGCGGGCTGCACTAACTAACTACAGAGACGCGCTACAACATCCGGCTAAAAGAAAGGGATAAGATAGCGCGACAAAACCAACTATAACTACTCACCAAACAATACCCATCCAGTGTTACCCCCTACTAAGGAAGCAACCCAAGGAAACTCACACTGTTGATTAAGGTGACATTTATTTTATGGTGGAGGTAACCTATATTACTAGTCAAGTTATCATCATTAAGTGTAAGTTGTCTGAGTACTTGTTAGCCAGCACTTTCACCAAGTCATCCATAACTGCGGACAACACGGCTTCTCGAGAAGATTAACCCTGCAGGGATGCACCAATTTGGCCGTACACGTAAGAATGACCCGCCAGATGGAAAGGCCCTTCCACCAAGCGAGGCACTCAACACAACCCAACTCTTCTTCGCATCAAGCCCAAAGAACCCCGTGCAATTGAGCGCACGGCTAATCAAGCCCCACGAAGAAAAGGGGACCCTCATAGCACTCTAAGAACGTGTCTTCCTAAATGCCGACTACAAAAGTTCCACCCTGGCGCCAAGGGTTCTCACCTGCATATGCATGCGGCAAATGGAAAACCCGAACTAAATGAGGCGATTTGGACGAGATGCAAATCGAATCAAAGTTGCGGGGGGCGCCCATACTCGCTTCCCACATGCGGTTAGCGCGCTCATCATGGATCGGAGGACAAGACTCTTTTCCTAATTAAGGTCGACACTAGCAGGCCTCAAAACCACGCCGGGCCTCCTGCCGGTGCCTTATCATCAAATTAATATTACCCAAAACATTAACATGTTGTTGATTGAATTGAAACCCAACTATCGACTAAACAGGTGATAGGACAAAGGACAACAGGACTCGAGCGCAAACAAACCTAAGCATGCAACTACGACACGAGGGCCAACGGGGTAAACAAACAACCGGTAATAGGAAGTGGAAGGAAGGCTATATCATGGTTGCAAGGTAAACATATGATAGGATCGAGACACAAGCATCGAATCATAAGGCTAGCATAAGTACAATGGAAAGAATCGGTAACAAGTGAGGAAAGGCAACATAGGTAGCAAGTGAGTATACTTGCCTGAGATCCAGCAAGTAGAGGTACATCCGAACTTGTCGTTACTCACATCATCTCAGTGTCCTATCCGCGAAGAAGCGACGAACTAGAACAAACACCGGATGCAACAATTACTACTACGGCAAAAGATCCAGCATGATCCTATTTTATATGCATGACATGCGGGAGGCAACGCAAAAATACAACTTAGACAATTTAATCGGACCCTGAGTCCGGACAAATAATTATGGTTTAAGTTGTTTATCTAACCATCATATTAAATGTTGATTAACATGCAAAACAGTAAGTAGGTGAGCTTAAATGGAATAGGGCAATATTTAGTTAATACCCCAACACATTCCATATGTTGTTATTTAGTTGACAGGCATAACACAGGCTAAAATGCACAATACAAGATGCAAACATGAGCATGGATGGCATATTAATATTCCTTGCATTTTTCTGGTTGGAAAACATATTTTACATGTTGGAATTGGATTTGAATTGCCCAAGTTATGAATTTTGCAATTTAAAAGGTGTAATTAAAGTATTGAATTATTGCACCAATTTTAATTAGGCAAAACAGTAAACAAAGTTTATATATGGAAAGTTTATTTAATTCTGCATGGAAAACATATTTTACTTTGTGAAATTGGAGTTAGGGTTTGAAAGTTATGATCATTTGAAGTTTTAGGGTTCAATTGTAAAAGACAGGGACTTCTCTGCAATTTCGAGGGACTTAGCTGTGAAAGAAAATCAGAAGGGTGGATAGCCGTGCTAAACAGCAGAAAAGCAGGGGGCTTGGTGCAAACTGCCAGATCCAGATCTGGATCTGGACAGTTTTCACCGGGGAGGGATCCAGCCACAGAGACTGACGAGGGGGCCCCCGGGCTGCGCTGGCGCTGACGAGGCTGGGTGGAAGCGGTGGTGGCACAGGGGGTCGCTGACGGGCGGGGCCCGCAGCGCGGTAAAAAAATTGCAAAAGGCTCGCGCCCGCGGGGACTCGATCTCGCGATCTGCACTGCGCTCGGAAGGCCCAAGCCACTGGGCTGCTGCGGTGGTTGTGTCATGGTACAGATCCGACACAATAAGATGTAAGAAAGCGCGGTTAACTGAATTTTTTTGACACCAAAATTCAGGTATACTACGAACGGAACGGGAGGTAGGAGGACGACGACCTGCAGCGAGCACCGCTCGATGGCGAGGCACAGAGAGCAAGGGAAGGAGAGGGGAAGGAGGATGTCCGTGGGGACAGGGTGCTCACCTAGAGGGTGGCTCGACGTGGTCGTACGTGCTTGGAGGAGATCGTAGAGGACGAAGGCGACGATGGATCATGGACGTGGTGCTCACGGACAGAGGAAGAAGGCGACCTCGCCGGCGTCGACCTAGGCGGCTTCGGCTCCTGGAATTCGGCGAGGAGGAAGAGGACGGTGGCGCGGCTCCATTCCCATCCCCGGTTGCCCTTCTCGTCGACCATGGCCTTGGCGCCATGACCTACCATCTCCGGCCATGTCATCTATTTTCTGGGTTTTCAGAAATTCAGAGAGAGCGGTTGAGGATCAGAGGAGGAAGGAAACGGAGAAGGAAGAGGATGGTTTGAGATCTAGGGTTCGGGCGGGTGGAGTGGTTGGGAGAAGGAAGGAGGCTTGGAGGAGGGGAAAGAAGAAAGAGGAGCCGGGCAGGAGCAGGTGGGTGCGGTGCTTTTCTTCCTCGCTGGAAAGCGATAGGGACAGGGAGGTGCCGTCCTCGTGCTTGGTACGGAGGAGAGGCAGGAAAAGGGAGAAGGCCGAAAGTGGGCTGGGCCCTTGGGGTTGTAGGTGGAACGTTTCTGGCCTGCCTCCCCCTTTGGTTTTTATTTCTTTTTTTTTGTAGAAGAGAGATAAGAGAGAAAAGAAAGGGGTTTAGGGTTTTCAAAAATTAGGAAAGCAATTTGCATGCACTCAGCATTACAAATGCCCATGTGCACCACTTTTGGTTTTTCAAAATTTTCAAAGTTTTTGTTAATGTTTGAATTTGAATTTGAAATTCAAATTAGGGTGTTAACAAACGGAATTTTATTAACCAAGCCAATTTTTATTTTCAATTCAATTTTTATGGAAACAATTTGATTTGAAAACAAAGGTGTATTGTTTGAAAATTTAAATTGGTTTGAATTTTTAAGTTGGTTTGCAAACAAGTGCACTTCATGCATGATGCAATCCAATGCAATGCCATAAGAAAAAACAATCAACTTCTAATTGGGGGAAAATCCCCCGGGTGTTACAATATATAGAGCACAAGTTTCTAGCATAAGCATTCAATTTATTTATTTGTATCCGTAAGTGTTTCCCTTTTCAGACAAGCGGTATTCCTTATAATATTTTTGTTGGTCTTCCCTGAACTTACCTTGCCAATAAGATCTAGTTTCAAAGAAATTAAACATTGGTAGCAAGAATAATGCAGCAAGTAAAAAAGCAAGAGAGTACTTCCCAAGTGAACTTATAGATAGAGTTATGCTCCCCGGAACGGTGCCAGAAAATAGCCTTGATGATCCACAAATGTAGGGGATCGCAACAGTCTTCGAGGATAAGTGTAACCCAATTTATTGATTCGACACAAGGGGAGCCAAAGAATACCTATAAGGCTTAGCAGCTGAGTTGTCAATTCAGCCACACCTAAGAAGCACTTAGCAAATGATATTAGTAACACAAGGTGCAATAAAACAGTGGATGGAGTGATGATGTGATGATTATCTTTCGTCCTCAACACACCTAATACAATGGTAATTGTATAGATGCACTGGTTCGGCAAAACGATAGTTAATATGGTGGAAAACGGAGTTAAAGAACTGATATATGTAATATGTAATAAACAAACCAGCAAGGAAATAAGTAGTAAAAGCATGTAAAAACAATAGCAATAATAGTAAAAGATGGACCGAGGTTCATAGTTTCACTAGAGGTAACTCTCCAAGCAATAAAACCGGTGTTGGGTGAACAAATTACTGTTGGGGAATTGACTAAAATTGAGACTAACTTATGACATACTTATTCAGCTAGTAAATCATACGTAGGCATGTGTTCCCTATATAGTTGTATCCACTCGCTATGAGAATTCATACAACATCTTTTGTCCAATCATCCCGTTGTTGTGGGGCCAAATAAGGAACTTGTGGTAATTAAGGTGCGTGTTCTACCAAGCACCGGAACAAAGCATTAGCACTTAGTGAACACATCAAATCCTCAAACTATAGCCCTTCCCCTCTGATATCCAAACCATGTCACCTTGGGGTCTCGGGTTTCGGATTATAATAGGTGCATAAAACTTGTAAGTAGGATCCAAACAACAAATATATTTATGCAAATATAAAGGGTTCAGATCTGAAATCATGCTACTTGTGCACTAGTAACAAGCATTAAGAATAGCAAGGTTGCAGCAATCGCTAATTTATCACCTCAAAAACTGGTCATAATGTATAGTTCATCGGATCCCAACACACACAACACAATTTACGTCATATGGATCTCAATTGAGAACATTGTATTGAGTAACAAGGGAGAAAGAGAACCACCTAGATACAGTTACGAACCCGTATTCCATGGGGGAACTACTCACGAAGCATCATAGAGGAAGAACGGTCGATGGTGATGGCACCAGGGGCACTTCCCCGTCCCGGCAGGGTGCCGGAATAGGAACTTATGTCCCCCAAATTAAAGTTTTCGATGGCGGTGGAGCTCAGATGCATTTCTGGAAATATCGTCGACTGTCCCTCTATTTTTAGGTCAAACGTGGATTTATAAGCCAAAGGGCGACGCGGGGCGGTGTCGGGGTCTCCCAGGGGCCTGGTAGGCGTGACCTAGGGGGTGGCCACGACCACCACCCTCCTGGGTGATGTGGGTCTCATCTTGGTCTGCCCTTCTGGCTTCTGGAGTTTTACTGGGAGAAAAAATACACAAAATTTTTTAGCTCAATCCGAGCATTTTGATTTTTGACCCATTTCTGCAATGCACCGACAAATAAACAGGAACTGGCACTGGGACATTTCGTTAATAGGTTAGTCCAATAGATGATAGAAAACAAGGGAAAACAAATAGAAAACAGGTAAAAAATAAGCATGTAGCATAAAAAATTATAGATATGTTTGGGACGTATCACAACTATACATGCATGCATCCAAGTTCTCACACTTAGCCAGCTTGTCTTCACAGGAAGCCATAAAAAACCTCTGCGGACTTGCGGCGGCAAATCCACAGGCTAGATGGTCGAACAACTAACCCCTAATCGGTTAGGAGTGCCAATCTACAAGAGTAACAAGAATATCTCTTTGAGTTGAAAACGCTCATCATTTGTGCTCAACTATGTCCACTCTATTTTTCTCTCTATTTTTTTCTCAAGAACATAGAGTGAGGAAAACTTGATTGACTTGTCAGATCCAGAAATTCATCTCAAATCGACAAATTCGCAAACCCAGCCCACTAAAGCTCATGCTCTATTTATAAACACAACCCACTAGCTAGGCGTTAAAGGAATATAACTTGTACGGGCATGTCACAATGGACATATTAGATGTAGCATCATAAATTATTGTACGCGAGTGGCATCAACATTTGATGCTCTATCAGCCATGAAGTGTCAACTCCTAGGGGCACCGGTTTTCACAAAATATAGAACTCAACTCAACATAGGTTCTACTGAATCCGCAACTATTTCAACCTCATGTTCAATAAATGCTTAATCTTTTCACCATACCAATGCATAAGATATTTACAAAAGTTTGTTGTTTATAATTTTGAGTCTAACCGAGCATGCAATAAAGCTCCCCTTCCGTCCTAGGAGAGCTAAATCCTCTTTATATTATTGTTTTTCGCATGAATAAAAAAAGCATAAAATCAAAGCACTTATTCTAGGTCTTCACCTTATTTTTTTAAAATCCAGTCTGTTGCTCCAATCTTGAGTCTTCATCTTTTCTCAAGTCCTCAAATTTTCCGTGAGTCGTCAACTTCTCCAATCAACACCATCTCTGCTCCATTTTGAGGGGGTCAAATTCCACACGGTTAAACCAACACCTTAGGACTAGTTTCATGTGTATACTAAGTAACACATCAGTCATGTAACCATTTTTCATCAATCTTCCAGAGCCCACATGGAGGGCACAAGATGCACTTTAAATCTCCCCTTTTCTAGGTGATCGATGAAAACTGGTTAAATCTTCAAAAAAATATGGATTTGTTTTGGTTTTAAATCCCACTATATAGAGGTGCTTCCCCTAAATATGTGCACTATATATATTGCTTTGTGTTTGAATGCAAGTGCACATAATTTTTAAGATCATGAAGAGCCCCCCTAATATCTTGGAGTTTGTGGGGATGCATTGTGTATGAAAAACTCAAAATAGCAATGAACAAGAATGCGATGCATATAGATACAAAAATGCACAAGGTAGCTATGGTGCAGAGTATTATGGTACATGGAGTAGAAAAAAACATCACAAACTTAAGGTTCACAACTTTTTACAAGCATCAGTTTAAAAACAAGAGTTGCAACTTTTGTTCTTACAAAACCCGCAAAGCTTCTGAACCTCACCCCCCTTTGGCATCGGAACACCAAAAATGGGAGATGAAGATTCTTGTACTTGAAGTATCATGAATTTGCGAGAGAACTTGGCATTAAGACCGATTTTGAATCATATTAATTCTTAGATCTAGTGTTTCCTCAAGACAAACTTGATGGCGATATAGAACCTGATGCTGATCTTGACTTTGCAGAGGAATCTATGTTTGAGCCATTTGATTTTTCCGCTGAAAGGTAATCTCATAGAGAGGTTGTCTCCTTTGAGCGCAGACTTCCCGACAATGGAGACGAAAATAGCTCGGTGGCCACAATCTTATCTGCATGCCAATTTGTTGACACTTAGAGTGATGCAGTTAATGGTTCTTCTTCCCCAAAATAATGACACAGGTTTATATTGATCCTTAGAGAGGAAAGCTTCTTTGTTTCCTTCCAAGAAACATCTACAAGAAAGAGAAAATTGTTTTGTGTCCCCAACTAAAGGTAAAGTAAACTAAATGAATTTTTTTTTGTGATATTCAAAATAATTAATAGATGGAAAAAATTTAGTGACATAAAGTAAAAGGTGTTTCTTATAGTAAAATATGGACTAGCGTTCATGGGTTCACTTGACCTCTCTCTCATAGGCATGGTGGCAAAAAATATAACATAAGGAAAAAGTAAGTGTGGATACAAAAATTATGTAAATGTGTGGTAAGATATTGTATGTGCATCACGTCCTAATATATATTTGATGCAACACAAATCTCTAATACTAGAAGTGGGTTGTTCTCACTCTAAGAATTAAGTGTAAACAAATGGTATTGCTTTAGTTAATGTGACATGTTGTTTCATGATCTCATGTGTTTCCCTTGAGTTAACTTGCGCCCCCTTTTTTTGTCACTAGGTAGACTTAACGCCATTGCACCCATTTATCCGAAGCGAGATAGATGCAGAAAGGTAAAAAATAGTAGTTCCTAGGATTTTCTTCCACTATCTATTTGTACTAGCCATCTACTCCAACCAATGCACATGTTCCCCCTCTCATAACCTAAGATACTAGTTTGATCACAACAAGCATACTAGAATAGGGTAATAATATACATCTACAAAACACAACATAACATGAGCTGAAAATTACATCTCGCAATAACACTAACCATCAAGATGACAATAGAAATATGAAATAATCATGTAGCTGGGGCAGATCATATGGTTCTAAAACATGATACTCCCTTTGTCGCCAAATAGATGGTATATAAATTGAGTAAAAAAGTGAATATTTTCTAAGTTTGACAGGATATATTTCCAAAATATAACGATCTATAATACAAATAAATATCAATGGGTTCACCATAAGATATATTTTCATAATTAATTTTGAAATGTTGTAGTTGTTGTAATTTTCTTCTACAAATTTGGTCAAACATGAAAAATGTTGACTTTGTTACTCAATTTGTTAGCCACCTATTTGGGGACGAATAGAGCCGTACATAGAGAGATCGATCAAGATACTACCCAATGTATACTACACGCTTAGATTATTTTAGACTCTATCAGGCCTCCAAGCGTAGAGGTTTGTAGGACAATGATGCGATGAATAGGCACCACCTGTTGGGGACCTTTAGTTTTAATGTAGAGTAGTAGGAAGTTTTCCCTTAGTTTCGAGAGCAAGGTTTATCGAACAAGTTGGACTTAGAGATCTCCAGCATGGTGCTCGTGAACTGGCGTCGTAACGAGCGTGGACCCACACACAACATACAAACTCGTTTTGCCCCGACGTTTCAGGAAGGTTGTCAGGCTTCTCGTTTTAGTGAAAAAAGGGATTAAAACATATAGTGTGGAAAATAGTGATGAAAATAAAACATGCCAGGAAATAAGTAATGATTGAAAGCAAGTAAAACAAAGGTTGTAATCAATATAAAAGAATGGATTACGGGCCATATTTTCACTAGTGGTGTCTTTCCAAGCAATAATATTTATATATCTGTTTACTATGCTATAACTCACGTGGATCCTAAATATGAGATTTAGAGGAAACTCACGCTCATGTCTAGTAATATGAATACATAAATAAACCCTAGTCTTACCTTTTACGACTAACTCATTGGATGTTTGATGCCAATGTTTTCTTGGTCATGTACATTGTTTTTGTAATCATCAATGAATAGCATATTGCAGGAAGGGAACAATATGGCTTGGTATTCCCTAAGTAGATTGATATGCTAAGAGATTCCACTAAGAAATCTTTGTCCTTAGAATCATATCACAACATGGTTATATTAAAATGCATCCTTTGACCATGAGGTTATCAGGATAATATATTCCGGAGGTTTTACTTTGGTGATATCAAGAGTCATGCCGTAAAATGGGTGAAAAAAGCTAGCTACTGGGTAATTTTACAGGATCACATTACCTCGATGTTCTGAGATGGAATTACTCCTCCGTAAAAAGAGAGATACATACCTGGGCCCACATCCATAAGTTATGCAGACAATGAATGATGATGATACATCATGTGGGATACCATAATACAGTAACGAGAAATAGGAAACTTTCAAGATATCAAGACAAGACAAAGGTATAAGTGAACTAGAGATTGTTTCACGGAAATACCGGAATCAATTGTCTCGGGTAAGTTCGGCATCATGAGTAATGGGAGAATTGTATAATAACAAACATGTTCAGCAGTTTATTCTTTTAGTCTATGGGAGTCAATATGGGTGTCCATGGCCCCGTTGTTGATTACTAAAAAGGAAATAGTATCCACTTTCATGTCCACACACTATCGAACCTGTAGGGGAAATACACTTCAGTTTGGGCTGATTTTTGTGTATATCGGTAGGTACGGATCAACTAGGAGTATGATCGGAGTGGTGTTTCCGCACGATAGATATATTATATATATATCAGAGAGAATCATAAAGAGGGCATTGAATGTCCTAGAGTAATAGAAACGATTTATAGTACCACCGGAATTTATTCCAGAGTTGTTCTGAAAGAGAAATTGAGGCTGCACACTTTGCAGAGAAAATGCAGGGGGCATGACATATCTCGGGGTGTTGCAAATATATTTATGACATCTTTAGATAGTATCAATGATTTTATCTATAGGGGTTAAGTGGTTTTAGAGAAGTTTGACAGACTTTCCATATAAGGGGGGAGTACCGGGAGGGGGGAGATTTCCCCCTCATGGCCGAACCCAAATTTTCGGAGCTGCCAGGTGGGCCAAAATGGCTTCACAAAATGGTACTCATCATCCGAGTATTTTTCCTATATTATTTGGAGAAAAAAGAGAAAAAGAAAAAGGAGGGAGGTGGAGTTGAACTCCACCTCATAATCATCCAAATTGGGCTAGGGGAGGGGTGCGTCCACCTCCTCCTATCACAACTAGGACTCCTCTCCCCCTCCTCCCACTATATAAAGCACCCCAAGGCTCCCAGCATAACACACAATTGGCTCTCAAGCCTCTCTCTCTTTCTCTAGAAGAATTAGAGGGGCTAATTAGAGCCCCTCTAATTGAATTAGAGCTTTCTTTAATTGAATTAGAGATTCTTCTAATTGGGTTTTGAGGTGTCCTATCCCGATTAGACCTAGCTTCTAATTACTCTCTCTCTCTCTCTCTCTCTCTCTCATGTTGGTTGGTAATGCCTTGGGGGCGTGTTGTTCATTAGGGTACTCCAAGCGCAGAGTTTGATGTAGAATAGCGGCAAGCTTTCCCTTGAAATTAACCAAGGTTATCGAATCCAGGAGGACACGAAGGTTCTTCAGAAGGTTGTCAGCGGCGCAACTGACGTGGAACCTGCACACAAACAAACACACTACTTTGCCCCAACGAAACAGAGAGGTTTTCAATCTCTCCAGTCTTGCTGAAAACAAAGGGACTAAATGTATGGTGCAGAAAACAGTAATGATTGTAGGAAACAGTAGAGAACAATATGATTGCAGTTGGTGGTTTAACAGTATAAGAAAAATGGACCGGGGTCCACAGTTCAGTACTGGTGTCTCTTCATAAATATTTCTAGCTTGTTGGGTAAAACAAAGTACAGCTGGGCAATTGACAAATAATGAAGGCATGGCAATGCAATATATGACAAGATGTTCACTATGATATTTAACAGTGCATTACAACAAAGTACATAGACTTGCTATCCAGCGCATCTATGCCTAAATAATCCATCTTCGGTTCAGCATCCGCATCGCTACCAGTATTAAGTTGCAAACAACATATTATTGCATGAAGTATTTTGTCTAATGTAAACAATACAAAAGACACGTAGACTAAGCATCATTATTTTATCCCTAGTGGCAACATCACATCCACAACCTTGCATGTTTCAGTCACTTGAACGCTGATTTCTGGAGGCATGAACCCACTATCGAGCATAAATACTCCCTCTTGGAGTCACAAGCATCTACTTGGCCAAAGCATCTACTAGCAACAGAGAGCATTCAATATATAAACAACATAGGCATATGGATAAATAAACAACTTGCTCGTAGTATCGATATTCATCAGATCCCAGCAAACACAACATGTAGCATTACATAACGATGATCTTGATCATGTAGGGCAGCTCACAAGATCTAAAAATGATATCACAAAGTGGAACTGCTATGGACCCGTAGTCCAAGGATGAACTACTCACGCATCACTCCGGAGGCAGGCATGGCAGTGTAGAGCCCTCCGGTGATAATTCCCCTCGCCGGCAGGGTGCCGGGAAGAGCTTCAGAACCCTCCCGAACTAGGATTGACGACAGCGGACTCGTCTGGATGTTTCGTGGTTTCTAGATTTGGTATTTAGGTTTCTCAGGGGAAAAATATATAGGAGAAAGGGCAGCGTCGGTGGCCACCCGAGGGGCCCACGCCACAGGAGGGTACCGGCCAGGGATGGGCCGCGCCCTGGTGTGCCGTGGCCGCCGCCTGGGTCGGTTGCTCCTCCCCTTCGGGCTTCTGGAGTCTTCTGTTGTAATATTTGCGTACGCCAATTTTCGTCCAATTCCGAGAATATTTTGCGACTAGCTTTTCTGAAAGAAAAAAACAGCAGAAAATATGAACTGGCACTATGGCATCTTGTTAATAGGTTAGTCCTAGAAAATACATAAAAACGCTATGAAGTGTAAACAAAACATGTGGCAATTGATATAATAACAACATGGATCATCAAAAAATATAGATACATTAAGCATCTCCAAGCTTAGTTCCTGCTCGTCCTCGCATAGCTAAATGATAAAACAACATAATTTTTTAGGAGACATTCTACCAACATAATCTTGATCAAATAGAATGCAAAGCACATGAACTAAATGAAGTGATCCAAGTCAATGGTCTATAGTTTTCTAACAAGTAAACAAAATGAATCATAAGAGTCTAAACTTTCATGAATAGTACTTTGGAGACAATGAGGCTATAAGAATTTGCATAAAAGTTAGCTCACAAAGCAATAGATTCTAAATAAAAGTGTTTGACCAACATAGAGGAAGATTTAGTTTCAGCACTGGCTTCAACTTTTTTAACATATGTATCTCATGGATATTGTCAAGGCAAAATAATGCAATAAGTCAAACATATCATTATATAACAACCGTTGTTCCAAAGTTGACACTAGTGTTTGCTTCTGGAGATAGAAAGAAGTAGGAAAACTGACTCAACAATAAAGTAAAATAAAGGCCCTTCGCAGAGGGAAGCAGTGATTAAATCATGTGCTAGAGCTTTTAAGTTTTGAAAAACATATAGAGAGAGCATAAAATGTTTGACACTCCTCCCAACCTTTGTTATCAGAAACCATGGCTAACCGAATCCTCAGGTGCCTGCCAACAATCACATACCATGGAGGAGTGTCTATTTTTGGGGGTAGGTGTGTTTGTTAATGGTTAACGAATACACAAGTAGGCAATACATTAAGTCACACGTTAACTAGACTTTACAAGAGCGGCTCCCATGAAGGAAATTATTGCTACTATGGTTAGTCGATCATCCCTCTTCTATTTTGTTCACACATTTATGAACTTTGCTTAACTGATAAATTAGGGGCAAAAAGAGTGAAGAGTATTTTGTAATAACCAAATTCGGGGCTGGGCACCCCATTGCCATCTCTTCTAGCGATTTGGATACGAAGATGTATATGCCACTAGTCCAGGTGTGTAAAGTCTAATCAACAAGCGAAATAAAGACCGTCTACCCACGTCCTCATGAGCTGGTAAACAGTGACACAAAAAGGGAGTATACATGTTTTGAATACTTTAAACATAGCACATTAAAAATTTACTTGGAGTGGCGGAGAAATACCACATAATAAGTAGTTATGGTGGACTGATGGTGCAGGGCTTGCACTCGTTGGGAGACCCCAAGAGGAAGGTATGAAGAGCACAACAGGAAGTTTCCTCGAAAAGAAACCAAGGTTGAATCGACCAGTAGGAGAAAGAAATCACTTCCGAAGGTTGATGCGGCTGATGTGGCAGGGCGCACTACCGGTTCAGCAGCAACGTAGAACCTACACAACACAATTGAATCAATTTTCCCCAACAAAGCAGTGAGGTTGTCAATCTCACCGGTTTTGCTGAAAACAAAGAGGTTAAACGTATGGTGTGGAAAACGGTATTTGTTTGCAGTAGATGAAAATAGTACAATGACGACAGTAGGAAAACAACAGGAACAATATGAGAACAGAGATTGCAGTGATTGTGTTATCAGTATAGAGAAAATGGACCGGGGTCCACAGTTCACTAGTGGTGTCTCTATAAAACAGATAGATAGCATGTTGGGTAAAAATATTACAGCTGGGCAATTGACACATATAAAGGATGCACCGTAGTTCATATGCATGACATGATGATTACTATGTGATTCATGCGGGCATTACAACAAGATACATAGCTTTATGTATTTCATATGCACTACGGTGCAGCCTTCATTTCTGTCAATTGCCCAGCTTTAATTTGTTCACCACACATATTATTTATCTTTCACGGAGAGACACCACTAGTGAACTATGGAACCCAATCCTTTTTCCTCATACTAATCAACACCTACTGCTTTCATACTGTTCCTACAGTTTTCCACACCATACGTTTAACCTCTTTATGTTCAGAAAAACCGGTGAGATTGACAACCTCACTGCTTCGTTGGGGCAAGGTGATTTGATTGTGTTTTGTAGGTTCCGTGTTGCTTCTGAACCGGTAGTGCACCCTGCCATCTCACCTGCTTCAACCTTCTGAAGTTACTTCTTCCTCCTACTGTTCGATTCAACCTTGGTTTCTTTTTGAGGAAAACCTACCGCGACACTCTTCATACCTTCCTATTGGGGTCTCCCAACGAACGTGTGATCACACACATCAAGCACTTTTCTGGCGTCGTTGCCGGGAGGAAGAGAATTTCTGCAAGGGGAGTCTCTCACTTCCAATCATTTTACTTTTGTTTTGTTTTGCTTAGTTTATTTTATTTTTTCTTGTTTACTTCTCTTTATCAAAAACACACACAAAATTAGTTCTTATTCTAGCTGTAGTTTTATTCCTGTTTTTAGTCTTGTTAAAATGACTACTCCTGAGAATGGCTGCTATCTTTGCCTAGAAATTGTATTGATTCTTGGACTAAGTGTAAAGATGCTTTCATTAGAAAATATTATCCTTCTGCTAAGATTATTTCTTTAAGAAGTAGCATTATGAATTTTAAGCAACTTGATAATGAGCATGTTGCTAAAGCTTGGGAAATAATGAAATCTTTAGTAAAGAATTATCCCACTCATGGACTGACTACTTGGATGATCATCCAAACCTTTTATGCAGGACTGATTTTTTCTTCAAGAAACCTTCTGGATTCAGCTACTGGAGGAACCTTTATGTAGGGTCCGCCCCAGAACCACTGTTCAAGGACACCCCCGATATGCATACATTCACGATCCCAGGAAATTTAGTCGTGAACAACATATCAAGATGGTACACAGATACAATATCCATTACAGGGTTGCACAAACACTTACAAAGACACATGTTCACATGACCAAGCCTACACGGTTGTCACGCAGGACAACTCACAACACACACAGCGGAAGACTAGACACACACAAACGCGGTAGAGCCCAAGTCACGCCTTAACCTACAGGCTGCTGACCCGGAAACGATCCTAGTTCGCAAAGCCATCAGCTCCGTACTCCTCTTCGTAGATCTTCTTCTGAGACTCCTTCTCGAAGTCTGGCAAGTAAATACCAGGGGCAAAACCATATGAGTACGTTTGAATGTACTCAGCAAGACATCCATCATGTAGCTTACCAAAAATGCAAGTATGCTCATATGGTGTAATAGGTAGGCTATAAATAGGGTTCACTATCAATGGTATTCATATAGGATGACACCACAGTTGCAGTCAGGTTAATCTGTATCTTCGTTGAAGAAGATACTTCAGAAGAAAATAATATACTTTTCTTTCTCTTGTAGATATCACATGTACAATAGGTTTTGTAAAGCTTTGTTAAAAGAATATTTTCTCTTTGCAACACTTCTTGGAATCAGTTTCCAGAATTCTTGCTTAGAGGAGAAAGGTTTTGTTTGCAAAACCTTTTGGTTTGTAGAACAACTTCTGGCTTTCCATCATCGGTACCTCCACGGTACAAGGTTACTTCCTTTCCGAACTTCTCAAGTTCAACTCCTTTTTGAGAAACTCCTTTTTGGAAAACATCTTTTTGAAAACATTGACACAATGCTAGCTACATGGCCATTCAACTGTCCATATCTGAGGACGCGGCTTCTTCGAAAAAGTTGTACTCTGCAAAGGTGTACACATCCACAAGATCCAGCACACCTGCCGTGAACAACCACGAACTGTAACAACAGTATGTGAACATCAGATCACTGATCATAACCATCCACTATGTTCAGTATGTGTCTATCTCTCAGTTGAGTTATACCGTCATCCCCGGCACTAGGCTATTCCTTGCCAGCCAGGATGCCCCAAATGAATGCGATCGGAGGCGAAATTAATCCCACAGTTTTTATGTCTCAACATTGGGAGTTTTGACGACATTCGGTTTGAGGGTACGATGTCCCTTATAGAGATTGAGATAGAACACACACTAACAAGAAAAAACTTCGAGTTAAGGCTCGTGCCCATGTTGGGGTAGGGTGGCAGTACGGTAAAGGTTGTCCGGCGAAGACTAGGTTATGTGTCATTTTTGAAAACACGTTTTTCCCAAAAATGACCACTTCCACCTTCCTCCGGTGAACATGGCTCAGCCTTTTCTCCGGGTTTTCCATAAAGCCTTTGTTTTGTAAAAACACAATTTTAAGGTGTCCACTTCGAGACTAATATATTTGATGGTAATAAATACCATATGGTGGCTTATGGGCTTGGTAACTCCAAGTATTAACTAATGGCATAGTAATAGTACATAGTATTAATAGAAGTGATACTCACTTCAAAAATAGTGTTCTTTTGGAAATCAAAGTTTTGTAAAACTTTTCAGAAGTAAAACATGCATGATAGATAATGATAAGTGTATTATAACAGCAAGCATCAGGATGGCTTGCCTTAAGTCTCTTAATGTCCCTGGCTTTGAAGCAACTTGAACTTAACGCACAGCTCCACAACTGCTTCTTCTTCTTCGTTTTCTAGCGTCGTAAAGGAAATAAAAGACACACACTCAGGTCTAAAGGGCAAACAACTAAGCTAAACAACACATACAGCAAGCAAACGTACACTCACGAATCCTCTCGAAACGATATCGCGAAAAGTATCTCACATAACTCTCACGGTCTCAAACGATCGTCAGACACCATGTGTGGTTTAGAAAACCATACCCCACATCTTACATACCATATATGGAGTGGTGTACCACTCTCATAATAATATATACAAGAAGCTAAGAATATAGCTTGTGGGTGCAAAGGGTTAGGTTACTAAGGTAAAAACAAACTGACAGAACAATACCCATGGCAGTGGGTATTAGCAACTCACAAGCAATTTATCCTTTAATGTGTTCATGATTTTAGTTGGATGTTTAGTTTCATAAGATACTCTTAAGCACAACAAATAACACAAGCATAACAATCATGCTAGGGTACACACTCCAACAAAATCCAAACAACAAGCAAACACACAACAATTGAATAGACTATTTATTTACTACATTAATGTTTAATTGAAGTTATGGAATCCATGAATCATGAAAATTTAGCAAACAACCAGTAGCTAAAAACCCATGAATCAAGTCACAAAAATAATATAAAACACAATCATCACTCCAGAAAATACTCCTATCAAATAAACATAAAAACAGGACTGCACTAATAACACACTAGTATGGAAAATCTACACAAGCATGCTATAAGGAAATACTTATAATCTACAACTATAGCACATGCAACTAAATAATTCAAGGCATCATAACAAAATTAATAACTTCCTAAATATGCTATAATAAACTCATACACTCATAAAATAAAACATGACAATACTAGATAAATCCACAATTTCTAGGGGTGACACTAGTTCAACACTAGAGAAGCAAACAATGCTACCATGATGCTTAAATCTAAACAAGCAAGTCATGAAAAAAATGTACCGAATAACAGTACACAAATCTTACACTTGCTAGTAAGCACAATCATCAAAATAATGCTATGAAACACCCATTAAGCATGCATAAATTAAATCTAGCAATATATGTTTTCTTTAATCAATTACTAGCAAGCAAACAAGGTATATCCTACACAACCAGTAGCTATGCACTCAACGAAAAGTGATCTAAATCTTTTCAAAAATCCAAACACTCAATTTAAAATTACTTACAAACAATCTATCATTCACAAGGAATTTATTTTATTTGCAAACAATTTAATTTAGCACTCAACAGTGAAACAATTCTTAACATGATATCCCTAAGGAATATAATGCTAACAAATGGATCACATCTATAATACTAGTATTTTCTGATAAGAAATAAACTTCTGACTTGCATAAGTGAAAACAAACAAATATATTTTCCATGGTGAAAAATAGCAATCAATCATATATTTAAAACATGTTATTTTCTCACATGTGCATGGTTGGGAATTCTCATCCACAACCAAGATGCAATGGGACCAGTGGGTTATTGGCCCACTAATACCAAGGAAAAAGAGGTACTAAGCCTCTGGTTACTTATGAAAAAAATTAGCATACAAGGTTAATAATACGAGGCTATTGATTCTAGTGAAAACAAGACTAGTGCACATGAATAAAAATTCCTACACATGCTTTACTATAAATAGACATGCAAGCTAACAGAGACAAAAGCATCAAAATAACAGTGCCAAAATGGTACTGGACTCAAAGCAAACATAGAACAAAATCCACTAAAGTAAGCACACAAAGATCTAGCTCAACAACAATTCCAAAATAATAAAACTAGAAAGTAACAAATGCTAGTTCCATTTTTATTTGGTTTTTACAAACATGCACACACTTTCTAAGGTAGATGTACTGCAAGAAAACAACTTAATAACAAGTCCTAACAACTTTATACATGCTAGGAAGCAAGATTAAATCAACCACACATTCTATTTCAAACAAAAACACACAAAGAAACAAAAACAGAAAAGTGATGTTTCTAGATCTGTCCACCAAAATTAATCTAGAGCTTCACAAATTAATCTAAGCTAGTATAAGATAGATCTATTCAATACCAAACTCATCCAATTGGATTTACTCCAAAAATCATTTTTGAACTCATTCTAAAAATCATAGAAGAGCCTACTGGTCCTTTACTAAAATGGATGGCATTTCCATTTGGTAGCTCACCTTGATGTGAAGCCAAGTGTTATGGATAGATATTGTCAATATCTATCCAGAGCATTTTATTTTGTCCATTTTTATTACATATTTTAAAAGTCATGTTCAAATTATTATCACTGATACTCTGTGCCAAAACAATTCTTGTGTCCAAAATATTAGTCCAAACTTGGATCTACAAATTTTATATGGTTTAGATTTCATATGGTTTGGTTCATGAATTTTTTTTCAGATTTTATTTTGCACTTTTAGTATTTTTACCACGTCCAAAGTAAACATCAACATTTCTGTCAGTTTTTAAAAGAATAAAAGAATCACAGCGCGGGCTGGATCTGAGCGAGCACGGCCCAGCTAGGCACGGCGCGGCCCATCTGCGCTGCGCGCGCGGGAACGGGCGCGGTTCAAACGCAACCGTGGATCTAAGATCCGACGGTGCTGGGCCATCTCCTTCCTCTCTCCACTCCTCTCTCTCACTCACGTACGGCCGGCGGCGGAAATGGCATGGGGACGCTCACCTAGGGATCGGGAGGAGGCTGGCGCGGCTCGGTGAGGTTCCTGGATGGCAGGGGCGTCGAGGGGAGGTGTCGGCGTCGACCAGCGCAACTCCACGCGGCGGCGCGCGGCTGCGGCGGCGCTCCCGGACGGCGGCGGCTATCCTGCGCACGAGGGACCACGGGGGCATGTCAGGGATGCTCAGGGGGTGATGGAGGTTCGATATAGGGCAGAGGGAAGGGAGGAGGGATCTCGGGCAGGGCAGTACCGTGTCGTGCCCGTGGTGGTCACCAGCGGCAGTGCACGGCCTCGGGCACGCTCCAGGAGGCTAGGCTCGGGCAAATCTCGAGCAGGGGAGGTGAGGTGGGTGTGGGGGAGGTTCAGGGCGCAAGGGTTAGGGATAGGGGTACTTATACCCGAGGGAAGGAGGAAAAGGGCATAAAAGGCACTCGGGTGCATGTCAGGCAATGGCATGAGCAAGCCCTAGGGCATTTGGTCATTTCCATTTTGGTGCCCTGGATGTCCTAGGTCAAGACCACGATGGGGCAGGGTCAGGGGTGTCTTTTGGCTGCAAGAAGAGGCAAGGGGCAAGGTCAACTAGGTCAAGTGGGATGGCTGCCCATACTGCCACATCACCACCTTCTCTCTCCTTTATCTTCCTGCCTAAGGCTTGTAGAAGGTAGTTACTGCATCCTGGTTCGAGTCTATATGTTAGTCAACAAGTTAGAACAGGCCACACTTCCAGGATTGCAAAGAAACAACAAGAAATCATTTGTGCAAAAGTGTATCTCTTACTGTTCACTGAAAAAATTCAGAAAATTCAGATTAGGACTTAGAAACTTTCGAAGTGTTGAAAACAGATGAAATGTTCAAAAAGTTGAGTTTGTTTTCAAGGTTCAAATGATTCCCAAAATTGGTTTTCAAAGTATGGACTTGTTAACCATGTTATATACTTTTAGAAACATCTTTTGAAAACAATTTTGAAATAGTTTAAGTCCATGAAAACAATGTGGAAAAGGTATACTTTCTGTTTTTATCTGTTTTTCAAAAATGCCTTTTTCTGCCTTAATTTTATACCACAAAAACAACAAGCAAACGATAGTTTTTATTTATCCAAAAATAAAAGTAAGCTTATGGGTTTGTAGTACATATATTAAGGATTAATTAAAAGTCAAGAAAACATAAAATAACATTTTATAGCCTAGTGAAAACATGAGTAGAAAACAGGTACTTGGCTTTATTTTCAGGAAATGTTTTCCATAGAAAACTTAAAAGAAAACTTTCATAAATCATTTTGAAAACTTGTTTTATTGGATCCATTAAAGTCAAAAGTTTGTTTTCAGATGCAAGCAAGAATGATCCAAGTCTTGGAATAAAAATCCACTCAAGTAATAATAGGAAAACATCGGGGAAAATATCAGGAAAAATAATAGGAATGTTTTTCAGAAACATTTGGTATTGGTTTTATAAAGAAATAAAACTTGTGTTGAAAATATGATTAAGATCATAAACACATGTTAGTTAAAACAATCATGTTGTTAAAAAAAATTGTTGGCCTAACTTTTGTCTTCTTAAGCACAGTACAAGAATCCAAAAACTGGGGTGTGACAGACCTTTCCCCCCTTAAAAGAATCTCGTCCTGAGATCCGCAGGCAAGCGAAAAGAGGGTATGGTCAAAACAACAATGTTAGATGATTTGTTTACAAAACATGTGTTGGTGATTTTTAACATTATTTACAGGGGCTTCCCCCCTTTGATTAATCTTACCAGAATTCACCGGTAAATTTGTTTTCTTTTCAAAGGTTTGGGTTCCATGTTCTAAACCTCGAACTTATTGTTCCTCAAAACCATGCTATCAAACTAGGGTTTATATTTTAGACAAAAACCTATTTTTCCCAATCTCATATGATCAATTTAATGGACATCCACCAACATTTATTTAGCATGAGCTTTCCATTGCTCATCCCCAAAATCCAGGAAAATCCACTATCTTCCTCTTACTCCAATGTAATCGAGTCTCAAGTCATTTGTTCCCTCAAAGGTATTTTATCAAGATCATATAGCTAAACCAACTCTGTGTACTACCAACTCTGTAAGGTCCTTTCAAAATCTCCAAACTCTTTTCTCATGATCGAAGCTAAATCATTTTCCTCCAACAATCTCAATAGAGCGTGACAAGCTCTGAGAGTATATCCTCAAGAACAATCATCTACTGTATCCAAGTCATATTGATTTTTTCTAAAATCCATCATCATCGTTTTATATCCACCAATCTTTCTAAACCTCAACCATTCTTCAAAAACTACAAATCTTAGTTACTGATAACTTCCAAATCCTTGGGGTCCACAACTGGTTATCCCCGGATATTATATCATAATTCTTCTCAACTAATATCATGTGATCCTCAATCTTTCACTCCTAAGCTAAAACTCAATGAGTTTTCCACCATCTCATATTCTAAGATCTGGTTCCTCCAAAACATACGCACCAGAGATCTTGTTGCCTAGTAACAATCATAGTTTTATCCATCCAATATTTTTTTCCAACCTTTCACTTTCTTCAAGAGTCATAGAACACCTTAGGCACCCTTCTCTTTGTTTTTGGAAAAAGTTGATTACATGTTTTATTTTAAACGGGTGATACCCACTCTGTAACATATCCACTCTGTAAGTTACCCGGTAAGGTATTAGGCTTTAGATACCAACTCTGCAGGGTAGCAAAACGAAAATTTGATGAGCCCACTTTGTAGGGTTTCAAGCTTAAGATTAGATGAGGTTATATTACCAATTTTGTAAGGCTCCAATTCTGCAAGGTCTTGAACTAGAATTAGATGAAGCCATTTTACCAACTCTGTAGGGTGGCAACAATTTAATTTACTCTGTAGGGTGTTTTCTGTAGGGTGCTATACTAAAATTAGATGAGATTTTGTTAGTATCGTTAGTTATTTAAGATTTTATTTAGTCCGACGTGACACTTCTAGTGTTCCATTTACGTCGGGTTTTTCAGAGTACGACGACACACAAACAAGGGGGTTCACAGGTTTGGTTCGAAAGCGTACATTGGCTATGGCATGAGTCGCAAGTGCTCTACAACATCATCTTGGTCTCGAGGTCCACTCATCAGATTCTTGCGTTTCTTCTGGGCTGGACCTTGGGTCTCTTGGGTTTCGGCAGACCAAGCCGGGTCATACTTCTTCTAGGGACAATCATGAGCAAAGTGCCCTTCCTTCCCACAGACAAAGCATCCTCCAGTCTTTGCTCCATTAATCCCACGCTTCCTTGGGGGTTGCGGCATTGCAGGCACAGTGCTGTGAATCATACTTGAACTAGGTTCTCCTGACCTTACTACCTTCCTTTTGCGGCTCACTTCAGCAAGCTGGCGCTGCTGCTCTCTCAGAAGGTCAGCATTGTTTCTCGCGTTTGCAATGCCAAGCTGAGTCAGGTTCTCAAAGACAACATGGTTGGCTTCACGTTCTACACGAGCGGCTTCACGGTCTTCCATGATCATAGCCAAAAGATGGGCAACTGTCGGCTCCGGTGGTGGAGGCAACTTGCTGGCCATGCTGAAGACAAAGAACGGTGTAAGACGAGAGCAACAAAAGGTGGGTTTGGTTTTGAACACTTAGCTACACATACCGGCTCATAACAAAGATGAGAACGGTAGGTAACACAACAACAAGGAAACGTCGAAGAACAAACGCCAACTCAAACCAAGATTAACATGCGCATGAAACAGAGTCTTAACAGCGTAACTTAACTTAAGGGTTCACACGGCTAAAGCATAAGGCTTACAACACAACTAGCACACACATAGCTCCAACAGGGTTCACATGACACAAGCACAAACAAGCGTCTGGGGTGGAAATACAACATAACTTCTAATATCCTGCGACAATCCTAAGTGCTCGAGGAAGCGCGTAGGTGTTCCTCCAACTCTTCAACTCTGGTCTTGCTAGCTTCAAGATGGAACTGAAGGTCTCTCACTTGTGCACGGAGATGGAAACCAACAAACCTCATGGTTTTTTCCTATGCCACGAGACGGCGCTCGGTAGCAGTGGAAACCCTCAGGTCTTTGGTCAGCTGGAACATCTCTCTTCCCTTGGTATCGAACTCTCCTCTGAGCCTATCAAGGGAAAGCTGAGTGTTGTACAGCTGTCCCTCCAAGTGCTGGAAATGACGAGCAAACACAAAGTCTTCGGTGACATCCACTGGCTTGTCGTCCTGATCGCGCCTCCCATAGTATTTATAGGGGGTGCCTTCAAACTTGCCGCGAAAGAAATTCGCGATTTTGGAAATGGTCAGCTGCATCACTCTAAGGATACCGTCTTCCCAACTGTTCTCCTTTACTTCATACGTGATCTCAGGAGTTGATGGTGCTAGCAAGGGTGCACGGATGGTGCAGACCACCAACCAGGACAACTCTCGTCCATCTTGGTGAATCTGGGCTCCTTTCAACTCAGGTGTGGGACGATCGATAAGACGAGTCATCTTGATCAAATCCTCCTCAAAACGGCGGTAACAAGGTGCATGTGATCCCAGCCGGAAGGACTTGGTGAAGACAACTGCCATCTAAACAAGATTTTAGAGTAGATTAAGTTAGGTAACAGTGTGCAATATTTTAAGATGCTCCTTTTTAATTTTAGTGTAAATAGAGTTTTTCAAACACACAGGGGATGGCGTATACAATCTTTTGGAAAATAGTCATCTTAGTGACCTGGTTTTGTTTACTTTTATTTGTCAGAGTACTAGCTAACGTTGTCGTGGGATAATCACGGCAGACGTTACCGGGGGTAACTTATCTTGGGGCAAGACGACACTGGTGTTTGGGAGAGGGTTTAGCTCAGAGGAAAACATGATGATATGCGATCCGGTAGCCGGCAAGCAAGTCGCCGAGTCTCCGATCTCGATATATTAATCTCAACTCTCGTGTTACACTGGATGCTCGATACCTAGCGATATTGCTCGAACTCTTGGGGCCCCTAAACCTATCCTAGGGGCCGGCTTATAAAGCATCCGGATCCCTGGCCTGTTCTCCAAGGCGTACTCTGAGTCCTACCCGGACACTGCTTACAAAACCCTAAATTTCCTTACCGGAACCCACAATCCGGGTTACCAAGCCTACGATCTTGGGCCTTCTAGAAGCTCCTTTATCCTAGCCGGGTCTTTGCGCAGCGTCCTTTGGGCCGAGTTACACCTTGGCGTTGGGCTACCGGGCTATCATCCCTCCATCAGTAGTCCCCAGAATAGCCTGGGCTTCACGGGATTCTCCTTTAAGCGCTTGCTATTCCCTGTAAAAATATCAGACGTACAAATCCAAAGAGGCCGGGTTAAGGTGCTTTGATAAACAGCTAGGCCTAACTCCAAGGTGGCCATATAGTAACCCGGCTTTCTCTAGGCCCTTCTTTACTCTTTCCGGGTCAATGCTCTGATAAGAATGTCAAAGATCCAGCTTACTTTACTCGATAACTGATCCTGATATTGCGGAGAAGATCTCCTCCTTATCTCCGTCCGTATATCTCGTCCAGCACTTGCAGCATATCTCACAAAATCCGGGCAGATAGCCGTTATCCCGAAATTTTCGGTTCCCGCCCGTTGGACTAGGTTTATCCGCCCGCACCCTTATAAATAGGTACTTAGGGGTTAACCTAATCCCAACGGCTCATTGATCCCTTTTCCTCCTTCTCTTCACTTCCGCACTCAAGCTCGCAGAGCACCACCACGGAGACCTCGCGCGCGTCACCGGAGCCAATCCGCCGCCGGCTACGCTCCGCCACGACTCGCCCCACGCCGCCGCCAAGATCCGCCACCGCGCCCTCGTCCTGCCCGCCGGGAATCGCCAAGGGGCACCAGGATTGTGCTATTTGCCTCCGCCGGGCTTCACTTCAATCTCCTTCAGTAAGTTCCTTGTATCCACCAATTCGACCTCGCAATTTTTCGATTTACTCTAGATTGGATCTAGGTCAACCCGCAGGCTATTTTTCTTGTCGCGCCGGATTAGGTCGCTTAGATGCTTGCTAATTCCTCCAATAGCTTGATTGATGGTCACACACCACTCTCCTATCATCACCAATCATCAATTTCTCCGTAGAATCGTCCGGAACTTTTCCAATCTAGATCCATTTCGCCAAAATTTTCCGCGCCTGTCATTGACACCCGGAAAATCCTCTTCTTCCGGTTCTTTTGCTTGTAGTAGATACATGGGCAATCATCCGTCTTCCTCAAACACCTTTCAATACGTAAGTACTCCATAATTTTTATAATGATGCTTGATACCCGGATAACTTGTAACCTTGCTTTGTAGAGTGACACCCGGATAATTCTTAACTTCCATGCTTTCTTGATACCACTCGCAAATACTCGGATAGCTCATGGTTCCCGAGTCTTACTTCTCGTACCTTTTTGCCTTGTGTTTTGCAGGTTGATCCCATGGCTCCCAAGAAGCAAGGGAAGCAGCCAGCCAAGGCCAAGACCTCCAACTCCATATCCGCCAACTGGGCGCGATCCACGGTCACGAAGGCCAAGCTAGAAGAGCTGGCCGAGTTAGGGGTTCTCCCTTCTCAAAAAGATATCCATTGGAGGGTGCCGGGTGACGAAACCCGGCCCACGCCTGCCGACGACGAGGTAATTTGCTTCGTCGAACACGTGACTCGGGGATTCCGTCCCCCGGGTCACCCTTTCTTTCGTGAAGTCCTGAGCCATTACGGCCTCCGGGTATTCGACATAGGTCCTAACTCTATGTTGAATATAACCCATTTTATCGTTCTTTCCGAGTCATACTTGTGCACTTCGCCAAATTTGGCTCTCTTTATCGAACTCTTTCAGTGCAAACCGTGCCGCGAAAGCGGTGACGGCGCACTTCTTGCTTGCGGCGGGGTCTCCATCCAGCGCCATAAGAATTCTCCCATGCCCACTCTCACTCTTAATTCTCATGTCAAACATTGGCAACTCTCTTTCTTCTATTGCCGAGATACCTCCCCACCCGGCGAGAAGAAACTGCCGGGTTATTCGGAGGGTCTCCTCGAACTCTCTGAAAACTTCAACGCCTTCGCCCCTGACTCGGACAGGGAGGCAATCCAGCCCCTCCTCTCAAAGATATCCGTCCTTTCCGCCCAAGGTCTCCTTGGGCTCAACTTGGTTAAGACATGGGTGGATTTCCGGATCCAACCCAACTCTATCCGCACTAAGCTGATGTGCGATTACTCGGGGCATACCACGGACGCGCTCCGGTATTCCTCCAAGAACTATCCAGCCGGCGACACCAACAAAACCATCAAGGGCTTCTTGACGGAAAAGTTGGAAGTGATCAAGAACATCGCCGGGTTGCCGCCATTCACCTGGGAAAATCCGGCCCCAGCGGTAAGACCCGATACGTGTAACCTTATTCACACGCCTTTGACTTGATACAACTACCGATTCTCACCTTCCTGTTTTTATCTCAGGCTGATGACGCTTTCTGGAGTGTTGAAACCTCTCCTACTACCGGAGACCCGGAAGAAGAAGACGAGCCGGCTGACAATGATGAGGGTATTTATCCGAATCTTGTGTCATCTTTACTTGCATAATTTTCCTCACTCATCTAACTTTTTCCATCGACACATACTCGGCTTGCAGGGCTGGAGGACGAAGACGAGAAGGATGAGGAGGACCCGGAGGCCACCGAGTCTGATCAAGAAATAACAGTCGGGGCCAAGAGGAAGGCCAGAGGAGTGGTGTCCAAGGTTCCTTATTCCACCATGTCTTCTGAACCCTACTCTTTTGATAACATGCATAGACTTAACCAACAACTATCCAACTCATCGCACTTGAAGGATTCTCTCCCGACCAAGCGCAGGGTGACCCGGAGTTCACCGGGCGACGATCCCCTAAACCCGGGTATCTCCACCTCACCAAACCGCCGGGCCGGTACTCCTCCTCCTCGCCCCTCCAAATCTCCTCGGCGTCACCCCTCCCCCAACCATCCTTTGGCCGGGCAGCTCAGGGTTCCGCTATCAGCTCCTATGACAATCTCATCGGCTTCCAGCAGTGAACTCCCGCCGGATTACGCTGTGAACACCTGGTAAGTCTCCGTTGTATGATACCCTCGCGCACTTGATTATTTTCATCCGCTGTTGTTGACTATTCCTCTCTTTTCCTTAGCGCCCAAGTCACGACTAGTGACCCGGAGAACATGGAGACGGATAACCGGGAGACGGAGGGGCCGACTGATAACATGGACGTCGCGACTGGCGGTGACGCTGAGAACAACCAGGAACAAGGACCCTTGGGCGATCCAGTTCACCAGACCGCCGGGTCTCCAGAGTCATCCGAAGCACTGGACGAGGAGATCGAGGTCCTGGACACGAGGATGGGTTCTCCAAACCCGGATACCCAGACAGTCCGGGTCTCGACCCCAAAGTCGGGGAAAGTTCGCCAACCAAGCGACCAAGCTGCCGGCTCTTCTGGTGTCCGACCCGAGGACATGACGTTTGCCCAGATGCTCGATTCCCTGCACACCTTGAGGGCTAATGAAGAAAATATCTTGGAAGCTTTAATAGCCAAACACGAGGTAAACCCGAATAATATTGCTTGTGTCCTTATCTAGTCCCCAAGTTCCGAGTGAATTGATTGATAATTTGCTTGGAACTTTACGGTATAACCGACTGATAGCTTGCTTTTTACCCGACTAATCCTTCCTTGCGTCCGTGCAGTCCTACGTGACCCAATCTGAGAAGAAACTGGCCAAGGCCACCAAGCTTATTGAGAAGGAGGTGGCTCTGCGTGAGGCGGCCGAAGCTGAGGCCAGGAGGAGTGGGAAGATCACGAGGAAGTATAGGAGGAGGGCTCATGCAGCAGAAGATAACCTAACGAACCTTTCTGTTCAGATTGCTGATACGTATCGTGCTTTGCTCGGTATGATTCTTAGCATAATATTCATAATCCGAGTTATCCTTCTGATAAATAGCCGGGTTTCCTTACTCGTGTTCTCATTTCTTTCTGCAGGTCCGGATGAAGTAATGCCGGACGAAGATGATATTGCCAGGCTGAAAACCATCAAGAGCGTTATCCGGCAGCTATGTGCCAGAACCAAATGGATCCTTCAAGAACTACGGTGGCCGGGTGTTGGGCATGTCGACCTGAAGAGAATGTTGGACGCCTGCTCCACTATTCCCGAATGGATTTGGCATTGGAAGCGCTCGTCCTGCCGGGTTGGAGTAACCCGGGGGCTTGCGCTGGCTAAAGCTTATTTCCCTAAGCTCGAGCCAGCCAAGCTTATGGGCGGGTTTCCGGAATTCAACCGTGATGGGTCCAAGTTTTCCGCGAAGGATTTCAAGGCCATCCAGAAGGAAGTCCGTTACCCGGCCAGCGTGATTGCTGACGGCTTGGATGTCAGTTCCATTGTCCCTTCATATGATGCTGATGGTGAAGCGGTTAAGTCGGATCTTCCCAAGCCGTACGATATGCTAGCCCGATGGAAGGAGGAAGCTGCCAAGTTGAGGGAGGAAGCCGCAAAGAAGAAGGCTAAAGCCGATTCTGCGCCTGCTACCTCCACACCAGTCGTTCCTCCTCCTGCGCGAGCCGGCATTGCTGCTGATCCGGGTGTTGCTGCTACCAAGGGTAATAGCAAGGGCAAGGAAAAGATGGACGCCGCAGCCCAGAATGCCGAATGATACCTGCTACCTGATGTTGTTTCGTATGCGTCAATCGGCCACTGGGCCGTTTAAACAATCATTTTTTGATGATGCGCCTGTGCACCTTTGATACTAGTACTGAAATTTTGTAATGCACTTTAAGTTCTTGATACACCTTGTGCCTCTTCTGAACGTTTGGATGATTTTAAATTTATCTACTTTTGAGCCCATTTGTTCTTGATATCCGACTTTCTTTATGGTTCTTTTGTGAGACTCAGTTTCCGAGTTTCATGGGTTTTGACAAGCGGGCTTTTCTCTGAGTCCCCAAGTCCCCAAGACTCGGATGTTTGGGTTTTTTGAGTTTTAGCAACTCAGCAACTTTTTCTTTTTCAAAATCCTCAGTCCCCAAGAGCCGAAACTCCGAGTCTGGGATGTGTGGTCTTTCCAAGAGAACAAGTTGTTTGCTGCTAAGCCCAAACCCAGAGCCATTTCACATAGGTATTGAAGTTATGCTTGATAAACGTTGAGTTTCCGGCTGTTAGCCCTGTACTCTGCATAACTTGTGGTTTGGATGACCCTTTTGACTATCTTGTACTATAAGCCGGCTTTCGCGTGGATATCATGTTGTTACGTCTATACGAAAACAGGGTCAGGCAAGTCCCATTGGGCTTCTTGGCTGATTGTAATCGTAAGCGAGCAAATCATGCCACATTAGTGCGAGTCACATCGAGCTTAAGTAAGAAAAGTCAAGAAAATTTGGCTCCTTTGTCCGGTTATAAGATTGCAGCCGTACTCGTTTGCGAGTAATCGGCCCTTATAACTCATAGGCATCAAGGTCGGGTCATTGAGTTTGTAACTGTGCTATTCGAGCAATCAGCCCCCAAGACCTAAATATATGCAACATACTAAGAGTGAAGAACATACGGATAACCACCTCTTTATTTGATATGAGAAAGTTAGGTCAGCAAGCCGCCTCATTAAAAACCCATCCAGTCCCCAAGGGTATCCTAGATAGGAAAAGAGTGCGTCTGAAACCTGCTGCCTGTTACATCGTGCAATTCCACTTGCCAATATAGTCAATACTAAGTATAGTAGGGACGTAGCTGAGCCACGTTCCATGGTCTGTCTCTTTCTTGCATAGATGAAGTGGTATGAGCGGTGTCGTTAACTGTAGCCGACTCTTCCCTTGCGTCTATCAAGTAATATGATCCGTTGTGCAGATTCCGACTTATGATAAATGGTCCTTCCCATGGAGGTGATAACTTGTGTTTTCCTTCGTTTGACTGTACCAGCGTAGAACCAGGTCTCCTTCCTGAAAGACCCGGGTTTTCACGCGCCGGCTATGATACCTCCGTAAATCTTGCTGATATATGGCTGATCTTTCCAGTGCTTGTTCCCTTTGTTCTTCTAACATATCTACAGCGTCCTGCCGGGTCTTCTCGTTCTCCACCTCGACATAAGCTGATACTCGAGGTGAATCATGAATAATATCACTCGGCAACACCGCTTCCGCACCATAAACCATAAAGAACGGTGTCATCTGAGTAGATCTGTTAGGTGTAGTGTTGATACCCCAAACCACGGAAGGTAGTTCTTCAACCCATGCACCAGCAGCTCTGATGCACGGGACTCGCAGTCGTGGCTTTAGTCCACGAAGCAACTCCTGATTTGCCCTCTCCACTTGTCCATTGGCCTGTGGATGAGCCACTGATGCTACGTCAAGCCGGATTCCATTGTTGCCACAGAACTTCCCCATCTCACCAAGGGACATGTTGGTTCCATTGTCGGTAATTATGCTGTGGGGATACCCAAACCGATAGATAATTCTTTTCAGGAACTTAACTGCTGTAACTGCTTCACAATTGGTAACTGGCATAACCTCAACCCACTTGGTAAACTTATCAATGGCCACCAAAAGATGTGTCTTCTTGCAAGGCGACATGTGAAAGGGGCCAACCATATCCATACCCCAAACAGCGAACGGCCAAGTTAACGGAATAGTCCGTAATTCCATAGCCGGTACATGGGTTTGGCGAGCGTACCTTTGACATCCGTCACACCTTGCCACCAAACGCTCCGCATCTGCTAGGGCCGTGAGCCAGAAGAATCCATGTCGATAAGCTTTGGCCACAAGGGATCTTGTGGATGCATGATGCCCACAATCACCTTCGTGGATTTCCTTCAGGATCTGTCGGCCTTCTTCTGGTGCTACACAGCGCAAAAAGACTCCTGCAGCACTTCTCTTGTATAAATCTCCATTGATGATAGAATATCCTTTTGCTCGCCTCAGAATTTGTCTTGCTAATACTTCCTGCTGTGGTAACTCGCCCCGTGATAGGTAAGCCAAGAACGACTCTGTCCACTCGGGAACAGCGCGCGCTGTGGCCACGAGCTCCAAATCCGGGTCTTGATTTGCCAGTTCTTCCTCAGACTCGGTTTTAACTGATGGTCGCCATAGTTCATCCAGGAAAACATTGGGTGGAACCGGCTCTCTGCGCGAGCCGAGTCTGGCGAGTGCATCTGCTGTCTCATTTTTTATTCTGTCTATGTGCTCCACCTCATACCCGGAAAAACATCCGGCAATTCTATCAACTTCTCTGCGGTATGCTGCCATAGTTGCATCTTTTCTATCCCATGTTCCTGAGACCTGCTGTACCACAAGGTCCGAATCTCCGAAGCATCGTATCCTCTTAATGTTCATCTCCTTGGCTACCTTTAAGCCATGCAATAGGGCCTCATACTCGGCCACGTTGTTGGAACAATCAAAGTGAATCTGTAGCACGTAACTCAATTTGTCTCCTTTCGGTGATGTTAGCACCACTCCAGCTCCTGATCCCTCGTATTGCTTGGATCCATCGAAGTGCATGATCCAAGACTCGGAGTTTGGAGCCATGGTGGGCATGCCTGTGTGCGTCCAATCGTTAACGAAATCGACCAGAGCCTGAGATTTGATTGCTGACCTGGGCTCGTAGTTGATGTGATAATCCCCCATCTCTATCGCCCATTTGGCTATTCTTCCTGTTGCATCCGAGTTTCTGATGATATCCGACATCGGTATCGAACTGACCACTGTTATGGGGTGTTCCTGGAAATACGGCTTCAGTTTCCGGCTGGCCATAAAGACCCCGAAAACCAGCTTTTGCCAATGCGGATAGCACTGCTTTGCCTCTGATAATACTTCGCTGACGTAATAGACCGGTCTCTGAACCGGGTAACCTTTCCCATCCTCTTTACGTTCCACAACAACTACCGCGCTAACGGATCGGGGTCTAGCTGCTACATATAGCAACATGGGCTCTTTAGGACCCGGGGCCGCTAGGACTGGTGCTTCAGATAACTGCTTCTTTAGTGCCTCGAACGCCTCATCCGCCTCCTGATCCCACACGAATTTATCGGACTTCTTCAAGAGCCGGTACAAGGGTATTGCTTTTTCTCCGAGTCTGGATATAAATCGGCTCAAGGCTGCTACACAACCCGTGAGCTTTTGAACATGCTTCAAATTTTCTGGCTTTTTCAGATTTTGGATAGCTTTGATTTTATCCGGGTTTGCCTCAATTCCTCTCTCGGAAACGATAAAGCCGAGTAACTTCCCAGCTGGAACTCTGAACACGCACTTTGTCGGGTTAAGCTTCATCTGATACCTCCTCAAGTTCTGGAACGTTTCCTTTAGATCATCGATAAATGTCTCCGCCTTCCTAGTCTTGATAACCACATCATCCACATAAGCGTGGACGTTGCGTCCAATTTGGTCCTCGAAGCACTTCTGAATACACCGTTGATAAGTTGCGCCAGCGTTCTTCAACCCAAATGTCATGGTTTTATAGCAGAAGGCCCCAAAAGGGGTTATAAATGATGTTTTCTCCCAATCCTCCCTCTTGAGCTTGATCTGATGATACCCGGAATATGCGTCCAGAAAGCATAATAGGTCACTTCCATCCACTGCGTCTATGATCTGATCTATCCTCGGTAGCGCGAACGGATCCTTTGGACAATGCTTGTTAAGACTCGTGTAATCAATGCACATCCTCCACTCATTGGTCTTTTTCATTACGAGAACCGGATTCGCTAACTAGTCCGGGTGAAATACTTCCATGATAAAGCCGGTTGTTAGCAAACGAGCAATTTCTTCTCCTATTGCTTTCCTTCTTTCCTCATTCATCTTCCTCAAGCCCTGCTTCACAGGCCTGGACTTGGGATCTACGTGCAAACTGTGCTCTGCCAATTCTGTGGGGATACCCGGCATGTCGCTAGGCGTCCAGGCGAACACATCCGCATTTAAACGGATAAACTCCACAAGTGCCTTCTCCTGCTTGCTGTCCAAGTTAGACCCTATAGCAAACTGCTTAGAGGGATCACCTTCAACAAAAGCTATCATCTTGGTGTCCTGTGCTGCTTTGAATTTTGCTCTCTCATCTTCGGTATTCGGCCTTTTCAATGTTGTTCTGTCATCCGGGTATACTTGAGACCGGTAATACTTGAGTTCCTCTTTTCTGCAAGCCTGCTCAGCCATTACTGAATCTCCTTTATCGCACTCAGCCGCTATATCCCGCCTCCCATGTATGGTGATGGTCTGCTTAGGGCCCGGGATTTTTAGCTGTAGATACACATAACACGGCCTAGCCATGAATTTAGCATAAGCCGGTCTTCCGAACAGCGCGTGATAAGGACTGCGCAATTTGACCACCTCGAAAGTGAGCCACTCAACTCGATAATTGTCCTTTGACTCTCCAAAAGCTACCTCCAATGCGATTTTTCCCTCGGGGCACGCTGAGTGACCCGGCACTATCCCATGAAAAATGGTTGAGCTTTTCTGTAGCTGAGACTCCTTGAGACCCATGCGTAAAAAGGTTTCCCAATATAAGATATTGATGCTACTTCCACCGTCCATTAGGACCTTTTTCAACTCATAACCATTAACTTGTGGTGTGACTACCAACGCCAAGACTCCCGGGTGTTCTATCCTTTCAGGGTGATCTCTTCTGCTCCATGTTACATCCTGTTCTGACCATCTCAGGTATCCCGGAACAGCCGAGGAAACCGAGTTTACCGCTCGTTTCAGTGTTTTTTTATCCCTGTTAGAAGTTCCTGTAGTATGCACATGATATTGTCCTCTTGAATCGTAAGTACGTACCATGCCGATGAAGACGCTGATCCGGCCGATTGTCACGATAGATCCGGATTCGAGGTGATCCGACTCTGGCCCCCAGCCGGAATCGTCCACCATCTTCTCTCCTTCGCGGTCGGTGTAGATCTCGCCGATGACAAGATTCTCCATGTTCTTTCGAGCTTCTCCCGTGATGTAAACACCTTTGGACGCAGGCCCCACGGTGGGCGCCAACTGTCGTGGGATAATCACGGCAGACGTTACCGGGGGTAACTTATCTTGGGGCAAGACGACACTGGTGTTTGGGAGAGGGTTTAGCTCAGAGGAAAACATGATGATATGCGATCTGGTAGCCGGCAAGCAAGTCGCCGAGTCTCCGATCTCGATATATTAATCTCAACTCTCGTGTTACACTGGATGCTCGATACCTAGCGATATTGCTCGAACTCTTGGGGCCCCTAAACCTATCCTAGGGGCCGGCTTATAAAGCATCCGGATCCCTGGCCTGTTCTCCAAGGCGTACTCTGAGTCCTACCCGGACACTGCTTACAAAACCCTAAATTTCCTTACCGGAACCCACAATCCGGGTTACCAGGCCTACGATCTTGGGCCTTCTAGAAGCTCCTTTATCCTAGCCGGGTCTTTGCGCAGCGTCCTTTGGGCCGAGTTACACCTTGGCGTTGGGCTACCGGGCTATCATCCCTCCATCAAACTTCCATGCTAACTAAGGTCTCCTAAGGTCAGGATAGCTCTGATACCAACTCTGTAGGGTCCGCCCCAGAACCACTGTTCAAGGACACCCCCGATATACATTCACGATCCTAGGAAATTCAGTCGTGAACAACATATCAAGCTGGTACACAGATACAATATCCATTACATGGTTGCACAAACACTTACAAAGACACATGGTCACATGACCAAGCCTACACGGTTGTCATGCAGGACAACTCACAACACACACAGCGGAAGACTAAACACACACAAACGCGGTAGAGCCAAAGTAACGCCTTAACCTATAGGCTGCTGACCCAGAGACGATCCTAGTTCGCAAAGCCATCAGCTCCGTACTCCTCTTTGTAGATCTTCTTCTGAGACTCCTTCTCAAAGTCTGGCAAGTAAATACCAGGGGCGAAACCATATGAGTACGTTTGAATGTACTCAGCAAGACATCCATCATGTAGCTTTCCAAAAATGCAAGTATGCTCATATGGTGTAATAGGTAGGCTATAAATAGGGTTCACTATCAATGGTATTCATATAGGATGACACCACAGTTGCAGTCAGGTTAATCTGTATCTTCGTTGAAGAAGATATTTCAGGAGAAAATAATATAGTTTTCTTTCTCTTGTAGATATCACATGTACAAGAGGTTTTGTAAAGCTTTGTTAAAAGAATATTTTCTCTTTGCGAAACTTCTTGGAATCAGTTTCCAGAATTCTTGCTTAGAGGAGAAAGGTTTTGTTTGCAAAACCTTTTGGTTTGTAGAACAACTTCTGGCTTTCAATCATCGGTACCTCCACGGTACAAGGTTACTTCCTTTCCGAACTTCTCAAGTTCAACTCCTTTTTGAGAAACTCCTTTTTGGAAAACATCTTTTTGAAAACATTGACACAATGCTAGCTACATGGCCATTCAACTGTCCATATCCGAGGACGCGGCTTCTTCGAAAAAGTTGTACTCTGCAGAGGTGTACACATCCACCAGATCCAGTACACCTGTCGTGAACAACCACGGACTGTAACAACAGTATGTGAACATCAGATCACTGATCATAACCATCCACTATGTTCAAGCTAGTATCTGTCTATCTCTCAGTTGAGTTTTACCGTCATCCCCGGCACCAGGCTATTCCTTGCCAGCCAGGATGCCCCAACTGAATGCGACCGGAGGCAAAATTAATCCCACAGTTTTTATGTCTCAACATTTGGAGTTTTGACGACATTCTGTTCGAGGGTACGATGTCCCTTTTTAGCAATTGAGATAGAACACACACTAACAAGAACAAACTTCAAGTTAAGGCCCGTGCCCATGTTGGGGTAGGGTGGCAGTACGGTAAAGATTGTCTGGCGAAGACTAGGTTATGTGTCATTTTTGAAAACACGTTTTCCCCAAAAATGACCGCTTCCACATTCCTCCGGTGAACATGGCTCAGCCTTTTCTCCGGGTTTTCCATAAAGCCTTTGTTTTGTAAAAACACAATTTTAAGGTGTCCACTTAGGGACTAATATATTTGATGGTAATAAATACCATATGGTGGCTTATGGGCTTGGTAACTCCAAGTATTAACTAATGGCATAGTAATAGTACATAGTATTAATAGAAGTGATACTCACTTCAAAAATAGTTTTCTTTTGGAAATCAAAGTTTTGTAAAACTTTTCTGAAGTAAAACATGCATGATAGATAATGATAAGTTATAACAGCAAGCATCAGGATGGCTTGCCTTAAGTCTCTTAATGTCCCTGGCTTTGAAGCAACTTGAACTTGACGCACAGCTCCACAACTGCTTCTTCTTCTTCGTTTTCTAGCATTGTAAAGGAAATAAAAGACACACACTCAGGTCTAAAGGGCAAACAACTAAGCTAAACAACACATACAGCAAGCAAACATACACTCACGAATTCTCTCGAAACGATATCGCGAAAACTATCTCACATAACTCTCACGGTCTCAAACGATCGTCAGACACCATGTATGGTTTAGAAAATCATACCCCACATCTTACATACCATATATGGAGTGGTGTACCACTCTCATAATAAGATATACAAGAAGCTAAGAATATAGCTTGTGGGTGCAAAGGGTTAGGTTACTAAGGTAAAAACAAACTGACAGAACAATACCCATGGCAGTGGGTATTAGCAACTCACAAGCAATTTATCCTTTAATGTGTTCATGATTTTAGTTGGATGTTTAGTTTCATAAGATACTCCTAAGAACAACAAATAAAACAATCATAACAATCATGCTAGGGTACACACTCCAACAAAATCCAAACAACAAGCAAACACACAACAATTGAATAGACTATTTATTTACTACATTAATGTTTAATTGAAGTTATGGAATCCATCAATCATGAAAATTTAGCAAACAACCAGTAGCTAAAAACCCATGAAAAGTCAAAAAAATAATCTAAAACACAATCATCACTCCAGAAAATACTCCTATCAAATAAGCATAAAAACAGGACTGCACTAATAACACACTATTATGGAAAATCTACACAACCATGCTATAAGGAAATACTCATAATCTACAACTATAGCACGTGAAACTAAATAATTCAAGGCATCATAACAGAAGTAATAACTTCCTAAATATGCTATAATAAACTCATGCACTCATAAAATAAAAGATGACAATACTAGAGAAATCCACAATTTCTAGGGGTGACACTAGTTCAACACTAGAGAAGCAAACAATGCTACCATGATGCTTAAATCTAAACAAGCAAGTCATGAAAAAAAATGTACCTAATAACAGTACACAAATCTTACACATGCTAGTAAGCACAATCATCAAAATAATGCTATGAAACACCCATTAAGCATGCATAAATTAAATCTAGCAATATCTGTTTTCTTTAATCAATTACTAGCAAGCAAACACGGTATATCCTACACAACCAGTAGCTATGCACTCAATGAAAAGTGATCTAAATCTTTTCAAAAATCCAAACACTCAATTTAAAATTACTTACAAACAATCTATCAATCACAAGGAATTTATTTTATTTGCAAACAATTTAATTTAGCACTCAATAGTGAAACAGTTCTTAACATGATATACCTAAGGAATATTATGATAACAAATGGATCACATCTATCATACTAGTATTTTCTGATAAGAAATAAACTTCTCACTTGCATAAGTGAAAACAAACAAATATATTTTCCATGGTGAAAAATAGCAATCAATCATATAATTAAAACATGTTATTTTCTCACATGTGCATGGTTGGGAATTCTCATCCACAACCAAGATGAAATGGGACCAGTGGGTTATGGGCCCACTAATACCAAGGCAAAAGAGGTACTAAGCCTCTGCTTACTTATGACAAAAATTAGCATACAAGGTAAATAATACGAGGCTATTGATTCTAGTGAAAACAAGACTAGTGCACATGAATATAAATTCCTACACATGCTTTACTATAAATAGACATGCAAGCTAACATAGACAAAAGCATCAAAATAACAGTACCAAAATGGTACTGGACTCAAAGCAAACATAGCACAAAATCCACTAAAGCAAGCACACAAAGATCTAGCCCACACACAATTCCAAAATAATAAAACTAGAAAGTAACAAATGCTAGTTCCATTTTTATTTGGGTTTTCCAAACATGCACACACTTTCTAAGGTAGATGTACTGCAAGAAAACAACTTAATAAAAAGTCCTAACAACTTTATACATGCTAGGAAGCAAGATTAAATCAACCACACATTCTATTTCAAACAAAAACACACAAAGAAACAAAAACAGAAAAGTGATGTTTCTAGATCTGTCCACCAAAATTAATATAGAGCTTCAAAAATTAATCTAAGCTAGGTTAAGATAGAACTAGTCAATACCAAACTCATCCAATTGGATTTACTCCAAAAATCATTTTTGAACTCATTCTAAAAATCATAGAAGAGCCTACAGGTCCTTTACTAAAATGGATGGCATTTCCAATTGGTAGCTCACCTCGATGTGAGGCCAAGTGATATGGATATATCTTGTGAATAGCTATCCAGAACATTTTAGTTTGTCCATTTTGATTACATATTTTAAAAGTTATGTTCAAATCATTATCACTGATACTCTATGCCAAAACAGTTCTTGTGTCCAAAATAATAGTCCAAACTTGGATCTGCAAATTTTATATGGTTTCGATTTCATATGGTTTGGTTCATGAATTTTTTTCAGATTTTATTTTGCACTTTTAGTATTTTTACGACGTCCAAAGTAAACATCAACATTTCTGTCAGTTTTTAAAAGAATAAAAGAATCACAGCGCGGGCTGGATCTGAGCGAGCGCGGCCCAGCTAGGCACGGCGCGGCCCATCTGCGCTGCACGCGCGGGATCCAACGCGGGAACGGGCGCGGTTCAAACGCAACCGTGGATCTAAGATCCGACGGTGTTGGGGCATCTCCTTCCTCTCTCCACTCCTCTCTCTCACGCACGTACGGCCGGCGGCGGAAATGGCATGGGGACGCTCACCTAGAGCTCGGGAGGAGGCTGGCGCGGCTCGGTGAAGTTCCTGGATGGCAGGGGCGTCGAGGGGAGGTGTCGGCGTCGACCGACGCGGCTACACGCGGTGGCGCGCGGCCGGTGCCCGCGGCGGCGCTCCCGGACGGCTGCGGCTATCCTGCGCACGAGGGACCACGGGGGCATGTCAAGGATGCTCATGGGGTGATGGAGGTTCGATCTAGGGAAGAGGGAAGGGAGGAGGGAGCTCGGGAAGGGCAGTACCGTGTCGTGCCCGTGGTGGTCACCGGCGGCAGGGCACGGCCTCGGGCACGCTCCAGGGGGCTAGGCTCGGGCAGATCTCGAGCAGGGGAGGTGAGGTGGGTGTGGGGGAGGTTTAGGGCGCAAGGGTTAGGGATAGGGGTACTTATACCCGAGGGGAGGAGGAAAAGGGCATAAAAGGCACTCGGGTGCATGTCAGGCAATGGCATGAGCAAGCCCTAGGGCATTTGGTCATTTCCATTTTGGTGCCCTGGATGTCCTAGGTCAAGACCACGATGGGGCAGGGTCAGGGGTGTCTTTTGGCTGCAAGAAGAGGCAAGGGGCAAGGTCAACTAGGTCAAGTGGGATGGCTGCCCATACTGCCACATCACCACCTTCTCTCTCCTTTATCTTCCTGCCTAAGGCTTGTAGAAGGTAGTTACTGCATCCTGGTTCGAGTCTATATGTTAGTCAACAAGTTAGAACAGGCCACACTTCCAGGATTGCAAAGAAAAAACAAGAAATCATTTGTGCAAAAGTGTATCTCTTACTGTTCACTGAAAAAATTCAGAAAATTCAGATTAGGACTTAGAAACTTTCGAAGTGTTGAAAACAGATGAAATGTTCAAAAAGTTGAGTTTGTTTTCAAGGTTCAAATGATTCCCAAAATTGGTTTTCAAAGTATGGACTTGTTAACCATGTTATATACTTTCAGAAAGATCTTTTGAAAACAATTTTGAAATAGTTTAAGTCCATGAAAACAATGTGGAAAAAGGTATACTTTCTGTTTTTATCTGTTTTTCAAAAATGCCTTTTTCTGCCTTAATTTTATACCACAAAAACAACAAGCAAAAGATAGTTTTTATTTATCCAAAAATAAAAGTAAGCATATGGGTTTGTAGTACATATATCAAAGATTAATTAAAAGTCAAGAAAACATAAAATAACATTTTATAGCCTAGTGAAAACATGAGTAGAAAACAGGTACTTGGCTTTATTTTCAGGAAATGTTTTCCATAGAAAACTTAAAACAAAACTTTCATAAATCATTTTGAAAACTTGTTTTCTTGGATCCATTAAAGTCAAAAGTTTGTTTTAAGATGCAAACAATAATGATCCAAGTCTTGGAATAAAAATCCACTCAAGTAATAATAGGAAAACATCGGGAAAATATCAGGAAAAATAATAGGAATGTTTTTCAGAAACATTTGATATTGGTTTTATAAACAAATAAAACTTGTGTTGCAAATATGATTAAGATCATAAACACATGTTAGTTCAAACAATCATGTTGTTAAAAAAAATTGTTGGCCCTAATTTTTGTCTTCTTAAGCACAGTACAAGAATCCAAAAACTGGGGTGTGACACTTTATGTCCATGACCTTGGGGGCAGCAACAAAGATTCTTGATAATATGATGGTAAATTATTCCGAATGACATACTGAGAGAGCTACAACTGGTAAGAAGGTAAATTCTGTTGAATAAACCTCCTCTTTGAGTGATAGACTTGATGCTCTTATGTCTATGCTTGTGAATGGCCATGATCCTATTGATCAAAATAATATCCCTTTAGCCTCTTTGGTTGCTCAAGAAGAGCATGTTGATGTGAACTTCATTAAAAATAATAATTTCAACAACAATGCTTATAGAAATAATTTTGGTAGCAACAATTATAGGCCATATCTTCCTAATAATAGAAATGCTTATGGTAATTCTTATGGTAACTTCTATAACAGCAACAAAAGTGTACCCTCTGATCTTGAGAACTGATATCCCACAAGTATAGGGGATCGTGTGTAGCCTTTTCGATAAGTAAGAGTGTCAAACCCAACGAGGAGCTAAAGGTAGGATAAATATTCTCTCAAGTTCAATCAACCACTGATACAACTCTACACACACTAAACATTTGCATTATCTAGGAAATAAAACTAGAGCAATAATACGGGTATGAGAGATAGCTTTGCAAGATAATAAATACAAGAAAGTAAATGTTAGTGCTGCAGCAATAAAATATACTAAGTAACCATAAACTAAAAGTACCATGAGTGTGAAAAAGTGGTCGTAATTGTGGTGGCTTTGTCCAAGATTAATTAGTGAAGATATCGGATTCATTGTCTTCGATGCAGTTTTCTATGTGGGAGAGGCAAAGCTAATAAGCTCTCACTATCCAATGATTGCAAGTACTTATGATTGGAACTCTAGCAAACATCCGTAACTACTAGAAGATACATTAAGGTAAAAATACCCAACCATAGCCTTAAGTTAATGGTCCTCTTACTCCCATACGTGCAACTAACCGGTTTGAGTCCTTAGGTTTCTGTCACTCCGGCAGAACTATGCCCATTCCTTTGCACATACTACTAACCTTATGGTGTTGATCCAAGCACGCACAAATATAATGGACACCAAAGGACAGTACCATATCAACATACAACTCTAATGAACCAAAGACATTCAACCAATCAATCAAAAGACAAATAAACTACACAAACATGACATAGATCATAGGATAAATATTATAGCATCAAACAACATGTTTACATAGGACGGTACAGAGGTTTGTGGGAGGATGAACCACTGAATACAAGGAGGAGATGATGATGGAGGTGTTGGTGAAGGCGGCATCATGGCGGAGAGGACGGAGAAGAGGCAGCACGTGAGGTGCAGGGCGGCGCCGGCGGCCGTCGGCGGCGCAGGGGGCTCCTCCTGCGCCGGCCGGACATCATGGGGGAGCACTGCCCCTTAGACCCCTTACTACATGGCTTCTTGGTTCTGTAGATGAGCCCTCCCCCATGGAGATGAGAGCATGGGGGAGGCAAAATTCGTGACTTTTGGTGCCTGCCCAAGAATTAGGGTTTTCCTCTCCTTATATGTGATGGGACAATGCTCCCCGACCCTCCAATGGATGGCACCTTGATCCAAAGGCTCTTGGGAACCTCTAAAACCTTCCTAGGGACCCCTCTCAGTCCCAAAGTAGTGGCTTGGCCGAATCATCAAATATGATAAGAGTTGGACTTAATCCTGTCACCGATTCCCGTAATCCCGTAATCATATATATATCCTCCAGTAAAATGGGTCCACAGGTCACATACAAACTCGGATTGGGCTGTTCTTTTGCTTAAATGGAAGGTATGGAAATGTCCAACAACTTTGTAGGCAATTTGATCTTCAGTTGACGTTGTCTTTGGGGGTAAAACTGATGATCTCTAAAAACTGTTGGTGGACAGATTTAAGGAAAGTCAGAGTCCTTTTCCAACAAGTCTCCTTTTGTGTTTTCTTGTTAATTCCTACACATCAAAGAGTAAAACAAGAACATTGTGAACTCTTGCAACTATTAATAGGTTACTACAAATAAACCATAAATTTTATATAAAAACAAGTGTCAAAAACATAATATTAGCATGAAACAATCAAAAATTATAGATACGTTATGGACGTATCAACATCCCCAAGCTTAATTCCTGCTCGTCCTCGAGTAGGTAAATTATAATAAAGTAATTTTTTATTGTAAATGCTATGATCAGGTCCTTAAAAATTGCATGACGTATGTATAGTAAAACTTAGCAATCATGTTACCTAATGAAAAGTATCAATGAACTAAGAGCTCATAACATGAAATTTATAAACATCAACAAAATTGCAATGATCATAATAAAGCATGGTAGAGTGGTATCTCGCTTGCCCTTAATTGTGAAGAAAAACATAAATGCCAGGGCACCTCTGAAGTTCAAGATAAGACTAGAAGTAAAAATATCAAAGATACAAGCATCAAAGTTATACCACAATCAACTGTGCTTTGGGACAAACACATCACACTAAGAATGACAATTATGCTCTCAATAAGGTTGTCACACCCCTGTTTTTAAGCACATGTATAATATTAAATTAGCAAGCCTCTTAAGACTTTTGTAAGATAATTAAGTGGACAACATGTTTGTGTAGTCATGCTTATCTATGCAATATAAGTGGTGTGTTCTTTTCACTCACTTGAGGATTTTTCTCCCAAGGAAAGCATTTGTTTTCTATTTGTTTTCCTATGTTTTCCACTAAAGTTCTTAAGGGAATATTTTCAAAACCTTGAGGTAACACTCAATACCAACTTAAAAATGTGTTATTGATGTTTAGGAATCAACTTGACCTTGAAATAAAATTTAATTGGAGAAGTTTTCCTTAAACTTTCCAATATAATTTTGTCCTGAAAAACAGCCAAGCAGCTGTTTTCAACCCTTGTTTTCCATCACAAGGATTATCCAATTATGGATTTTCTTTGATCAAAATTACTCTCTGATATGAGGACAACAAAACTACATCTTGGAAAAACTTACAAACATATTTAACACACACATCGAAGTTTGTTTTTGAGCCATCTTGTTAAGACAGATTATTAGGCAGTGTAAAAACAGAGGAAGTGCTTACTTTGCCAATTGTTTTCAGAGCCTTAAACCCCTCAATTTTCAGATCAAATGGTTGTTTATGAAACTTGGATGGTTGCTCTTTGATGATCATTTTTAATCACTCAGTTTTGACTTTGTTTGCTTGGTGAAAACAACTCCAACTTTTGCTATCTCTGTCTGTTTCCAGCACTTAGAAAAATTCAGAAACTGTCGAAACTGAATTTTCTGACAGAACAGTAACTATACACTTTTGGAGTTGATGTTTCTTATTATGTGTGATGATCTAGACCATGTGGCTTTGCCATTTCGAACCCACTGTTTATGAGCTTCTAGAAGGTGGCATTGGATCCATTTTTCGTTGACCAAGGAGGGAGAGAGTGAGGTGTCATTTTGGCTAGTGATGATGTCACAATTAGTTGGTGAAATAGTTGCATTTGCCCATGCCCTAATTTCCCTGTGGCATTGGTCATGCATGTACTCATTGGTGACCTCAGGAACATGTGTCCATTGCACTTGCCACCCCTGGCCACGCCATGAGCTCATCCATGCCATGTCATGGCGTACCCGAGCACACCCACCTTGGCCCCGAGCCTACAAAGCCTTCGAGGCCAAGCCATCTCGCCTGGACACTCCACACCACCCCACTACCCCACCCCCGAGACGCCGAGCCGTGCCTCGCCGTGTGTGAGGAGCACGGGCACTTCCCATCGCCGGCCACCGTGAGATCCATCTCGTCGAATCGACCGATCCCGTACGTGTGAGCTTGCCATTTTCGCATGCACACACTCCCCGTAACCCTAGCCACCTCCCTGACGCCCTCCCCGATCGAATTGCTTGCAGGTTTGCCCGCGCCGTCGTTGTCGTGCCCGCCTCGCCGTCGCAGAGAGGAAACCGACGTGGAGAGCTCGAGCCTCGCTGTCACCGCGCCACCTGCACCCCACAGCACCACCGCCGTCACCCGCAACGCCGCAGCACCCCTAGGTGAGCCACTAGCCCGTGCCGTGCACGCCCGTAGCCTGTTCATCGCCGGTGAGTCGCGAGAGAAGGGAGGAGGAAGAAAAGAAGCGAGCCGTCGATCGCCAGATCAACGGCCACGCTTGAACGTGCCGTTCCCGCGCCCGCCGTCCGCGCGTGCGCGTGCCTGGGCTGGCCTAGGGTCTAGCTGGGCCGTGCGTAGCAGATCTGGCCCGTTTGGGCATTTCTGTGTTTAAATTAAAATGGCATTTTTCTGGCAGAAAATTAGGTGCTAGCTTTTGGCCTAAAAATGTTAGCAAATAAATTTATTTGACCTTGCAGATTTTTGTACCTATATCCATACTAAATCACAACCATCTCCACTGGCAGAATAATTTTAGGACTTTTAGATATTTTTCTATAGCTATTTTGCCAGACGGTACCCTTAAAATTGAAATGAATAGAACTTCAAAAATACATAATTTTTTTGAGCAAACTCAACTGATCTGAGTAGCCCTTGTTAATGCCTACCAGTAGAATTTTAGTTTGCACCAAGGTGAGTTACCATTTGGAGATGCCATCCATTTTGGTGAAACACCAGAGAGCCTTTCCAAGATTTTTAGGGGGAGTTTGGGGCATTATTTTTGAGTTATACCAATTGGAGATGTTTTGGTCTGTTAAGGGCTATAACATCCTAGAAGGATTTAATTTTTGGAGCCATAGAAAAAATTAGGGAGACAGAACAAATTTGGGTACTTTTCTGTCTATTTTAAATTCCTAGATCTTATTTTATGTGTTCATTTTGTGATGTGCAAATGATGTTTTCTTGCTTGTAATGTTGTTTTCCAGTGTGGTTATGATGTTTACAAGTTACATGAACATGTTAGAATAGATGGCTTGAGTGGTAGGATTTTTAGAATTATTTTTCATGCATAGATCTTGCTCATAGCTTAATTTTCTACATAGGTTTTTTAGTAGATCTTTAAATGCTTATTAGGCTTATTTCTAGATTAATTTTCATGGAACCAGTACCATTTAGGTACTGTTATTGTGGTTATAGCACCTCTGGTTACTTGGTACTTGTGTTTGAAATAGATTTAAATAGCATTGCTTAAGTCTAGATTTCATACTAGAATATTCATGCCTAGTGTAGTGTTTTGGCTTGTGTTCTTTAAGTAAATAGCTTAATTAAATTAGTTGTTTTATTGAAATCAGTACCTTGTGTGTGCTGATGTTTAGCCATGCTTTGCCTTGCTAGGTTGCATTTTATTCCATAGGAAAGCATGAGTAGCACTTGGGTGACTAGGATTTATTTCTCTCACATGTGTAGCATTTTAGCCTAGTATTTCCTTGTTTAATAGCTAGAATTTTTATTTTGTTTTGGGGGATCCAGTAGCATTTTGGTACTGATTAGGGGAGTATTTTACCTCTGTTAGTTTGCACACTTGTGCATAAAAGTAACATGTGTAGTATAAACTAGCCTAGTATTTCTCCTAGTTTTCTACTAGTATGAGTAGGAGTTTTTGGAGCTAGTTTGTTTGTTTTGAGCAATTTTAAAAATGTGACCACAGGCTTACTAACCTCTTTATGAGAATTTTGCTAGTGGAACACCCATTGGTATTTTTGCATCATGGTGGATAATGAGTTTGACTTGTTGTCATGTGCCTTTTTCACCACTTGCATAAATTAGCTTATTATATGTGCTTGCCATAGAGATTGTTGAGAGAGTTTTTAGACATCAAATTGTGTTTTATGTGACACCCTACTGCCTAGTAACATGGGTTTTACCCCACTGGTCCATGGTGCTCTTAACTAAAATCATTGATTTTGGCCACACATAAACACAGGGAAAAAGCAGATTTTCCCACTATAGTTTTTATGCCAATTTTTCTTAGGAGAAAATTGAGTATTTTGGGTGATACATTTTAATTGGTTTCTGTATGTATCACTTGTAGCATTGTTTGACTTGGTTTGTTCTGAAAGTTTGCCTTTATTTTTACTTTACGACGATAGAAAACGAGGAAGGAGTATTTGAAGAAGAGGCTCATTTTAACTCCTGTTACTATCAGGACCAGGACCACCACCTGTATCAAGGCAAGCCATCCTAATGCTTGCTGTATAAATACTTATCATTATCTATCATGCATGCTTTTCACTTCTGAAGGATGGTTTTGTACCTGCGAGGTACTAAAGAGGAATGACTTGGTATCTGCGAGATACGGATGAGAAGAAGCTAGAGTATTGTATTACTAAAAGTTTCTGAAAAGAAAACATTCTTTTATAAAACAAGTCTTATAAAACCTCCGAGATATGTGATATCTACGAGAGAAAACTATATTATTTTAAATGATCTTTCACAAAGGACTAAACCTGAAAAATCAACCATGATAAATCTTTTATCTGTCATGGGTAGCTGAACCGTATGTATGGCCTACCCACTCCACCAAATAAGCATGTATGCATAATTGTAAGCTCATAAAGGATGTCTTGTGGAGTACAATCAAACGTACTCACTTATGGTTTGCTTATCGTCTTCCGCTGTGTTAATGTTGAATGCCTGTCCTGTGACGGTTGTCAAGAACTTGGTCATGTGACCATTTATGTAAGACTCTAATATTCGTGTAATGGATGATGTATTCTGTATGCCAACTTCGTATGTTGTTCACGACTGGTTCTTCTGGGATCGTGAATGAATGCATAGGAGGGGTTCTAGACCCTCCGCTCTGGGGCCTCTACAAAGGTGCTCAAAGAATATGGTGGAGACTCAACATAAAAGTAAAAGAAAGGCCCTTCACCGAGGGAAGCAGGGATCACTCATGTGCTAGAGCGTTTATTTTATTAAACATAGGTATTAAAAGTTTTAAACTCCTCCCATCCATCTTACACAAACCATGGCTAACCGAATCCTCGGGTGCCTGACAACAATCACATACCATGGAGAAGTGTCTATATTTTAAGAGAGGTGTATGCTAGTGTCAACGAATGGTAAACAAAAAATACAGTACGTCACAAGCCAACTAGATTTCACAAGAGCGTCTCCCATATGAAGGACGCATCTCGGTAGAAGGTCATCCCTCTTTCTCTTTTGTTTACAAAATTTATGCTTTGACTGATAAATCAGGGGGGAAATAGTGAAGAGAATTTGTTTGCATTAATTTGGGGCTACGCACCTCGTTGCCAGCTCTTATATCAATTGGATAAGAGGATGAAGCCACTAGTTCAGGGTGTCAAATCCAATCAACAAGTGAGATAAAGATTCTCTATTTACGTCCTCATGAGAAAAAACAAGAACACAAAACAAGCTTAATTTTGAAAGTTTTAAAGGTAGCACATGAGCAATTTACTTTGGAGTGGCAGTTAAATACCACATGGGAGTTTCTAGTGGACTCTGTGGAATAACTTGGTTTTCAGGGATTTGGAGGCACGAGTAGAGATCATACTCAGTGCAAGTGAAGGCTAGCAATAGACTGGGAAGCGACAATCAAGAGAGCAATAATCTACCATAATCATGTTTGCGATAAAGTAAAATTAACTAAGGCATAAAATTGATACTAGAACTCCGAGGCAAAATAAATTATCGAGGCTTATTGACTTTTTGTTTTCAGTCTTAGCATGCGTGAGCATGTGCCAAGTCAATTCAAATGAAACAGTCAGAGGAGGCTACCACAATGTCATACCCTACTATGAATAGGACAATGCATGTTAAGATCAAAATGACATAATATACACTATTATCAAGTTGAAACTAACCATAAGATAACATAAACTACTAAATAGTATCATTTGCACATCATTTTTAAGTTTACTAAACTTTGAACCATCTCTCTAAACAGGAGATAAATAAAACATATGACGATCAGTTTATTAATATAACTGTTGTTTGATGCTAAGACAAATAAATAGTAAGATACAGACGCTCCAAGTTTATTCAAGTTTCTATGTTTCTCGAAAAACAAAGTTTAAAGGTTTGCAAACCGAGGGGTTGTTGATGAAGAGGGATGCGGAGACATCCCCAAGATTATGACTTTGGCCATTCTTCAATATTTCTCTGTTTGGTGTTCCTTCATTCTCTGTGAAAAAACTTCAACACATAAACTTTCCCCTTCTTTTCTGCGGTTAGACATTAGTGCAATAGATAATATTTCCAAAGTGCTGATATTCAAATGAAACAGCCAGAGGAGGCTACCACAATGCCATACCCTACTATGAATAGTACAATGCATGTTAAGATCAAAATGACATAATATACACTATTATCAAGTTGAAACTAACCATAAGAAAACATAAACTACTAAACAGTATCATTTGCACATCATTTTTAAGTTTACTAAACTTTGAACCATCTCTCTAAACAGGAGATAAATAAAACATATGACGATCAGTTTATTAATATAACTGATGTTTGATGCTAAGACAAATAAATAGTAAGATACAGACGCTCCAAGTTTATTCAAGTTTCTATGTTTCTCGAAAAACAAAGTTTAAAGGTTTGCAAACCGAGGGGTTGTTGATGAAGAGGGATGCGGAGACATCCCCAAGCTTATGACTTTGGCCATTCTTCAATATTTCTCTGTTTGGTGTTCCTTCATTCTCTGTGAAAAAAACTTCAACACAAAAACTTTCCCCTTCTTTTCTGCAGTTAGACATTAGTGCAATAGATAATATTTCCAAAGTGCTGATATTTTTGTTGATGAAGAAGGGGATGCCTTGGGCATCCCCAAGCTTTGACGCTTGTAATTCTTGGATATATCTTGGGGTGACATGGGCATGCCCAAGCTTAAGCTTTTGTCCATTCTACATCTTCTCGTATCATTCTTCTCTCCCTACACTTGAAAACTCACTCCATACAAAACTTCACACAATCTTCATTAGCAACGTTAGTGTAACCAAAATAGTAAATCCACTTTGGTTCAGTTTCAACACAAGTCTAACACCCATTAAAACATTAGCTAATGTCACACTTCTTTTAAAGCTCTTCCCCGCAAAAGAACACCAAAATAAAAAGATTAAGAGACAAATGCAAATATTAGCAGAAATCTGTCAAAGCAGAACAGCAGGTAAAGATCGATTTTTTCTAAAATCTTATGTTCATCAAACAAAAAAAGTGCAGAAGTAATTAAAGTTGTATAACAAACTGGGTCATATGCACAATTTTTTTTAGCTCAATTCGATGTTTTGGCTGAAAGAAATATTTTTTTTGGTGGAAGCATAGAATCTGTTTTAGAACAACAACTTCCCCAAATCTTAATTCCTCCCTATTAGAGTCTATTCTTGGAAAAAAGGATAAGAAGAGGTTTCTACAGAGGTAAACTTCCAAGACTCAAAGAAAACTGAAAGAAAACAACACGAAAACGGAATAAAACATGGGTTCTCTCCCAAGAAGTGATTTTCTTTAACGTCTTTTAGCTAGGCATGGAAAAAGGAGGGATGCCTTGGGCATCCCCAAGATTTTATGATTGAATATTCTTGAATATTTAATTGAGGTGCACTCGGGAGTTCCCAAGATTGAGATTTTTCTCTTCTCATTTATCTCGTATCACCAACTCTATTGGATCTTAAATACTAAATTCACATAAAACTTGACAAAAACTCATTAGTAGGGTTAGTACTCATTAAATAAAATCCACTAATGTTCAAGCTTTGACAAGTTTAAATTAAGATTACCTAATTTATACTAACCAAATTATAACATTTATCTATCAAATAAAGATTATAAACATTGAGTACAAGCACAATACAAAATAAGCATCACAATCTGCCAAAACCGAACAGTTTGTAAGGATGACAGTTAAAGAGATATCTACGTAGCTCAAATGAATAAACTAAAAACTAATTAAAGTTATATAATGATTTCAACTTTATGCACAAAAAATTTCAAGTAAAAATAATATTCTGAGATTTATCACGATTTTTTAAGTGAAGCACAGGAAATCTGTCTAAACAGAATCAGCCAGTAAAGATCGAATTATTAGACCTATCTGCGTACCTCAAATAAGAAAAAGTATTTGAAAGGAAAGAAAGATAATAATCGTTAATATGCACTCAAGAAATATCATATCAATATCACTTTCTAGTGATTTCTAAAATTTTCTACGGTGGAGCCCAGAAATATGTTTCTACGCAGCAAAGTGGCAAACTTGCATCATAGACAAACTAGAAGTTATCTATACATTTTATTTTTATGGTACAAAATAATATGTAAAATATATACACAATATATACAAGTTTTTAACCGAAAATATTCCATGGAAAGAATTGTTTTGGTTTCATAGGCATGAACACAAGTCATCAATGTCGACCCCCACTTAACCATTACTCATCTTTCCAATCACTTTCCTTTTTGAAAACATTTTTAGATACCAAGTACAACTATTTTTTTTTTGTAATTCGTGTTCCCTATCCATAACTAAAGATAGCAAACAACTTCAAACTTAAAACTTAAAAATAAAACTACTTATAACTCAAAGCAAAATTACTTAGAGACAAAGCAAACAAGTGCACACAAGAACATTCACCCCACACTATTGCTCCCTGGCAACGGCGCCAGAAAATGTCTTGATATCCCACAAGTATAGGGGATCGTGTGTAGCCTTTTCGATAAGTAAGAGTATCGAAACCAAAGAGGAGCTAAAGGTAGGATAAATATTCTCTCAAGTTCAATCAACCAGTGATACAACTCTACACACACTAAACATTTGCATTATCTAGGAAATAAAACTAGAGCAATAATACGGGTATGAGAGATAGCTTTGCAAGATAATAAATACAATAAAGTAAATGTTAGTGCTGCAGCAATAAAATATACTAAGTAACCATAAACTAAAAGTACCATGAGTGTGAAAAAGTGGTCGTAATTTTGGTGGCTTTGTCCAAGATTAATTAGTGAAGATATCGGGTTCATTGTCTTCGATGCAGTTTTCTATGTGGGAGAGGCAAAGCTAACAAGCTCTCACTATCCAATGATTGCAAGTACTTATGATTGGAACTCTAGCAAACATCCGTAACTACTAGAAGATACATTAAGGTAAAAATACCCAACCATAGCCTTAAGTTAATGGTCCTCTTACTCCCATACGTGCAACTAACCGGTTTGAGTCCTTAGGTTTCTGTCACTCCGGCAGAACTATGCCCATTCCTTTGCACATACTACTAACCCTATGGTGTTGATCCAAGCGCGCACAAATATAATCTCCACTACTTATAAAAGAGAAAAGTTAGTGGGAAAATCAAATCTTAACCGTACATAGACATCTATCGAACGCTCGAGATATATCCGTTCTTCCGACCCCTCACCCTCGCAATTCGCGGAGCTTTCCATCCGGAGGCTCCATCCTGGACGGCAAGCGCAAAAAGCTATAATAAACTGCCTCACACAAACGAGATCGGGATCGCCGTATCCTCATGCCGCCGCCTGACCCGAGAGGCCGCCGGAACTGCCTCCCCGCGACGACGCTTTTCCATGCGATGGCTGCAGCGGCCGGAGTAGGTGACACCAGGGGACGTCTCCTTTCCCTATGGAGTCTCTCATTCAATGTCTGCACGGACGATGCCGCATAGCGCGTGGCTCCTGTGGCTCTAGCGCGCTCATGGACGTGGAGAAATCAAGGAGAGTCAGAAAGTGGCGGCTAGAAGGCATGCGGCGCCGACGGCCTGAAGGTGCACAGGTTCCCGTTCCTGACGTCTGCTCCAGTTCAAGTGGAGATTTCTTGTACCTGACCGTACACAGGGGCGCATCGAAGAAACAGTTCCTGAAGGCCCTTCCTCTCTCACCTTGTGATTTGCGTGAGCATCGAACAATCATGTCTGTAGCAGCTTAGTGCAACGTCCATACTGAATTAAGTTTCAACACATGAAATTATCATGGTCCAGTTCAAAAGACATGCGGTTGAGTTCATACCAGATTGGTAATTTCATTGGAAGTCATTTCCTCTGCAGACAGTGCAGTTGTGCTCATGCTTGGATGTGTTGTTTGGTCACGTTTTTGGTAACTCTTATGCCTTAGAGGTCATGTAGTCATTTTCGTGCTATTTATCTACAAATGTTACACTCTGTTTTGCTCTTTACCATTTCGTTTGGCAAATTATGTACAGAGTTTCCTTTCAGACCACATGAGTGATGTCCATGATAGGAGGAGGCATCAGGATATATCCGACGCCGTCAATAAAGCCGTGTAAGAAAAATTTAGGGTCACAGGGACCTCCATGAGAACAACCTCTGTTGATTCCAGGCAGTGAACTTTTATGTTTCTTAATTTATTAGGCCGATCTCTCGATGCTGTGCAAATGCCTTTAACATTTTTAGCATTTTGAAGATTCTTACTGGAGCTCAAGAAGTGGTTGTGAAAATGCCTTAGCTGGTTGACAATTCTTAATTGCAGGGTCTTATCAAGCATGAAGGAAAGGAATGTCATTATGCCATCCTTTACTGAATTATCGTTCCACGAAATATGTTACATGCAGTATAATGAAAAGGACCTCTGAAGTATTTTCTATTCTGATATTCTTGGTTTCAGTCCTGGCATTTGCCTTCAGCACATGATCAATTTTGCTGTTTCAAAATATCAGATTAAGTGACTTAGTTCTTGGGATAAGCCTAGAGGAAGCGGTGCACAATCTGAGCAATCAATTTAGTCTAATTTTGTGATTCAAATCTTAGCTGAGCTTAATCTGAGCAATCACAAAATTCTTCCTGCACCCACATAGTCTAGATTTTACCTCCATTACCATTCAGTTTTGAGTACCACTTTTAATCATTTTTTCTTTGATGTTCCAAATCTATAATGAATATTGAAGAAAAGAAGGCTCTTTGGTTTTATGGCAGGGAACTACCGGAGAAACAGTGTTCACCGGCTCTTATTTTCGATTTATGTGTATAATCATTCTGGTTTCAGGTTGATACCCTTCATGCATAAATTAAGGTTCGAGGACTTCGCGGTGGTCCCAAGGGAGAGAAGGGAGTCAAGCCACGCCTTCACATACGCTATGTCGGGCATCTGGAAAAGAGTGGAACATCGGAATGGGGGGTTTTCCGCAACACGGCGTGACCACATACGGTGTGGCGGTCTTGGTTTGGGAGGAATGGCGCAGAGGGCCTATGCCCACACACACGAGCCCGAGACGTGCAAAACGATTGTATAGCTTTGCTTTTATTTTGGTTCTTAATCCAACATCTATGTAAATAACAATCTTTTCTATCTAATCGGATGGCAGAACGACTACCTCAATTTTCTATTTCTTGTCGTCATTTCTACTTCAACTTACAAATTATTGGATATCTTAATCACTTGCATGTTATATTGCCCCACTTGCTACCATGGTGTACTAATATGCTCATTTTACATTATGTGTTTGCATGTGTTATCTTTTGTTCTTTAGCAAGTTTTCTCTCTTTTGGGTGTTTGCATGGACTTTTCTCTCTTTTGGATATATATAACTAAACTGCAGTATAAATAGTCTTTGCCAATCAGAGAATTGCAATTTAAGTTATTTATTTTTTAATAATGTAAGAAGGCTTAAACTGCCGGCTTCAAATTGAATAGTTTAACTATTTGTACCTTTCTAGCGTACTTTACATATCAAAAAGAGAGATCAAGCCCTCCTTGTTTGCAATTCAGAACATAAAGTTGCCATGGTTTTTCTTCAATTTTAATCAATGATTCTTAGCTTCTTGGTTCTTCCAAGTTTTTCCTAGGGCTTATTATCCTTCGATGGTAGGAGCCGATCTCACATCCGGTGGAGGAGCATGTGGAGAAGAGCGCCCTCTGAGAACGCCGTGGCACATAGTCATTACGTGTGTCGGAAAGGGCACCAAGGTTTGAAATAGGATGTGTGAGGGCGGTGGCTGGAAATGAGTTACTTTATATGTGTTTGTGCTATTGATCGTTGCATGAAAAAATTGTACGTCCCTACCACCATCTCTGGTGACTGTTGCGGGTACACAATGCTGCTAACCTGATTCGGTGGGATGATTGGTGTGACTGCATACCTCATTCTCGCTACAAGCATTGCCGAGCAAAATATTTAGCTATATTTTAGAGAAAGTTATTTTTAGGACGAATCATGTTCAACGGGAAATATTACTCTCGGTCTTAAAGTGTCATTGAGATGGATGTATCTAGATGTATTTAAGTATTAGATACATCCATTTCAATCATTTTAACAACACTTGAGACAAAAGGGAGTCAAAGAGGTGATATTGAACGATTATATAGACGTGTGTCGCACGTGCATTTGTACTAGTGGACACCAAAGGACAGTACCATATTGTAACACCCCGGCCACCTCGTAGCCGGCGGCTGTCACCCCTGGTAGCTCTCTAGGATCTCTAGACTGGCCCCACAGACCAACACTAATCTTTCCTGCGCACTTTGTCCTCACTCATGCGCACCCGGGAAGGACTTCCCGGTCGGTCACCCATCTCAAATTGCTCCAGGCCAAGCACGCTTAACACTGGAGTTCTTTCAAGATGAGCTTCCGGAAAAGAAGTTGCAACTTGTTGATATGAGTATCCTATTAATCCTATTGAGCCCTGCGCCAGGATCTCACATCCTTCCCCCCTTAGAAGACCGACGCCCTCGTCGGTCAACCTACAGTCCAGGAACTTCCCCTCTTGGCACTCATCTGTGCGCCCAGTGTCGGCACATGTCCCACATGTCCACCCACTGACCCGCACACGCCCGTGTAACCGCGAGGGTCGGCTCTGATACCAAATGTAACACCCCGGCCACCTCGTAGCCGGCGGCTGTCACCCCTGGTAGCTCTCTAGGATCTCTAGACTGGCCCCACAGACCAACACTAATCTTTCCTGCGCACTTTGTCCGGTCGGTCACCCATCCTCAAATTGCTCCAGGCCAAGCACGCTTAACACTGGAGTTCTTTCAAGATGAGCTTCCGGAAAAAAGTTGCAACTTGTTGATATGAGTATCCTATTGATCCTATTGAGCCCTGCGCCAGGATCTCACACATATCAACATACAACTCTAATGAACCAAAGACATTCAACCAATCAATCAAAAGACAAATAAACTACACAAACATGACATAGATCATAGGATAAATATTATAGCATCAAACAACATGTTTACATAGGACGGTACAGAGGTTTGTGGGAGGATTAACCACTGAATACAAGGAGGATATGATGATGGAGGTGTTGGTGAAGGCGGCATCATGGCGGAGAGGACGGAGAAGGGGCAGCACGTGAGGTGCAGGGCGGCGCGGGCGGCCGGCGGTGGCGCAGGGAGCTCCTCCTGCGCCGACCGGCCATCATGGGGGAGCACTGCCCCTTAGATCCCTTACTCCATGGCTTCTTGGTTCTGTATATGAGCCCTCCCCCATGGAGATGAGAGCATGGGGTGGGGCAAAATTCGTGACTTTTGGTGGCTGCCCAAGAATTAGGGTTTTCCTCTCCTTATATGTGATGGGACAATGCTCCCCGGACCTCCAAGGGATGGCCCCTTGATCCAAAGGCTCTTGGGAACCTCTAAAACCTTACTAGGGACCCCTCTCAGCCCCAAAGTAGTGGCTTGGCCGAATTCATCAAATATGATAAGAGTTGGACTTAATCCTGTCACTGATTCCCGTAATCCCGTAATCAGATATATATCCTCCAGTAAAATGGGTCCACAGGTCGCATACGAACTCGGATTGGGCTGTTCTTTTTCTTAAATGGAAGGTATGGAAATGGCCAACAACTTTGTAGGGAATTTGATCTTCAGTTGACGTAGTGTTTGGGGGTAAAACTGATGATCTCAAAAAAACTGTTGGTGGACAGATTTAAGGGAAGTCAGAGTCCTTTTCCAACAAGTCTCCTTTTGTGTTTTCTTGTTAATTCCTACACATCAAAGAGTAAAACAAGAAAATTGTGCACTCTTGCAACTATTAATAGGTTAGTCCAAATAAACCATAAATTCTATATAAAAACAAGTGTCAAAAACATAATATTAGCATGAAACAATCAAAAATTATAGATACGTTATGGACGTATCAACATCCCCAAGCTTAATTCCTGCTCGTCCTCGAGTAGTTAAATGATAATAAAGTAATTTTTGATTGTAAATGCTATGATCAGGTCCTTAAAAATTGCATGATGTATGGATAGTAAAACTTAGCAATCATGTTGCCTAATGAAAAGTATCAATGAACTAAGATCTCATAACACGAAATTTATAAACATCAACAAGATTGTAATGATCATAATAGAGCATGGTAGAGTGGTATATCGCTTGCCCTTAATTGTGGAGCAAAACATAAATGCCAGGGCACCTCTGAAGTTCAAGATAAAACTAGAAGTAAAAAATATCAAAGATACAAGCATCAAAGTTATACCACAATCAACCGTGCTTTGGGATAAACACATCACACTAAGAATGACAACTATGCTCTCAATAAGGTGCTCAAAGAATATGGTGGAGACTCAACATAAAAGTAAAAGAAAGGCCCTTCACCGAGGGAAGCATGGATCACTCATGTGCTAGAGCTTTTATTTTATTAAACATAGGTATTAAAAGTTTTACACTCCTCCCATCCATCTTACACAAACCATGGCTAACCGAATCCTCGGGTGCCTGACAACAATCACATACCATGGAGAAGTGTCTATATTTTAAGAGAGGTGTATGCTAGTGTCAACGAATGGTAAACAGAAAATACAGTACGTCACAAGACAACTAGATTTCACAAGAGCGGCTCCCATATGAATGACACATCTCGGTAGAAGGTCATCCCTCTTTCTCTTTTGTTTACAAAATTTATGCTTTGACCGATAAATCAGGGGAGAAATAGTGAAGAGAATTTGTTTGCATTAATTTGGGGCTGGGCACCCCGCTGCCAGCTCTTATATCAATTGAATAAGCGGATAAAGCCACTAGTTCTTTTCCAACAAGTCTCCTTTTGTGTTTTATTGTTAATTCCTACACATAAAAGAGTAAAACAAGAACATTGTGCACTCTTGCAGCTATTAATAGGTTAGTCCAAATAAATATAAACTTTATATAAAAACAAGTGTCAAAAGCATAATATTAATATGAAACAATCAAAAATTATAGATACGTTATGGACGTATCAAGAACATGCTTAAGAATTTTATTAGTACACAAACTGCTATCAATGAATATGTTGAGGAAAATTTTGGGAAAATCGATGTTCCTACTTCTAAAGTTGATAGCCTTCCTCTTGATGTTGATTTTCTGAAACTAAAGGTTATGCCTCATGATGTTAAGGAAAGTAAAACTTTAAATGCTATCCAAATTCTAATTGATGATAATGTTAGAATGTTAGCTGAATTGCATGCTAGATGGGAAAAAGAAGATGAAATAGCTAGAAATAACAATATAGCTAATGTTTGCACCATTACCACCACCAATAAAACTGAAGCTTGTCATGCTAGAAAACCAGCTACTATCAATGGTAAAGTAATTGGTGTTGGAAACACTACCACTTCTGCTATTAAAAATGCAAAATAGCTTGAAACTGCTAAAATGCTCCTAATAATAGTGCTGAAATTTTTGGAAACATGGGAGACAATAGTCCCATTATCTTTGATAAAAATGATCTTGACTTTTATGATTGCAACATAACTTAAGTGATTAAGTTCTTACAAAAAATTTCTAGTTGTCCTAATGCTAGTGCTATGAATATGTATTTCACAAAACATATTACAAATGCTCTCATGAAAATTAGAGAGGATGAATTAGGATGTGAAGCCTCTATCCCTAGGAAGCTAGATGATGGTTGGGAACCTATTATTAAATTTAAAGTGAATGATTTTGATTTCAACTCTCTATGTGATCTTGGTGCTAGTATCCGTGTTATGCCCAAGAAACTATACGATATTCTTGATTTACCACCATTGGAACCTTGTTATTTGGATATTCGTCTTATTGATAATGTTAGAAAGAAACCTTTGGGGAGAGTTGATGATGTTATCATCATGGTTAATAATAATCTTGTCCTCGTTGATTTTATTGTCTTGAATATTGAATGCACTGATTCTTGTCCAATTGTTTTGGGAAGACCTTTTCTTAGAACTGTTGGTGCTATTATTGATATGAAAGAGGGGAATATTAAATTTTAGTTCCCACTCAAGAAAGGTATGGAACACTTTCCTAGAAAGAGAATGAATGTACCTTTTGATTCATTTATTTGAACAAGCTACAATTTGGATGCTGCTTCACTTGAAAATACTTGATTCCATTTTTCTGGACCTACCTAAAAGGCGTTAAAGAAAAGCACTTCTTGGGAGATAACCCATGGTCTTATTTTAGCTTTGTTTTTCTAAGTTTTATTTGAGTCAAGGGGTTGTATAATTCTTTAGTAACTCCTTTGTATCTTTCTTTTCATGTTTTAGTAGTGCCTAGTAAAGTTTCTGATGAGAGTTGGAGTTGGTTTCGGATTTCTGCGCATGAAACAAATTTCCGCTGTCCACCGTAAAAAATCGTGAAAAATACAGAAAGATCAGAATGACCTGATTTTTTTTGCTTATTCCTATGCTAATTCCGATTTTTTTTGTTCTTTAGGTTTTTCGATATGAGAAACGTAAGTGTCTCGAAAAAATCGTATTTACAGGTTGTTCTGGTTTTGACAGATTCTGTCATTTTTCTTGCGTTGGCTCTTTTGCGATGTCAAGTGGATTTCTTTGTTTCACGAAACATCAGTGGCTGTATCTAATGTTTAAAAGTATCAATATAACTTGTTCCATACAGAACCCATGTATTTTCTACTGTTGCGCTAACCCTCTAATACGAATTACTGTTTGAGTATGGTGTGAAGGAAATTTTCAAGTGTCAAGAGAAGAGGTGATATATGTGATCAAGAAGAGTGCAAGGTCAAAGCTTGGGGATTCCTTCGTGGTTCGTAAAAGCATATTTTTAGAAGACTCAAGCATCTAATCTTGGGTATGCCCAAGGCATCGCCTTCTTCATCAACTATCTATCGGGTCACTTCTCGTTAAACTGTATTTTTATTCGGTCACATCATATGAAGTTTACTTAAAGCGTCTGTTTGTTTTTATTTTGTTTTACTTTTTTTTCCTTGCTGAAATAATATCATTGGACCTTGCATCCTTGTTTGGGAGAGAGACACGCTCCGCTTTTTCGTTTGAATACTTGCTATGCTAGTATTCTTAGTTTTCCATCTAGTTACTGCAAAAATTCATGTTCAGCTCTTGTTTTCATTGCATCTCTTATTCAGAGATGTTAGTTTTAGTAGTGTTATGTTAGTACTCTCATGTTTTCTTGATGTAGAATGTAAAGAATTTTTGTTAAAACATATTTTGTATGATGCTTGCTGGGAAAAGAAATTGCTGCTTGAAGTAGAATTTTTAACGGTGCAAGTAGAAGGTTGTATAGACTGTGGCTAGAACTTTTTCATATCATGTTATATGTTATTTTAGTTTTAAATACTTGTGATTATTTAGTAGCATGATTAGCCTTAGATATCTGAGAGTGTTTAATGTGCCATTGAAAGAATCATGAGTTGTTCTTGTCATATTGAAGCATAAATTTGTGGTATTCTCCTTTGAATGTTTTATTTGGTTGACTTGGCGCATGCTCACACCATGTTTATGACTATGAACCGGTCACTAATAGCATCTATGATCATTTAGTTTTAGAATTTGTGGTACCACTTATGCTTTGATTATGATGTTTATGTCGCTATGCATGATTATGACTCTTATGCTCTCTTGATTTGTCGCTCCTAGTCTTTTGCTAGCCTCCACCTGTACTGAGTATGAAATTCTACTCGTGTAATACAAATCCCTAAAACCAAAGTTTTCCCAATGTGTCCACCATACCTACCTATATGTGGTATTTAACTGCAATTCCAAGTAAATTTCTCATGTGTTACCTTTAAAACCTTCAAAATTATTCCTGCTTTGTGTTCCTGTTTTTGCTCATGAGGACGTAAATAGAGAATCTTTATCTCACTTGTTGATTGGATTTCACACCCTGCACTAGTGACTTCATCCGCTTATCCAGTTGATAGAAGAGCTGGCAGCGGGGTGCCCAACCCAAATTAATACACACAAAATCTCTTCATTATTTTTGCCCCTGATTTATCAGTCAAAGCATAATTGTGTAAACATAAGAGAAAGAGGGATGACCTTCTACACCAGTTGCATCCTTCATATGGGATCCGCTGCTCTTGTGAAATCTAGTTGGCTTGTGACGTACTGTATTTTCTGTTCACCATTCGTTGACATTTGCATACACCTCCCAAAATATAGACACTCATCCATGGTATGTGATTGTTGGCACGCACCCGAGGATTCGGTTAGCCATGGTTTGTGTAAGATGGATGGGAGGAGTGTGAAACTTTTTACACCTCTAGTATGCTTCCCTCTGCGAAGGGCCGTTCTTTTACTTTTATGTTGAGTATCCATCTTCTAACTTTATGCACAGTTGAGAGAGCATAATTGCCATTCTGAGTTTTATGTGCATTTGTCCCAGAAAAATTATTAATTGATTCATGATGTGTTATTGCTTGTTCTCTAACTATTTTTTCTAGTCCTCCTCATGAAACTTTGAAGGTGTCATGCCATTTATGTTTTGCCCCACTCTTAAGGACTTGCGAAATATCACTTTGCCATGCTTTCTTTATACTTGAAACAAACATATATCTTTCTTTGCATTGTTATTCATGATCTTTTATTTGATTTACTTCTTATGATGCAAGGTGATTGCTATGCTTTATTATTAAAGTTCTATTTATCATGCTTGTGTTTAAGTTCTATGATCTCAGTTTACATATGCTTTTACATTATGATGATCAAATTTATGTTGGTAGCATGTCACCTTAGAAATTATGTGTTTTTAACGTTTACCTACTCGAGGACGAGTAGGAACTAAGCTTGGGGACGTTGATACGTCATAAACGTATCCCTAATTCCTGATGTTACGTGTTGTTTTCATGTTATTTCCCACATGTTTGCTATACACTTTATGTCATTTTTATCGATTTTCCATACTAACCTATTGACAATATGCCACAGAGCCAGTTCCCTATTTTGTGCTGTTTTTAGTTTCAGAAAAGTTGTTCTGGAAATATTCTTGGAATTGGAAAATTTGAAACCCAAAAGTCTTAGAATTCCCGAAGGTTCCATGGAGTTCCGAAGAGACCCGGAGGGGGGGCCTCAGGGGGCCCACAACATAGGGCGGAGCGCCCCCTGGCCGCGCCGTGGGGTGGTGTGGGGCCCCCAGGCCTCCACCGCATTTTCCCTTTTGCCTATTTAATCCCACCGAGGCGTAAACCCTAAATATATTCCACTTCTCCCCGAAAAAACCCAGGCCGCCATCATCGTCATCCCGAGATCGGGAGGGTTCTAGAGCTCTCCGCGGCACCCTACCGGGTGGGAAATTAATCACCGGAGGGGTCTACACCATCATGCCTGATAAGGATCAACCTGATGATCCTAAAATTGTTGTCCCAATATTTCACAACGAGTAACCCAGATGATAATTCCTTCCAACAACGCCAATGACGTCACCTGAAGGCGAGGAATAAATCCAACAAGCAACATGAAGATAATCAACACGCCTCAAACCTGAGCACGATAATCCTTGATGAACGTAAAAACCCGCGCTTCAATATTTACTGGATAACACGGCGGCGCCGTCCCCGGAGTGAAGATACACCTCAAACACACGCAGTGGTTTTTAGACTAAAATTCTGACCCCCTAATACCTAGACCGGCCAACTCCTTATATGGAGGGGTGGAACGGCCAAATACTTTGGACTCGAATCTAGTTCGTTTGGACAGGCCCAAACCAAACACACAAATAAAACATGACGATAAATATAAAACACAAATAAAACTAAAACTCAAACGACAGAACTACTATTGAAACAACTAGCTTGGTGGAGTCCTAAAATTGGGCTTCACCTCCTCTGTCCTGCCCGTATCATCCTCCCCTCCTTCAAAAAGCGTTGTCCCCAACGCGTGAGGGTCTGCTCGAAAGGGTGGCGTGATATCAACAAAATCATCACGTTTCTTCGCCGTCTGGAGCGTCTGCACCTCCTTTCTTCTCCACATAAGCTTAGTCTTAGGCGCCACCAGCTTCTTCTTCTCAACTCTGGCTGGAGCCTTGTGTTGCTGAACATGAACCCGCTTCACACGCCACAAAGCTGACGAACACGTCCATCTCTGCCTGTGTGCATACGCACTGCTGCCCCAACAAAACGCCTCACAGGCGTGCGCACAAAATTGGGCTTGTCACCCCGCGACACCACATGCAACGGGACAAGATCAACACCAAATAACCATTGTTCTTGTTTAGCTTTTTGCAACTTATCCTTGTGAATAACCAGCTCCACATCAGATATAATTTTATCATCCTTCATAGGTTTTAAAATCTGTTATTTTTCATCATGCATAAAATAATATGTATTGGCTCTCCCAGCATGAGTAACATTGCAATCATACTGCCAAGGTCGTCCAAGTAACAGTCCACACACCTCCAATGGCAATACATCGCACTCAACCTCATCAACATAGTCACCAACTGCGAGTGGCACGCACACTCTCCGAGTAACCTTCAGCATACCACAACTATTTAACCACTCTAGGTGCTTAGGTTCAGAAATACGCCAAGTGGACAACCCCAATGCTGCCACCATTGCCTTGCTTATGTCATTAGTACAGCTACCACAATCAATCATGAGCTTGCAGTGTTTGCCTTTTATCATGCACTGAGTCTGAAATAAACTCCATCGCTGACACTTGTCAACTATTTTGCAAGCCTCCTCATGTTTCCTTTTGAGTTGCATATTTAGCCTACTCAACGGTTCCACCGTATCAATTGCAGTTTCAGCGCACACAGCCACTTTCTCAACATCAGGTTGCCGTGCTTCAGAAATCTTTGTCTCGGCTACATTGACCGTTTGCACTGGAACTACTATCTTCACACCCATTGCAGGAGGTGGAAAGGACATAGCAACCTCATTGGAACAAGACTGCACCCTCGTGACAATATCACTCCTCCTTTGCACAACGTTTGTCACCTTCACAGGTTTGGTACACGATACCCCACGACGAGGAGACAGAAAACAGGCACGCAAAAATTGAGTGAAATTACACCAAGTTGCATATGTGCTGTCACTCCCATACATCTCCTCATTCCACCAACAAGTGACCTCCTCATCCACACGTCGTAGGGCAAGAATCAAACTCGTAGGATGATCCACTGACTCGTATGTCTCACATCTATAGAAACCCTCCCTCGTATGACGTTCCCACAGCTCGTATTCAGCATATGATGCCAAGTTGTCCAGTATCCACTTGATTGAAGAGTCACCACATATCACACCGTTTAAGAAATCTAGATAGTCATTAAACACATCACCAAATTTTTTGCCACTTTGACACCTCTTGCCATGGTAATCACTCGATAAATAATTCATCTATGAATATTGTGTATCTTGCCGGACAAAAAGAGATGAATACACGAGGTACTGTAGCAGGGAGTACTGTCGTACCAGCACAGGACGCAACTGCTAAAAAATGAGGTGAAAAGCCACACGGGAAATCTTCCCTTCCCTTGTCTGATCCGATCCTTCGCTAGCTGGCTCGGTGTAGCTAGTCGTAAACCAATCGATCGATCCGATCTCGCTGTAGCTAGTTGTACGTGAACCAATCTATCGTTGCCTTTTTTTAAGATAATGCACCAAACCTGTTGTCACGTAGACACACACACACACACAAAAACTCCAAACGGATATGCACTTCCTTATCCGATGCAAACTCTTCCTATTTTGTTCTGTTTATTCCCTGGCCAATCTCCACGTAACAAGCAATCTCTAAATACAAATCAATCAGCACGGAAGTTCCCAAAAATAGGATCTTAACAGATTATTTCCTTGTCTCTTCCTGCACACTTTTTTCTGCTCGTACCGGTTCCTCAATCAAATCCAATCGTACCCAGCAACATGTAGCACAATAGGAGTGATCGGATGTGCCTTTCCTTGTGGAGGTTATAGGAACAAATCCCAATTTGTGATGTACCTTCCTTTTTTTAGAGTAACTTCTCGGTTGTATAGAATCGTGAGCTTCGTGCACGGAAAACGCACGAGAAGACGCACGCGTCCCCGGGGATCGATCTTGGTGAAAAACACGCAGAAAACTTGCGCACTTGCCAGCAGATCTGGCCGCCTCTGTTGATCTGAGATCCAAAACGCCAAAAACAAGAACACCTCCAACGACCAAACAAGCACCGTGACAACCCGGCGCTCTGGTAGCAGCCTCTCCGTAGAACAACCACCAAACCACGCAGATCAATCAAGAACTCGTGGTGATCAACCCAGAGCTCTCATACCACATGATAAGGATCAACCTGATGATCCTAGAATTGTTGTCCTAATATTTCACAGCGAGTAACCCAGATGATAATTCCTTCCAACAACGCCAATGACGTCACCTAAAGGTGAGGAATAAATCCAGCAAGCAGCATAAAGATAATCGACACGTCTCAAATCTGAGCACGATAATCCTTGATAAACGCAAGAACCCTCGCAGCAATATTTATTGGACTAGTTGAATGCCTGTGCATTGCTACGGACATCTGAAAAAAAATTGTATTGTCACATGTGTGAATATGATACGTGTGAAAATTCACAAGATTCTACTTTGATTTAAATCTAATTAGATAAAAAGCTATGAGTCGGTATGCCCAGCAAGCAACAATCTATCTCTAGACATGGGGACGGAGGAGGATAGGACGAGGCGGTTGTGGTGTTCTTAGGCAACCGCCCCCTGAATCCAGGGCAGCGCGTAGATCACATGCACGACAAGAGCGTAAAAGGGCCACGACTACGGGGATGCCTCTGCCGGATCCTATGGAGATGAGGCCGGAATTTGAGGAGGAGGTGGAGGGGATCGGACGAGACAGGGCATGCGGTGGCACATGCAAGAAATAGTTGCGCGATTCTATCGGGTTAAAGCGTACCATGTTAGATCAGATTGAGGAGATTTTTTGGTTTGGAGATCCGTAAGGGTGGTTTTCATAAAATGGCTGCCTATTTTTTCAGGAACTTCGTGAAATTGCCTCAAAAAAGCCTTGTATCACAAGCACCGAAAATCGTATTTTTGCAGACAGTTCCAAAAAATGCCACTAAAATCGATTTTTAAAGCAGTATTTTAAATGTTCCCTTAAAAAATATTTTTTGAGGCACTATTTAAAAGTGCCTTCCGAAAGCGCCCTAAAAATCGACGGTAACATAGTGGATCTCTCGTTGACTAAGAATCCATATCCATATATATCTCCACTTGGTTGTACAAGCTCATGACCCAGTAGACTTGTAAAAATCATTGCGGGGGGTCGTCCTCCTTTCTCCGTCAACTCATCATGGGTGTTGTTGATTCTCAGCATGCCCCCTCCCTCTGCAACCCTCCATCTTATTTTTTCTCTACCGGAAACTATTGTAAAAACAAAATGTATAACTACAAAGTTCGTAACAAATGGAATAGCATTATTGCATATTTTTCATATGAAAGTTACACTTACACCTGTACACCGCGCGATGGGCACCCAAAATGCGCCACGTGGTTTGTATGCCAACGGTAAGGCCCTCGGCATACACTAAGACCATTTTTTGGGGTTTATCTCCTGACGGTTTCCCCGGGGCGTATACCATGCGATGGGCACCCAGAAAGCGCCACATGGCTTGTATGCCGACGGTGAAGCCGTCGGCATACAGAAATGCTAAATTTTGTTTGCCTTAATTGCCGACGGTTGGCCCCTAGGCGTACACAATGCGAGGAGTGCTCGGATTTGGGCACGTGGATTGTATGCCGACGGAAAAGCCGTCGGCATCATCATGGATGTCGTCAAACGTCCGTTCCGTTAAGTCATTTGCCGAGGGTTTGTGTTGCAGACGGCACGCTAAAACCGTCGGCATAGACGTGAAAGCCGACGGACGGACTTTGCCGACGGTACTCTACTTAGTTGTCGAGGAAGAAGATGCCGACGGCGGCCCTCGGCAAAGTCTATGCCGATGGTATTAGACCCTTTGCTGATGGTTTTTGGCCGTCGACAACTGCGGCGATTCCTGTAGGGAAATAATATAATAGAATGAAAAAGTGCATATGCCAACTGGTGAAAATTACACATATTCTCTTTTTTTATGGGGAATTAGGCATAGCATTTGAAATAGAGTTTTACCATCATTTGCAAAACTCACACGCAATCTTGCCTAACAAGGATGCTGAGATTCCATAATCTCTAGCCAAGGAGGCCAACTCATGAGCTACACCGTTGCACATATAGACTCTACAAAACATCGGACGACCCTTTAATCCGAGCAACAATGAGTACATGGTACATACTGGTTTTCCTTTTGGGAGTTCAATTTAATGCTTTGATGACCATTTTAAGTGAGACTCCATCACCAAGTTTGTGCAACCAAACTCGATGCTAAGGCGGGTGCCTTTGAAGACCGCCTTAGAAGTGCTGCAATTTCTTAGCTTGCAAGCAGCGGCAAAGAGGACGGAGCCCAGGTGGTTACAAGCAACAACACCAGCAGTTGAAGCACCAGAATCTGCTAGATAGTAGCGATGATGATTTTCTTTGCACGACCCTTTAAGCCGAGCAACAATGAGTACATGATATAGACTGGTTTTCCTTTTGGGAGTTCAATTTAATGCTTTGATGACCATTTTAAGTGAGACTCCATCACCAAGTTTGTGCAGCCAAACTTGATGCTAAGGCGGATGCCTTTGAAGACCGCCTTAGAAGTGCTGCAATTTCTTAGCTTGCAAGCAGCGGCAAAGAGGACGGAGCCCAGGTGGTTACAAGCAACAACACCAGCAGTTGAAGCACCAGAATTTGCTAGATAGTAGCGATGATGATTTTCTTCCGTTGATATCTGTTTGTGCCGATATCTGATTTTGCTCGGAGTTAAGGGAGTTAATTGTAGGGCATTTAATGGCTAGAAATAAATGGAATACACACGCTGGGAAACAAAATTGGATGGAGAGTACGAGGGTGTTTAATTGCTATGAGTTAATGACGTTGGAGAAAAAAAATGAATGTAAACGGTGGGAAAAATAATAGATAGAGCATACGTGGGTTTGGATAGGTTGGACGAAGCACTTCGCTCAAGGACGACATAACGAATCGTCCTTTTTAAGTAGTAGAGATAACACGGCGGCGCCGTCCCCGGAGGGATGATACACCTCAAACACACGCAGTAGTTTTTAGACTAAGATTCTGACCCCCTAATACCTAGAACGGCCAACTCCTTATATGGAGGGGTGGAACGGCCAAAGACTTTGGAGTCGAACCTAGTTCGTTTGGACATTCCCAAACCGAACATACACAAATAAAATGTGGCGATAAATATAAAACACAAATAAAACTAAAACTCAAACGACAGAACTACTATTTAAACAACTAGCCTTGTGGAGTCCTGAAATTGAGCTTCACCTCCTCTGTCCTGCCCGTATCAATATCCTCCTCCGAAGTGATGCGTGAGTAGTTCGTCCCTAGACTACGTGTCCATAGCACTAGCTAGATGGTTATCCTCTCCACTTTGTACCTCGTGTATAGATCTTGTGAGCTGACTAACATGATCAAGATCATCTTTATGTAATGCTACATGTTGTGTTTGCTGAGATCTGATGAATGTTGAATGTTATGTCTTCTGATTATCAATCTATCATGTTATCTTCATGCATATGTTATTTATGATCTTGCATTCTCTTCGTTATTAGTAGATGCTCTGGCCAAGTAGATGCTAGTAACTCCAAGAGGGAGTATTTATGCTTGATAGTGGGTTCATGCTTCCTTTGCATCCGTGCTCGAGTGACAGAAACATGACGGATGGAGGATGTGTTGTTGCCATTAGGGAGAAAACAACAATGCTTTGTCTAAGGATGATGTTATTATTTACATCACACACTTTGCTTGCTGCAATTATCTGTTGCTTGCAACTTAATACCCAACTTTTGTTCAGATGATATTCAGAGGGTGAATTATTAGTCATAGATGCAGTTGGATAACGGTCTATGTATTTTGTTGTAATGCCCGCATGAATCACACATTGTGATTTTTTATGTCTTGCATATGCACTACGGTGCAGCCTTCATTTCTGTCAATTTCCCAACTGTAATTTGTTCACCACACATGTTATTTATCTTTCACGGAGAGACGCCACTAGTGAACTGTGGATCCCGGTCTTTTTTTCTCATACTGATAAACACCTACTGCTTTCATACTGCTTTCGTATTGTTCCTACTGTTTTCCACACTATACGTTTAACCTCTTTGTGTTCAGCAAAACCGGTGAGATTGACAACCTCACTACTTCATTGGGGCAAAGTGATTTGATTGTGTTGTGTAGGTTCCACGTTGCTTCTGAACCGGTAGTGTGTCCTGCCATCTCAGCTGCTTCAACCTTCTGAAGTTACTCCTTCCTCCTACTGGTCGATTCAACCTTGGTTTCTTTCTGAGAGAAACTTGCTGCTGCACTCTTTATACCTTCCTCGTGGGGTCTCCCAACGAACGTGTGATCACACGCATCAGAAGGATTTATATGTGTTTTATCTAAAAAAAAGATAATCGATCAGTTGGTACTTTTTGTGTGAATATTGTGAATAAGTGCTTGAATTTTTAGTGGCTTTATCGATCAGTTCGTGCATTTATCATCCAAACCTTTTTGCGTGAATAAGTTATACCCTATCTTCTTTCGAATATAATGAGTATTAGGTTTGGTTGAAGTTTATGTTGTGAAGTTTTATCAAATATGCAGGGAAAAGCTACAACATATATAATATCAAATTATTATTATTATTAGAACAATCAACAAACATAATTTATATTTTATATATTGGATGGTAAATATTAATATCTTTTTTATATTCTTGGTGAAACTTAGAGTAAGTAACATGTGTGATTTATATATTTTGGTATGTAAATTTGCATGGATTTTTTTCCAGCATGGAGTGTGAGTAAAGATCCCCTTTGAAAAGTTTTATATCAGTGCAGTCTCAAGAATTGATGGTTCTTTACGACTTTCCATAGCCGTTGGTTCTTACAAGCAGTAATATATAGGGCCTGATTGGTCCATGACTAAACTTTACCACACTCTTATCACTAAATCACATAAATCGACAAAAAATGTAGCGAACTCAGGATGCTAAGAAAGTGTGGTATATACCGCAGTTTCTGTATGAAACAAACCTTTCTCCGACGAGACATAAGATACTCATTATACGCTTTGTGAGGTTGAATATTTTATTTTGCGGTGGCATTTCTTCCACCATGTTGCTTGCGCCCGGTCCGAACGACAAGCTACAACTGGCCTGAGTTTGGTGCTCGACGCCGGGTGCACCAGATGAATTTGAACCCCTTTTAGTGCCGGCGAACCCTCATACAACTCGTTGAGTCGAGGCGGAGGCTCGGGGCGAAGACGACTTCGAAGCCGCCATGCTCGTTGTCACCGATCTCGAAATGGGAGAACCTGGATCGATGCGTGGCGATGGCGATTTCTTGGTACCAAGATGTATTCGCCAACGAGGCGCTCCCATTCCTCGAACGGATGACCGACATGGCGTTCTCCTGGCTTGCTCCCAAAGCGAATGCTTGGTTCATGGAGGCAAGGTTCTTTGCCGTCAAGGCCTTCTTCTTGTGCAACGCCTCCTGGTGCGCCGCCCGCTACATGATTCTGTGTTTATCCGCCGTCGGAGGATGTCGTACTACCAATCTGCGTCTGCTATCCGCTTGAGCCGCTCCTTGGGCAGGCGAGGCTTGGTCGTACCCGACGTCTTCGCCTTGGCCCGTTGACGGGAGGTGGAAGAGACGGGAATGCGAGCGTCGGTGCGGCGTGACGGGGTAAATGAAATTGAGGGATGTGAGTTGGGGTTTTGTGATTTCGATAGTCTCAATTACATTGCCGAACCATCTATTAATTTCGTTCATGCAGCTTTGTCCTACACACATGAGCGTGAGCTAGACTAGCCGAACGCTGCGCTGGACAAAATCTGGGCTATTGAGTATTTGACCAGCAATGCTACACCTACGGACGTTTTTGTACGGAAAAACCTACGGGCTCATCATGCGGGTAGAAATGAAAAGTGTGTCCCAATTTTTCAGCAAGGGGCCTATTACGGAACCGGTACGTGATGTGACAGGTGGTCCCACGTTTACTTGGTCCCTCTCCAAGATAAGTGGGTGCTTATCCATCTAGTCCATCCCCCCTTATATATCGAGGTATTGTACGTAGACTTGTTAGACAAAAAGCAATAAAGAGTCACTTTGCCCCACCCTGTGTCAATCTACTTTTCTTGTTCGTGTGTTGGCCTGCGCCTTCGTCTACATCGTCATCGCTGTACACCCTCGGGACCGGCCAGCCGGTAGATATTGTACAACACGTTATCAGCACATGTCTCGCCGTCGAGCCTACACCGAGCAGACTCGCTACACCAATCGCGCAGGTATAACCACGATCTGATCGCAAAAATGGATTCGTCTCGCAATTTCCTTTCCATTTTTTGTGTTTTGCATTTTTTAATCACATCTGTAGTACGGATTTCCCTCCCGAGAGATGAGCTGACGAACATGTCACCGACCAATGTCGATTCTCTCGGATCCACGGGGGATTTGTTGACTGTACTATGGAGAGTGGGCACAAATGCGATCCGGATGATTGCAGTACTGCCGTGGAGTACCCGTTGTACAAACGCGCTGTCGAATTTCCAGATGAAACGACACAGAAAAATGACTCCCGGATGAACTTCACGTGCTTAGCCATGGCACGAGCACCACGCCGGCCACCGGCACGGCCGTGCCGCCCCGTGGTTCCGCCTCTTCGGCCCTGCTGGCCGTGCGCCGGCCGCACCGTCCCCCGTGGCCCCATTGCCGCGGCCCTGCTGGCTGGCGAGCACGCCTCTGGCGGCCATCCGCGCGCCCACCACCCTCACCTTGGCCGCGCACCGCTGCCCCGCGCCCGCCCGCCTTGAGCTCGGGGAAGGCCGGACGCCGCCGCCGCCGCATCGACCTCGAGATTTGGCTCAGTCGCGCGCGCGTCGCCGCCCTCGTGCGCCCCCCCCCCCCCCCCCCCCCCCCGCACGTACGTCGCCACTGGCGTCCCCACGCACGCCGCCTCGTCACCTGGACCCGATGGTCAGCGGCGCCGCCGCCACCGCGCCTGCTCGCGCGAACCCTAGCGTTGTCCAGCGAAGGGACGGGGCAGGTGAGCCGGCCCACTAGGAGGCGCGACCGACGGGCCGCATTCGGCCCAAGCCTTGTTCTGCCGGAAAAAAAGCAGACGACGTGGTGGGACTCGGTGGGCTGCTGGCCCGTTTCCAGGACCGTCTACAGGCTGCTGCCTAGACGGATTGGGCCAAAAACGGCCACGCGCGCGGATTTTTACACTTTAGCACTTGGACTTTTTCGGAATTACGTATATATTTATTCCTGTTGAATAATTTTACCTGTAAAACCCTCAAATGGTCTGTTTTTTGCTGAAACTGTAAGACAGGGCACTAAATAAATTCGGAAAGTCATTTTTGGGGCCAATTTTCACGTTTCGAACGCGCTTAGCATAATATCTCCCTTTACATGCTTACATACCATGTTTTACTACTGTAATTAATTGTTTTAATACTTAGTATAGTATCTTAGCATGTCATTTAAATTTTGGAATGCTGCTTTATTGAATTTTGTATCAACATCGCTTTATGCAATCGATTACCTGCTGTAATCTGATACATGTTTGCATAAATCGCAGATGGCCGGAATCATGAACCGGGAATTCGAGGAGTTGTCTCAGACTAGTCTGAACTAATTGGCTTGGGCCTCGGACGTGGAGATCGTCCTCGAGGGACGGAAGATCAAGGGAGCGCTGGTCGCAGGGACCCCGATGGCCCCCAGCACCACGATTGCTGCAGAGAATGCGTAGGCACTGCATTTCCTCCGCCACCACATGAGTGCGACATTGAAAAACGAGTACATGGCTGAACGGAGTGCTTCAGCCCTGTGGGCCGCTCTTAAAGAGAGGTTCGCTAGGTTGAAGTACCACGTCAAGCCAAAAGAAGAGGGGGATTGGTTGCGTCTGAGGTTTGCGGACTACAAGTCGGTGACGTTGTACAATTCCGCGTTACACGTGATTTGTGCAACTCTCGACATGTCTGGTACGAAAATCACAGACGAGGAGAAGATAGAGAAAACTCTCTCCACCTTCCATCCAAGTAACCTCCAGAATGCACGGAACTACCGCCAGGAGAACTTCACGCAGTACTCGGAGCTCATTGACGCCCTCCAGGTGGCTGAGACGCAGGATGAGGTTCTGAAAAAGAACTTCACCTTGAAGCCTTTCGAAGGGGGCCCAAGCCAGGAAGATTATGCCAGCGCCTACAAAGTGCGCCAGCCAAAGTTCAAGCAACGCGGCAGAAAAGGCAAAGGCAAGAAGGGTCCAAACCATCCCCACCCAGCCAAGGAGCAAAAGGCGGGTAAGGGGGAGGTGAGGCCCTAAGACTGCATTCGCTGTGGATCGAAGCTTCACTTCTCCAGGCAGTGTCGTGCTCCCAAGCACGTCGTGGACGCCTTCAAGGCCAAGAGAGCGCATGAGGCGCACCTTGTCCAGATGGAGGCACCACTGGCGCCCGCAACGGCGCCTATGATGATCCCCACGCCCGCGGTGGCGCACACTGGGGCACCTGTGGAGGCACACGTGGCGGTTCCCACGAACGCCACCGTGTCCATGGAGGTTGAGCACACCGTGTCCCCTCTAACGCCACAGTTGGACATCGCCGCTGCCGCCACCATGATAGCCACTGAGGAGAAGCTTAGCGAGATGGAGATCTCGCCTGAGCTGGTTGGTTACCTTGCGGACTCCATCTAAACTCCGCTCATTTATTCATGATTTTTATGGCAATAATTTGATACAATACATTCGATTTTGTTGTAAGCTCTATGAGAGCAATATTATTTGTTTCCTTAAACATTTATCGGTGATTGGATGAATTCGTTATCATTCATTTATTTCATTATTTAATAGAGATGATTATGTTATGTTCTGAAATATTTGCATGTAATTATTATTACTGTAGCATCTTCCTCACTCACATTTAATAATTAGACACTATATTTTAGAACACATGTGGCGCCCGAATGGAGGAAACGTGCCTTGCCGACAGCGGTACCATCAATACCATCTTGAGAGATACAAAGTATTTTGAGTCCATCAAGAAAATTTCAGGGAGTATTACGACGATCGCCGGTTGGGGTCCTCATATAGTTGGGGTCCCCATGGGAACAACTTTGATCATTAATGATGCATTGTTGCACCCGGAACGACTCGTACTCTCTTGAGTCACGCCGGGCGTTCGGGTTACCCGAATAATTCGTGACGGGTAATTCGGGTTTTATAAATTTCGGGTTTCTAAAAGTAACACCCGAAATTCTCCCGTATTTTCTATTACCCGACAATTCGGGTTCGGGATCGGGTAATCCCGATTTGTCCGAGATACAACACATTAAAGAAAAATCATGTTGTAGTCTGTAGAGGTGACGAGGGGATCGGAGCTAGTGGAAGCAAGAGGTCAACGGGCGAGGTGGGACGACACCTGTAGAGGGCGCTAAGCTCACTAGCTGAATCTCGCAGAGAACAGCGGCAAGAGGCTGGAACTGGCGCACACAGCGCTGCTGCTCGTGATGCAACGAGGAGACTGGTCGGGGCGAGCAGGAGGCAGAGGATGGCACTAGCGATGGTGCGTCGGAAGATCTGGGAAAGTATCTTGCGGATCTCCTGAGTTGAGCGGAGATATGAGGTGGTGGCCCTTGGCCTGTCCGGCGGCGCGTATGTGCAACAAATGGAGATGAGCAAGGTGGAGACGGGGATTCTCGTGAGGGGCTGCTGGCACAGTAGGGTAGCGACCTAGGTTTTCTAGTCTAGCATGAAAACTATGTTCGTTTTGGGATGGGCCAACTCTATGAGTTCGTGATTTTTAATGGGCTGCCAATTATTTCGGGCTTTTCGGGAAATTCGGGTGCCGCGACATTTCACCCGAACTAGCTGAATACAATTCGGGTTTCTATAACTCTTACCCGATGTAGTGCTCGGGTTTTTCGGGTTCGAGATATACGGGTTCGGGATCGGGTTTTTTCGGGTTCGGGATTCGGGTATCGGGTTTTATGCCCAACGTGACTCTTGAGTTTTAAAGACATTCGTGTTAATGGGTTCCACATTGAGACCCATGATGATGACACCGGTAAGGAGTACCTACTCATCACGAAACGCCATGAAAATGGTAAACATGTTGTCGAAAGGCTTCCTTCGTTCGCTACAAGGTTGTACTACACTAAGATAGTAGCACTGCCCATGTACACTACCCTTAAAACTGTTTTTAGAAGTTCTGAACTATTCTGCCTTTGGCACGATAGGTTAGGACATCCTGGTCTTACGATGATGATGAATATAATTAACAACTCTAATGGTCATAATGTTAATGTGAAAAATTTCCTGAATCTTGATGATTTCGTGTGCTCCGCATGCGCTAAGGGGAAATTAATTATTAGACCATCGCCCCTAAAGCGGGTAAAGGTGAAGAATGAAATCCCCGTGTTCTTGGAACGTATCCAAAGGGACATATGCGGTCCTATTCAGCCCCTTTCTGGTTCGTTTAGGTACTTTATAGTGCTCATTGATGCTTCCTCTAAATGGTCCAATGTTAGCCTGCTGTCAACAAGGAACCATGCTTTTGCAAAGTTGATCTCTCAGATCATACAAATGAGGAATCAATTTCTTGATCATCATATTAAGTCTATTCGAACGGACAACGCCGGTGAATTTACTTCAAAGGCATTCGATGATTATTGCATGGCAACAGGAATCAAACTTGAGCACTCTGTACCGCACGTCCACACGCAAAATGGACTTGTGGAGGCATTGATTAAAAACATTAAATTCATTGCCAGACCGCTTGATGGTGCAGATCTTGCACTCGTTGGGATACACCAAGAGGAGGGTGTGATGAGCACAGCGGTAGGAGTTTACCCCTTAGTTAAGAACCAAGATTATCAATCCAGTAGGAGAAGGAGGACCTTCGGAAGGTTGATGCTACTGATGGTGGTGCTGGCGCTTCACCGGTGTCAGCAACAACGTGGAACCTGCACACAACACAACCAAAATACTTTGCCCCAACGGTACAGTGAGGTTGTCAATCTCACCGGTCTTGCTGAAAACAAAGATTAGACGTATAGTGTGGAAAAATAGTGTATGCTTGCAATAAGTAAAGAAAGCAGGAAATTGTTGTGGTTTGTTTAACAGTGTGGAAAATGGACCGGGGTTCATAGGTTCACTAGTGGTGTCTCCATAAAAACAACACGTTGGGTGAACAAATTACAGCTGGGCAATTGACAAATAAAGGTTGCACCATAGTGCACAGTATAACATGATGATTACTATGATATTTAGTGCGGGCATTACAACAAGATACATATACCAACATCCATTTGCATCTATGACTAATAATCCACCCTCAGGTTATCATCCGACCCCCTTAGGTATTAAGTTGAAAGAAACAGATAATTGCATTAAACAAAGTGTGTAATGTAAGCAATGATTATACACGCGAGTACTCTCACCGCTATTTTCTCCCTAATGGCAACAACACATCCTCCCCCTTCATGTTTCTGTCACTCGAGCAAGGCAACAAGGAGGAATGAACCCACTATCAAGCATAAATACTCCCTCTTGGAGTCACTAGCAACTACTTGGCCAGAGCAACCACTAGCAACGGAAAGTATGCAAGATGACAAATAACATATGCAATAAAGACTATAATCAACTTGGCATAAGGTCAATATTCATCGAATCCCAGTAAACACAACATATAAAATTACATAAGATTAATCTCGATCATGATAGGCAGCTCACGAGATCTAAACATGGAGGCATATGAGGAGGATACAACCATCTAGCTACTGCTATGGACCCGTAGTCCAGGGATGAACTATTCACGCATCACTCCGGAGGCAGGCATGGTGATATAGAAGCCTCCGGTGACGATTTCCTCTCTGGCAGGGTGCCAGAAAACAGCTGCAGAACCCTCCTGATCTAGGGTTGACGGTGACGGCGGCTGCAGAACATTTTCGGGGATTTTGATTAGGTACTTAGGGTTTTCCATCTGGGGGGATTAAATAGGCGAAAAGGCAGAGGCGGTGGAGGTCCAGGGCCCACACCACCCCCTGGCGCGGCCAAGGGGGGGCGCGTCACCCTATGGTGTGGGCCCCCTGATGCCTCTCTTCGTCTCCTCTTTGGTCTTCTGGATGCTTCCGGGGAAAATAGGACTTCGGGCTTCAAACTTTCCAATTCCGAGAATATTTCGAGAACAACTTTTCTGAAACTAAAAAATAGCAGAAAACATGGAACTGGCTCTGTGGAATCTTGTCAATAGGTTAGTCCAGAAAATCGATAAAATGGACATAAAGAAGGGAGAACACATGTAGCAATTGGCATAATATCATCATGGAGCATCAGAAATTAGGGATACATTTATGACGTATCAAGAATCCCCAAGCTTAGTTCCTACTCGTCCTCGAGTAGGTAAACGATAAAACAGTAATTTCTGAGGTGACATGCTACTAACATAAACTTGATCAATCTAATGTAAAAGCATATGCACACTAAGATCATAAAACTTTAAACATAGGCATGATAAATAAAATTTTAGTAATAAAGCATAGCAATTACTTTGCATCACGAAGAGTAACTCAAATAAAGGATCATGAATAATAATGCAAAGAAAGGTAAACGTCTGTTTCAGGTATAGAGAAAGCATGACAAAGTGATATTTAGATAGTCCTTAAGAGTGGGGAAAAACATAAATGCCAGGACACCTTCAAAGTTCATGAGGAAGAATGGAACAGATAATTTAAGAACAAATAATATCACATCATGAAGTAATTATTGATGTTTATGGGACAAATGCACATAGAACTCAGGATGTCAAAAATGCTCTCTCAACTGTGCATAAAGTTAGAGGATGGAGACTCAACATAAAAGTAAAAGAAAGGCCCTTCGCAGAGGGAAGCAGGGATCACTCATGTGCTAGACCTTTTTATTTTATTTTATTTTATTTTATTAAATGGAGGTATTAAATGTTTGGCATTTGTGGAGGAATGTCTATATTTTAGGAGGGGTGTATGCTAGTGTCAACGAATGGTAAACAGACAATACAGTACATCACAAGCCAATTGGATTCACAAGAGCGGCTCCCATGGTGAAGGACGCAACTGGTGTAGAAGGTCATCCCTCTTTCTCTTTTGTTTACACAATTATGCTTTGACTAATATGATCATGGGCAAAAATAGTGAAGAGAATTTGTTTGTATTAATTTGGGGCTGGGCACCCCGCTGTCAGCTCTTCTATCATTTGGATAAGCGGATGAAGCCACTAGTCCAGGGTGTGAAATCCAATCAACAAGTGATATAAATATTCTCTATTGACGTCCTCATGAGCAAAAACAAGAACACAAAGCAGGAATAAGTTTGAAGGTTTTAAAGGTAACACATGAGAAATTTACTTGGAATGACAGTTAAATACCACATGTAGATAGGTATGGTAGACTCAATGGAAAAACTATGGTTTAAGGGATTTTGGATGCACGAGTAGAGCTCATACTCAGTACAGGTGGAGGCTAGCAAAAGACTGAGAGCGACAAATCAAGAGAGCATAAAAGACATAATCATGCATAGCGACACAAGCATCATTAATTAAAACATAATCAGTATCACAAGTTCAAAAACTAAGTGGTCATGGAGGCTATTCGTGACTGTTTTGTAGTCATAATCATGGTGTGAGCATACGCTAAGTCAACCAAATAAAACATTCGAAAAAGAATACCATATATTGATGCTTTACTATGACAAGAACAACTCATGAATCTTTTAATACATATTAAACACTCTCAGCTATTTGAGGCTAATCATGCTACTCAATAGCCACAAGGCTTTAAAACTAAAATAACATTTAGCATGGCATGAAAAAGTTCTAGCCACATTCTATATAAGTTTCTACTAGTACTGTTATAAATTCTACTTCAAGCAGCAGCTTTCGTTCTCCCAACAAGCACCATACAAGACATGCTTTAACAAAAATACTGTTTATGATATATCAAGCAAACATGAGAGTACTCAAATAACACTACTAAAAATAACAGCTCTGATAAGAGATGCATGCAAAACATGAGCTAAATAAATGGAACAGCTAGACAGAGACTAAGAATACAACGTATTCTCATGAAAAAAGCGGAGCGTGTCACTCTCCATTAAAAGGATGCTGGGTCCAACCAAGATTATTATGAAAGTAAAAAAAACTTAAAAAAATACGCTCCAACTAAAGCACATAAGATGCGACCGAATAAAAATATAGTTTCACTAGAAGTGACCTGATAATTTGTTGACGAAGAAGGGGATGCCCTGGGCATCCCCAAGCTTAGACGCTTGAATCTTCTTGGAATTTGCAGGGATGTAACACCGGGGCATCCCCAAGCTTAGGCTTTTCACTCTTTTTGATCACATCGTATTATACTCTTCTCTTGACTCTTGAAAACTTCCTTCACATCAAAATTCACACAATCTTCATTAGCAACGTTAGTGCAATCGAAATAATAAACTCACATGGTTCAGTTTCAACACAATACTAGCAATAAAAAACACATTAGATATCGTCACAACTTCTTTTAAAACTTTTTTCTCAAAAGAACACCACAAGAAAGAGATTAAGATGCAAATGCAATAATTGGCAGAAATCTGTCAAAATAGAACAACAAGCAGAGATCGATATTTTCGAAAATCTTCTATTTCTCAAATCAAAAAGTGGTCAAATAAGAAAAGTTGCGTATGTAACTCAGGATTAAGAACAAGAAATCTTAGGTCATTTTGAATTTTCTGAGATTTTTAATGGAATTAACAGTGGACAGCAGAAATCTGTTTTCTGCGCAGAAATCCGAAAAATAGTGTCAACTTTCCACTAGAGGCTTTACTTGGATCAACAAAAACACAAAAGAAAAGATACAACGGTGTTGCTAAGGAAATAGACAACACCCAGGTGCAAAGCACACCAAAGAAAACAAAGAAAAACAGAGAAATAAAACGGGTTGTCTCCCGGTAGCGCTTTTCTTTAACGCCTTTCAGCTAGGCATTAAAGATCAACTCAAGTATTTTCAAGTGAAGAAGCATGAACATCAATACCAATAACTCTCTTTTTACTCCTCTTACCCTTCTTCTTGGGTTTGGGGAATGTGTGGTCACATGGTGTGAAGGTAAATTTTAATGTACCATTCCCCACATCTATTACTACCCCCAGGAGTTTCAGCAAGGACCTTCCAAGCGTAATTATTCCTTCTCCTACACATTCAATAACAAGATAATTAGTGGATATGGTACTTCCCATGATTTTTGTAAACACTCCCTCAGCTATCCCAATGGGCAAAATAGTGGTATTATTGATAAGGGGTATTTCTTCTCCCCCTTCAGAAAGTTTCCAAAGATTCAAAGACTCGTAGATTTTTCTAGGCATGAGACAAAATTCAGTCATAATATTGCAATGAGCATAATTTTTTTCATCATTTATAACTACTTTTACTGGGAGGGGGGGTTCCACATTGAAGGTTCAGAGTTTATTGGCACATAATCATAACGAGCACGAATCTGGTTATAGGCTTCTTTTAAACATGATATATCTGTTTCAAGAGTATTTAATCTAGCCTGAAAACTCACTAGGGATGAATTAATTTTACTAGTTGAGCTAGAAGTTGCAATCAACTTTTTTATGACATTGAGAGCTCGATCCCCATCACTACGTAGGAAGTCTCCTCCTACTGCAGAGTCTAAAGCATATAGCAAAGAACAAGACCAAAGTAAAAACTACTAAGAAATAAATTCAAGGTCATCATGGGTTCAATTTTACTACAGGAATAAAGAATCCTAGACCAATCTTCCTTGAAACTCTCCTCACTCCCTTGCTTGAAAGTGAAGATTGTTTCTTCCGGTGACATAGTGACAGAAATAAAACTAGACATAAAAGCAAGTAAATAAATAACAGCTATGAAGTAAACTATTTTTTATTTATTTGACATATAGAGAATAAAAACAATACAAAAAATAAAACAACACAATAAACAAAATAAAGAGGTTGAGAGTGAGAGACTCCCCTTGCCAGACGACTTCCTTCTCCCCGGCAACGGCGCCAGAAAAAGTCCTTGATGGTGCAGATCTTGCAATCGTTGGGATACCCCAAGAGGAGGGTGTGATGAGCACAACGGTAGGAGTTTTCCCCTTAGTTAAGAACCAAGGTTATCAACCCAGTAGGAGAAGGAGAACCTTCGGAAGGTTGATGCCACTGATGGTGGTGCTGGCGCTTCACCGGTGTAAGGAACAACGTGGAACCTGCACACAACACAACCAAAATACTTTTCCCCAACGGTAGAGTGAGGTTGTCAATCTCACCGGTCTTGCTGAAAACAAAGATTAGACGTATAGTGTGGAAAAACAGTGTATGCTTGCAATAAGTAAAGAAAGCAGGAAATTGTTGTGGTTTTTCTAACAGTGTGGAAAATGGACCGGGGTTCATAGGTTCACTAGTGGTGTCTCTCCATAAAAATAACATGCTGAGTGAACAACTTACAGCTGGGAAATTGACAAATAAAGGTTGTATCGTAGTGCACATTATAACATGATGATTACTATGATATTTAGTGGGGGCATTACAACAAGATACATAGTCCGACATCCATCTGCATCTATGACTAATAAGCCACCCTCAGGTTATCATCCGAACCCCCTTAGGTATTAAGTTGCAAGCAACAAATAATTGCATTAATCAAAGTGTGTAATGCAAGCAATGATTATACACGCGGGTACTCTCACCGCTGTTTTCTCCCTAATGGCAACAACACATCCTCCCCCTTCACGTTTCTGTCACTCGAGCAAGGCAACAAGGAGGCATGAACCCACTATCAAGCATAAATACTCCCACTTGGAGTCACTAGCAACTACTTGGCCATAGCAACCACTAGCAACAGAAAGCATGCAAGATCACAAATAACATATGCAATAAAGAATATAATCAACTTGGCATAAGGTCAATATTCATCGGATCCCAGCAAACACAGCATATAGAATTACATAAGATCAATCTCGATCATGATAGGCAGCTCACGAGATCTAAACATGGAGAAATATGAGGAGGATACAACCATATAGCTACCGCTATAGACCCGTAGTCCAGGGATGAACTATTCACGATCACTCCAGAGGCAGGCATGGTGATGTAGAAGCCTCCGGTGATAATTTCCTCTCCGACAGGGTGCCGGAAAACAGCTCGAGAACCCTCCTGATCTAGGGTTGACGGCGACGGCGGCTGCGGAACTTTTTCGGGGATTTTGTTCAGGTACTTAGGGTTTTCCATCCGGGGGGATTAAATAGGCGAAAGGGCAGATGCGGTGGAGGTCCAGGGGCCCCACACCACCCCCTAGCGCGGCCAAAGGGGGGGGGCGCCACCCTATGGTGTGGGCCCCCTGATGCCCCCCTTCATCTCCTTTTCGGTCGTCTGGATGCTTCCGGGGAAAATAGGACTTCCGGGCTTTGAACTTTCCAATTCCGAGAATATTTCCAGAACAACTTTTTTGAAACTAAAAAACAGCAGAAAACAGGGAACTGGCTCTGTGGCATCTTGTCAATAGGTTAGTCCGGAAAATCGATAAAAAATGACATAAAGAAGGGAGAAAACACGTAGCAATTGGCATAATATCATCATGGAGCATCAGAAATTAGGAATACGTTTATGACGTATCACCGCTCCTTCAGGGTTGTAACTTACGAACTACATGTTGGGGTCACGCGGTGTTACACGCTGCCAATCTCATCAACTTTCGACCATCGGCCTACAACATCCATTCTCCTATGCAGCTTGCGCAAGGGTCTGCACCGAAAATTTCCCACCTTCGTAGGTTCGGTTGCCAGGTATATGTACCAATACCACCCCCTCAGCAATCAAAAATGGGACCGCTACGTAAGTCGAGGATATACGTTGGTTATGAGACTGTGTCCATAATCAGGTTTCTGGACCCTGCGACAGGTGACTGTCCTACGGCTCGTTTCGCTGATTGCATTTTTGACGAGGATTTACCGACTTTAGGGGGAGATAATCAACCCCTTGATGATAAAAAAGTCGAGAACTTTCGTGGCAAGCCACGAGGATCCACGCTCATGACCCGCGCACTGCTGAGTCTAATAGAGAAGTTCAAAAGATAATAGATTTGCACTCGTTGGCGAATCAACTGCCTGATCATTTTAGTGACTGAAAGACCGTGAAAAAATCGCATGTGCCTGCGCGCAATGCACCGAAAGGGTTGAAATACCAAAGAGAAATCATGGTATATATGCTCCCGTTCTTAGGCCTAAGAGGACGAGGAATTCGGTTTCTCAAATCCCAAGTACCCGGGGACGCCTGAAGAAAAAAGATAATAGAGATTTATCGCAGTCTACCCCTGCAAAGGGGAGCCAGTTGAGACCTGGCACAAGTACAGACGTTTCAGTGCACGAAATTTCGGACTTGAATTTTCCTACTTCGGAAATACCCAGCGAAGATGTGTGCGCACACATTGGAGCGGGAAAGCTAAATGACCTTGCTCCCGAAATGGGAAATCCGGTGGAGGAAGGGAATGTGCCTGATGCACTCCATGACGTAATGGCCATTAATTATATTAATTCAGGCGAGTCAATTAATCGAGCTATGGCAAATGTCGACATTTGTTTTGCCAAGAAAATTGCCTCAATCATAGATCTTGACCCAGAGCCTAACACTCTCGCTGCTTGTAAGCAAAGGTCGGATTGAAAGATTGGAAGAAGGCAATAACTGTTGAGTTATTTTCTCTCAACAAAAGAGAGGTGTTTTGACCTGTTTGTCTAACTCCTCCCCATGTGCGCCCCGTTGGCCACAAGTGGGTTTTTGTTCGAAAGAGGAACGAAAATAACGAGGTAGTAAGGTACAAAGAAAGGCTCGTTGCTCAAGGTTTCTCCCAGCGACCAGGTGTCGACTTCGAGAAAACTTACTCCCCAATCATGGATGGAATTACCTTTAGATAGTTGATCTCAATGGCAGTAAACTTGGACTTGAAAATGAAACTCATGGATGTTGTCACCGCTTACCTTTATGGTAATTTGGATTCGGGCATATACATGGAGGTACTCGAAGGTATCTCTGTTCCGAACCAAGATAGAGGTAACAAATGTTTATACATTGTTCAACTTAAGGAGTCACTGTATGGACTTAAACAGTCCGGTAGGATGTGGTATAATCGTTTAAGCGATTTCCTTCATCAGAAGGGCTACACGAGCAATGAAGATTGCCCATGTGTTTTTATACGGAGATCACAAGATGGTTTCTGTATTATCTCGGTGTACATGAACGATTTGAATATAATCGGTACACCTGAAGATATTGAGGAAGCGAGTTCCTACCTAATGTCGGAATTCGAAATGAAAGACTTAGCCAAAACCAAGTTCTGCCTCGATTTGCAACTTGAGCATTCCCCTGCTGGGATCTTAGTGCACCAGTCTGCCTACACCCAGAAGGTGTTGGAAAGATTTGGATTTGATAAGGAATACCCTTCTTATACCCCGATGATTGGGAGATCTTTACAGCAGGATAAGGACCCGTTCATGCCTAAGTAAGAGGGGGAGGAAATTCTGGGACCAGAATTCCCCTACTTGAGTGCAGTTGGCGCACTCATGTACCTCGCGAATTGCACGCGGCCGGACATTGCGTTCGCTGTCAATTTGCTTTCTAGGTACAGTTCTGAGCCTACCAATAGACATTGGAAAGACGCTAAGGACATCTTTCGATACCTGCAAGGGACCAAAGATCTTGGCTTGTTTTACCGGAGGAATCAAGACCTCACAGTTGTAGGCTATGCTGATGCTGGGTACCTATCGGACCCGCACACATCCAAGTCTCAGACTGGATATGTTTTCCTTTGTGGTGGAACCGCTATTTCCTGGAAATCGTCTAAGCAGAGCCTAGTGTCAACTTCGACGAACCACTCGGAAATCATAGCACTATATGAAGCATCACGTGAGTGTGTATGGCTTCGACGGGTGATCAGCCACATCCAGCTGTCATGTGGGCTGAACACCGTCCAAACCCCCACTATTATCTATGAAGATAATGCCGCTTGTGTTGCACAAGTCCAGACAGGTTATGTGAAGAGCAATCTCACGAAGCATATCAACCCCAAGTTCTTCTACGCACATGAGTTGCAGAAGTTGAATGAAGTAAGAATCTTATATACTAAGTCGTGTGAAAATCTTGCTGATTTGTTCACTAAATCATTACCGGCATCTTCTTTCGAGAGATGTGTTTGTGGAATCGGTATGACGAGACTTAGGGAGATGTAAGGTTCAGGGGGAGAACCTTCACAAACTCATCGCTAAAATCTCGATCTCGATGGTTGAGTACTTGACTTAATGGTTAAGTGAGTTGTAATCCTTTTCCCTTTAGCGAGTTTTTGTGAAGTTTCTCACATAAGGTTTTTAACGAGCCAATTCGTGCAACATAGCATAAGTATACCATGTGTTTTTTCTCCATATTTTTTTCACTGGGTTTTTCGGAGTTTTGAACCATGTCTATACGGATAAAACCCAAGGGGGAGTGTTACGGAACTGGTACGTGATGTGACAGGTGGTCCCACGTTTACCTGGTCTCTCTCTAAGATAAGTGAGTGCTTATCCATCTAGTCCATCCCCCTTTATATATATCGATGCATTGTAAGTAGACTTGTTAGACAAAAAGAAATAAAGAGTCACTTTGCCTACACCCTGGGTCAATCTACTTTTCCTGTTCGTGTGTTGATCTGCGTCTTCGTCTACATCGCTATCGTTGTACGCCCTCGGAATGGCCAGCCGGTAGAGATGTATAACTGGGCCAACCAATTCAGCCCACGTTCGTCCGTAGATCCTTCCGTAACCTGTTCCGTCCGTAAGTCTAGGATTATGCGAATATTGACGGTAGTGCTGTCAAAAAAAAAAAAAAAAACTCGGGCAAGCGTCCCCGTCAAAAAAAAAAAGAAGAAAAAACTCGGGCAAGCGTCCCGAGCCAAACACACGCGCGTACGCGATCGGGAGCGACGAGAGCAGCTGGCGGCGTGGAGAGAGAGGAAAAAAAAAAACGAACCGCCATGCTGAGCGGAAACGGGACTGCAGCCTGCGCGCGCTAGGTCATCACCTATTTCCCGCCGCTCTCCTCATCCTGCCGTCACCCCCCCCCATCTTCTTTTTCTTCTACCGTCGCCGCTCCTCTCCCCCTCCATCTGCCCTGGCTGCGCAACCTCGCTGGTGCTCTAGATCGGCCCGTCTGTGCTCGTCTGCGGGATTCCTCGCCGTAATTGGAGGTACTGCTCCTGTCCCCCTCCTCCTTCTCCCTGCCCTCTTGCCGCCCCCGACCTCTCCACTCCCTCCTCTCCGCCTCCCCGTGGTTTGCTCAACCTCGACGTCCGCCGCCGCCTCCTCCTCCTCGTCCGACCCATACCCATCTTCTCTGTTTCGGCCGGATCTGAGACGCTATGGTCAAATTTCTGACGTTTATTTGGGGAAATTCGAGCTAGGGTTTGGGCCTCCCTTTTTTTCACGCCACTGGCATTATTATAACCTAGAAACCTCTACCTATGGTGAGAGAAACAGAGTCTTGTATCAACGTGATCGTTATGATAAAATTACCCTACGTGACGACATAGTTTGCTCTTTAATTTTTCGCAATAGTTTAGCTCGTATCTTTATTTAGTTGGTAATCTAGTAGTAGTAACTTTGTAAGGTCTAAATTAGACAGACCGATGAATTGAACTAGCATTGGTCTCTTTCAGACTTTCACTATCACCACTTTGAATCTTCAATACCCACACTAAATTTTTATTTTTATGAAATATGATGGCTTCTTCCGTGATGGCATCATTATCCGTATGAAGTACTTGATATCATGGCTTATCTTTGACCAAAATTTGGAACCATTCAAAATACTCCATCTTTAAGACAAAAATGGATGCATCTTACACTAGAATATGTATAGATGCATAAGCTTTTGTCCAACTTTAAGACAATTATTTTGAGATGGAGGGAGTATATCATTGCAACTATTTTCAGTTGATAAGATGACTGTTCTTTTCTGGCTTCATAGGCCAAATAACAAGTGATGCTATTCTAAAGATGAGACATTAATTCGATTTTGATACCCTAAATCTATCTCACTGGTGCGTTTAACATTGCAAGAATGATAACCAACGTGGATTTGTCTTGAGTGATACAAGACCAGGATTGTGTTTCCTCACAGTAATAATTTAGAATAATTGAACCGGTTTAATCGCTTTGTTCTCAGGATACAAGGCCGTGATAAGCAATTAAGCATCAATAGTCTGGACCATCATTCCTCTTCTGTGAGGTATTCGTCTTGTATTTGAAACACTCTCCACGCATCCATTGCATTACCTTTTGATTGTGTAAACTGGTGTTTGTCAGATGATAGGACTAGCTAACATGGATCATTTTTTCTGCAGTTGGCTTGGTTAATGTGAGCTTCTTGGTAAAGATGGCAGATAATGGTAAAGCAAAGTCAGGCCCGGGAGGAGCCTATACAATCAATATAGAGAACTTCAGTAAGCGGCTGAAGGTGTTCTATGACCATTGGAATGGAAACAAGTCTGATCTTTGGAGTTCTTCTGATGCAATCACAGTTGCTACTCCGCCTTCTTCTGATGATCTTCGTTATTTGAAATCCTCAGCTCTTAATGTGTGGTTACTTGGATACGAATTTCCAGAAACCATAATTGTTTTCATGCAGAAGCAGATACATTTCTTATGCAGCCAGAAGAAAGCAAATCTTATTGGAACCCTCAATAATGCTGCAAATGAGGCTGTTGGGGCTGATATTGTCTTGCACGTGAAGGGCAAGAATGGGGATGGCATTGACCTGATGGATGACATATTGCGTGCTGCTTGTGCTCAGTCTAAATCTGACACTCCAGTTGTTGGTCACATTGCAAAAGAGGCACCTGAGGGTAAGCTCCTTGAAACATGGGCAGAAAAGTTATCTGGCGAATCTGTACAGCTTAAAGATGTAACAAGTGGGTTTTCTGAGCTTTTTGCTGTGAAAGACGCAACAGAGATCATCTGCGTGAAAAAGGCTGCTTACCTAACTTCATCTGTGATGAAAAACTTTGTGGTCCCGACCATGGAGAAGGTTATTGACGAGGAGAGAAAAGTCTCACACTCCTCATTGATGGATGACACAGAAAAAATTATTCTTGATCCTTTGAAGGCCAAGGTGAAATTGAAGGCTGAAAATATTGATATATGTTATCCTCCTGTCTTCCAAAGTGGAGGGAAGTTTGACCTTAGGCCAGGTGCTGCCAGCAATGATGATTATCTCTACTATGATCCTGCAAGTGTTATCATCTGTGCCATTGGGTCCAGGTACAGTAACTATTGTTCCAATGTCGCCAGAACATTTCTGATAGATGCTACCCCAACACAAAGTAAGGCGTACGAGACACTTTTGAAAGCCCAGGAAGCTGCTTTAGCAGCATGTAAACCAGGAAATCAGATGTGTGCAGTTTATCAGGCTGCAGTTGCAGTATTTGAAAAGAATGCCCCGGAATTGCTATCCAATCTAACGAAGTCAGCTGGAACTGGAATGGGCCTCGAGTTTCGAGAATCTGGCTTAAACTTGAACCCCAAGAATGACCGTCTGATAAAAGAGGGCATGATTTTCAATGTCTGCCTTGGCTTGAATAATGTCCAGGCAGAAACAAACAATGAGAAGACGAAGCAGTTCTCTTTGTTATTAGCTGATACAGCTTTAGTTAATGACAAGACTGTAGAGACCTTAACCAATTGTTCCAAGGCTGTTAAAGATGTCGCATATTCATTTAATGAAGACGAGGAAGATGTTCCGAAGCCTAAACAGCCAAAGGTTGAGCCAAATGGCCTGGAAGCAGTACCATCCAAGGCAACACTTCGGTCAGATAACCAGGAGATGTCCAAGGAAGAGGTCCGGAGGCAGCACCAGGCTGAACTTGCTCGTCAAAAGAATGAAGAGACTGCCAGAAGGCTTGCTGGTGGTGGTTCTGGTTCTGGCGATGGACGCGGTCCTGCTAGGGCTTCAAATGAACTTGTTGCATACAAGAATGTGAATGATGTACCTTATTCAAGAGAGTTGGTGATACAAGTAGATCAGCGAAATGAAGCTGTCCTCTTACCGATATATGGCAGTATGGTCCCTTTCCATGTTTCTACTGTTAAGAGTGTGACCAGCCACCAGGACAACCGCACCTGCACTATCCGCATTTTCTTTAATGTACCTGGCATGCCATTCTCAAATGATAACATTCTGAAGTCCCAGGGAGCTATCTACTTGAAGGAGATTACATTCCGCTCAAAGGATCCACGTCATAGCAGTGAAGTTGTTCAGCAGATCAAAACATTGAGGAGACAAGTAGCTTCAAGGGAGTCGGAGAGAGCTGAAAGAGCCACCCTTGTTACTCAGGAGAAACTCCAGCAGGCAAGCATCAAAACGAAGCAAATGAGGCTTAATGATGTGTGGATACGACCTGTATTTGGTGGCCGTGGGAGAAAGTTGACAGGAACTCTTGAGGCCCATGTTAATGGTTTCAGATATTCTACTTCAAGGGCCGATGAGCGCGTGGATATCATGTACAGGAATATAAAACATGCGTTCTTCCAGCCAGCAGAGAAAGAAATGATTACCCTTCTTCATTTCCATTTGCACAATCATATCATGGTTGGAAACAAGAAGACGAAAGATGTCCAATTTTACGTTGAAGTGATGGATGTTGTTCAAACTGTTGGTGGCAGTAGGAGATCGGCGCTTGATCCCGATGAGATTGAAGAAGAGCAGCGTGAGAGGGATCGGAAGAACAGAATTAACATGGAGTTCCAGAACTACGTGAATAAGGTTAATGATCACTGGTCGCAACCACAGTTCAAGGGGCTTGATCTGGAGTTTGATGTCCCTCTTAGAGAGCTCGGGTTCCATGGGGTTCCGTATAAAGCTTCAGCTTTCATCATTCCAACTTCAACTTGTTTGGTTGAGCTAATCGAGACTCCCTTCCTGGTGGTGACCCTGGGCGAGATAGAGATTGTTAATCTAGAGAGGGTGGGCTTTGGAACAAAGAACTTTGACATGGCTATTGTGTTTAAGGACTTCAAGAAGGATGTTCTTCGCATCGATTCCATCCCGTCAAGTTCACTTGACGCAATAAAGGAGTGGCTTGACACCACTGATCTCAAGTACTATGAGAGCAGGCTGAACCTGAATTGGCGTCCTATTCTGAAAACTATCATCGACGATCCTCAGAAGTTTGTTGACGATGGTGGCTGGGAATTCCTGAATATGGAGGCAAGCGATTCTGAGACAGAAGAGACAGAGGAATCAGATCAGGGGTATGAGCCTTCTGATGCTGAGCCTGTGTCTGAATCGGAAGATGATGATTCTGGCAGTGCGTCTTTGGTGGAATCAGATGAGGACGAGGAGATGAGGATTCTGATGCAGACTCTGAGGAAGAGAAGGGCAAAACCTGGGATGAGCTGGAACGGGAGGCAACCAACGCGGACCGGGAGCATGGTGCAGAATCAGACAGTGAGGACGAAAGGAGGCGCCGCAAGGCCAAGACCTTTAGTAAGTCCGGTCCACCACCACGTGGAAGTGGTAGCAGCAGCAAGCATCGTCCACCTCCAGAGCGTGGCAGCGGTAGCAAGTCTCGTCCACCACCAGATCGTGGTGGCTCCAAGGGAGGGCCCTCAAAGAAGCCCAAGTTCAGGTGATTGGTTCCACCTGCCCTTTTCGGAGGCATGATATGGTTGGTTGTACCAGAAGCCTTGTTTGCTCTTTAGACCATCGTGGTACTTCTTTCTGCAGTAGCTTAATCCTATTAGGAAGTCGAAGTTCTGTGAGTTACGTAGTGTGTGCGTGTGTGTGACGGATCTTCAAACTTTTGTCATCGAGTAATTCAAACACATCTTCAGTATGCTCGTTGATGTAATGTTTTACTATAGAATGCTTGCCTCCAGTCTATATTTTTTATGTGACATATTTGCGCCTGTTTTGTACTCCCTCCTATCGAAAGTCGGACAACACGTAGACAATATGTGTGGTCTAGAAAATGTTAAAACATCTTATATATTTGGATACGGATGGAGTATGTTTTTAGCCCTACAACTCTCGGATCTAAGGGAACAGGTGGCAAATGCTGAATTCCAGAGGTTTGGTCAGCTATATTTGATATATACTCCCTCCGTATCAAGATAAAAGATGTTTTATCGTTTTCTAGACAAAACGTATAGACATGTGTTTTAGTGCGTAGATTCATATGCATATTTCACTAAAACATGTCTAGATATATATTGTCTAGTAAACAGTAAAACATGGTAGCATATGATACGGAGTACTTGCGTACTAAACCACGTGATATCCTGGTGGGAGCGTGGCTGTGTGATGACAGCTCCTATCTATTAATGTTGCAAAAGATACAACTGGGCTTGTTGTAAAGCACATATCGTCATACTGCGCAAACAAAAGCTGATAAGCAACACTATTCAAGGTAATTATTGAATTTATGAGCTCCACTACATCTCTGACAGTTAGCAGACACATGCATTTGAAGTTGAGTTTAACGACCCTCTCAAGGAAAATAATCATGCACTTAGGGATGTGCTTATCTTTTTTGAACAAGGGAATGGCTCCGAAGGACCTAGAACTGCATTAAATAGGCGGCCAGGTTACAAATAACACCTAGGCCCTTAAAAATTACATCCAGAACCTTGAAAAGAAAATGAGAAAAGCAATCGGGTCCCTGGATGCTTTGATCGTCGCAAATCGACCTGCAGACGCCGGCAGAAGCCACGCCGCCGGGGGCGAAACCACTTGGGGCGCCGCTTCCGATGAGGCCCTCGTCTTGGCCGTTGAAGAACTTCCAACAAAGGAAGAAGAAGCTCGGTGTAGTGAAGAAACCGAGCGCGGAGCGGCCTCTCTGGCCAGGAATAGCTCCGGCGTGACGCCACCGGTGCTTGGGCTCTCCGCTTTGCGCAGATCGCAAGGGCAGCACCACCGCACCACCCTCACCTTCCCAAGACCACAAGGCACTCCAAATCTGGGCTCGACCATAGAGCCACGAACCGTAACGCCTGCGGTCAACAACGAGCTTACTGAGGGAGGAGGGAGCAGAAACCACACCACAACCCATCGTCTCCAAGCTCTGGAGCACTCCGAGCAGCAGCAGCAGCTTCACCCATCTCTGGAGGGCGCTCGCAGGCCACAGAGATGAACTCCCCGGCATAAAGCCAAACATCACAGATGATAAACTACTCAAACTTCAAGAAAAACTAAACAAAACCTATAGCTACTCTGTACAGACCGCGCTGCGCATCCTTGTCATCGTCGGCCGGCCGAGCCGCCGAAGAGGAGCAAGGAGCGAGTCGGCAAACCGTCGGCGACTCTCAAGGGAAACGAGGCTCAGAGCAGAGAGGAGAGGTGGGGAAAAGGTCGGCCCAAGTTGAAAGACTCTAAACATGGGATGTGCTTATCAAGCAATGACATGTGCAGTTCACTGCAAGCTCCATCATATGTCCAATTTGAGCTTTCTTTTGTAGAGTGCTACTACGGGAGTGAACCTATCTTGTAGAACTAAATACACTAGGGGTGCCAATAGTAATTCACTATGTGCAATAAGGCCAGGCTGTACAAGGGGCTCTAGGAACTCTGAACGGACAACGACGTCGCCTAGAGGGGGGGGGGTGAATAGGCGATTAAAACTTTTCCGGTTAAGGCTTGCTAAATGCGGAAATAAACTAGGTGTTTAAATTAACAAGCATACAACCTAAATATTCTATGGCCAACTAGATGCACCAACAACTTATGCTAAGCAAGACAAGTAACAAGGTGATAGCAAGATATATAACTTCAAGCTCGAAGGCTATCACAATGTAAATTGCATAAGTAAAAAGCTCGGGTATAGAAATAACCGAGGCACACGGAGACGAAGATGTATTCCCGAGTTCCTCCCACAAAGGGGAGTACGTCTCGTTGGAGGGGTGTGAGCTCACCACGAAGGCCTACTCAACGCCACAAAGGCCTCACCCTATTCTCCGATGAACTTCCGCCACAAAGGCCTAGTTCACCTTCCACTATTGGCAACCTTCAAACCCGAGGCACGCATCCACAACTCAATTGGAGGCTCTCGGTGTCACCACAATCTTGGGGCACGCATCCACAACTCAATTGGAGGCTCCCAAGAACACCACAAGTCGTCTAGGGTCCGAGACCCAAGAGTAACAAGCTCACAAACTTTCAACTTCCACGAATCCTCGTGGAGAGAGCAAACCGATGCAACCGATGCAAATGGCAAGAGCACAAGTGCTCAAATCCTTCACTCTCAAATTCCAACAAAGCAACAAATGCTTATGGGGGAATAAGAGAGGAAGAACAATGGAGGAGAAACACCAAGAACTCCAAGATCAAGATCTACTAAGTTTCCCTCACTAAGAAGGAAGATGGATTGGTGGAAATGTAGATCTAGATCTCCTCTACCTTCTCCCTCAAAGATATGCAAGAATCATAGGAGGGATTGGGAGAGAGGCAAGCTTTCCAAGGTCAACAATGGTGGGGGAGAGAGGATATTTCGTGCTTGAAGGCTTGGGGACCAATGGGGAAGAAAGCCCCCTTAAATAGGTCCCCACAAAAACTAGCCGTTTGTGCAGGAATTTGGGACCGGAATATCCGGTCCAAGTTTGGACCGGAATATTCGGTCTCAAGATCTGCTCGAAACCTGTTGACTTTAACCGGAATATCCGGTCCCATTGGAATAATACGGTACCAATAATCCGGCTCAACTCTGTGAGCAAACTGGTCTGAAAACTGCCCAAACCGGAATATCCGGTATGCCCCGAATAATCCGGTTCACTCCAGGAGGTTCAAGCTTCTAGTCCTTAGCCATTTTTCGCAGCAACCGGAATATCCGGTCCAGGATGAATAATCCGGACCAAATAATCCGGTTGACTCCAGTAGCTCCAAGCTTCCAGTCCTTAGCCATTTTTCGCAACAAACTCCACAACCGGAATATCCGGTTTGAGATGATAATCCGGCTCCAAATAATCCGGTTTATCTCTGTCCCGAATATGGACCAAAACTACCCTAACCGGAATATCCGGTTGCCCGGAATAATCCGGTTAGAATAATCCGGTTGAGTTCTGAAACAGAGAGGTTGGACTAGAAACCCCATAACTTTTGCAAATGAACTCCGAACGAGGTAAATCCAATTGCATTGGAAAGATAACAGCAAGGAGTATCCAAACAAAAAGTATGGAGAAGTTACCACACATGGAAGGTGTGGGAACATTCTCAAAGACGAACGGAATATTTTCACCACCGAAAACGCAACAAGTTTTTCTTACGAAATCCGTTTTCGAGAAACCAAGGCTTGTCATGAAGATCACGACAAGCACTAAAACCCAAAGGAGACAAAAGCCAAATAAGAACCAAGAAAGATGATATGCAAAGTATGCAAAGGTTTGAGCTCTCCATAACGATTCGATCGATTTACTCACTTGAGAGCCCCTCTTGATAGTACGACTATCTATCCTATAACCCGGTCTCCCAAAGACACGAGACCGGTAAAATAGAAAACCTATCAAGATTATACCTTTGCCTTGAGCATTCCACTTGAGCTAGATGATGACGATCTTGACTCTCTCAAGTTGGATCTTCTTTCTTGATTGCGCTTGCTAGTACAAACTCCGCTTGATGAAGACTTGCAAGTTGCTCCCCCATACACCATTATGGGAGAGACTAGCTCCCCCATACACCATTATGGGAGAGACCCTTCGGCAAATCTTCACAAGGCCACAATCTCCAAAAGGGTGGCAAGCATCAAGCATAGGATATCTTCTAGATGCTTCACTTGAGCTTCCACGTCAAGCTAGATGACAAACACCGCTTGACGACGACATAGACCATGGGCTATATGAAATCTTCCTTTTGGTTCATGCCCATGGAAAGATACCTAACCACACATAGAGATGCGACACACACATATCATGGGTTAGTTCACAATGCTAATTTGACAATTGCTTACCATACCATGAGATACACAATCCCACTTGGTACAACTTGTAGCTTTGTGTGTTGATCGTTTCCTTGATCAACCTTGTATCTTTGCTTCTCACTTCTAAAGATGATGTCTTGAAGATGATAATGAAAGATCACCTAATCCTTTTCTTCAAGACATACTAGCAATAAGCTCAACTCAAAACATGACCATTCTTCATATAAATCCATGAGAATAACAATGGCCATCAAGGAAGCTAATAGAGTTCAACACATGAACTCCATTATTTCCTATGGACAAGATCTACAAAGATAACTCAATGTAAACATTAGTCCATAAGGATTGTCATTAATTACCAAAACCACATATGGGGGAACCATGCGCTTTCAAACTCTGAATAGTAATACCGAGTTACATTTCCGTACGATTCACGCTAATATTGGCATTCTCGGGTCCATGGAATAGAAGAGATAATAAAATTAATTAGCCTTTGAGCTTCTACTTTCGTTTAGAATTTAGGCATTATTTTTTCCATTGCTTCCGAAAAAGAGTCAAGAAACACTAATGACAACCCTTCGAGTCGACGAAATTCATAAAATTCTCCGCGAACGTATTGAACAATATAATAGGAAAGTAGAGATTGAGAGCCCTCATAGTTGTCAATTATGTGCAAAACAGTCCCAAATTGATTTGGCGCTGACATGTGGCATAATACTTTTGGAAAAATACCCCTATCAATTTTCGTATAGCACATACAACTTTACAGTTGCTGACCGATGTGGGTCACGCTTGTCGGATATATACCAAATAGGGGTATATCAGATGGTAGTCAAAAGTGCCGGATTACCAGGGTGGCACAACTGGTAGTGGGCTATGGTCCATTGGGCGACCCAGTAAGCTGACGCACAGAAGCCGGATTCTAGAAGGACCCGGATCATGGCCCACGTGATCTGGCTTGGAGGAGAAGACGGATTCCTTACTTTCCAAGTTACTAGCTATCATAGTCTTCTAGGTTTCCTATTCTGTATGCCCTAATCCGGCTATTATATAAAGCCGGACGGGAGATGAGATAACAAGACACGAAGCCACATACCAACTCGCCGAGAAGTTGATCCTCCGCGAATAGCTAAACATAACCTCACATTGTAATTGTTTACACAGGCTTTAGTCCTGATTAGTGAGATTGCATGAGTAGGAGCGCCGCATTATTACGACGTACCGAACCTGGGTAAATCCTGTGTCTTTGTCACCAACGCGATCCCGTTTCCGCACGTCTCTACCCGTAGTCTCATGGCACCCCCGTCTATGAAAACTACTACGATGTCTCGACAGTTGGCGCCCACCGTGGGGCAAACAACGTCAGGCGTTAAGTTCCGATCTGGGATACTCGGCGGAATCGGCAGTTCCATAACTGTCAGAAGCCTGGAGTTCGACAATGACGTCGGACGCTTCCTCGACAATGGATCCTACATACCGGCGCAAAATCATCTGGTAAGTGCTTGCGTGTTACCGATTGGATCTGCTAATATTTTTATCGGACTAACTGCAGAGGCCATGGGGTTTTGCGGTGGAAGCAAATTTATCCCACCCGCCCTGTACCCAGTCGAAGATGACTATGATACCGGATTTTGCTCAGATCGCCGACATGAAAGTGATACACACTTTATCGGTATGGTGCAATCCGAGGTCGCCGAAAACACGGACGACGGAAATCCCGTGCAGAAGGCAGACAACAACACTCCCACTACAGAGGTGGAAGATCTGACATTCGCCGAAAACACGGATGAAAGTAATCCCGTGCAAGAGGCAGAAAACAGCAAACCCACTATAGAAGTGGAAGATCCGACATTTGCCAATCCAGCGATGAATTCGGAAGCTGACTCTATGCTAGCCGCCATTGAGGCGAGATTAGAGTCAGAAACCGGATCAGATGACTTTGATTCCGAAGACGAAGACGTGGACGCCTTCGAAAGAAAAGTTAAATCTTTTCAAGAGGGATTCCATGAAGTACTAATGGCGAAACCGGCTGAAAACACGGACGCCGGAAGTCAGGAAAGCCCTAAAACCCCTCCGCCAGAGGAAGAGAGAGAAGATGGAGAAACTTCTCCGATATTTCCCAACGTCAAGGAATTGACAGAGGATGAACCTGTTAAAAAACCTCCCTCTTCCAAGAAAAAGAACAAGGCCGCTAAAAAACTCCAATACAAGCTCCGGAAGAAGAAATTGGCTGATCCAGCTGATGAAAGCCCGGAAGTAGGAGATGCAAGCGGAACAAAACCTGCGGAGAAGAAAACAAAAGAAATCCTTATTCCGCCAATGACAGAGCAAGAAGAACAAGAATTGTTACAAACGCCAGTGGAATTACATGAACCCCCTGAAGTGCTAGAAGCCAGGAGACAAGCTCTCCAAAGGCAACAGCAACATCTATTCAGAACTCGTGAACACCTCCAAAAAACCCAGGATGACATCAAGCTCATGAAGGTAGAAATCGAGGAGTACGAGAAAAAGAATAGATCTGCCATAAAACCTACAAGGTTACCCGGAATCGTAAGACCGTAAGTACTGCCGCCAAAAGAAAGGTTTCACAACCCATCTTGGTAAATGCAGGTAAACGGCAAAGATGCCAGAGGCGAACCAATATACAAAACCGCAGCAGAAAATGCGGAAGCAGCGTTTGCCATCCTCAACAATGACTTGTACTCCAATGGTGAAAAACTCCAAGGGGTGTATGCTTTCCTAGGAAAAGCATTGCAACAACAACAGCGAGCCCAAGAGCGATCAGGGAAGTTGCACGATAACTCCGCCCTATGCAAAACAGCTACTTGCGCCGCTGGAGCACCTGGACCGGAAGAACCTGGAGATTCCGGCAATTCAAAGGATAACAAAGAGGATCCGAGATCCCGACAACAGGGATGAAGCATCTAGAACCGGATCTCATCTACCGAAAGCTGGAGGCAAACCCCATGATCGGGAAGAAAAATACCGGAAAGATGGCAAAGCAATGCCACCTCCGAGACACCCTGCTGAAAAGGCCGGAAGACATGACGTACCTCACAGGCGTGAGAGATCTCGGACACCTCCTAAAGATAAAGAAAGGCACAGGAGTAGAACTCCGCCTCATCCAAAAGGGCGTGATCTTGAAAGAAATAGAAACGATCCCGGAAAAGCGCGTCCGCGCAACAATGGAAAAGAAAGGAGTAGATCCCCTTCTGTCCATTCAGCCGGCAGGTACTCCGCACACATGGATAGAGCGGAAAAGGATGATCTATACTTTGGACCTAAGTGTTTCACTGATAGGATCCGATGGATAACCCTGCATTCTGGCTTTGCCAAAGTCGGTCCAACGTACCAGAAATACACCGGTAGTACAAACCCGGATACCTGGCTCTCAGACTATCATACAGCCGTCCAGATTAACAATGGGACAGACCTGGAAGCTGTAAAGTTTCTTCCCCTAATGTTACTGGATGGAGCCAGAGATTGGATCAATGGATTGCCATCAACAACTGTCGACAGCTGGGATGATATGGCTCGAGTATTTACTCAGCACTTCCGGGGAACGTACAAACGCCCAAACAGCATCAACCAGCTGAACCGTTGCACCCAATTCGAGGATGAACCATACGTGGATTTCATCTCCAGATGGACTGCAATGAAGAATAGTTGTTCTGGAGTAACTGACGTACAAGCAATGCATGCTTTCGTCAATGGCCTAAAACCCGGACTAGTACCGTTCATGGTTGGTTCCAAACAGCACAAAGATCTCAGATCTATGCTTACAACCGCCAATGAACACGCTGCAACCGAAGACGATATCAGAGCAAGAGGCGGCAATATCGATGCACTAATACTAGCCAAGAAAAATACTCGCTCTGAGAAAAAAGGAACTTCAGATGCAACACCAAAACCCAAAGAGGTTAACATAGCCTTTGGAGGTGAAAAAGGGAACAGATGGAAAGGACGCAGTTCAGAACCAATCAACTACACTAAAGAAGAGTGGGACAAGATTAAGTCGGAACCATGCGTCCACCATTCGCAATTCGGGAAACCCACCCATACGAACGCACAATGCCGGCTGAATAAGCACATGAAAGGCAGTGCAGGATCCGGAAACAAGGGGAAGAGTTCCAAAAGGAAATTCTCCAAACAAAAGCCAGAAGCTGAGAAAGAAGACAGTGAATCGGACACTGACGAAAAAATCCAGGAACAACAGCGGAAAGGCGAACCCAAGTTTCCGAGAGTTGATGGAGAATGCGCCCTAACTTTCCTAGCAACTCCATCAGCAAAGGTGGCGAAAAGAACACTTTGAGAAATAAATGCGGTTGTTCCGGCAACCCCAAAATTCTTGAAGTATTCGAACACACCAATAACCTGGAATCGGTCTGATCATCCCGGAAATATCCCTGAACCCGGCACACAAGCTCTTATTGTAAGCCCTATTGTCCAGAACACTAGGCTAAAAAGAGTGCTGATGGACGGAGGATCCAGCATCAACATAATGTACCTGGATACGTTGAGACATCTGAAAATCTCCGAGACCCAGCTCAATCACATCAACATACGCTTCCATGGCATTGCTCCCGGCAGGCAAGCACGATCCCTAGGAGAAATTTCCCTAGATGTCACTTTCGGAGAAAAAGATCACTTCCGTCAGGAAAAAGTATCCTTCGAGGTGGTGCCGTTCGAAAGCGTGTATCACGCGATACTCGGACGTCCAGCTTTCGCCAAATTTATGGCAAGATCATGTTATATCTATAACAAGCTGAAGATGCCAGGGCCGAAAGGAGGGGTAATCACCATAACTGGAGACTTCAATGTAACATCCCAAGTATGAAAAACCATCCCTAGAATGTTTGTTTCTTGTTTTATTAATGTTTTGCATCATGTCATCATACTCATTACTTTGTTTGCATTTGTTGCATTTGTTTTCCTTTTGTTTGCATCTGTTTTTCTCTGTTTTCACAATTCAAATTCAAACAATATTTCAAATGCTTGTTCATACTTGTTATGTTACAACTTTTCAAATAAAAAGTTCAAATAAAAACCACCAATTGGTTCCATTAAGCTAAGGTTCAAACCATTTAAATGTTGTTTTCAATAATTCACTCAATTCAAATGATATTTCAAATCCAATCAAATTTCAAACAGCAACCTTTTGGAATTATTGAAAATTACCAAAACATTTATAATCTTTTGCTTCCAATTAAAACTATATGTTCACCCTAATTAAATTCTTGTTTTCACTAACCACTTAATATAAAAAATGATTCAAATTTGAATTAATTTGCAAACAGCAAGTTATTTTGAAATATTTGTAAATCAAAGTTTGGCAAGTGTTTGCTGTTGACCTAATTAACTCACAGAAATTTTACCTAATTTTTTTCCTAACTCAAACACTCAAATTCTTCCTATTTCATTTTTCAGCAAAAAAAAAATAAACAGAAGAAATTTAAAAAGAAAAACGAGCGCCAGGGGCAGTGGGCTGCGCCCAGCCCACCTTTTTCCTTCTCCCCGCGCGGCCCGGTACCCCTTCGAGCCCCTCCCCTTTCTTCTTCCCGCAGTACGGCACGCCATCGGGCGGTGCCACGTCGCCGGCAGCCGCAGCGAACGGCCACCACGCAGCCCCTAGCCCTATAAAATACCCCCTAGGCCTCCCCCGAGCAGCCCTAGACCATCTACTACCTCCTCCCTCGAGCTCCGCCGCCGTTCCCCTCTCACTGCCCCGTTCCCCACCTCTGCAACCTCACCGGAGAGCCCACCTCTGAACCTCCGATGACCACCGCCACCTCGATGCGCCACCTTCCCACTTAGCCACGGAAATCAACCCTCCGTATCTCCCTCTACCGCTTGAACACTACAGCAGCCGCGGAGGGAGTCCACAACGCCGCCGCCATCCTCTACCTTGCCGCCGGCGACAGCAACTGCCCCGCGCCTCTGCTACCTCAACGACGAGGGTGAGCAGTCGATCACCTCCTCCTCGCCCCTCTCCTTCCTCCGCTCTGCAACGCTTGCACGCGCACATCACCGCAGCAGCCCACACGCAAGCACAACGAGCACGAGCAATCGCGGTGATCGCCGCCGGCCCCGCTCCGTTCTGTCAAAAATTCAGAAACTTTTCGTCAGTTAAAAGTTCAGTTAACTTCTTCTGAATAATAACCACACTGCGCAGCGTATACTGACAAGAACGAATCTGCTACCGCAATGGTTGCATCGCTTGCACGCGAGCGCGAGGGCCAGGGATCGAGTCCTGCCCCGCGGGATTTATCCCAAACATTTTGCGCTGGGCACTGACAGGCAGGCCCCACCTGTCTGTGGCATTGCTGCCACGCGTGCATCCACGCTGGCCCCAGGGCCCACTGGCAGTGCCCTAGGGTAGACAACTGCGCGGTGTAAAAGATTTTCAGCCTTTTTCTTTTTCAGTTAAATCCTTTTTATTCACAGATTGGTCCCTAGTTTTAAATTGCTAATAACTTTTATTTTATAAACCCAAATAATAAAAGTAAAATATGTTTGTTGAACCAAATTTAATTCTCTATCTGTTTATAACATTTGTATTCTGTTTTGAATAATTCAAATGCATTCAAATTTCAAATTCAAACAATTCATTTGAAATTTGATTAATTGCATAACTAATTCATACTTAATCCAAATAATGCAAATAAAATATGTTTTCCATGCTATTTCAAACCACCTTTTCAAATATAAATTTTGTTTCATGTTTTGAATAATTAAAATTGCTTAAATAATTTAAACCTTGTTTAAATCATTTAATATTGCTAAATTCATAACTTGCTCAAATTAAAATATTTTTGAACATGTAAAATATGTTTTCAAACTAGAAAAGTATAAACTTTTCAAATATGAATTTTAATTTATGTTTTGAACAAATAAAATTCAACCAAAATTCATACTTGAATTTAATTCAATTAAATCTTGTTTAAACTTGTTTAATTCATAATTAAATCATTGTAATTCCTTTTTCAATAATTGAAACATGTAATCCACCTAAAATTTTGTGTTCTTTCCAAATATGAACTTTGTTATCTATTTTGGACAATTTAAATTTGTGAAAACAACAAATGCTTGTGTAACATCTTTAAGAAACCAAAATTTCATAACTTAATAAATAAAATTCCAAACTTGGTAAACCTTATTTCAAAATTGTTCTATTGTTGTTATTTTTCTGCTTTCCTCATCCATGCATCATACTAATCCACTATCACCTATTGGTTAGTTGTAAAACAATTGTTTCAACCATAATTCATGGGCTTTTCATATGCAACTCAAATTGCATGTGGGTCCATTTAATCATGTTGTTACCATGTCAACTAGTTTATTTTGATGCATCAATTAAATGGTCATGCATCATCCCATGATTGTGCATTATGCCATGTTATTGATTGTTTATCTCTCTGCGTTGTTTGTTTGCTTCTTCTCGAATAGACGACGACGCTGAGACACACGATACTTACGACACCCCTTCTGAGGATCTAGCTCAGTACCAGGCTGCTGAGTTTGCAGGAAAGTTATCACTCACATGAACCACTGTGTTTCCTTTCAACATTGGATACCGATACTTTTCGTTGTCTATTCTGCTAGCCCTATGAATCGTTGCTTCTGTTCGATCCTATCACATGTTATCCTTTAGCCCTGATATTGCCTCACCTCCACTCCTACAACCCCGTTGCTTGTGCCCGTGTCTTACTAGCATGCTTAGGGTTGTTTCTGCTCGAGTCTGTTACCCGTTACTTTCTGTTACTACATTTCATTTATGTTCTGGGGCTCGATGTTAAACAACAACCTGTTAATTTTGAGGTAATAATAATTTGCTGATAAGGCACCGGCAGGAGGCCCGGCGTGGTTTTGAGGCCTGCTAGTGTCGACCCTAATAGGAAAAGGGTCTTGTCTACTGATCCATGATGAGCGCACTATCCGCATGTGGGAAGCGTGTATGGGCGCCCCCCTCAATTTGATTCGATTCACATCTCGTCCAAATCGCCACACTTAGTTCGGGCTTTCCATTTGATGCACTTATATGCAGGTACGAACCCGAGGCCAGGGTGGAACTTTTGTAGTCGGCATTTAGGGCGGCGTGGTCTTCCAGTGCTATGAGGGACCCCTTTTCTTCGTGGGGCTCGATTAGCCGCGCACGCACAGCACGTGGTGCTTTGGGCTTGATGCGAAGAAGAGTTGAGTTGTGTAGAGTGCCTCGCTTGGTGGGTTTGATTCCCATCTGGCGGGATATTCTTACGTGTACGGCCAAATTGGTGCACCCCTGCAGGGATAAATCTTCTCGAGAAGCCGTGTTTTCTGCGGTTATGGTTAACTTGGTGAAAGTACTGGCTAACAAGTACTCAGAACAACTTACACCTAACTGATGATAACTTGACTAGTAATAGGCTCATTGACACAACAACTTGATCCATCATTAATTCAACTGTGTGAGTTATCCTCGGATTGCTTCTTTGGATAAGGGGCGAGGTCCAGGATGGGTTTGTTTGGAGGTAGTAATAGTTGGTTACGATACGCTATCTTATCTTCTTTCTGTTAGCCGGAAGTTATATCATGTTTCTGTAGTTGTTAGTGCAGCCAGCTGCCGCATCTTTTGTATCACCCCTTTCCTCCGTTGAACCCAAAGCATCTGTGCTTGGTGTTGACGGGTTACACTTTGGTGAACTGTGAGTCTTGCTTGCCAGTACGTTTATGTACTGACCCCTTTGGGGCTGTGGTTTCCGCAGACTACGCTTACGAGGATCCCCGTGACGGCTACTACGTGGAGTTTGACGAGGCTGCTGACGAGTAGATAGCGGACCCGGGCAGGATCCGAGACATCGTGGATGGGCTCCGTCTTTTCGTTTCCGGCTTCTTAAGCCTATTTGGATTTGTCTGTACTCAGACCCTTTGAATGCTTCTGCTGAGATGTAATGATGTTATGTTGGGACATGTGTCCTCTGGATGATTGTATTTGCTATCTCTGCTCTAGTGAGAGCTATTTGCAACTTGTTTCTATTTATTTGTGTCTTAGAGATCTGTTGTGTTATCATTTTGTTCAACGCCGTTGACGTACCATGTGTGTATGGTATGAAGTACGTCAATGGTAGTATCCTAATTTCTATGGTATGGTTTACGTAGACGATGATCAGTAGGGGTTGGTTGTCACACATATGTGTGTTGGCCTACTCGTAAGAGATGCGGGTACCGGTAAGCCCCGTAATCCAATCAACTACTGTTCAACGGAACTGCGAGTATCCTCTAGAAGTCCGGGTGCGACATTCAAGCTGGCGAACAAGCTGGAAAAAGAAAACGCCCTTTGTGCTGAGAAAATCATAGCAAAGGAAGAGCTGAAGGAGCTGGCTAAGGAGGTATCGCAGACAGAAATGCCGGCAGGAAAAGAAACTCGGAAACCAGCAGATAGCTTCAAGGCATCCGAGAATACAAGACAGGCAATCCTAGATCCTAAAGATCCGACAAAATTTGTCGTAGTAGGAACTGGGATGACCGACAAATAGGAAGGCGAGCTCATCAAGTTCTTCCGTGAGAACTGGGATATTTTCGCCTGGTGTCCAGCTGACATGCCAGGCGTACCCAGGGAACTTGCTGAGCATCAACTAAAGGTGATTCCAGGCTCCAAACCCGTCAAACAAGGTCTCCGTCGATTTGACGGAAGAAGACGGAAGGCTATTGGCAAGGAAATTATCCGGCTTTTAGCAGCAGATTTCATTCAGGAAGTAATCCACACTGATTGGTCTGCAAACCCGGTATTAGTACCGAAGAAAGACACTACTGCTCTTAGAATTTGTATAGATTACACCGTCTTGAACAAGTTGTGTCCAAAAGATAGGTTCGCGTTACCGCGAATCGATCAAATAATAGATGCCACTGCAGGCTCTGAGCTTTTATGCTTTTTGGATGCTTATTCCGGGTATCACCAAATACGCATGAAAAAGGAAGATCAAATTAAGACTTCTTTTATAACCCCGTACGGGACGTATTATTACGTAACCATGCCATTTGGCCTGAAGAACACAGGTGCAACTTACCAGCGTTGCATGCAACGTTGCTTGCATAGTTAAATTGGCAAAAACGTCCACGTTTACGTGGACGATATTGCTGTCGTAACCAAGGAAAAAGACACACTCCTTGAGGATTTGCGAGAAACCTTCGAAAACTTGCGCACTTACGAGATGAAGTTAAATCCATCAAAGTGTGTATTCGGGGTTCCCTCAGGAAAACTTTTGGGTTTCATCGTTTCTCACAGAGGAATAGAAGTTAACCCGGAAAAGATTAAAGCCATCTTGAACATCTCCAAACCTACGTGTGTGAAAGATGTCCAGAGACTGACGGGTTCCGCTGCTGCCGTCAGCAGATTTATTAGTCGGCTGGGGGATAAAGCCTTACCACTCTACAAGTTGCTGAAAAAATCCGACAAATTCGAGTGGACAGAAGAGGCCGATGCAGCGCTAACCCAGTTGAAGGAAACTTTGATGAAAGCTCCAATTTTGGCATCCCCAAAAGACGAAGAACCTATGTTATTGTACCTCACGGCCACAAACAGGGTTATTAGTGCAGTAATTGTTGTGGAACGGAAGAAAGACGAACAAAGTATACCAGACCAGCATCCGGTATATTACATAAGTGAAGTTTTCTCCGAGTCCAAGCAAAGGTACCCACACTACCAAAAACTGGCATATGGCGTATTTTTCGCATCTAGAAAGTTACGTCATTACTTCCAAGGACATTCCATAACAGTGGTATGTAAAGCACCACTAGGGGATATAATAAACAATGCGGAGGCAACTGGCCGAGTAGCAAAATGGGGCATCGAGCTAGCAGCCTTCGACATTAAGTATCAGCCAAGGAAGGCAATAAAATCCCAGGTTCTGGCAGATTTTGTCGCCGACTGGATGGAAGCAATGGAGAAAACACCAATGCCGGAGTCCGAGTACTGGATCATGCATTTTGACGGATCCAAGATGAAGGAGGGCGCTGGAGCTGGTGTAGTCTTAAAATCCCCTAAAGGAGACACAATGGAGTATGTATTACAAATACACTTCAACGCCAGCAATAATGTGGCAGAATACGAAGCTCTGCTTCATGGCTTGCACATTGCAAAAGAAATAGGGGTCAAACGCATCCTGTGCTACGGCGACTCGGATTTGGTATAGCATCAGCTCAACCAAACCTGGGACGCAAAGAGCCCTATAATGGCCGAATATCGGAGAACGGTGGACGAGTTCGCCATTTGTTTCTTCGGATTCGAAGTACTCCACGTTAAAAGGGAGGAGAATTGGAACGCGGATGCGTTAGCCCGCATGGGGTCAGAAAGGGTAAAAATCCTACCACCAGGTGTATTTGTCCAGCACTTGTATGAGCCATCCATAAAAGGTGGAGATATCGATTACCCTCTGGCTTCCGAGTCAATTGAAGTTATGCTCGTTAACCCGGACTGGACAATTCCATATTTAAACTTCTTAGTCAACCAGAAGTACCCGGAAGGAGCAGACGAAGTCTTGAAGAGGCAAATTCAGCGTCGATGCAAAGGATACACGGTAATTGATAATTGCCTGTATAAACGCAGTACTTCCGGAATTTTTCTGCGGTGTATTTCACCAGAAGAAGGACGAGAAATCCTGCAAGAAATCCATGTCGGAGATTGCGGACACCATGCTCAATCAAAAAGCATAGTTAAAAAAGCATTCCGTGCCGGGTTTTCTGGCTAACAGCCAAGACAGATGCTGAGCACATAGTTAACACATGTGAAGGGTGTCAATATTACGCCAAGCAGACTAATATGCCGGCCCAAGCACTCAAAACTATCCCAATTACATGACCGTTTGCGGTCTGGGGGCTAGATATGATGGGACCGTTCAAAACTGCGCGAGGCGGACTTACACATCTACTCGTAGCTGTGGATAAGTATACGAAATGGGTGGAGGCTAAACCCATCAAAAAGCTTGACGGTGTAACTGCCAGAAATTTCATCATTGACATAGTCATGAGATATGGCGTTCCACACAGCATAATAACCGATAACGGGACAAATTTCTCCATTGGAGAGTTGGCAAATTATTGCCAACAAACGGGAATTCGCCTAGATCTCGCATCTGTGGCACACCCGCAATCCAATGGACAGGTTGAGAGAATGAATAGCTCAATCCTGCAAGGAATACGCCCAAGACTCGAATCTCCTCTTCATAGAGCAGCTGGAGCATGGGTAGAGGAGCTACCTTCCGTGCTTTGGAGCATTCGAACGACGCCAAACAGGTCAACTGGGCAAACCCCGTTTTTCCTAGTTTACGGTGCGGAAGCTATTCTTCCAACGGACATGATCCATGATAGCCCAAGAGTGCGGGATTTCGATGACTCGGATGCTGAAGAAGCACGACAGGATGCCGTCGATCTCTTAGAAGAGGAACGAGAGCTTGTGCTCCAAAGATCCATCATTTACCAGCAAGGTTTACGACGTTATCATAGTCGGAAAATCAGGCATCGTTCTTTTAAAGAAGGTGACTTAGTGCTGAGATTGGTGCAACAAAGAAAGCACAAATTGGCCCCAGTACGGGAAGGACCATTTGTAATCAGCAAAGCTATGAAAAATGGGTCATATTATCTTGTAGATATTCGGGACACGGAAGATGATCCTGAAAAGCCGAATCGCAAAAGAAAGAGAAAGATAGATGATGAACTAGGAGAGACAAAGAGGCCTTGGAGCATCCAGCAGTTACGTCCCTTCTATACTTAGTTCAATTTCTATGTAAACATCTTTGAGATCATGAAATAAAGTTGTCAGAATTTTGATATCCATGTTTTTACAAGTTCATTATAGTACAAAGCATGATTCCACCTTATCTATTTCCCAATGATCTTACAAAATACTCAATGTTAACCCGAATTGTGCCTGCGTGCTCGGTGTTTAAAAACTGAATGATTTTCAGCCTGCTAACGGCTAAAGGAAACTCGGATTGTGCCTGCGTGCCCAAGTTTCAAAAAATTCCTTACTTTTCTCTAAGTATTATCTGATTGTTTACGTGTTGGGTCACTGGAGCTAGTTAGTAAAAATGCCTTTACTATGATCCATGTTTCCGAGTTTAAACTGATTGGTTATACCCAGTTACTCGGCATGATGATTCATAATACTATCGAGCCATTTCAAACACTAAGGACAGTTAAAACACATAAGCCAGAGAACTTAGAAGGCAAAGGAATATTAAAACCCGGAAACCTTGCAAAGAATTTCATAATTAAAACTGCAAAAGGCGGAGTTCTTGTTTATACAAAAGGAATAGAAGCATTACAATATGAATTACATTGTAAAAGTGCAGTAATGCTCCTATTATCTAGTTCCACCATCCAGGATCAGGACAGCCCTTCAAGCATCCGAGTCTTCGTCACTGCTGTCATTCTCGGGGGCTTCAGGGATCTCCTCTTCCGGATAGGTGATGGAGATGTTTACCATAGAGGCAATCTTGGTAGCATGGCCTTTGATTTCATCAAAGATGCTGGCTCGCTGGTTCTCCGTGTATCCTTGAGGGATACCGGATGCCACGCGCCAAGATTTGGCACCAGGGTAATGCATACGCATAAGGCCGAGAGCCATGCGTGCACCACCCCGTGCAGCAGAGCGTAAGGAGGACTCCCTGGATTCCGCCACCTCCAGGATAACACTCGGAAGTTTATAAATTTCCGAGAATTCTATGGTACCTGCAGGGAAGAACTTGCTGATCAGTTGCATTCCAGCATTTCTGATCGCATTCCATACCTTCCCAAAGGCTCGGATTTTGTCAATACGAGAAAGACCTGGATAATTTCCTGTTTTTCGGAACAAGCCTCCAAAAAGGTTAAGCGACAAAACAGAGAAAGAAAGAAAGACATGGATGAATCGATAAATGAAATAAAACTCACCGAGAACCTTGTCAATTTCGGAACATTCCTTTAGGCGAAGGATTAAGATACTTTCCAAGTCTTGGATAGTGGATTTATCTTTTTCCGCCTGATCGGAAGTCTTGGATTGAGCAATTCCAACGGCCAGATTACTGGCTTCCAGATCTTCTTGAACCTTCATAACCTCCTTATGAAGGTCCAAATTCTCCTTGCGAAGACGTTCGGCATTGCCGACATCTTCAGCTACTTCCTTGGCCTTAGCCAAAGCAGCTGAAAAGCAAGTAAAAATTTCCGAGTTTAGAAATATCTCGAGAAAATACTTATTGATAATCCGGATAAAACAGAGTAAAAGCATACCTGTTGGTTCCGATAGCTGTAGCTAAGATGATGCCAGCTCATTATCCTTAGACTTAATAATAGATTGAAGGGTTTTCACCTCTTCATTCTTGACGTTAAGTTTATTAAAAAGTTTCAAGTTTATTACATCAGCAGTGTGCTGAAACGCGGAAATAAAAGCCAAACGCTTAAGTTAGATCAAGCGTAATAAAAAAGCATTAAGGGGAAAGTATGTTTCCAACTTATTGTTTGGGGGCTAGAGATATTACCTGGCTCATTTCCCGCAAGTTTGACAAAGTCTCGTTGAATTCTCTGGCATATTCAGAAAAAAGAATCCCAACGTGATGAAGGCCATCTTGTATGACCCGACGAGGTGAAAATACGAAGTCGTTTCAGATAATCAGCCCGCCCTGTGGCCAAGGACGAATTAGAGGCGCAGGAGCGAAGAACTTCTTAGCTTCTGGACGGATTTATCCGAGTTCATCAAATGGTTCTTCCTTTATCCGGATATTCCTGTCCAAAGTGGGGATAGGTTCGTCACCCCCAGACGCAGCAGAACGAGGTTCTTTTTTCATAGCAGCAGCTTTATGTTTCTTCAATTTCTTTGTTTTCAAAGGAGTTGGAGCAAGGCTGAAAAGAGAACATCCGAGAAATAAATATCTCGAAGAACTGGAGGGGAATAACGATAAGAAAGTTCCAGCAGAATACCTGGATGTGGCGACGGGAATTCCGTCAATAGTTATCGTTTCCTCAAAAGTCACCTGCCTTTTACGTTTCCGGTCGCCATAAAAGCTGGCATGTATTTCGTGAAGCTTGGCGTCGGAAGCAAGATCAGCTCCCTCAAGTTCATTGAACTAGGGAAGTAGCAACGATGCGTTAAAAGTCAGACAAGGAGGTTAATCCAAAACAAACCCAAAGGCGGTGAAAATATAAATACCTTGGGGGCTGGATTCTCCACGTGATATATTGCCAGACTTTCTGCGTATTGATTGCACATGGCAACCAGTTGGTGGAGTCTCTTTATGAAATCCTTTTTGGTATAGGACTTGTCCGTCCCCCTCATACTATCTTCTGGCCCTTCATATTCACAAAGGAGCCGGGAACGAAAGGAAAGAGGTTGAACACGGCGTCCAAACCAACATAAAACAGTATCCTTTCCAGTTAAGGGAGGCTGGGAGGGAGTAAGCTTGGCGATACGCCGTTTTATCTTCATCAAGTTTCCGGCAATATCTGCGTTGCCTCGACTGCCCAACTCTCTTGAGGAGAGGCGGCGGAGTTAACGAATGGAGGAACCCCGCTTTCCTTACCGGGGAATGGGACGTCCTGATGATAAAAGAAGGAACCCATCCAAGATTTGACGGGTTCCGATGTTTTTATCTTCGGATACCAATCTTCCCTAAACCTCCGAAGAGTGAAAGAAATAGTCCCACATATGGGAGAAACACCATCTGTGAGGTTATGCTTCACTTCAAAGCAGTATCGCCAGAAATCTAGACTTGGTGCTATTCCTAAATACCCTTCAAAATAGGCTTGGAAACTAGCTAGATAAAGGACGGAATTGGGGGAAAGATTGTGTGGTTGAACTCCGTAATAGTTAAGGACATCCAAGAAAAAGGCGGAAGGCGGAAAACCCATACCTCTCGCGATGTGAGAGGTGAGGAGGACGCGTTCCCCGTTTTTTGGTTTGGGCTCGAGCTCCCCTTCCGAGTTCCGCCATTTGCCTTTGATTATTAGCCCTTCCTTTTCCATTTGCGGAAGGAGGAAAGGAGGAATATTACTCGGACTCCAGTTTCCGACAAATTCCGTTTCTTCGTCCGCTCCGGCGGCGGCGGACACGGCGGCTTCTGCAGCGGCGAGCTCGTCGCCGAGGAGCGTGATCTTCTCCTCCGCCGTCTCGGGAGCGAACGGCGGAGAAGGCGCGGAGCTTGAGCCCGCAGGATCCGCGGCGGCGGAAGCGTTTTCCCCGCCCGCCGCGGTGCTCGTTGTCTTCACCGGCTCGCCGCCGGCGTGCGTTGGAGAATCCAACTGAGGATCCATTTGGTTGATTATGTCCTTGATGTCCTGCGCGACGGTGTGTGCGGGCGAAGGCGGCGAGGATGCCATTGGGTGGCGACGCGGCTAGCCTCCGGTGACGTTCTGGGCGCAGTGGGCGTTCGGTGCTTTCTCTCTGCTGGAAGCTTGGGCGCTGTAATGGCGTTCGAGTGGTTGCGGAAGGTTTTCCGGGAGGACGACGAAGGCTATTTATAGCCGGAAATCCGTCACGATACGTGCTAACGGCTCTTTTGACCGTTGGATGATCAACGCGTGTCACTCGCCGGAAAATCCGGGAAATGAATCGACAGGGTGATTATAGGTGTCTCCTCGTTTCCCGCGAGAATCTGTCAGAGATATGTTTCTGGGTTTTCCACTCAAAACCCAAACGTCCCTTGCGTCAGCAGAATTAAAGTGCTGACGTAGGAGGTTCCTTCTCCGCGAAGGATCGTGTGAGAAAAGCCGGATTTCCCGAATTCCGAGTTTTACGTTACCATCTCTTAAAAAGAAGAAAAAGAAGAATCAAAACTGCTGGCCGATATTTCTCGGACAATATACATTTGGCAAAAGACGGCGAATCAGAGTTTTAATCCTTCTTGGGGGCTACTGTCGGATATATACCAAATAGGGGTATATCATATGGTAGTCAAAAGTGCCGGATTACCAGAGTGGCCCAACTGGTAGTGGACTATGGTCCATTGGGCGGCCCAGTAAGCTGACGCACAGAAGCCGGATTCTAGAAGGACCCGGATCACGGCCCAGGTGATCTGGCTTGGAGGAGAAGACGGATTCCTTACTTTCCAAGTTACTAGCTATCGTAGTCTTCTAGGTTTCCTATTCTGTATGCCCTAATCCGGCTATTATATAAAGCCGGACGGGAGATGAGATAACAAGACACTAAGCCACAGGCCAACTCGCCGAGAAGTTGATCCTCCGCGAATAGATAAACCTAACCTCACATTGTAATTGTTTACACAGGCTTTAGTCCTGATTAGTGAGATTGCAGGAGTAGCAACGCCGTATTATTACGACGTACCGAACCTGGGTAAATCCTGTGTCTTTGTCACCAACGCGATCCCGTTTCTCCACGTCTCTACCCGTAGTCTCATGGCACCCCCGTCTATGAAAACTACTACGATGTCTCGACAACTCTTGTGAGGGGGACGGGAAAATACCAAAATAATGGGACGAGTTAGGTTCGAGCCCACGAACTCCTCGCAAGAGCAGAGCATCGCTGCCACAACAACTCACACACATTCCACCAAAACGATACGTTGAACTATTATTCAATTCACATACGCATGTTGCTCAACTTTGTCATGGCTCATAGATGATAACGTTTAAACGACAATTATCCCAGTTCTTACACCATCTTCATCGACACTCGTTAAAAAAGTGTCCGACACCCTCTAACTATGACTTCTTTTTGGATGCCTTACGGGAAGACTTCTCCAGTGGCACCCTCAAACCAAACCAAACCAGATATTTTATTATTTTCTCTATTTTCATTAATACAAAAAGGTTGTGGGTATAGAGCCAACACAACACGTGCGCCTCGTCGGTCCCCGCAGCCGACCAAACCTCGCTGAGCAGCAGCATATGACGACAGCTACGGGAATCCTTCACTGGACATGCAGTCGAGGACAATCGCGACGCTCGGCGCCGGCGTCATTAGAAGCGGAGGCCGCAACTCTTTGCGTCTGAACGCGACCTGGCAGGGAATCTAGCAGCATCGTATGTCCTTGCGCTCTGGAATGCACCCCCGAGCTCCTCCTCCAGCTTGTTTGTTAAGGACCCACCATCAGCCAACACAAGGCCCCAACTCACCAGCACCATCCAAGGCCAAAAAAGGCGCATGGAGCGACCAAAAAGGCTGGTGCAACGAACCGCAAGTACGCGAGCGAGGACTGGACCAAGTGAGCTTCTTGGGGGAGAGGATAAGAAGGGAAGACATGCACGAAAAGGTATCCAGTGGATCATGGAATAGACGATAGGCATAGAAATAGGTGAGGCTATTCCTCGTGTTTCTCCTCTTCGAGTCCCCAAATCTCTAGATCTTGATGACCCACAAGTATAGTGGGTGTATCGTAGTACTTTCGATAAATAAGAGTGTCGAACCCAATGAGGAGAAGAAGGTGTTGACAAGCAGTTTCGATGAAGGAATAACTGTAAATGCTGAAAGATAAATTTGTAGGGATTTTTGATATTGCAGATAAATAAACTGCGAGTAAATAAAATGCAGTAATAATAATTGCAGCAAGTGGACCAATCCTTTCTTCAGCAAAGGACAAGCCGATAGGTTTATTTATGATTAACAAACGTTCTCGAGGACACACGAGATATTTCTGTCAAGTGCTTTTGTTTCATGCCTCTGAATAATCTTTAGTGTTTTGAGAAGTGTTGTGTGGGTGAAGCTATGCTAATGTACCGTCCCATCCAAAACTAATACATTTTTGTGATTAAACCCCTTACAAGCATCCGCAACTATAAGAAATTAATTAAGAAATAAATCTAACCACAGGTTTAAACTTCGGGATCCTACGCTCCCTCGTGTAATGGTTTCCTAACGAGGGTTTAGGTTTCTGTCACTCCGGCAACCCCACAATTAGTAGTCAAATACACGATGCATTACCCAAGACCCATAAATGGTGAAGTATCATGTAGTCGATGTTCACATGACACCACTAGAAGAATAACACCACAACTTAAATATCAAACCATTAAATATTACTCAACATTAATTCACTACTAACAATTTGACTTCTCCCATGTCCTCAAGAACAACACGAACTACTCACAAGACATCATATGGATCATAATCAGAAGTGATATAGTGGATGATAACAATCTGGTCATAAAGTGCAAACACCGATAAATCTCACAAGCATCAACTACTAACAAGTAATCCACACCAAGAGAGAGATCTAATGTAAAACAACGATAGAGGCCCCTAATTGTTACCGCGGGATGACGGTGGATGATGAGGGTGATGGTGCTGGTGGTGATGATGATGATTATGACGATCTTGATGATGCCCGGAGTGATGACGGTGACGATGGCGATGATTCCCCTCTTCGGAGAGGAATTTCCCCGGCAGATTTCTCCCTAACAGAGAGCTTTTCTCTCTCTGGTGTTTTCCACCCCAAGGCGGCGGCGGAATAATTCTTCGATGATAGTCTGGGGCTTAGCGTTCCCTGGGGGCCAAGTGCGCGAAAGATATCCCCAGAGGTGGGCCAGGGTGGCCACACTACCTGGTGGCGCGGCCAGGAGGGGGCGCGCCACCTCATGGTGTGGGCCCCAGGTGGCCCCCCTCTGGCTCCCCTTCTGGCTGGACTCCTCCTATGAACTTCTAAGACACCCCCGGTGTCCCCCTTCTTCTTTTGATCTTCTGAAATATGGTATCTCGACGGTGCTTTTTCCATCAGATTTCTGGTCCAGGTGTTTATTCTCTAAAGATTATGAAACATGCAAAATAAGATAAAATAACATAAAAGATGCATCATAACATGAAATATATCGATGAATAACATCAAATTATGATATAAAATAGTGATGCAAAATGGACGTATCAGATCTCACCTTGTATCTTGCGATAAACTAGTGTTTTCTTGTGCGAATCGAGAGATAATCCTACATGGTACCTAACATCTTGGTACCAGAGACCACTCACCACCCTTCTCGAAGCTAGCGTCCAATCAAAAGACTCGCAAGACCACATTCGAGTGGGAGCAGCTCTTCGCGGCCATGGATCCGGCGCTGAAGAAATACATGGAGACGATGCAAACCTCTCTACAAAACTCCATCAAGGAGGAGAGGGTTACATCCGAGCACCGCCATGAATATCTCCTGCTCAAGATACAGGAACACGTCACCGAGACAGAGGAGCTGGTCCAGTGGAAACCAGGCCCGGAGTTATGCATCGCCGCGCTCCAGTCTGTTGTCTCCGAGTTGCAGTTGGCGTGACCTCCTCCCGCAGCCTCCGTAAGTGGATCGGCGGCGGTGATCTTTCTGCTTCCCCATCGACACCAGTCAAAGGGGCGATCCACGTGCCAGATGGCCACCACGTCGACACAACATTTGGAGGTAGCCCGTCGGTGACCACACAGCCCCCGACAGCGCCTCCAGTCATGGGTATGAAAAATTTCCAGACTCCTATGTGAAAGTGCATTCTCGATATCTCGTTGTTTTGTGTGTTTGTTAACAACATAAAGAGGCTACTAACCGTATGTGCTATTTTGTCAGAGGAATTGGTCTTAATCCAGCACGTATACGGTGTCAAAGAAATGGTGAAGAAATCGAAGATCAAATGGATTTTTCATGGCCAAAAACAGAGCTTCAAAGGGAAGCCCGGAAAATTCCGGGCCAATCCGGGCTCCGGAATACATCCGGAATATTCCGGTCACTATGGGAAAAGGCTCTGTTGCAATCCGGAATATTCCGGGGTCATTCCGGCCTCAACGGGATTTTGTTCTGTTGGCATCCGGAATATTCCGGGGGCCATTCCGGCCACAACGGGTTTATGCTTTGTTGGCATCCGGATTGCTCCGAATTATTCCGGGGGTCCGGAATATTCCGGACCATTCCGGGCTGGTCGAAATCTGGCTGAAAAACGGCTAGTTTTGATGGAGGCTATAAATAGAGCTCACTTCTCTCTCCAAGGGTTAGCTCTCCCCAGCATTGAAGACACCATTAATGGAGCTCACCCACTAGAAAGATCTCCTTCCTCCTCCACCCAAACTCGTTGATTCTTTGAGGATTGAAGGAGGACCACCGGATCTACATCTTCACCAACCGGATTTCCATTTCCCTCTCATTTGCTTGAGAGATCTTTGCTTAGGGTTTCCTCTTGTGGAGAACCTAAGCTTCTTGTCCTAGTGGTGATTCAAGAAGAGTTGGGAGCCCCCAATTAAGTTGTGGGGGTGTGCCCCAAGTGTTTGTAAAGGACTCGATCCCCGCCTCAAAGGGGTTCAATAGTGAGAGGTGAACTAGGCCTTTGTGGCGCAAGTTCATCGGAGAATAGGGTGAGGCCTTTGTGGCGTCGAGTAGGCCTTTGTGGCGAGATCACACCCCTCCAACGAGACGTACTCCCCTAAAAAGGAGGAACTCAGAAATACATCGTGTCTCCGTGTGCTTCCATCGGTTACCTCGTTCCTCCCTCATTACTTACTCGCACTCGTAGATTTATTGTAGTTCTTGTTGTTTTAATTGTTGTCCTAGTTGCATTAGTTGCTTGCCTTGTCATATAGGTAAATTCACCATTAGTTGCACAATCTAGAGAATTTACCTTCTTGTCGAGCCTAAACTTTAAGAAAAATTAAAATTGGTCGTAGCACCTATTCACCCCCCCTCTAGGTGCCCATACTTTACTTTCAATTGGTATCAGAGCCTCGGCTCTTCTATCGGGCTTAACCGTCTAAGAGTTTAAGTATGGGAGATGATTTGGTCGACGCTCCGTCCGTTAACAATGTGACCATGGATGATCTCAGTGCTTTGAGAAATTCATTGACCTAATCCATAGACACAAAATTTGATGAGTTGCGTCAACTCATGGCTCAACTCCTCAAAGGCAAAACACCGGAGGTTGTCGAATCATCCCTTCCGGAAGAACCGGAGGGTGCCAAGAATGGGGTTGATGGTGGTCCACGTAAAACTGCTTCCGCCGAACAATCCGCTAAGAAAGGTGCGGGTGGAGAGGAAGGATATCATGCCATTGAAGGCCGATACTCTCCTGATCCCCCCGTCCCTCATCCTCATATAATCCCTAGAGGAGATCCACCTAAAATTGATGCTTATTCTTTTCGTGAATGGCAATACTACATGGAGACTCACTTGAACTCTTCTTGTATAGATCTTTGGAGGATCACTCGTGACGGATACAAGCCATTTGATCCCAAGAATCTCACAAGAAGAGAAGCCGTAGATTGCCAACTCAACTACACCGCCTTGTCCATCCTTCAACAAGCCGTGGGCCCCAACCACATGCCGCATCTTCAACACTTCTCCACCGCCAAAGAAACATGGGATGCACTTGTCATCATGTTTGTTGGGAATGAGAGCATGCAAAGGAATCGATATGATGCTTTGACCAATGAGGCCGAAGGGTTCTTCATGCGTGATGGAGAAGATCATGTTGACATGTATCGAAGACTCAAAACTCTTGCCACCGCCTTCTCTAGTGCGGGTGCCACATATATTGATGACGCTTGGATCAAGAGAAAGTACGTGATTGCCGTGATGCCATTTGAGGGCACGAACTTGAAGAGCATTCAAGGAAGACATGATTTCTCCTCAATGAGATCAACTCAAGTAATGCAAGAGTTGTGCTCCTACAAAGTGCAAACCAAGAATGCGCTTGACAACCGTGCTAGGGAGATTGGAATGCATCAAGGAGCATCCGTTGCTTGGAAGGCCAAGGCTTTGTCAAGAGAGGTTGAGAATGACGAAGATGGAGAGGAGTCATTGCCTCCTTTGAAGGAACAAGACTATGATCCCGTTCTAAAGGATCTCATTGCTCTCACCGTGCAAAAGTTTTGGAGCAATCCGCCCAAGGGCAAGAAGTTTGTTGAAGAAAAGACAAAGTCTCTCTATGGAAATGATGGAGCTCAAAAAGTGAAGTCTTGCTTCAATTGTCAAGATAAGCATCACTTCATTGCGGAGTGCCCGTATGAAAATAGAGAGCTCCATAGTGGCAAGCTCATTCGCAAGGACAAGTCCAAGGTTGAGTACAAGAAACCTCATTTCAAGAAGAAGTCGTTCAACAAGAAGTCTCCCACCAAGTTTGTGCTCTTGACTCAATGTAACACCTGGGGTGTTCCCCCTAAGTTAGAAAGTGGGTTGTTTTTCTTTTTGCTTTGCATCATATGCATTGCACCTTGTTTTCAAAACAACTCAAAATTTCAAACCAATTTAAACTTTCTAACATGTCCAAACTTTCCAATTAAAAGTTGCCAACTAAACCACTCAAAATGTTTCCAATAGTTTGAATTTGAATCCATTAAAAATACTGGATATTAAAACCCCCTTTTGTTAACACCCTAATGGAAAATTCGAATTCAAATCAATTCATCCATGCTTGGCATGTTCCAAATGTGGGTTTAAAAATTAAATCTTGCAAACAATTAACCTCAATGAGTTTCTATAAGGGGTTGATTTTATTGAATAAAAGAATTGTTGATTTCAAAACTTAACTCCTTATGAAACACTATTGGAAATTCAAATAGCAAATTAAAAATCAAATTGGCATTTTTAAATTTTTTGAAAGTTATGTTAACATTGCTTTGACATTACTGTTTTGAAAATTAATAACATTATTTCCTAAAAAATTAAAACCCCCAAAACCTCTCTTTTTCTCTCTCTCTCTCTTTCTTTCTACGAAAAAATGTGTAAGCAAAAAAAAGAGGGAGCAGCCCAAAGGGAGAGAGAGAGCAGCCCAGCACCCAGCCCACCACGGGCCTCCCCCCAAGCAGCCCATCTTCCCCCCTCGAGCCCACCTGTGCCTTTCTTCTTCCTTCCGTACAGGGGCACGAGCAGGACGTCATCCTCCCCCCCTCTCTCCACCTGCTCCTTGCCTCCGTTAAAAAGCCGCCCCGCTCCTCCTGGAACCCTAGACCCATCCCCTTCTTCCCTCCCCGCCGCCATCTACCCTCCTCCTTCCAATCTTTCTTCTCTCTGTAAGTTTTTCTGAACCACCGAGTGGCATGGCCGGGGCGGAGAAAGAGCTCATCGAGCTGGTGTCGTTGGACCCCCTCAACCTCACAGGAGGGCCGGAATGGAAGCGCCTTGGCACCCTCTTCCTCTACGCGCAGCGGGAGCAGCCGAGGTCGACTACAACACCGCCGCCGTCCTTCTTCCTCTCCTCCGTTCGTCGGGTGCGGACAGCCTGCAGACGCCTCGATCCGCACCACGACTCCCCCGACCACGTCGTCCTCGCCTCCCCTCGGTGAGACTCTCCCCTTCGCCCTCGGGCCACCCCCCTTCCCCTTCCTCCCGTGCTCTGAGAGCTGGCCATCGAGCCAAGCTGCAGGCCGCCGGCCGTCGCCCTCCACGATCGGATACAGATAACTGAATTTGATTCAGTTTTTCGGCAGTAGGCCCGAAGCAGTACCACAAAAGCACGCGCGCATCTATCCTAACACGAAACAGCAGCACACCCCACTGGTTAGCACCCTTGCGCGCAAGCCCCAGCCCTGAGTTCGAATCCCCCCCAGGCAGAAAAGCCACACCTTTTTTTCTGCCTTTTCCTTTTTCTGCCCGAATTTCAGAAACACAGATCTGACTCGTTAATTCTAAAATCCATAACAAATCGAATTTTGCTCCAATTCGAATGATTTAAATTCCCGTGGATTCATAATCTTGTGCCCTTTCTGTTAATGTCAAGTTTGCAACATGTTTCTGTAATAATTTTTGCACTAAATAATTAATTACTGAACATGTAATTAAAAGTGGAAACTTTGGAATTTCATAACTTGAGTTTGGTTCATCCAATTTGAGAAAACTTGGGCTCTAAAAATTTATCTTAACAAGCTCTACACATTGGTATTTTATTTGGTCACAATTGAATTAATTTTTAACATGTTTCCCTCTGTTTACTAAAAAGGGAAGAATAAGAATGCTTATGAAAAATTGCATAATAAATTCAATAATAACCCAAAAATTATGTTTAATAGCTCAAAATGTTCAGTGAAACATTTGCTACATGTTTTCAACCTTTTCAATGCAATTTTTTTTACTGTTTTCCCTAATTAAAAGTGGTGCAATAATTCAATGCTTTAATTAAACCTTTTAAATTGCAAAATTCATAACTTGGGCAATTCAAATCCAACTCCAACATGTAAATATGTTTTCCATCCCATTTTTCATGAACTTTGCAAATATAAACTTTGTTTTCTGTTTTGAATAAATTAAATTGCTGAAAACAACTGTTTCTTTTTTAATGCATTTAAAATTGTCAAATTAATAACTTGCTCATTTTAAATCCAAATTCAACAAATGAAATATGTTTTCCATCTAAAATTTTGTGTTCTTTCCAAATATAAATTTGGTTACCTGTTTTGAACATTTAAAATTGGTGAAAACAACAAATGCTTGTGTAACTCACTTAAGAAGCCAAATTTCATAACTTAATAAATAAAATTCCAAACTTGGTAAACAATATTTCAAATTTAAGCTATTATTGTTTTCTCATTGTTTTCCTCATCCATGCATCATTCTAATCAACTCCCACATGATGGTTATTTGTAGATCATTTAATTCAACATTAATTCATGGGTTTTTCCATATGCAATCCAAATTGCATATGGGCCCATTTAAATATGTTTACCATGTCAACTAGTTTATCTTTTGATGCATCCTTAAACTTGTCATGCATCCATACTTTGATCATGCTGGATCTTTTGCCGTAGAAGTAATTGTTGCATCCGGTGTTTGTTCGAGGTTCGTTGCTTCTTCGCGGATAGGACGTTGAGATGAGGTGAGCAACGATAAGTTCTGCGGATGTACCTCTACTTGCTGGATTCCAGGCAAGTATACTCACTTGCTGCCAAATGGCTGCCTTTCATCACTTGTTACCGATTCTTTCCGTTGCCTTTATTCTAGCCTTATGATTCGATGCTTGTGTCTCGATCCTATCATATGTTTACCTTGCAGCCATGATATAGCCTTCCTTCCACTTCCTATTAACTGTTGTTTGTTTACCTTGTTGGCCCTCGTGTCGTAGTTGCATGCTTAGTGTTGTTTGCGCTCAAGTCTTGTTGTCCGTCTTATCACCTGTTTAGTTTGATAGTTGGGTTTCAATTCAATCAACAACATGCTACTGCTTGGGATAATAATAATTTGATGATAAGGCACCGGCAGGAGGCCCGGCGTGGTTTTGAGGCCTGCTAGTGTCGACCCTAATTAGGGAAAGGGTCTTGTCCATTGATCCATGATGAGCGCACTAACCGCATGTGGGAAGCGAATATGGGCGCCCCCCGCAACTCTGATTCGATTCACATCTCGTCCAAATTGCCACACTTAGTTCGGGCTTTCCATTTGATGCATGCATATGCAGGTGCGAGCCCTTGGCGCCAGGGTGGAACTTTTGTAGTCGGCATTTAGGGCGGCGTAGTCTTAGAGTGCTATGAGGGTCCCCCTTTTCTTCGTGGGGGCTCGATTAGCCGCGCACGCACAGCATGTGGTTCTTTGGGCTTGATGCGAAGAAGAGTTGGGTTGTGTTGAGTACCTCGCTTGGTGGGTTGATTTCCCGTCTGGCGGGTTATTCTTACGTGTACGGCCAAATTGGTGCATCCCTGCAGGGTTAAATCTTCTCGAGAAGCCGTGTTATCCGCGGTTATGGATGACTTGGTGAAAGTGCTGGCTAACAAGTACTCAGAAAACTTACACTTAACGATGATAACTTGATTAGTAATATAGATTACCTCCACCATCAAAATGAATGTCACCTTAATCAACCGTGTGAGTTTCCTTGGGTTGCTTCCTTAGTAGGGGTGACATTGGATGGGTATTGTTTGGTGAGTAGTTATAGTTGGTTTTGTCGCGCTATCTTATCCCTTTCTTTTAGCCGGATGTTTTAGCGAGTCTCTGTAGTTAGTTAGTGCAGCCCGCTGCCGCTTCTTTGCAATAATCCTTTCCTTTCCGTTGAACCCAAAGTATTTGTATCTTGTGATGATTGGTTACGCTGGTATCTTGTGAGTATGGTTTATCCACTTGCCAGTACTTAACCGTACTGACCCACGAATCCTTTCGTGGCTGCATATTCCATATTGCAGTCAATAGGTTTGAAGTCTGACGACGTTAGCTTGGGAATCCCTCCGGCTTGGCCTGGGCAGGGATTGGACGCCATCGGTTATCTTCAGGACTCTTAGTCCAATTTGTATCTTGTCCGTAGTCGGACGCTATGTTGTTTCTTCCGCTGTCATTTGGATCTTTGTATTGTATCAGTTATATCCTTGACTCGTTTAAGTCGTCTTGTATATACCTCCTCTGTTGTTGTTGTGGATTGTTCGTGAACTGTTGTAATGTTATCACAAGTGGCAACCTGGAATCGGTTATTATGTGGATTTTGGCGGGAATGCTGAAATCTGCATAGTGCCCGATCTCGGGGCGTCACAAATGGTATCAGAGCATGGTTTCCGATTCCCGATATTGTTTCGATACGAATGGTTATCGAAGCAACGGGTCCGCAAAGCCTGTAGGATAACCTCGCTAACGGTCGGGTTTCTAGAGTGTCAAAAACTATTTGTACTAAAACTGTTTTGGAAACATCTCAATAGGATTCTTGTTTTCTCCTTATCTCTATTCTATTTCCCCTCCCATCTTATTTGTTTTGGAGTCTCCCCCCTTGTCTATCTTTCAAAGTTTTAGGATCCTACGTGGGTGGACGTTTTCTGAGCCTTTAACCTAATAGGTTCGATCATCGGAAGATTCCTGGTGGGAGAACATCGTCGTCACTCCGAGCAAGAATCTCTTGTTAGTGGTGTCGAGAATCCCTTGTTAGTGGTGTCGAGGAGATCAGCTGGAAGCATGAAGAATCGATAGTCGAACTTCTTTCCCCTCCCGGGTTAGCAGGTGGATTGCGAGGGCGCAATCCCTTGTTAGTGGTGTCGTCTGTAACACCTGGGGTGTTCCCCCTAAGTTAGAAAGTGGGTTGTTTTTCTTTTTGCTTTGCATCACATGCATCATATGCATTGCACCTTGTTTTCAAAACAACTCAAAAATTCAAACCAATTTAAACTTTCTAACATGTCCAAAATTTCCAATTAAAAGTTGCCAACTAAACCACTCAAAATGTTTCCAATAGTTTGAATTTGAATCCATTAAAAATACTGGATAATAAAACCCCCTTTTGTTAACACCCTAATGGCAAATTCAAATTCAAATCAATTCATCCATGCTTGGCATGTTCCAAATGTGGGTTTAAAAATTAAATCTTGCAAACAATTAACCTCAATGAGTTTCTATAAGGGGTTGATTTTATTGAATAAAAGAATTGTTGATTTCAAAACTTAACTCCTTATGAAACACTATTGGAAATTCAAATAGAAAATTAAAAATCAAATTGGCATTTTTAATTTTTTTGAAAGTTATGTTAACATTGCTTTGACATAACTGTTTTGAAAATTAATAACATTATTTCCTAAAAAATTAAAACCCCCAAAACCTCTCTTTTTCTCTCTCTCTCTTTCTTTCTACCAAAAAATGTGTAAGCAAAAAAAAGAGGGAGCAGACCAAAGGGAGAGAGAGAGCAGCCCAGCACCCAGCCCACCACGGGCCTCCCCCCAAGCAGCCCATCTTCCCCCCTCGAGCCCACCTGTGCCTTTCTTCTTCCTTCCGTACAGGGGCACGAGGAGGACGTCATCCTCCCCCCCTCTCTCCACCTGCTCCTTGCCTCCGTTAAAAAGCCGCCCCGCTCCTCCTGGAACCCTAGACCCATCCCCTTCTTCCCTCCCCGCCGCCATCTACCCTCCTCCTTCCAATCTTTCTTCTCTCTGTAAGTTTTTCTGAACCACCGAGTGGCATGGCCGGGGCGGAGAAAGAGCTCATCGAGCTGGTGTCGTTGGACCCCCTCAACCTCACAGGAGGGCCGGAATGGAAGCGCCTTGGCACCCTCTTCCTCTACGCGCAGCGGGAGCAGCCGAGGTCGACTACAACGTCGCCGCCGTCCTTCTTCCTCTCCTCCGTTCGTCGGGTGCGGACAGCCTGCAGACGCCTCGATCCGCACCACGACTCCCCCGACCACGTCGTCCTCGCCTCCCCTCGGTGAGACTCTCCCCCCCGCCCTCGAGCCACCCCCCTTCCCCTTCCTCCCGTGCTCTCAGAGCTGGCCATCGAGCCAAGCTGCAGGCCGCCGGCCGTCGCCCTCCACGATCGGATACGGATAACTGAATTTGATTCAGTTTTTCGGCAGTAGTCCCGAAGCAGTACCACAAAAGCCCGCACGCATCTATCCTAAAACGAAACAGCAGCACACCCCACTGGTTAGCACCCTTGCGCACAAGCCCCAGCCCTGAGTTTGAATCCCCCCCAGGCAGAAAAGCCACACCTTTTTTTCTGCCTTTTCCTTTTTCTGCCCGAATTTCAGAAACATAGATCTGACTCGTTAATTCTAAAATCCATAACAAATCGAATTTTGCTCCAATTTGAATGATTCAAATTCCCGTGGATTCATAATCTTGTGCCCTTTCTGTTAATGTCAAGTTTGCAACATGTTTCTGTAATAATTTTTGCACTAAATAATTAATTACTGAAAATGCAATTAAAAGTGGAAACTTTGGAATTTCATAACTTGAGTTTGGTTCATCCAATTTGAGCAAACTTGGGCTTAAAATTTTGTCTTAACAAACTCTACACATTTGGTATTTTATTTGGTCACAATTGAATTAATTTTGAACATGTTTCCCTCTGTTTACTAAAAAGGGCAGAATAAGAATGCTTATGAAAAATTGCATAATAAATTCAATAATAACCCAAAAATTATGTTTAATAGCTCAAAATGTTCAGTGAAACATTTGCTACATGTTTTCAACCTTTTCAATGCAATTTGTTTACTGTTTTCCCTAATTAAAAGTGGTGCAATAATTCAATGCTTTAATTAAACCTTTTAAATTGCAAAATTCATAACTTGGGCAATTCAAATCCAACTCCAACATGTAAAATATGTTTCCATCCCATTTTTCATGAACTTTGCAAATATAAACTTTGTTTTCTGTTTTGAATAAATTAAATTGCTGAAAACAACTGTTTCTTATTTAATGCATTTAAAATTGTCAAATTAATAACTTGCTCATTTTAAATCCAAATTCAGCAAATGAAATATGTTTTCCATCTAAAATTTTGTGTTTTTTCCAAATATAAATTTGGTTACCTGTTTTGAACATTTAAAATTGGTGAAAACAAAAAATGCTTGTGTAACTCACTTAAGAAGCCAAATTTCATAACTTAATAAATAAAATTCCAAACTTGGTAAACAATATTTCAAATTTAAGCTATTATTGTTTTCTCATTGTTTTCCTCATCCATGCATCATTCTAATCAACTTCCACATGATGGTTATTTGTAGATCATTTAATTCAACATTAATTCATGGGCTTTTCCATATGCAATCCAAATTGCATATGGGCCCATTTAAATATGTTTACCATGTCAACTAGTTTATCTTTTGATGCATCCTTAAACTTGTCATGCATCCATACTTTGATCATGCTGGATCTTTTGCCGTAGAAGTAATTGTTGCATCCGGTGTTTGTTCGAGGTTCGTTGCTTCTTCGCGGATAGGACGTTGAGATGAGGTGAGCAACGACAAGTTATGCGGATGTACCTCTACTTGCTGGATTCCAGGCAAGTATACTCACTTGCTGCCAAATGGCTGCCTTTCATCACTTGTTACCGATTCTTTCCGTTGCCTTTATTCTAGCCTTATGATTCGATGCTTGTGTCTCGATCCTATCATATGTTTACCTTGCAGCCATGATATAGCCTTCCTTCCACTTCCTATTAACTGTTGTTTGTTTACCTTGTTGGCCCTCGTGTCGTAGTTGCATGCTTAGTGTTGTTTGCGCTCAAGTCTTGTTGTCCGTCTTATCACCTGTTTAGTTTGATAGTCGGGTTTCAATTCAATCAACAACATGCTACTGCGTGGGATAATAATAATTTGATGATAAGGCACCGGCAGGAGGCCCGGCGTGGTTTTGAGGCCTGCTAGTGTCGACCCTAATTAGGAAAAGGGTCTTGTCCATTGATCCATGATGAGCGCACTACCGCATGTGGGAAGCGAGTATGGGCGCCCCCCGCAACTCTGATTCGATTCACATCTCGTCCAAATTGCCACACTTAGTTCGGGCTTTCCATTTGATGCATGCATATGCAGGTGCGAGCCCTTGTCGCCAGGGTGGAACTTTTGTAGTCGGCATTTAGGGCGGCGTGGTCTTAGAGTGCTATGAGGGTCCCCCTTTTCTTCGTGGGGGCTCGATTAGCCGCGCACGCACAGCATGTGGTTCTTTGGGCTTGATGCGAAGAAGAGTTGGGTTGTGTTGAGTACCTCGCTTGGTGGGTTGATCCCCCGTCTGGCGGGTTATTCTTACGTGTACGGCCAAATTGGTGCATCCCTTCAGGGTTAAATCTTCTCGAGAAGTCGTGTTATCCGCGGTTATGGATGACTTGGTGAAAGTGCTGGCTAACAAGTACTCAGAAAACTTACACTTAACGATGATAACTTGATTAGTAATATAGATTACCTCCACCATCAAAATGAATGTCACCTTAATCAACCGTGTGAGTTTCCTTGGGTTGCTTCCTTAGTAGGGGGGTGACATTGGATGGGTATTGTTTGGTGAGTAGTTATAGTTGGTTTTGTCGCGCTATCTTATCCCTTTCTTTTAGCCGGATGTTGTAGCGAGTCTCTGTAGTTAGTTAGTGCAGCCCGCTGCCGCTTCTTTGCAATAATCCTTTCCTTTCCGTTGAACCCAAAGTATTTGTATCTTGTGATGATTGGTTACGCTGGTATCTTGTGAGTATGGTTTATCCACTTGCCAGTACTTAACCGTACTGACCCACGAATCCCTTTCGTGGCTGCAAATTCCATATTGCAGTCAACAGGTTTGAAGTCTGACGACGTTAGCTTGGGAATCCCTCCGGCTTGGCCTGGGCAGGGATTGGACGCCATCGGTTATCTTCAGGACTCTTAGTCCAATTTGTATCTTGTCCGTAGTCGGACGCTATGTTGTTTCTTCCGCTGTCATTTGGATCTTTGTATTGTATCAGTTGTATCCTTGACTCGTTTGAGTCGTCTTGTATATACCTCCTCTGTTGTTGTTGTGGATTGTTCGTGAACTGTTGTAATGTTGTCACAAGTGGCAACCTGGAATCGGTTATTATGTGGATTTTGGCGGGAATGCTGAAATCTGCATAGTGCCCGATCTCGGGGCATCACACTCAAGAGGAGTATGATACCGGGAGTGATGAAGAAGAAGAAACCACAAGTGAAGTGGCCGCTCTAGCTATTGCCACTACTCCATCATCTTCATCCCTCTTCGAATCCCCCAATGACGATCTCCCTCAACGTAATGCCAAGTGCTTCATGGCTAAGTCCACGGAGGTATCTCTTTCCCCCAAATCTAAGACCCCTAGTGAACTAGAACATCTTGCTAGTCTTAGAGAAGAAGAGGAAAGGATCTCCTTGGACCAAGAAGTACGTTGAGTATCTCATGAGGAAATTGGGAGAGGCCCAAGATGCTCTTGAGAAGAAAGGTGAGGTTGAGAGAAGGGATGCGGATGAAATCGCATCTCTCTCTATGACTCTTGAGGAAGAGCATGATGGTAGAGTTTCTCTAGAGGATGAACTTGAATCAATTGAATTGACTCATAATGAACTTGTCTCAAACATCACTAAGGAACGTGATCTTGCTATTGCTAAATATAAAAAGGCTAAAAAGGATAAGGTCGAGTTTGGGGTTGGTCATGGTAAACTAACCGAGGAGTTTGAAAAGCTAACCGAGGCTCACAAAGCTTTGGAAAGCCAACACTCATCCCTCAAAGAGTTGCATGAACAACTTCAAACTCAACTTAATCAAATTAACAATGCTAGCACCTCTACTTCTTCTTGTGATCATGCAAATATTATTGAGGAAAATGCTAGGTTGAAGAATGAGCTCGCAAGACTCAAGGGTAAGGACCCACAAGTTGTGACTTTTGTGACCCCTTCCCCACAAGTGGTTGCACCTAACTCTAATGCGGTCATTACTAGACCACAATTGAGTGCACCAAGGCAACAAGTGGGCAAACAAGGTCTAGGCTATGTAGCCAAGAAGAAGAACAAGAAGAAGAAGAGCAAGAAGAAGACCAACAATGGTGCTTCGAGTGGTGTTGTCATTAGGGATAACACTACTCCTAGCACACCCGCTCAAGCTAACAACGTTGCCTCGAGTAGTAGTGTCATGAGGGACAACACTACTCGTATCACATCCGCGGGAACTAACAATCCACACCATTTCTTATATGTTGATTATTATGGTGTTGTGCAAGCTAAATATGTTGGTCCTATTGAGGGTTTCATTGACTATACTATTTGGGTTCCAAAGACCCTTGTTGCTAATATGAAGGGACCCATCTCGGGTCCTAACTCTAGTCTATGCTTCCGGTGGGACTAAATGGATTCTCGATAGTGGATGCACTGATCATATGACCGGAAGCAAAGAGCTTGTGACGGAGTTGCGACCAAATGACATCCAAGCAACCGTCACTTATGGAGACTCGTCCAAGTCTAAGGTATCCGGGTTCGGCAAGGTTATGGTGGCTCCCGATATAACTATCGTGAACGTCATGCTTGTCGAATCCCTTGGTTACAATTTACTTTTCGTCCGCTCTCTTGGAAAGATGGGTTTTTCCGTCTTTTTCGATGGTGATATTTTGGTCCTTTTTGAGGAGCTAGACTCTTGACGTCGCTCACGTGGGACATGTTGAAAATGAGTTGTTCGTGGTGGACTTTTCGAAGTCAACCAACTCTCAAGCAATGTGTCTTTTCGAGAAGGCGGACTTGGGATGGTTGTGGCATCGCCGCCTATCCCATGTCAACATGAGAACTTTGCAAAGTCTTCACAAAGGTGGCCTTATTGTTGGACTAAAAGAAAATGTTTCTTTTGCAAAGGATCGCGTTTGTAGGTCGTGTGTTGAAGGGAAGATGCATGACATCATGCACAAGGCCAAGACTATTATCTCATCAAAGAGGATCTTGGAGCTTCTCCATGTTGATCTCTTTGGTGCCGTGCCCGAGGCAAGTCTTGGCGGCAAGAAGTATTGCTTGGTGATTGTCGATGATTATTCAAGATACACTTGGGTTTATTTCTTCAAGTGCAAGAGTGAAACTCAACAAACCATCATCGATTTCTCCAACGAAGTGCAACGTCAACACAATGTGCAAATCATGGCTATTAGGAGTGATAATGGCTCGGAGTTCAAGAACTATACATTGAATGAATTTCTTAGTGAAGAAGGCATTCGTCATCAATACTCCGCCACTTACACTCCTCAACAAAATGGTGTTGCCGAATGGAAGAATCACACTCTCTTGGATATGGCAAGGACCATGTTGGCGGAGTACTCTTCTCCCCAATATTTATGGGCCGAGGCCATATCCACCGCATGCCACTCCTCCAACCGCCTCTACATCCGCAAAGGCTTGGACAAGACCCCATATGAGATCCTCACCGGCAACAAGCCCAACGTCTCCTACTTCCGTGTATTCGGTTGTAAGTGCTTCTATTTGATCAAGGGTATTAGGTTGTCGAAATTTCAGTCCAAAACTATTGAGGGTATTTTTGTTGGTTACGGTGCCGAATCCCACACTTATAGAGTCTATGACAAAGCCTCACGGATTGTCATAGAATCTTGTAGTGTGGTTTTCGAGGAAAATGACGGCTCCCAAGTGGCGCAATACCATGTTTCTAATGTAGATGTTGAAATGCCTCAAGAAGCCATAGGAAGGATGGGTGTGGTATTTTTCCGCCCCATCGAGGGACACCTTATGGCGACTCGAGAAGGACTATGCTCTACTCAAGTGGAGCCCTCCTCTACAATAAAAGATCAAGCCAAGGAGACAACTATTTCACCTAACCAAGAACATGTTCAAGACCCTCCTCTCATTGATCAAGTGACTCCGCAAGTCGTACCCACTCCTCTCACTAATGCGAGTCATGATCAAGGCCAAGATCAACCATCGTCTTCATCCTCCCCTCAAGTTGAAGTTAGTGTTGAAGATGTTGTTGATGATGATGATGATGATGATCAAGGCCAAGTTGGTCAAGATGGGGACCCAAATGATCAAGATGATCAAGTGATTCCTCCTCGTAATAATGAGGAGATCGAAGCCCGTCGCATCAAAAGGATAAGAAGAGCTTTGAAGCAAATTGATGCCCAAGACGACAAGTTCTTGGAGGATGTTCAAACTAGAAGATCTACAAGAAGGCAATTGGCTCATTTTTGTGAGCATCAAGCTCATATCTCTATGGTGGAGCCTAAGAAAGTGTATGAAGCTCTTGAGGACTCCGATTGGGTTGAAGCTATGCATGATGAGCTCAACAACTTTGAGCGCAACAAAGTTTGGAGATTGGTTGAGAAGCCCAAGGATTGCCACAATGTTATTGGCACTAAGTGGATTTTCAAGAACAAGCAAGATGAGCATGGCATTGTCATTAGGAACAAGGCAAGATTGGTTGCTCAAGGTTACACCCAAGTTGAAGGCATCAACTTTGATGAAACCTACGCTCCCGTGGCTCGCCTTGAGTCCATCCGTATCCTCCTTGCTTATGCATCCTCTCATAATTTCAAATTACAACAAATGGATGTGAAAAGTGCTTTCTTGAATGGTCCACTAAAAGAGGTGGTATATGTTAAGCAACCTCCGGGGTACGAGAATCTCAACTTTCCTAACCACGTTTACAAACTTGACAAGGCTCTCTATGGTCTCAAACAAGCACCTCGTGCTTGGTATGAGCACCTTAGGGAGTTGTTAGATGATCGTGGTTTCGAAGTTGGGAAGATTGACCCCACTCTCTTCACCAAGAGAGTAAAGGGAGAGCTTTTCATATGCCAACTATATGTGGACGATATCATCTTTGGCTCAACTAACCAAGCTTTCAATAATGAGTTCTGTAAGCTTATGACTGACAGGTTCGAGATGTCTATGATGGGTGAGCTTAAATTCTTCCTTGGCTTTGAGATCAAGCAATTGGCTCGTGGGACTTTCATTTCTCAAGCCAAGTATACCCAAGATATGATCAAGAGGTTTAATTTCCAAGATGCTAAGATCAAGACATCTCCTATGCAAGTCAAGTGCCATCTATCTCGTAACCCAAAAGGATGTGGATCAAAAGCTTTATCGTTCTATGATTGGTTCTTTGCTCTATCTTTGTGCATCTAGGCCCGATATCGTTTTGAGTGTAGGTGTGTGTGCAAGGTATCAAGCGGCTCCTAAGGATTGCCATTTGATGGCGGTCCATAGGATCTTTCGTTATTTGGTTCATACCCCAAGATTTGGTTTGTGGTACCCAAAGGGGGCACAATTTTCTCTCAATGGATATACGGATTCCGATTGGGCGGGTGATCAAGATGATAGGAAGTCTACCTCCGGGGCTTGCCAATTTCTTGGTAGGTCCCTAGTGAGTTGGTCTTCCAAGAAGCAAAATTGCATATCCCTCTCCACCGCCGAAGCCGAGTATGTTGCCGCCACAAGTGCATGCACTCAATTGTTATGGATGAGGCAAACTCTCAAGGAGTATGGAGTTCATTTGGATAAGGTGCCTCTTCTGTGTGACAATGAAAGTGCCATCAAAATTGCATACAATCCGGTGCAACATACAAGGACCAAACACATTGAGATCCGCCACCACTTCATCCGTGACCAGGTGGCAAGAGGAGACATTGCACTATCTTATGTGCCCACCAAGGACAATCTTGCAGATATTTTCACGAAGCCACTTGACGATGCAAGATTCTTGTTCTTGAGGAATGAACTAAATGTGATTGATTCTAGGAGTTTGACTTGAAGATCTTGCACACACCCCTATAGATGAAACGTGTTTGAGCTTAGGTGTAGGCATGGACATAGGGGGAGTGTTATCCTAACACATTGGGTTCTCCCTCCCCCCATAATGCCCAGAGAAAAAATTTCATTGTTATCTCTCTATTTCTAATGTTGAATTGTGAGCTTCAATATTGAGTATTGGCAATGCCCCCAAGATATATCTTCGCGGTTGCATACCATGAACTCTTACATGGTGGCTTCGGCCTCCAACCTCTTCCCACGTGAAGAGTTGGTTCTTAGTTGGATATCTTGTGGTTATTGTGTTTTTCCTTCCGAATACTACTTCTCGTTGCTATTTCGATCTTATTTGTTTTTCCCCGAGAAGTAAGACTAGGAAACCTAACCCCTTGTGTTTTGCTCTATTTGTCCTCTCTCATGTTCATCTATGCATATGCCATACTCCACACATCAACACTTTGTTCCTAGCCTTTCAAAACTCGCCCTCCAGAATTTTTGGAGCTGTTTGCTGCTCCTGCCGGAATTTTCCGGCCATCCGGATTTTTCCGGACCATTCCGGAACTCCGGAATTCTCCGGAATATTCCGGACCTCCGGAAATTTCCGGACCATTCCGGATGGGCAGTTTTCCTCTATAAATACCCCCGCACGCACGGGTGGACGGTTTTCCTCCACTTCTTTCTCTCCTCCCGTGCCCTAGCCGCCTTTGTTCGTCGATTTCGTCCCCGTTGCCCCTAGGGAGGATTGTTGGATCCCTCCTTTGGACAAGGAATTCCCCATGGATGGTATGTTGTTTGGCATCTATTATTTCTCGTTTTGATTGGTTGATTTTGGCTCTAGATGCAATCTCAACTAGGGTTTGATCTAGTTCCAAGTTCTATCAATGTGTTCATCTTGCCAATCACTACCTAGATGCCATGTTATCATTGATCTAGTCTAACCACTCCACAAATCTAGACTTAGATCCAAATCGTAGATTGTGACCATCCCACAACTTCCAGCACGTAGATCTACTTTAGGTTCATCTTTTTGGTATCCCTTGATGTTTGGTTTAGTTGTTGAGTCAAAAATTCGAAGTTTTGGGAAGTTCCTCGAATCAAATCGAGGAGCCCGGAATTTTCCGGCCCAGCCGGAATATTCTGGACCATTCCGGCCCAGTCGGAATAATCCGGGCCATTCCGGAATTTTCCGGATGCTGCCAGAAATTCGAGTTTTTGCACTAAACCAAACCTTTCGGAGTTCCTTTGACCCGTATGACATATGCACTTATCTTTGCTACTCCTTTGTCCTCTATTCTCAGGTCCTGGAGCTCGTACTGGTCAGAAAAGGAAGCAAACCATTTCGAGGGGTGCTCGTCCTGTCAGGGGTCGCTCTTTCGGCTCTCGTGGGGCATCTCGTGATGATGATAACACTGAGAGGGTTCCTGATATTGATCTGAAAGAGTGCTCTATTCCTCAGTGGAAGTTCATCAAGCGGAAGAACCCGTACCGCTTTCCTGATTCCACCTATGAGGATTCTCGGTTCTGGACAAATCTGCAGTTCAATCGTTGGAATGAGTTCTATTCTACCCAGCAGCCTCTTACTTGTGTGCAAGCTCAGGTTAACATGGACGTCTATAATAGGTACAAGAACTCAGAGCTCCGCCATGTGCATGCCTGTCTGGAGAAGCTTGGATTGATTCCTCTGTTTGACAACACAGAGAGTGAGTGTATGACATCTCGAGCCTGGACTTTTGCTATCCTCCCAATGTCAAAGGCAAGACTAAGCCTTTCAACTCCAACATGTACCCCTACTACAACTTGCTCTCCAAGATCTTCCGTGCCTCCATTGTGATCAAGGACGGTGATTTCTCCGCTATGAGGGCCTTCATGGTGAACCTCATGTTCCTCACTAGGCCTAAGAACCAAAGGAGGATTGATGTGATGGACTTCATCTACCGGGAGATTTGCCTAGGGGTCATGGAGAAGAGGAAGCCCGCCTATGGCCCACTCATTCAGAAGTTCATAAATGCCAAGGTGGGGATTGAGGTCATGGAAAACTATGAGGTGGTCAAGTGAAGAAGATGGCTCCTCGGTTGATCAATGGTGATGAGATTCCGGAGTTTGCTAAGGGCAAGTCCAAGTCCCCATCGGCCACTCCTTCTGCTTCCTCCAGTGGCATTCCTGAGCGTCCCTCTAGTGGAATTGCAAAATTCTTCAAGTCTATGTTCAACATGTGCAAGGACACTAGGGCCATTGCCCATGAGGCTCGTGAGTTGGCCAAGGAGACTAGACGTATTCAGAACGCCGACCGCAGGGCTGCTGGTTTTGAAGTGCCTGCCGATCCTCCCTATCTTGCTGCTGCTGATCTTGTCCCCATCGAGATGCCCGAGATCCATGATGACGACTTACTTCGGGGTTCCTCCAGCGGATGTGGATGAGGAGGAGTATTCCAATGATGAAGACGACTTTGATGCTGCTGGGCTTGGAGGACGTGATGTTGAAGAGGAGGAAGAAGGAAATGATGAGGAAGGCTTTGGAGAAGATGCCGACATGGAGTGATCTCTTGGGGCGTTAGTGGACTCTTTGTCCCTTTTTGGCGTCTTGATGCCAAAGGGGGAGAAGGAGTCCCCATATTAGGATTCCACGGGCTTTGCAAGGGTTGGGGCGCAAGTCTTTTGCCTTTTGATTTCGATCTTATAGGCTTGTGCTCCGGTATCTTTATTTCGTTTCCTTCGTTTTAAAACTTCGTACTATGTGTGTGGAACCTCGTGACGTATTCGTGTCACCCTTCCCGTGGTCATGTTACTATTTTCATGCGTACTATTATTGTCTATCTTTATCTATGCATGTTATGTGAACTTGTTTAGACGGCTTGGTGTTTAAAACATAGGGGGAGCAAAGCCTATGAAGTGTGTGTCTCACGACACACATCGAGGAAGAACTCCGTCTATTTTTTAGACACCATTTCTTTAGTTCATTTTGCTCTATCCCCGTGAAATCTTTATGTTGTCATCAAACACCAAAAAGGGGGAGATTGAAAGTGCATTCTCGATATCTCGCTGTTTTGTGTGTTTGTTAACAACATAAAGAGGCTACTAACCGTATGTGCTATTTTGTCAAAGGAATTGGTCTTAATTCAGCACGTATACGGTGTCAAAGAAATGGTGAAGAAATCGAAGATCAAATGGATTTTTCATGGCCAAAAACAGAGCTTCAAAGGGAAGCCCGGAAAATTCCGGGCCAATCCGGGCTTCGGAATACATCCGGAATATTCCGGTCACTATGGGAAAAGGCTCTGTTGCAATCCGGAAGATTCCGGCGGCCGGAATATTCCGGGTCATTCCGGCCTCAACAGGATTTTGTTCTGTTGGCATTCGGAATATTCCGGGGGCCATTCCGGCACAACGGGTTTATGCTCTGTTGGCATCCGGATTGCTCCGGATTATTCCGGGGGTCCGGAATATTCCGGACCATTCCGGGCTGGTCGAAATCTGGCTGAAAAACGGCTAGTTTTGATGGAGGCTATAAATAGAGCCTCACTTCTCTCTCCAAGGGTTAGATCTCCCCAGCATTGAAGACACCATTAATGGAGCTCACCCACTAGCAAGATCTCCTTCCTCCTCCACCCAAACTCGTTGATTCTTTGAGGATTGAAGGAGGACCACCGGATCTACATCTTCACCAACCGGATTTCCATTTCCCTCTCATTTGCTTGAGAGATCTTTGCTTAGGGTTTCCTCTTGTGGAGAACCTAAGCTTCTTGTCCTAGTGGTGATTCAAGAAGAGTTGGGAGCCCCCAATTAAGTCGTGGGTGTGTGCCCCAAGTGTTTGTAAAGGACTCGATCCCCGCCTCAAAGGGGTTCAATAGTGAGAGGTGAACTAGGCCTTTGTGGCGCAAGTTCATCGGAGAATAGGGTGAGGCCTTTGTGGCGTGGAGTAGGCCTTTGTGGCGAGCTCACACCCCTCCAACGAGACGTACTCCCCTAAAAAGGAGAAACTCGGAAATACATCGTGTCTCCGTGTGCTTCCATCGGTTACCTCGTTCCTCCCTCATTACTTACTCGCACTCGTAGCTTTATTGTAGTTCTTGTTGTTTTAATTGTTGTCCTAGTTGCATTAGTTGCTTGCCTTGTCATATAGGTAAATTCACCATTAGTTGCACAATCTAGAGAATTTACCTTCTTGTCGAGCCTAAACTTTAAGAAAAATTAAAATTGGTCGTAGCACCTATTCACCCCCCTCCAGGTGCCCATACTTTACTTTCACTATGGGCTTCTCGCATGTTGATTCTACAGTTGGTTCCAATTTGATTGCACCCCAGTTGCTGTCCAATTTAGGGCAGACATCACCAACTATACTTTTCCCCACTTCTACGGCAAAAACCCAAATCTTTGGAAAACTCAAGATGAGAAATATTTCGTCATGTTCAACATCCACGAATCCTACTGGGTGTCGATGGCCATCTTGAATTTCACGGGTTTAGCCGGAATTTGGCTGCAATCCGTCCTTAAGAAATCAGCAGGGTTTAATTGGGTCTCTTTTACTTCACCGATTTGTTCTCGTTTTGGTAGGGATCGCCATCAGCTTTTGATTCGCCAGTTCTATGCTATCAAGCAAACATCCACGATCACTGATTACATCGAACGTTTTGAAGTAGTGATGAATCATCTAATTTCTTATTCAGAGGATACTCACCCATATTACTTTCTTACTCGGTTTGTTGAGGGACTCCATGCGGACATCAGGGCGGTGGTACTGGTGCAACGACCAACTGACCTCGACACGGGTTTCTCTCTGGCTCTACTGCAAGAGGTAGTGGCAGAGGGCGAAATTATTCCCGCATTGCCTCCTCCGGCTTACAAGGCGCATACACCGCTCCCTCGTCAACTGCAACTCCTGCAATCAAGATCAGCAGCACCTGTGACTGCTGAAGATTTCCATGAGGGTGGAAACTGCTCGTGTGCAGTCAGATCACAACAAGATCACATCACTAAGAGATTGCAGACGAGCTCGAGGCCTTTGCTTCAAATGAAGTGAAAAATTCAGTAGGGAACATGCCTGTCCTGCTCAGGTCCAAATGCATGTAGTAAGAGCTGTTGACTATGTTTTCTTTAGAGAAAGTCATGGTAAGGAGAGGAAATTTTTACACCGCCCACATCTTTTGAGCTTTGTGTACTCTGACTCTGCAAGCTGTTTCTGGCACGGACGCACCTACGGTGGTCCAAATCCACGTATAGATTCAGGGAAAAGAAGCTATGTTGTTAGTGGATTCGGGGAGTACAACATATTTTGTCAATAAGCAATTATCTACCTAAATGAGTAATGTGCAACAATTACACATGAGATGGAAAGTGACTGTAGCCGATGGTTCATAACTTCACTGTACATCTTTCATACCCAAGTGCAAATGGGTATCTCAAAGACATGAGTTTGTGACTGATTTCAACATTATCAAACTGGGCACATATGATGCAATTCTAGGGCTTGATTGGCTTAAACAACACAACGTCATGCTAATTGGTAGCACTAATCAACTGCGATTAGAGCTATATGAATCTGAAAGTTTTTTCAACATATGAGAGAGAATTGATAATTAGAGCTAGGTCTAATCGGGAGAGGACACATAAAGACCCAATTAGAAGTTCTAATTCAATTTGCTCTAATTAGACCCTCTAACTCTACTAGAGAGGGATGCTTTCTCAAAATTATGGTCTTTCTCTTAGCCTTGGGGTCCTTTTTATAGTTGGAGGGAAGGGGAAAATCCCCAAAGGGAGAAAGTAGTCCTGCGAGTCACCACCTATATAAGGGACTCGAGGGACCAAGGAGAAACCCTAACCTATACCACAACTTATATCTCGAGACATAACTCGTCGGAGGGCACCTTTGTAATCGAGACATCATAATACAAGAGAGAAGCAAGGAAGGAGTATGTATTTACCTCATGTCGAGGGGCTGAACCTGGGTACATCGTGTTTACTCGCCTCAACTCCGATCTCGCTGATCCCTAACTCGCCTAAGCCCTAAGAACTCACAAGTCATCCAACGATGACTATTTCCGTGACACCCCACGACAGCTGTCCCATTCCCCTATAGGTGGGGATAAGCTCCTCACGCTCGGCGTCCTTGGGCTCAGGCCGGTCGGCGCGGACACGGAGGGCCGTGGTTTGTTACACCGCCTCGTCTCGGTTTTGGAATAGTGGTGTGAACTGTAATGTCAACTAAATTTACATAATCAAAAATGAAAATTGCACCGCTCTTAGTATCCTTTGAGCGCAAGCCCATAAGCAGCGATCAAATTAAGGAAATCGATCAAACAATCTCAATACCATGAAATATAAACTTACCAGGTGAAGGGACTTTTAAGATTCGTTCACTGCTGCAATAAAAAAAGGTAGATTTCTAGTTCATGGTTCGGGAGGGAGGCAGCATCAGGGTGGGAGAAAAAGAGCGAGGGTGGCTGGAGTCCTGCTCGGGCCACCGTGGCCTAGGCCACCACCTCACCATTTCTTTCACGCGCCCTCCTAGAGGTGGAGCTCATCCCGGCGCTGCGACGGTGCAAAGGATGTGGAGGATCAGGAAGACCGGGAAGGCGACAACTCGGGTGCGGATTTGTCCGGCTCGGGTCGTTGTTCTTGCCGCATACTCTCTCCGTTCTATATTAGATGACTTTGAATTAGGTGTATCTAGACATATTTTAATGTTATATACATCAATTCTAAAGTCATCTAATATGGAACAGAGGGAGTATAATTTTTGGTTTTGTGTATTTCGTAGAGAATACCAAATATGCTCAAAGCCAGCTAAAATGTGGCTGGCCTCAATCAGATCCCGGTGTATGCGCACGATCTCGCATTCCCTCTCTGACTGGCATCATACATAGAAAGTGTGAGTTATGATACTATGGCCAACACAAACAATCAACATACAGTAGATGACAATAGAAAAATGAGCCGTTGCCGTCTCTTCCGAAATAAGCGCTGAAAGTTGAGTGGGTAGACGCGTTCACCTCAGATGACTCCAAACGCCGGCCTTTGTCACCGATCGGACTCCATATTCTACGAATTCCACTTATGCCACACGCACATTGAACAGAAGTACTAACACAAGTGCCAGACTAGTTTACACCCCAAGAAATATTCTGTTGATCGTAGAATTTGTGAAGTTTCTTCATTGAAAGAGCTTTATTCCGAATTTGCGTATCTTAGGATCATTTGGTAGCACCTAAATCAGCAAAAAAGTTTATTTCTTTGCTGCTCTGCAACTGATCTCCAAGTCAGATGACCTGAGGTGAAATCTTGAAGGCCTTCTCCACGCTCTCCCTCCGGGCACCGACGGTCTTGTACACGCGCATGAACTCATCGAAGGTGACGCTGCGGTAGCGAGGCGGGTTGCCCTCGCCGACGAGTTCCTCCGCGGGGCCGATGAGGCTGTCTGCAGCCGGCATGATGAACGTTGCCACCGATGTCCGTGCCACCGCCGCGTTGGTCATCGCCCGGTGCTCGATGCTCTTCAGCAACCCGTTGGTGACGATCTGCATAGAAAAAAACCATCAATCAACCTGGTGATGGAAAATGAGCAGTTTGAGGCAAAAGGGGAAGTGATGATTGCCTCGAGCTGGTGGCCGAAGTTGACGACGAACGCGTTGGGCACTGGCTCGACGTTGATCCAGTCGCCCTTGTAGGACACCTGGAGTCCTTGGACGGCGCCCTGGAGGAGGAGGGTGATGAGGTTCCGGTCGCAGTGCGGCGGCAGGCCGAGCGTCAGGCCAGGGTCCGGGCACGTTGGGTAGTGGTTGACGTTGATGATCACGTCGCCGCCGGTGAGGTCCCCCTCGAAGTAGTCCGTCCGGAGCCCCATGCCCTCGCACAGCAGCCGCAGCAGGTCCATCCCCACGCCTCTCGTCGGCTCCACGAATTTCTCAACCACATCGCTGCAGTGCAAGCGAAGCGAGAACACCAAATTAGTCAGATCAAGCAGGAATTAATCGGAGATTACATGATTGAGTTGTAATTCTTAATTTACCGGAGATTTTGGGGCTTGTCGGGCCAGTCGTTCTTGGTGCCGCCGACGGGCGAGCCGCAGGCGAGGCGGAGGCAGTCCCGCCAGTACTTCTCGCCGCCGATTTCGTACGTCGTGCTGGAGAAGAGCCGGTTGGGTTTGCCAGTGTCCTCAGAGTAGAAGGGCGCCTTTTCCTCCGCCGGCAACCGGAAGAACTCCTCGCACACCGCCTCCATTTCTCGCATCGCCTCCACGGGGACGCCGTGGTTGACCACCTGCATATAATACCACGCGGCGACCACGACGATTGAGCAACAGAGAAAAAGTAGTATAGTGAATTGAAAGGGGGAAAGGGAGTTTGCACTTGCTTGGAAGAAGCCGAGCTCTTTGCCGGCGTCGAGGAGCGCGCGGCGGACCTCGTCGCGGCCGCGGGAGAGGTCGATGACGGGGAGGGAGACGGTGCAGGAGGAGGCCGGCGGACGCTGATCGGGTGGGAAGACAAAGCGTTCCGGGAGCTTCACGTGTGATGGGGCTGAGGACAGCAGGTTCTCCATGGCCGCTTGCTCTGCTCGCCGGCCTAGCTCTGCAAGTTTTGGGGAAAGACGAGATCGGGAGAGGGAGCAGTGGACTGGTGGAGTACCTGGGTATATTATAGGGGAAAAAAAACGAATATAACTAAAATGACGTTCGGACAGCACAACGTCAACGAAGTAGTGGGCCTCCTTGGGCGCACAATGGACTGGCAAGTCGCGAACGAAAGCCCGAAACGGCTCCGGCCGAGCTCCAGACGACGAGTCCGTGTAGAAATGGTACCAGAGCGAGTCGGATGGATAGGAAACCGTGGCGAATGCAGCCGCAGGCATGCTAAAAAGGTCGGCCGATACATAAAATGGGAAAATGAGATTTCCGTTAAAGAGCTAGAACTAGTGGACAAGGATGAATATCAATCGGGTATAATATAAAAATATATTCCAGGATAAATCATATGATATCGACTCGGTATTGTTATTGTCGATAGTTTTTCCTATAAAGTTAGTCAAATTTAGAAAGTTTGACTTTTGGCAAATCTAATACAGACTAAAAGAAATGGAGGGAGTACTACTACGGTACAAAAAGAAGGAAAAGACGGCACTTCGTTGTTAAGGATCATGCTTATCTCGTGAGTAATTTGGAAGAAACACGATGCTGAGGTTCTTCCGTAACCAGCACTCTCTCCAGTGAGCATTATAATTGCAAAGATCAAAGAGTAGGCGAGGATTTAGAGCGTGACCAGTGCAAAGTTTGTAGACTAGGTAATTCCGGAATAGTAGGCTTTTGGTAGGATCCGTTCTAGATTTTTTAAAAAAATTAATAAAAATGACAAAGTATTTTGCCATGTTTCGGAAAAAGACAAGTGTCTTGCCATGTTCCCTATGGACTAGCGGACGCGGCCTCTTTGGCAGATCAGCTACCTCTCCTCCAAATACTACAAGGATCGAGATGAACATACTTACTTGCCGCTCCACGCCGGTAATAGTGCGTGCGTACGGCTGCACCTATCCGCGGGATCCATGCAAAAGGTGGCGTCGTAAGGCAAAGCAAACCAGTAAAAAGACAACGGCTATCCCGTCTTGAGATGTAAGGCGACTGGCTTTTCGGCTCTCGGGGCAACCCCATCTTGATGTGGGTAGCGTCCTTCACATCCATGCATGAGACCTCGAGTCTCCCGGCGATTCACCGCATCGGCATGCTCCTTCTCCGGCATGAGGCGGCATGGATCATGCTCATCGATGAGGATTAGAGAGTTCTCGAGGCGAGGTATTTGTGGGACGAGGAGCGCGTTGAGATCGAGAAGCCTGTCGAGCTCTCTGTGTAGCGGGCTATTCCATCGAGTTGTCTCCCGTCGCCGACTGTTCGACCACCAGAGCATGTGTCGCGGCTGAAGCCTAGGTATCCTAATCACAGTGGTCATTTCCAATTGCCTCGCTTGAGAAGCCGCAGAAATCGGAGGGTGAGGTCTCGGTGGGAGCGATCTAGGTGTCTATTGGGTAGAGGAGGACACAACGACGACGGGTGTGTCTTCTCCGGTGGCCAGAATTCTAGAAAGAGTACCGTGGGAGATCTTCGCGGGAGTTTCATCAGTTTATCTTGTGGGCCGCGGCCAAGTGCTACAGGAGGCGTCAATGGCGGGCCGTTGCGGGGAGGATCTACACCTTATACGTGTCCATTCATCCATGGTGACAAGGTAAGGGCAGGTAATCCTTCGCCTTTACCTACCTTGGTCGCCTCTTCCTTCGACCTCGATCTACTCCTAGGACACTTCTCAAGAGCACTTAGGGTTTCACCGTCATCTAGATCGACTCGTGGTTCCTTAGGCCCCGTTTGTTACGCGAGTTTTTCAAGTAATTAGTAGGGATAATCCCAGGGGGATTGGGTGAAACCCCTACCTTCACCCAATCCCCTCAATTCTATTCTCAGCCCTCTTCCCTCTAGATCCCTTCCCTAGCTATGTTTTTGGCACACCATCCACTTCAAGAACGGATAGAGTTTGGGTTCCAGTAACTACTCGTCTATATCACCAGGATTCCAGGTACACCGTCAGAGATTGGACAATGGAGAGAGTGTCGATTCCATAAGAACAGAGAACGAATTCATGTTATCGGCGTAGACGCACAAGCAGAGAAAGAAGCAGTCAATTCCGGCCGGTCGTTCTTGCTCAGGTACGGGCAGACGCCAGCAGCAGCAGACAGACGCCGTTGAGGAACACCTCCCATGTGTGATGGAATCCGAGAAGGACGACCACCTATGTGTGGGCCGAGCATGTCTCGCCTCAAGACCAAGAGAGATGGCAGCGTTGTGGCGTGGCCATGGAGGCGTCGCCGGGGACAAGAAGATAGGAGAGGAGGCGTTGTGGATGGGAGGAGAGGAGGAGCATGCCGGTAGGCAACATCTCTGGACACGCGACGAAGGCGACTGCGGCGGCGGCCCCGCGTTTCGCACTGCTCGTCCCACTCGCTCGGGGAAAAAACGCGAGGTGGGAGTCGTGGTTTCGCGATACACATAGTTTTGGTTTCCGCTCGTGTTTTCTCGGGGAAAGTCGGGGATAAAACCAGCCAAAAACTCTAGTACCAAACGAATTTGTTAGGACATCCGGAAATTAAGGGTTTGGTGGGGATAATCCCAGCTAATCCCCCCAGATACTCGCGTAACAAACGGGGCCTTAGGGTGATGGAGTGGCAAGGTGTCGGGCGACCAGAGATCCTTCTCTCGGGTGGTTTCATCTCTGGATCGAGTTGCTCCTTCGCTCGCTAAGCTTGCACCATCGAGATCAATGTGAGACAGGGGTGGCGGTCGGTTTCTTCTTGGTCATGCAGGTCATGGGCAGGGGAGGAACCACCGGGCCGTGGGAACATGTGGTTTCGCACACAGGATGATCCGCCGCAAGGTTCGTCCAATACTGGGACCGGCTCGGGGTCTAGATCATAAAAGTGGGATGATGCGGCCCATGTAGGGAATGGTCGTCCAAATAACATGCTTGTTGGAGGTGGCGGTGGGCAAGTCCAGCGTCCTCCTGGTGGTGGTAGCAGTCAAGGCATGCGTCCTCCTGCTAGAGCTTCTGATTGAATTCCTTGTTAATTGCAACAATATTTGTCACTTCCCTACTATTCGGTGCATGAGGTGTAGAAAATTGGGCCATATTGCTGATATTTGTCAAGTCATCTTTCCGTGGGAGTGTGTGTGGAATCTATATGTGACGAAGGGATGGATCTTAGACCCTGCGGGTAAGCACACCCCGTCTCAGGCCCAAGGTTAAGGCCCAAGAAGGGAAGCCCTTGGAGTATTCTGGAAGGCCCACATGAAGCCCACCCGCAATGCCTTGCGGGCTAAGTTAGGGAACTTGTAACCGACATAGGGTTAGAGTTCGAGTCCTCTCCGGGTAGGGTTTGAGACCTGGCCACCTATATAAGGCCAGGAGAACCACCGGAAGAGGACCAAGCAATACCGCACCATCAAAGCCTTGAGCTCGAGATCATACTCTCGACTTGAGCAACCACCATTGTAACCGATCTATTCCATAATACATATCGACAGAGGCAGGAGTAAGGGTTTTACCTCTACGAGGGCCCCGAACCTGGGTAAATCGTGCCCCCTGTCTAGCCGACGATCGCCACCAGTGCTCATGGGTTCTCCTATTCGAAATCCTATGGGTTCACCCGAGGGAATTGCCGATACGCAGATTCGACAATTGGCGCCGTCTGTGGGAACGGCGGGCGCTGGATCTCCGGCATCTTCGGCTTCATCATCCAACTCGCGTTGGAAACCTTCGACTATGGCTCCGACCAATCCAATCCGGATCGGATCTGTCGTGGTCACCCCTCACTCGCCGGAATCACGCCCGATATTCAGCGATCTGGAGAAGAGCATCACCTTGACGTTCGGAAGCTTGAAGTTCTACACCAACAGGGACGGGATCCTCCACTTCCCTGAAGAATCAAGATCTGAGTCAGAAGCCGTCGACTCGCGCCCTCATCTGGAGAAAAGCGGCGAGTCCGTCCGCTTCAACACCAACGACTACCATACCCTCTCGACAGAGGAACCTTCCTGAGTCCAGAAAGCTTTCCGAGCTACGCCTAGGACGCACGAGCCACGACTGGCTCAAGTCTGCATGGCAGGATCGGAGCTACCCCCGGAAACAGAACACAGCGCTGCAGAACGCGCTGAGATCGGCGTCTCGCGGGAAGCCTGGGATCGAGCCAAGGAAGCTATGCGAACAAGAAAGCCGCCTGTGGCTGGAGCGCCACACGAAGATATGGTCGCCTACCACTATCATCTAGTGAGAGCAGCCGCAACTATCAAAGAAGCTCGGATAGACCTAGCCCGTCGGAAAAGAATGGTGGATGAATCAAGTCAGCGGCGGGCCGGGCTGTCCCTAAGGCCTTCGGTCGGAACCCGACCAGCGAGGAGGGGATACGCATCGACATCCACGAACGCCGAGTCCCGGGGCGAGATTAACAGGTAAGTCGGACTTTCCCTTATGCGGGTTGACGAGGATGGAAACGTCTACCCGCAAACTCATGCTGCCGCAGTCCTGGCCGCAGCAACCTACATGCAGATGAACCAGCCGGCGGAAAGCGATCCTCGAGCGGAGCAGTACAAGCAGGTACGCAAGGGACTAGGGATGGCAGCTGCAAGGCTTGCCTCTTATGACCGCCGGAAAGCCGCCAAACAGCAAGAGAAGGAGAAAGAAAAGGAAAAAAGAAGCATCCCGCAAGCATAGGAGCACTTCGCCCAGAAGAGACAAATCACCCCGCCGAGGTCGAGGAAAAGAAACTCGGCGCCGCGATGACAGTCGAAGCAGCAGCGAAGGCAGCCCAGATAAAAGCTCGCGACATCACAGCAGCCGCTCGAGGAAGCGCAGCAAGGAGCCAAGGAAAGAAACTGATCGCGGCCAGCCAGGATATAACACGCGGTCAGATATCGTGCAAAACAGGGTGGACAAGGCAAGAGCTGCGAGGAACCGCGCGCGCTCCCCGTCCAGTTCTTCGGATGACGAGACCTACGGCGCGCTGTGTTTCACCCGCAGCATCCGCGAAGCACCCCTACCCAGAAGATTCAAGCTCAGCACAGAAGTAACAAAGTACGATGGTTCACTCGAGCCGTCGTCGTGGCTAATCGACTACCACATGGCAGTAAAATGCCAACGTGGGAACAAGAACATGGGCTATGCAGTTAGGGCTGGACCTGAAGCTCGAGGCTCGAGGCTCGGCTCGGGCTCGACAAGGCTCGGCTCGGGCTCGCCTCGGCTCGAAGGTGGTGCAAGCCAAGCCTAAACCTTCCGGACAAGGCTCGAGGCTCGACGAGACTGCTCGGTGAAGCTCGCAAGCCGGCTCGAAGGCTCGATAAAATAACAAAAATATAGCAAATATGACTCATTTACACTTTTGTGTTTCATTTTTTTGGTTGTATAAAAGGTTCCAACAAGTATATCAAGTAAATAAGTACCATTGACATTATTTTTCTTCAATTATTTGGCTGTAAAAAAAAATTCAGCAAGCAAATATATCAAATAAGACTCATTTACACTATTCTGTACACGAAAAAAAATGCTGCGGCTCGCGAGCCAGCCGAGCCGAGCCTCAAGCTCGATGAGCCGAGCCGCGAGCCCACTTTCCAGCAAATTTTTAGAGGCAAGCCGAGCCTGGCTCGGCTCGACTTTTCCCGAGCCTATCCGAGCCGAGCCTCGAGCCGGCTTGGCTCGGCTCGATTCCAGCCCTATATGCAGTACCTCAATCTACATTTGGTCGGCGCGGCACGTAGCTGGCTGGAAGCAAGGCCAAGATCCTGTTACGCATCATGGGATGACCTGCACCACGACTTCTGCAAAAACTTCCAGTCCACCTACAAGAGACCATCAACCATTGAAGAACTGCGAGCCTGCAAACAGAAGAGCGGCGAGTCCACCCGCGAGTACATCCAGCGATGGACCACGCTCAGGAACACCACAGGAAACATCTCGGAAGAAGTAGCGGTTGAGGCCTTCGCAAAAGGCGCCCGACGAACTGCTTTCAGAGAAGAGCTGGGCCGAGCCGCACCCAAAACTATCGGGGAGCTCATGATCATAGCCGACAAGTGGGCTAATGGAGAAGACGCTGTGCGCAACGAGAGAGCATCATCGCCCGCGCCCGAGGACGACCGCCATAGTCGAAGGAAAAGGAGAAAATACTACGATCACGACGAACGGGAAGAGATGGTAGCGGCGGAATTCACGCGAAGTCGCGATAGTGGACGCCGAGGAAGTCGCGAGTGGCAAACCAAAAGCTGAAGACAAAAGTCCCGAGGAGGACCTTGATGCATACTGCTCGCTACATCTGTTCACAGATAAGCGTACGAGCAAAACTAAGGCAACACACCTCCTCAAGGATTGTCGGAAGTTCCATGACATTCACGAGGCCTTCTCGAAGAAAAGCAGATCAGCAGCTATTCCAAATTACCCGCCACTTCCAGGAGGAGGCCACCAAGGATTCCAGCCGCCACAACCCCTACCTCCACCAGCAAATCCAAACATGGCGCTAGCCGCACTACCTGCGCCACCCGCACCAAACGCCAGAGCTAACGCGTACCCGAACCCGGCTAGACAGTTAGGGATGATACAAAAAGTCTGCCCATCCCGCAGAGCTCAGAAGACAAATACGCGACAGCTATGCATGGCTGTGCAAACCCCGCCAACAAGGCCCGAGTACCTAAAGATGGAAGACCAATTGATCACCTTCTCCATGGAAGACCACCCACCACGAGTCTATCGACCAGGACACGCCGCCCTCGTAATCCAAGCACAGATTGGTAACTACGAGCTAGCCCGCGTATTCATGGACGGAGGCAGTAGCATCAACATTATCTACGCGGATACACTCCGCCGGATGAACAGGAACCTGGATGGCCTTGCGGAATCAGAAACATCCTTCCACGGGATAGTTCCAGGAAAGGCGATCCGTCCACTCGGAACAATCAACCTAGAGGTTGTGTTGGGCAATCGACGCAACTACAGAAGAGAATTCCTCGACTTTGAAGTAGTCGACTGGCCCTCACAGTACCACGCCATTCTTGGTCGAACATCGTTCGCCAGATTCATGGCAGTACCACACTACGCGTACCTGAAGCTCAAGCTACCCGGGGAATATGGTGTAATCACCATCGACGGAGATTTCCAGAAATCTAACAAGTGCGACATCGAGTTCAACGAGATCGCAAAATCTTTCGGGATGCAAGAAGAACTGCAGGAACTGGCAAAGACCACAGACCACTCCGTGATGCCCCTCACGAAGAAAAACGCGCCAGAATTGGAGTTCAGCGCCAACAGCGACACCCGAAAACATCAGGTGCACCCGACGATTCTGCGAAGACAGCGATGGTCTCAACTACCCTCTCGCCAGCATAGGAAAGCGCGCTCGTCGAACTCCTCCGTGAGTACGGGGAAATTTTCGCTTGGCAGCCCTCAGATATGCCAGGAATACCCAGGGAGTTCGCCGAGCACTCACTCGAAGTCTTCAAAGACGCAAAACCCATCAAGCAGACCACTCGACGGTTCTCAGAACCCAAGCAGAAAGCGCTTGGAGAAGAAGTAAACAGATTGCTAGCAGCAAAATTCATCAGGGAGATCAAGATATCCACTTGGTTAGCAAACCCGGTGCTGGTCCTAAAGAAGAACACTGACATCCTTCGAGTATGCATTGACTACACGTCATTAAATAAGCACTGCCCCAAGGATAACTTTCCCCTCCCGCGAATCGACCAGATCGTGGACTCTACTGTGGGCTGTCAACGCCTCTCCTTCCTGGACGCCTATTCGGGATATAATCAGATCCGGATGAAGCAAGAAGACGAGGAAAAGACAGCATTCATCACACCCCACGGTGTGTACTGCTACACGACAATGCCCTTCGGGCTCAAGAACGCAGGCGCGACATATCAGCGCTGCATGCAAAAATGCCTCGCCAAACTCATTGGCAAGAACGTACAAGTGTACGTTGACGACATCGTCATCAAGACTCGAGTAGAGGATACACTCCTCGAGGACATTAGAGAAACATTTGACGCCCTCAACGCATACAGGATCAAGCTCAATCCGACAAAATGCGTCTTTGGCGTCCCAGCAGGAAAACTTCTCGGGTACCTGGTATCCGCCAGAGGCATCGAAGCCAACCCAGAGAAAATACAAGCAATCTTGACAATGAAGGAGCCAACCAATCTACGCGGAGTCCAACAGCTCGCAGGGTGACTAGCCGCCTTGAGCAGATTTATCGCACGATTGGGCGAGCAGGCATTACCCTTCTACAAGCTGTTGAAGAAGACGGACAAGTTTGAGTGGACACCAGAGGCTAAGCAGGCATTCGCAGACCTGAAACGATCATTGCAAATCAGGCGCATCCTTGCAACACCGCAAGAGAGGGAGCCACTATACCTATACCTAGCCGCAACAAACCAGGTCATCAGCACAGGCAATCGTAGTCGAATGACCTGAGGAGGGCAAGGCATATGGAGTCCAACGACCGATCTACTACATCAGTGAAGTGCTCTCGCCATGCAAGCAACGATACCCTCACTACCAGAAGCTCGCATATGGAGTTGTTCTCACGGCTCGAAAGCTCAAGCACTACTTCAGGAACACACCATCACAGTGGTTAATGATGCATCACTCGGTACTATCATGAACAACCCAATGGCATCCGGAAGAATAGCAAAATGGAGCATCGAGCTGGGCGCTTGGGACATCACCTATGCAGGACGCAATTCAGTAAAATCCCAGGTACTCGTGGAATTCCTGAGCGAGTGGACAGAGCTACAAACGCCCAGGACGCCGGAATACACGAGTAACTGGATCATGTACTTCGACGGGTCCAAGAGAAATGAAGGAGCAGGAGCTGGAATCGTCCTAATATCACCTAGAGGAGACAAGCAGCAGTAAGTCCTACGATTGGATTTTCCACCCGATGATCCAGCATCGAACAACGACGCAGAATATGAGGCTCTGTTGCATGGGATGAAGATGGCAGTTGCGTGTGGAGCCACCCGACTGATGATCTACGGCGACTCCAATCTCATCGTGCAACAGACAATGAAGGAGTGCGACGCTATCGCTGAAAACATGGTCGCCTATCGTGACATGTACAACCTACTCGAAGGAAGTTTCAAAGGATGCGAGCTGAAGCATATTGCAAGATCCAGCAACGAAGAAGCAGACAGGCTGGCAAACATGGGTTCCACAAACACACCCATACCGCCAGGGATATATTTCGAGCGGATGACTAGACGATCAGTCAAAATCAAGAAAACTGCAGAAGTACCCGCAGCATCGAAGACAGAGGTCAGCCCGCAAGTTGCTATTATCGAGCTCATTCATAATATTTTGCGACAAGTTTTTCTGGTCGAGCCAGTATGGACGCAGAAATACCTCGACTACTTGTCCGCCAAACAGCTCCCAGCAGATCCACGCGAGGCTCGACAGATAATCAGACGAAGCAAATCCTTTCGGATGATCAACGGAGAATTGTACAAGCAGAGCATCTCAGGCATACTGCAACGATGCATAGCACCCGAGGATGGCAAGGAATTATTGCAAGACATCCATCAAGGAGATTGTGGACATCATGCTAGCTGGAAAGCAATCATGGAAAAAGCCTTCCGAGCAGGATTCTATTGGCTTACAGCAGCCAGAGACGCAAAGGAACTGGTCGACAGGTGCAACGCTTGCCAGCGATTCGCACCAAAACCACACGCACCCGCTACAGAATTACATATGATACCCATCGCCTGGCCCTTTGCACAATGGGGGCTGGACATGGTAGGACCACTACGCAAGTCCACACCAGGTGGATACACACACTTGCTGGTCGCAGTTGACAAATTTACCAAATGGATCGAAGCCATGCCAGTAACCTCGGCTAGTGCCCAATGTGCCGTCAAATTCCTTGACTCCATCGTATGCAGGTTTGGAGTACCACACGACATCATTACTGACAATGGTACTAACTTCACGGCAAAGGAAACACAACAGGTCTGCGAAGAAAAGGGCATCAACTTCAAATTCGCCTCAGTTGCCCATCCGCAAACCAACGGCCAAGTCGAAAGATCCAACGGGTTAGTTTCGGCTGGCATCAAGAAACGTCTACTCGATCGTCTACACCCGGCAGCAGGACATTGGGCAGAAGAGCTACCCTCCGTACTATGGAGCCTCCGCACAACTCCAAACAGATCCATAAACTACACACCATTTTTAATGGTCTACGGGGCCGAAGCAGTCCTTCCCGAGGACGTCAGGTTCAGCGCCCCACGGGTTGTTGCTTAAAGCGAAGAAACCTCCAACAGGGCACTCGCGGATGATATGGACACACTCGACGAAATACGCGATATTGCCCTCGCAAGATCCGCAGTATACCAGCAGTCGCTGCAAAACTATCATAGTCGCCGCATACGCCACAGGGCCTTCGTAGTAGGAGATCTGGTGCTACGGCTCAAGCAGAAGGAAGGACACAAGCTCGAGCCACCATGGGAAGGACCCTTCATAATACACGAAGTTATCCCAGGTGGCGCCTATCGACTGAAGAATCTGACAACTGGAGGCATCTATTCCAACCCTTGGAATGTTGCGCAACTCCGCAAATTTTATCCCTAGATTTATTTTACTCGCAGTAATAAGGCTATACTAGCCATCTTGTAGCTCGACAGAAAATCACATGACTTTTCAGTCATTGCAATAAAATACATGGTTTCTCAACCATAGATACTCGAAGATTCCTCATCCTTACATGCTAAAAGTAACAGGTATACACCCCACAAACACACGGGGGCTACGCCTAACACATCATCACAGGAAAAAAATTATATACAAGGTGAACACCTTACAACAGTTTTTACAACTACACAGCGCAACAGGATACATACATCCTACAATCAAACATGGCGATGAGCATTCTCAGCCGCCAAAACCCGATCTACCTCAGCCGAGGTCAATCGAATGATTTCCTCTGCCGCAGGACGAACAACCCTATAATGAGGAGAAATATCATCGATTGGACCATCAGGAAGCCTAGCTACAGAGTTGAAATTCACCTCGGGATGCCACAATCGAACGAAAGAGAGAGCCACTACCGAGCCGCAAATAATCTGATTGCGAACACACTCGCGAATTTCTCCTTCTCCCCCAAACACCCTGAGAAGATGGCTCCAATCCTCAGGACCCCTCTCCAACGGATAGAAGGAGGCGTTCATTGCAATCAAAACCCCGTGAAAGGAACTCACGAGTATCTTCGCCTGGATGACCCGGAACTTCAAGGTAGCCAGCACAAAACCTCGACTACGATCGGACCAAAAGTTACTCGCATGAGGCTTTGAGCTGCCAGCTTCCTGAAGAATGTGGTTCTCAACCCACTGTTTCTCAGTCCTATCATCCGGCTGAACAACTGAAAAACAAAGGTATATGATCAAAGAAACATACATGACAAAGAAGGCTAGGGGGCTGAACTACTTACAAAGCAAATCCTTAGCAACAGACGCCAATTCATCCATCACAAACTGCTCGCGTTCAACCGCCAGCTTTTGTTTGGACTTGGCTACATCCGCTACCCCACGCAATACTTTTAGCTTGTGTTCACCATCTGCAACACGATCACGGAGGCCTACAAAGGTCCCAACAGGAGCAACAAGAGGATTTGCTGAGGTAGCAAGTCCACCTGAAGACTCAGCGGCAACCCCGACTACCTGGAAGAATACAAGGAAGTTCAAGGAATAAGATGACCCCATTCGAAATATCACAACCACCTATTTGACAGGTGCTCGGGGGCTACTCCCATCGGGAGACACACAACAAACCAATCGCACAAAGCATTTCAGAAGGACATCTCAATTAACGATGAAGTACGGGAGCACATCCCAAGGTTCATTACAATCGAAAAAGATAAAATACAAGGGAAATATACTAAGGAGCTGCAGTTGTGCTGCCACTCGCAGCGGTCCCTCCCCTAGCACGGGCAAATAACTTGGATAACTTCCGAGCAAGGACTCCGGCTGGGTCGCCAAAACGACGAAGCCCTACCTTTTTGCCCGTAGAAGGATCGACGGGAAGGTCCGAGTACGCCTCCTCCAAGCCAGTGACTCCATGCGCCAGTGCGAACTGGATGGCGGTCTTCGCCCCAGACTCCGACTGAGCAACCGCGTAGGTGTCAAGGAGATTGCTCTCCGAGAACATCTTCAGAAGATCACCCAGCACGGGTGGATACACGGCGTTGACTAGAAGGCGACCGTGAAGCTGCGTCAGCACTCGAGTAGCATCGCCAATGAGGGTGCAAATCCCTCCGGCGTGCCTCCTGAGCTGGGCGCAGGAATCAGTCAGCGCATCTACCCGCGGGATCCCAGGAAGCTCCAATGGGACGCCTAGAAGACCTGCAAAGGAGAATGTTAAAACCTAAAGACCTATCCGACAACCAGAAGACAGCAATAGACCAAAAGCAACTTACCCACGAAGCGTTCGGCCAGAGGACGAAGAAAGTCGACGAGGACGGCGTCCGCTTTGGTACCAGCCTCCTCCAGATTCTTCAGAGCATCCTGGGTGGCTGCAAGCTTTCCTTCAAGGTCAGCCGACAACATGCGAGAGGATTCAAGTTCCTCTCGGGTACCTGCCAGCTGAGCCTCTTGAGCAGTTGCCCGAGTGGAGTCATTCGCCTTCTCGGCCTTCATAGACTCAAGTTGAGTTGCGTAGCAATGATTATCAGAAACAAAGAAATTGGCAGAAATAAAGAGATAAAGCTAGGGAAGGCAATAAACTTACCTCGAAGGAGCTCATTCTCGCTGGCGAGTCGATCACGATCCGGCCGAAGGACCCCGCATTCCTCTTTGGCAAGAACGACACGGCGAACGACGGCCGCAAGGGAGTCGATGAGAGACTGCAAAGAACATGAAGATAGTGGAATCAGAAAATAGAAATTTGAGCCTATACACGATTGAAAACATTCGAGTATAGCCTCGGGGGCTACTCCCATCGGGAGCACTGCCGTGCACCCGATAAAGCAAGAAGGAAAAAAACAAGGTCTACATCTTTGAGCCTGTAGCCAATCGCATGCGATCGACTACAGTCTCGGGGGCTACTCCCATCGGGAGCACTGCCGTGCACCCGATAAAAAATCCAGAACTGACGAAGCATTGAAGAAATAGGTGGCAAAGTTTACCTGGCCTTGAGCAAAGGAGAGGGGATCCGCTGAGCTACCCGACACCTCCTTCGGAGTCGAGGCCCCAGCAGCGAAACTAGGAATTCGGTATTCCTTAGTCGCCGCTGTAGGGGCCACACTCGGCGAATTCTGCACGGTGTCGGCAGTAGGGGGCCCACCCGCGGTTTCAACCCTCTTCCTCTTGTCGAGATGGTAAGAGACGAATCTACCTGGACTGATAGTTTGCAGACTACAATGAAGACAATATGTCAAAAGAAGCGAAAGAAAAATGTTCGACTAAGAACAAGAAGAGAAACTTACTCGTCGTCATCTTCATCATCCAACATATCCGCATTCCAGGCGGTTTGGATATTTGGAAATGAAGGAGAAGGGGCGCGCATGCGCAGCGGAGTCACGATGAGGGGCCCCTTCCCGGGCGATTCCTTGTCCAAAGAGTTGTCCTTGGAGGTGGCCTCATCGCCTTCCACTCGACGGCGCTTGCGCTGGAGGAGACCGTCACCCGAATCCTCCGCACTATCCGAGGAGTCACTCTCGGAGCTCAAGGAGGCATCAACGACACTGGTGTCGGCTGGGCCGTCCAAGTTACTCGCCAACAAATCCGAGGCATCCTCCCCAGACATTGGCGGGTAGCAAGTAGCCATGGATAGGCTCTACAAAAGAAGATAGAAGAAAAGCGAGAGAAAAAATCAGTCGACCAAATTTCAGGACGGGGAAAGAAATGAAGACAGGAAGAAAGACAAAACTTACATCGGATGGCGGAGGCCTTGACGCCTCGAAAGCTGCAACCGTGCAGTCGGGGAAGGTCTCGCCCACCTTCAAGCTGGTGATTGCCGCGATCTTCTTCTTGAACTCGACGTTCGAGAGCTCTTCGCGGCCGACGCGACTGGGGTCCTCAATACCCTGGTACTCCCACATCGTGGAAGGCTTATTTTGCAGGGGCTGAATCATGCGCTTGAGGGAGATACCCGCCAGGTGCAGCCCGTTCAGCACGACTCCGGCGGCTTGGTCCCGAAGGGCAGCCACCTTGGCGAGTAGCGGAGTGACTACCTGGTTTTCTCCAGCCGACAGTTTATGCGCCCAGGACTTCCGCCTCTTCAGAACGGTGAATGGGTGGAACTCCTGAATCCCATCCGAGCTGCTGTCGGTGACATAGAACCACTTCTTTCTCCACCCTTGAGCGGAGTCGATGAAGTGCATCCCAAAGTAGCTGGAGTCCGATTTCTCCTGGATCCCGAAACCGCCGGTGCGCAGCGGCTCGCCAGGCCCGTCCCCTACTCTCGACTTCTCGCGGAAGACGCGGATCTTGAAAAGGGCCTTCTAGAGGCCCCAATGCAGGCTAATGCCCAAGAAGCACTCGCAAAATACAATGAAGCACGAGATGTGCTGCACTGCATTCGGAGGCAGATCGTGGAGTTGTATGCCATAGACATACAACAATGCCACGAGGAAGGGGTGAAGAGGAAAAGAGAGTCCGCGCGACACGTGGTCCGCGAAAACCACGCGTTCGTTCGCGTGAGGATTGCGTACCTCCTCCTTCTTGTCGAGGCGCACCCGTTTCTCAGCTTCTGGAGGCAGCAACCCCTCCCGCTGCATCTCCTTGATGCTCTTCTAGGTGGTGTTGGGCGAGCGCCAATCTCCCGAGCGCGGTGCGGGTGGCGCAGGAACCTCTTCCGGCACCTTCGATGAAGAGACAGCGACGCCGTGTTTCTTGCTTCCCGCCATTGGCACTAGCGCAAGCTCGAAGAGAGAGATGGTGGAGCGCGAGGAAGACGATGAGCGAAGAAGGCAAAGGCTGGAAATTTTCACTGTTTCACCAAGGCCTGCATTTATACACAGGGCCAATAGATCCTGGCCGCTCGCTGAGCCACGTGGCATCCATCACAGCCGCCGCGTGCGAAGGCGAAACGAAAGTGCGGCAGATGTTGTTTCGTGCCACGATCCTAACAGTGGATCGTGCGCATTTACTGCGCGTAGTTCGCGTAAAAACCGGGAACGACGTCTCGTTTCTGGTCAAAAAGCTGACAAGGTGGGCCAGCACTTTTGCTCTTACTCCGTCATGTCCCATCGGGAGGATAAAAGTGCGCCATGACGTCATAGCGTGCATCATCAAGCTGAAGAATCTTTTGAATGGAAAGTCCAAGCGCGAAAATAACTTCGCATGGACAAAATCTTTCGAATAAAAAGTCCAAACACGGAAATAACTTCGTATGGACAAATTATGACGTGAAATCTCTCACAGGAAAAAATACCCCAAACACGAAAACTCTTTCGTATGGGCATAAAACTCCGAACACGAAAACCCTTTCGTATGGACAAGGAACCACAAACTCAAAACTACACGAGTAGGCAGATCCTGCCATTCATTCACACGATGTCTGCACATCACAAACCTGGACTCTTCAGCCGACTAGGTACATCCGGATGCCATATTCTTTCGAATATGAAGGTAAGACCTAAAAGATCTCTCTTGAGGGCCTGGAATCGCACTCAAGCTGCGTCCTCCGGTATGATTCCGTGTCAACAACACGAAGAAAAATCCTAGCGGACGCGCCGGGTACCCCCATAGGTTAAGTTCGACTCGGTAAGACCACTACGGCCCAGTCGCAACGATCACCTCATCGGGTTCGAGTCGGAGGTCTCGAATCTATGTAGGCCAGAACTGTTTTTGCCCTAGTTGCAATTAATTGGCCCTGATCTTTCGGGAGAGCCAAGCTACTGCGCCATATCCTTCTGCGATAAACAGCCATAAAAACAGGCACTTTCATTACTCGATACTCGGGTGTAAAAGCTCATCACGTAGGGTACACACCCTCCAAACAAGAAACGACCATACTGGTTATCCGAAAGAAAGAAAGATGAAAAAATCTGACCGTCTATTCGACTGGAAAAATCCCAATCGAGCAAACGCTCGGGGGCTACTGACGAAGGGATGGATCTTAGACCCTGCGGGTAAGGACACCCCCTCTTAGGCCCAAGGTTAAGGCCCAAGAAGGGAAGCCCTTGGAGTATTCTGGAAGGCCCACATGAAGCCCACCTGCAATGCCTTGCGGGCTAAGTTAGGGAACTTGTAACCGACATAGGGTTAGAGTTCGAGTCCTCTCCGGGTAGGGTTTGAGACCCGGCCACCTATATAAGGCCAGGAGAACCACCGGAAGAGGACCAAGCAATACCGCACCATCAAAGCCTTGAGCTCGAGATCATACTCTTGACTTGAGCAACCACCATTGTAACCAATCTATTCCATAATACAGATCGGCAGAGGCAGAAGTAAGGGTTTTACCTCTACGAGGGCCCCGAACCTGGGTAAATCGTGCCCCCTGTCTAGCCGACGATCGCCACCAGCGCTCATGGGTTCTCCTATTCGAAACCCTATGGGTTCACCCGAGGGAATTGTCGATACGCAGATTCGACAATATGTGTTTCCAAAAACCTCGACATGGCTTCTTCTTTATGTCAGATGATAGTGGTGCGAATCAGGCGAAAGAGCGTGCTAGTAGTATGATTATCATAGTGATTGAGGGGGAAGTAATGGTTTGGTGCTGGATGGCATTGTACTATAAGATACATTCGTCCAAATCGGTTTATTATGTGTTTGACTTCTGCTAAAGAGGTGGAGCGGGCGGTATAGTATGGAGAGTGTATGAGAATGAAAACTAAAGATGCTACGATGAGTTTATCATCTTGGATAGCGTATTTGAGGCCAAAGCTGTGATGTGGAAGGCTTGGGTGAAGATTAGCAACATCCCCATGGATAAAAGAACTGGACACAATGCATATTATGATGGCTCCGTGGTGGGCATTTCTCTAGAGTTGGATTCTAGTGCATTACACAAGTCAGAATTTGTGAGAGTGCTTATTGGGTGTAGAGACTTGGAACAGTTGCCTGAATGTGCCGAGGGTTGCTTGTGAGACAATTTATATGACGTTTTATTTGATATTTACAAGGTGGTTGTCGTGGGGGTACCATGGAAAATTCCATGCTTGAGGTGCTAGGGTTTTGCATAGGAAGATGCGGCTGGTGGACTACTCGGCTAACAAGGAGAAGGGGAAAGATTTTACCCAGGTTTAGAGCCCTCGTGGAGGTATAACCCCTACTCCTGTTTGTCTGATCTTGTATTGATGTCGAGGTTACAAAGTCGCCGCAATGGCTATGGTGGTTCTAGATTGTAGTCCCTTTCTCTCCTCTCCTGGCTTTATATAGGTAGTCAGGTAGGGTTTACATGAGTCCTAGTCGAATACGTATTGACGTCCTTATCGTTTGATCCAAGAGATGGCTCGTAGCTTCCTAGGATTTGTGAGTATTGGTGAGCCGCTAGTTAGGTTCTTGATTAGTTCGCACCAGTATACCAACGATGGGCACCCGATTAGGTATGCCCATGTCAGTAGCCTCTGAGTGTCTAGTTCAATCATAGACTTTGTTAGAGACTCAAAGCCGAAGACGTGTCGAGTTTGTGTCATAGTCAATAGTTGTAAGGAAAAGTTTCATCAATTCGGAAGTCATTGAGTCGATTCAAATATGTATTGAAGTTAATAGCGGAATCGAGGGAAATGGTCTAGTGGTCCTTGGGCACTCAATAGATAGCGGCCAGTTAATAACACATGGGAAAACTGTTAGAGGTATGTGACGCAGAGTTCAACGGCTAAGCCTAGCGCTGGAACTGTTGTCGTCTCCTTGTATCCATCCTTTTGGATCCAGCAGAGTAAGCTAGTTGATGCCGAGTGCCCGGTAGATCTCGGTGTAGCCGCTGCCGTCGTCGTCGGAGTCGCTCGGGGCTCTTCCTTCGGGGCGCGACTGAAGGTCTACCCTGGGTCACCGACGTGCGCTGCCGGCGGTATAAGGAGGGAGCCATCCTCGCCTTCGATGTCGGAGATGACAACGACATCATCCACCGGCGAAGCCTGCCTTTCATGAGGATGATGATGCTCCGAGTCCGGCGTCGTGGCGGCTCTTCCTCTCGCTCAGGCTTGACGACGGCGAGGGAAACGAAAGGCGAGGACGAGCGTTGGCGGCGGCGGGATACGGAAGGAGCGGGCATGTTCAACTGCCGCTGAATATGGGCGAGGACGACGGGGAAGGTGCGCTTGATCTTGCTCCACTAGGGACAGCGGCCCTCAGCGTTGTTGCGCGCCAAGACCAGGCTGTCGGCTAGGAGCGTTGCCATCCGCTGCGTGTGGCTCTCTTGGAAGTATGTTGTCCAGGCGTCGTCGTTGCCTGAATCCCAGCATGGTTGGCGTCGCACGACCTCCATTAGGCCCGCCCTTATGTCCTCGAACTCGGCGGCGCGCACGGGGCCGGTGTGCGTCGGAGGCACAGGGACACCTCTTCCGTTGAGACGCCATGTCCTCGACATGCTCATGTTGGGTGGCGCGTGGTAGTTCGCCTGGCGCAACAGCCACGCCTCCCACAGATGGAGCGTGCGGGGGGCCGCACCGTCGCCTGGGAACCTCTCTCTGCCATCTTTTGCGGTCGAGAAGGCGGGCGAGAAGGTGTGCGGGAATGGCGAGGGAGAAGGTGGGCGACTCAAGGCCGGGATGGGTGTTTTTATACCGGTAGCGGGCGGGAGAGGGGCGGACGCAGCGGCGGCAACGCCATAACTTCGTCGCGTGGCGACCGGACTGACCGGTGGCATTAATACGCACGGGAGACGAGGACGACGGTATGCAGGCTCGCTGACACGGGGCTGCAGGCGAGAAAAATGACCGTGCATTGTTTTCGCGCCTTTCCCCTTCCACCGGCTCTCCGGCTGCCCCAGCGCGCTGGGTTTGGCCTAGGTACGCCGACACTCGCTGGGTTTGGCCTAGGTACGCCGACACTATTTTGGTCCCGAACCGGCGCTATTTGGACTGTGAGAGCATGGCCAATGCTCCACCGTGGACGGATGCTTCGCAGGCTTTTCTAGGCTGGGATGGTCCCCGACCGGTAAAACAGCTGCTTGCGGAGCTAGACGGGATCTTGCAGAGGAGGCAGCCTCCTCACTGACAAAAGCATGGCCGGCTAGTTCTATTGGTCAAAATCTCAGAAAAGTAGGAAAACAGATAAGCAGGTGTGAGAAAGTGGGCCAACTGAGGCTATCACTACGTTGGAGGCTAACAGTTTGAGGAGGTGGTTTCACTTATTTTTCTATGCATGACATCATTAAGCAGTAGCATACTACTGCCACCATTGCTCATGCCCTGAGGGAGCGACTGCACGAAAAACTGCGCCGGCGAAGAAAAAGGCTTCCTAGGCGGCTGGGCGTAAACAGCTGTACTCTTTGCATGGCACCTGAATATCAGTTACCAAAAAGGCAACCGCAACAGTAATTCGACATCAGTACTAACATTCACAGCTCGGAGGATTCTTAGCACAAGATACTATGAAGCGCAACATTTCAAATCTTAGCAGAACAAAAAAAATGTAGTGCGCCATGACGATGCTTCATCATATGTTCAAAACATGTTTCCGGGACCAGGTCGACCTAGTGGATGGCTAATTAACGATTATTCTAATCAATACCGCTTGGTTTTCGGTACCGGCTGTACATCACTACAAAATATACCCTTGTGTAAAAAGAGATGCATCTGCATCTCATCCGAATAGTGTTCGGTGTTGTCAACAGAAGTATAGATCTTCTTTGTTCCTGTAGATATCAAACAACTGCTCAGAGAAATCAAGTGCAACTTGCCGAGCAAAAGCGGCGTCATCTAGCTTCTTTAGTTCCTGAGCAGTTCTTTTCATCGGTCCACGAAGATCACCATCCAAAAGAAATTCCGCCAACTTATTTGCCCTGAAATGAATAGCAGCAAACAAGTATTGTTAAGATATTAAGTATAAATGGGCCAGTCGAAGATCATCATATAGTACTGCTGAGAAAATGTGATACGCATATATCACAATGGTATAAAAAGAACCATATATATTAAAAATGGCGTTGAACGGCCTTAGAGAAGGAAATACTGCCACGGATAAAAAACATGGGGATTTTACTTAAAGCTGTTTAAGCTAGTAATGCGTTACTGCATTTAGAAGTGCCTTCATAGACAATATATACCACAATCGATTAAAAAAAAGCTGATATACCACAATATTATTTGTTGAAATGGGGTATTTTCACCCCTGTTGGGTGGGTTAACCACGCAATATTGTGTAAGTAAATTCAAAGGTTATCGACTTTCCATATCTCTATCAGAAATTTTACTAAATTCATTTCTGAGAAATAAACATTTCAAGATTCTTTAAGGCCAAAATTGGCTTCAAACAAATATGCAAAATTAAATCTGAATCATAATATGCTGCTGAGTGCTGAGCACTGTAACCAGCTTCAAGGCCAAAACTGGCATTTCGCTAGAGTAATTATTAGAAAAACACAAGTTTAAATAACGAAAACCAAAAACCCACCACAATCACAACTTGCCGAATGAAAAAGTGATGTTGGACCTAGCCTTTAAAGTTTCTACCAAATAAAACAAATCACCATTTCAATGCATCCTGCCGAAGCTGAATAAATCACACAGATATTGCCCCCTAATATCCTATGTGCTGCTGTCAGTTGCACAAAAGCAACACAAGAATGATTTCTGAGTTCTAGGAGGAACATTAGCGTATCTTATTATATACAAAGTAAACTGAATTTTACCATTTCTACATTCATTCAGTAGCCTCTTATTTAGCTGTTTATTTCTCCTTAATTCTTCAGAAATCAAAATCCATCTATTGCTTATCCACAAAAAACTAATGAAATCAACGTACACAGAAATGGTAACATTCCCCCAGCAAAGAACAACCTTCTTTAGGTATATTTCTCAACTTCGTATTTTTTTAAAAAGATAACGAAATGATTTATGGAGCTTGGAATATACATATTAGCAATGGGACTGTATCTATCTATCTATAAGAGCGGCTCCAATAATCAACAAACTGAATGGTTCAAATTAGAAATAACGATTCATATTTAAGATTGAGGGAGCATAAGGAGATCATCTATTATATTATTATAAAGCAACATAAAAGGAACAGCTCCGGTTACTCAACAAAATGAATGGTTCAGATTAGAAATAACGCTTAAGGAGATCATGTATACAGAAGTCTGCTCGAACGCACGGGTCAACCTTCTAGTTATTACTTAAATGAACAACAAACAAATAAAAACATGCATCAGCTTGTAGCTGCTATGAGCTATAAAGTAGTACTAGGTGGTCCATAGTGCACTCCTATTTTCTAAAGCTATGGCCATCCCCATTCGAAAAAACAATCTATCTTTCAGTGGCTTTGCAAAACCTATTTGTCTCTTTATCCCTAGCAGTCTCCCTAAGTTTCTTTTTCTATTGCTAAAATTTCAAAGATCCACTCAAGGCCTGGTCTGATTCCTAATACAATGGATTTATAATATTTATTTAGAGCTTTTACAACTTAGCACAATTTAAAATCATGTAAGGTTGACTAGTAGTATGACTAAACAAAAACATGATAACTCGTCTACACAAAATATGCAAAAGTTAAATAATTTGTTCTACTTCCTCCGCAATGTTGTCCATATAGAAACAGCTAAAACATCTTATATTATGATACAGAGGGGGAGTAGTATTCAGCGAATGCAACTTTAACACACCTGACTTGTTTTCTTTTATCATCAATTGCTAACTTCCCTTGGCGGTAAAGAGCACAGAGAGCTTGCATATGGACCTCCACATTGTTATGGTCCAACAATGATATAACTATACCCGCTTCAGTCGCCCACTCACTTGTGACTGTTGAAGGCAACAGGCTCTCCCTTTTTACCTGGACATTAGTGTTGTTTCCGTTGCAAGATTCAAATGGAATTACATCCCTTGTTATCCTCGGTTCCTCACTCAGTCTTGGTAGAGATGTGCATTCCTCAGCCCCAACTTCCTTGTTCCCACATTTGGCTGGTGTCTTGTCAATTTTCGCAATCCCCTTGGATGGCTGACTAAGTCCTCTTGCTGGAACACCATCAGATGATCGTCCTTCGTCGCCAATACCAGCTTTACAATAGTTACTCTTGGAAGAACCTTCTTCTTGTATAGTGCTCCTGCCAAGAAGCCCTTGGGACGAAAGCAGCATTGTCTTTGGCATTTCCACATCAAATTTCTGTGTTTTTACAACTGGACATTCCTGCAAGAAAGCTGCCGCCTTTGAACCCTCAGGCTTACTGGCCATATTCCCAGTTGTTGCCACCAGCACATCTATCTTTACAGCGGAAGATTTCTGCTGATCATTCCCCAAAGTGACGACCGAATCGCTCAGCCCCCATACATGTACATCTCCCTTCCCTGATTCCAGCTCCCCAGGCGTAAGTCGTAGTCGCTTGGCGCGCTGGCTGAGCGACTCGGTGTCTTCCTCCTCCTCCTCGCAGCGCCCTGCCGCCCTCTCCTCTTCCTCCTCGTCGCTGCAGAGGTCAACAATGTCCATGCCTTTCTCCTCCGCTTCCTTGGCCTCCTCAACGCGGGACGAGTCCGGGGAAGCGGCTCCGACCATAAGCGCCAACTCCTCGACCTCGTACTGCGGGCGGAGGAACGGATCCAGTAGCGCCTTGTACTTGTCCCGCAGTGCGTCGAGCTCTGTGAGCGCGGCCTCCAGTTCGGCCGTGATCTCGGCGTCCCCACTCCCGCGCGCGCTCGCTGCGTCGAGATCGGCGAGCGCTGCCCTCAGTTCCGCCTCGACCTTGGCGTTCCTGCGGTCTCGCGCGCGGAGGATGCGCGCGACCACCTCGAAGTCGGCCCTGCTGAAGGTATTGGAAAGGTGGACCGCGAGGTCCGCACCCGAGAGATGGGCTAGCTGGTCCTCGGAGGCCATCGTATCCGGTGGCCGGGAGGCGGTGAGCCGCTGCGTGCTGCTTCGGGCGGGCATAGGGGATTCGGTTCGGTGGAGGGGGAAAGAAAGGGGAAGAGACGGGGGTGTTTGGTCCGGGAAATCAGGGAGCCTCCTCGTGTGACGTTTCTAATGTTCCAGACTTGAAGATGGCACGATCTTCCAGTGCGGCGGACGGACGCGGCTTGCAGGTGCGGCAGCCATCCCGTTTCCTATTGCGTAAAATCTATGTTTTGGCTGACCGCGTCCGTGTCTTACGGCGTGCTCATCATCTCCGCGCTCGGATCTCGATCCGACGGTGCGGACGAGTCGTCCCGTTTTCGTAGCGAAGACACGGACAAGCCGACAAACAACGGTTCAAATTTCGGGAGTTGTACCGATAAGGACAAGGTAGAGAGAGGAGAGAAGCATCCGTTTCTTCGCATCGTCTCCTCCGCCTCCTCCTCGCCCCCTCTGTCTCCTCCTATCCAGTCTGCTCCTCGTCCCCGTCGTCCCCTCGTAGATCCTCGTCGCCGACGACTGTCCTAGCTGGAGGAGAGCAAACCTGGACACCTGGGCCGGGCTTCACGTGCCGGCACGAAACCCACCGGCATAGCCCGCCAGGTGCCTGGCCCGACACGGAATAAACGGGTCGTGCCCGGCACGTTAAAGTTGTCAGTGTCGTGCTTGTGCCCCGAGGCCAAGCACGCGGGCTTTACCGGCCCGGTCCGTTTATTCCGCGAAGCACGCGGCGGCACGCATGCACGCGGCGGCCCGTGAAGCGGCACGCGACGTGCAACGGTCGGAGAGCGTCTCCTGGGCGTGCGCTGACAGGCCCCCAACGGCCGGGTTTTGGCATGTTTAGCGGAAAGTTGGCCTGTTTAGCGGATTTAGGTCATTTTAATCCGGATTTTGTCAAATTTTAGTCAGATTTCGAATATGTATGGTATATTAGTCCCAGAAATAGAGTTTTTTTTGCTCTAAAAAGGGCTGTCCACCCCCTCTCATTTCTCACACTCAAGCATGGCTGATTCCAGCCAGTTTACCAACTTCACTATGGGTGATCTCGACCCCGAGTTCGACACCGACCTCGGGGATCAAGGACCCTTTCCCACTTCACCTCTCACCGACCACTACGAGATCGACTATACACCTCCCTCATATTCACATTCCCATGCCTCTCAGACTTCCAATGTCAGCACCTCCACCTCCACCACCACCACCACCGCAAAAAGGCGTCGCAAGAAAATCTCGACGGTGTGGGATCAGTTCGAAGAAGAGACCGTGGTGGTGGATGGTGTCGATGTGCTCAAGGCGAGATGCAAGTGGGAGGGTTGCGGAAGTGTGTTCGCCATGCAGAAAGGAGGAGGAAACTGCCACATGAGGAGGCACTTCACGGGCCACGTGAAGAAGCAGGATGCTGCCAATGTGGTGTCGGCACGGAGACAGGATACGCTCAAGTACAACCCCGACGGTTCGTAACGTAACTTCTCCTATGATCCTAATTTGCAAAGAGAAAATCCCTGTCGTATGATTGCTGCTCTTGATTTGTCGTTAGGTTTTGGTGAATCTGAAGCTTTTGTCGAATATATTTAAACTTCTCATAATCCAAATTTTAAACCTGTTTCTGGACAAACTACATCTAGGGATATGAGAAAGTTATGCAAAAGCAATGTTGCTAAAATAAAAGCTGAATTGGCGAACGACACATTTTCACTCGCTTTAACATCTAATATATGGAGTGGTAGGGCAAAACAATACTACATTAGTGTGGTTGCCCATTATGTTGATAAGAATTGGGATCTACAAAAAAGAGTCATAGGATTCGAATTAATTGATGTATCACATAGTGGCGCAAACACCACTAACGCTATAAAGCAAGTTGTGAATGATTTTGCTATCCAATCCAAAATCTTTTCAATTACTTTGGATAATGCTTTAGCAAATAGTAAGGCAATGGATTATCTCACTCCTTTATATGACATGTACGATGCACCTTACTTACTCCATCAACGTTGTGCTTGTCATATAATTAATCTTATTGCTAAATGTTGTTTAAAAAAGTTGAAAAAGAAATCGCAAATTTGCGCTTGGTTGTTTCATATCTGGGTAGTTGCAATGTTAGAGGTGCAAACTATGAAAACTATTGCATTGCTTTAGGCGTGACACCTCATAAGTATTCTTTAGACATGCCTGTTAGATGAAACTCTACATATATGATGCTTAAAGCAGTTGTGAAAGACAAAGTGCAATTTGCGGGTTTTGTTAATGCAAATATTGGACACGAGCTAATAACTCCACAAATTATGCATATTGCTTAACATTTGACCAACTTCTTGGAGATGTTTTATGATGTAACTATTTCTTTCTCTGGAGTTTATTATCCCACATCTCATATGATGGTGCATGTCATTTTAGATATCGCTAGTCATTTGAAAGCATATAGAAATGATGCAATTGTCGCAAATTCTGTTGGTAGGATGAAACGAAAATTTGAGAAGTATTGGGCAACTATTCCTCCGTTGTATATTTTTGCCTTTATCTTGGATCCTAGGGATAAAATTGAAGGGTGTGGTAGTGTCTTGGCTTTACTAGTGGAGTGCGTAGGTGGAGATTATACTGCTTATTTCACTGATGTTCGTGATAAGCTTTCCGCCCTTTTTGCTAAATACGAAGAAAAGTATTGCGGTAGTAGGCGACAAAGGCCCCCACCGATACCACATTCAGGAAATGGGAAAGGAGTGTGGAGCAAGATTTTAGGAAGGTCTGGTGCGGCCTCGGCCTCAGGTCGAACAACTCCCTTGCTTCCAGGTGACGGGGAGTTGGCGAAGTACCTCAACAGCGACATAGTGCCCTATAATCCTGATGAAGAGGAAGAGTTCAACATACTACAGTGGTGGCAAAACCACAATCTTACATATCCGGTGCTTTCAATATTAGCACGAGATGTGTTATCAGTGCCAGTGTCAACGGTATCATCGGAGTCTGTTTTTGTCTATCCGGAAGAATAATCGAGGAGAGAAGAACTAGTCTCACACCGGATATGGTGAAAACACTAATAACCATGAAAGATGGAGAACTAGCCAGAAGGAGAATCCAGCACAGTGCTGCTAACGAAGAACTGGCGGCACATTCTTCAACCTTGCCATGCGGGACCCAGAAGATGATTGATAGAGTAGTCTTTGTAATTTCTCTTTCTTTTTGTAGATTTTTTATCCTTTTGTAACTTAGAGTAGAGCAAGCTGCACTCTTTTTCCTTCCCAGGGATGGAAGGTTTTTTTAATGAGGCAGCTAATAATAAAGCTCAATTTTATCCCAAATGACACTTTGCCTCATTATTGTCACTACAAAAATTAAAATGAGATACATGCTACATTGAAAAAACATACATGATACATTAAAAAAAGATACATCGTACATTGAAAAAAGATACATGGAGCGGCCTCATTAAAAAAACTTCTAATTCTAAGAAGGAAAAAGAGTATAACTTCTCTCTAAAACATGTTACCACCACCTTGCGGTGGATTTTCACGCTCACACCTAACGTGTATCTGATGGTGCCTAACCAGGTGGCCGGTTGACCCTCCTCTAGTCATGGTAAACTCCTGCGAGCATCCAGGCCTTTTGCACTTCGATTTTACCACCGCGACACCATTCACTTCGACATCTTCTTTATCGAAGTGATCCCACAACGGAAAAGGGTTGGGATGTTGTTGTGGTTCAGCCATAATTGAGTGTGGAAAATGAGAAGGGTGCACAACCCTTTTTATAGGGAAACAATGTCATTTTTGGGACAAAATTCGAAAAAAAGGAATTCCCGCCCTCTCCACGCTCCCTGTGCTTTTTCGGCGCCGCGGGCCGCTGGCAGGCCCCGCGTGCCTCGCGTGTCGACCGAATAACCCCATGGATAATGTGTACGCCGCAACTTTAGCGCTCGACCGAATTCCGTTGGGAGAGTCGCCCCAAGAGATTGAGACCAGGCGAGCTATAGAGATGTTACGCACCGCGGTGGCTCAGCAGGTCAATTATCCGGATAACAGGAGCGGTTTGCACCGTATGTCAGTCGGCAGCATGGAAATACGAGGAATATTCAATCAAGTTCAGCACGACGGAGGGCAGAGCAACAGCAAATGCCGCCTCCTCCCCACAGACCAGCAACTCCTGCGGTTTTAGCGGCGCAGACAATTGTCGATAGTTCTCGGGCGAGGCGTATGGCCGGGTCTGCAGCGCGAGGGGCAGCAGGTGGTGCGCCACCCGTTGCGCCCGCCGAGGCTTCTCATGTTTCACGAGTAAGGCCGGTACTGACAAACCTAGCCGGACCCAAGTGCTTGTCAGATGCCATCAGGGTTGAACCATACCCGGACAAATTCAAGGAACTGGGTAAAGTTGTCAACTATGAGCCAACCATGGATCGTGAAACCTGGTTGAGAAGTTACGAGATGGCTATGTCTATTCGCAACGCTTCAGAAAGGCTCCAAGCTAAATTCATGTGTGTTATGATGTCTGAAGGAGCAGCAAAACTATGGTTCAGCAATCTGCATGAGAGATCTATCAACTCGTGGAGTGAGGTCCGGTGAGCGCGGCGTGGTGCGGTGGCCCGGTTCTAGAGGGTGACGGAGGCGCGCGTGCGGGTTCGTGTTCGAGCTTCGAGCTTGAGGTCCGGGCTCCAATGGCGCGGCGGGATTTTGAAGGTGAAGCCCGGCGAGCGCAGCGGTGCGGAACGGCCGTGCGGAGAGGCGGGTCGGCTGTCGAGGTCAACGGTGGGCGCGCGGAGTTCGGCTGCTCAAGCTTTGAGCTCGGGCCCTTGGGCTCCAATGGTGTGCTTGAAGGAAGGAGAAGAAGAGGAAGTGCGGTGGCGTTTGGGGTTAGGGTTTTCCCTGGGGCCCAATATTTATAGGCGCAGTGAAACCCTAGAATGCCAAACGGTAAAATGGAGAGATTTGCAGAAAGATAAGCACGGCCCGTTGATTACGGGAATGAGATCTTGGGAAGTTATTGTCAGGCAGCCGAGTTACAGATGACTGCCAAAAGAGCCGGAGTCAAAATTGTTACTCGGACTCGCTTGTGAAGGATATAAAAGCCGGGTTATGGAATGTACGTCTTGAGAATTGATCCAAGAGATGATATTCAGCTAGTGTGATAGCAGGGTTATTATATGGACCGCCGAAAGAGCCGGCCTGGCTATAGTTAAAGCAATTTAACCCGTGGCATTGTATGTGTAAATGTTTATTGTTTTGCAGGGAATAGCATGCGCTTCATGGTTGGCTCAAGGGCTTGAAGCTACAAGGAAAGCGCGCCAACCAAGATGCCCAGGCTATTCTGGGGACTACTGTTGGGGGATGATAACCCGGCATGCCCAATCCTAGGACGAGACCCGGCCAAAGGGGATCTACATGAGACCTTGCGCTGTGATGCTGGGCCAGGTGTTATTAATGGGCCAGTGATCGTGTTGATGACCCGACCCAAGGGAAGAGAAGTTCTAGAAGACCTAAGAGGCGGCGTAAACCTTGTGATCCGTGACTTGGGGGCTACGAGAAGCAATTTGTAGACCCCGATAGGGTTCCCGAGGTATCTTGTAAGGAAAGTCAGGAAACCAGGTATTATATAAACCGGCTTCTAGAGTATATAGACGGATCGAGGGAGAAAGAATAGAAGTATTCGAGTATTCGAGTTATTCTAGATATACGAGAGCTAGTATTTGTAACCCTAGATTGGAGTCTCAGCGACATTGCAGTCCGAGCCTCTAGATCGCCAGTTAGTATGATTCTAGTTCGTGTTCATCCTGAGCAAAACCCTCTCCCAAACACCAGAGTCGAAATACCCCAAAGCAAGTTACCTATGTTAACATCTGTCGTGACTTTCCCACGACAACTACCGCCAGCTAGTAGTGGTACTACCGCTGAGCAAGGTTTTGCTCAAGATTAAAAAGAGTTCAGCGGTACTACCGAGCCACTACCGCCTCAGTACCGCTGGAGGCAGTACGCATTTTCCTCCTGGCGGTACTGGGCGCGGTACTACCGCTCGCTGTGCAGCGCGATACTACCGCTGCCACGCCCGGTACTACCGCTGGACCAAGTCAATCTTGGTGGCTTTGTCTTGGAATTCTCTTCACCTTTTTGGCGTCTATTTGATATTTCCTGAAATACTTAACGCACAGTTAGAAGCTTAGTTGTGTTGTTGTCAACTCCAAAAGCTAAGAGAGATCAAAGATGCAAATGCACTTTCAAGTAAGACTGTAATCAATTAGTTCATTGAACTCTCTCTGAAGTAACTCATGCTTAGACATGAAAACACCAAGTGTGCCATGCACATTCTGCATTATATTCCACCGACAGTTCCGGTGTCGTGCATTAGGAAATAGTACTAGTATCGCAGTGTGCATAGCACTATCCTGGTCACTGATAATGTTTAGGGGATGTAAACCATACATAACTTCGAGGAACTGCTGGAACAACCATGCAAAGTTTCCTACCTTCTCATTCCTCATGAAACTGCACCCAAGCTGTATAGACTGCCCAAACCTGTTTATCCCAATGATTGGAGCACACGACATCTTATACATATTTTTCATGTAGGTTTTGTCAAAGCTTATACAATCATTGTATAGATTATATACTTCCCTTGCTGCGCCATCTACCCAGAAGAGATTCTCCACTCTGCCGTCAGAATCTTGCTGGTAGCTGTAGAAGAAATTTAGATCTTCTTTCTTCAACTCCTCAAAGTGATCTAGGAGTGCAGGGATGTCTTGAAATTGTATATTGTCCCCTATATGTGCCTTGTAATTGCTTATGGTTTTAGTCTCATATGGAAGAGCCTTAGCTCCACCATAAATTTCAGACATTATGTCCATTATCCGCCCTGCAGGAAGGTTGACATTGTGTAGCAAGTCAATGAAATGTCTTTCATCTTTTGGTATTTTCTTGTGTGACCTCATGAATACCTTAGAGCAAATTTCTTGATCAATGCATCTGTATGCTCCTCAATGAACTGAGTTACTTCCCATGTCTGCCCTATTCTTTTTATGCGCATCTTAGCTTGGCAATCTGTTCTTACTATGATGGCTCGCAACCTCCGTTTCACTGTTGCAGCATCTTCTTCTTTCTCTGTATTTTTTCCTGATTTGTTGCAGACAAATAAGTACTTATCTTTCTGTCTGTCTCTTGTAGAGTTTCTAGAAGAACTAATCTTCATTGAGAAGCCTTCATGTTTGGCGTACTTGTTGTAGTGTATTTTTGCTGCCTCCCATGATTCAAACTTCATCCCAATGCAAGGCTTTTGAAGAGCTACAACTTCTAGTGTCGACTGTACCTCATCCTCACCCCCACTATCCTCACTTGATATGGTTTGGCCTGTCGGAGCTCCTGTCTTGTTAGTATCATCTATAGATATTGACGCAGCCTCAGGACCTGCCCCTGCTCCCGTGTCTTCTCTAATTACATCATGCTCCATGTTAGGAGGTACATCATCGTTAGCAGGTGGAGCTTGATCTTCAGGCGTCTTGTTAAGGTCGAAATCCATAGGCCTTTTTCTCTGATTTATGGTAGCAACCTGATTTAATTTGCAAATAACAACAAATTTTAGTCAAATAAAGAACAGGATTCAGTTCTTAGAAGAGTCTATATGTAATAAAAGCAATGCGAATTTCTTTTTTAGCAAAAATGCCAGGAATTCTAACTTTCTTGGTCAACTACAGGTGACAAATGATGCAAGGTACAAGCTATGAGACTTACTGAACCTGGCAGGTTGGCAATGCAAATTCTGCAGGCTCCATCAAGTTTTTTTATGGAACCTATAGCACCTCTTGTGCAGCATGACCAAGTTTCTAGATCTACAGACTTTGGGGACTACCTTTTTACTGGTATTAGTAATGGATTTCATGGGTTGTCTTGCTAGTAACGTAATTTCCTGGGAGTTCTCTTTTACAGTGAAAGTAAATTCCTACAATGTAAACGCTGGATCAAAATTTGTTATCTCCAGGAGCACATCTGGATGTAATTCCTATCTGCTATGCAGTGCTTGCATTTTTTTAGTTGCTGCAAATATGCAGGTTTAACAGAGCAGCACATCGCTAGAGCAGGTAGAGATGTAACATGTAACACAGACTAGAGATCTGGTCTACACGTGAGTTACTAACCTCCTTCAAGATTTTGCCTGAAGTTACTTCACCCAACTGGGGGATCTCGTGTTCAATCTGATCAGACTCTGGTCTGGGTGTTATTTCCATCCCGAGTTGCTTGCAGATGTCAATGGAGGCGGCGGCTCGGAGGAAGAAGCAGAGGGTTGGGAGGATGAAACCCGGGTGTCCTCGGGCGCACGTCCCCGCAACAAGACAGAGCGACAGGCGGCTTTATTTGTGGTAGCGCGTGCCCCCGCGCGTGGAAGACCTGGTCGTGAGCGCTCGCGCGCGGGTTCTCCCGCCCTTTCCTTTTCGGGGACGTACAGTTTTGTCGCTTTCCGAAAAGGGCTGGTCGGAAACTGACCACTATTTACCGTGAAATAGTGGTTGAACACTGTGTAGCACGACCCTTCCTATTGTTCCAGGCTATTTTTTTGCAGAAAAATAAAAAGGAAATACGACGGCAGCACCAACTATTGTACGTCGTCACCTCTCACTAGATTGGCTCCCCTGCCGGCTCCGTGATCAGGTGGCCATGCTCCACACGAAGAAAGGACGAGGAAGCTGGTTGTGGTTTGCTGCCGGCAAGGAGGCCATATCCAGCAGGTGACGGTGGGCTTTGCTGCCACTATGATCCGTCCCAGTCGCCTCGCCATGATCCACACGAATCAAGGATAGCATTATAGCAAGCTAGCATACCAGCAAGTCGGCTCCTCCGATTGCGTTTCCGCTGCCGTCCACAACTGCTCTAGCTTGCCGCTGTGAACAAGGCCGTATAGGTTCAGCGGTGTTGGCATTCAGGTGCTAGAGCTGGAGGAATATTTCCCAGCGCAAATATGGTGGAGGCAAGGATGTGCGGCTGTGCATCTAGGACGATGTGCGAGGATAGGTACAAGTACGGTGGCTGGAGCTGCCGCAAGAGATGTTGAACTACACTGGCGAGGAAGATGAACGACCAAAAGAGGGGATTACGAATATTAATTACAACAGAATTGTATTATTGTTGTATTTCCATTTTTATTTTTATGCAAAAAAATTGCGTGGAAAGATTAGAAACGGGAAGCACAGGATGGCTGCCACGCACCCGCGGCACAACGATGGGCGCAGGCAATCCTATGTCTGTGGCGGACTGTGCTGCGCGTAGTCACGCTTGCCAACTGGTGTCAATGCCGGCTGGGAAGTCGGAAAACAGAAACCCATTTTGCATTTGGATTATCTTTAAGTGGTGACCGAGAGAATTTTACCGCTTTAACCATATTATTACACCAATCAATCTCAGATCACATCCCATATCACATAAGGTAGGACGTAGGGTTTACATCTCCAGATGGCCTGAATCTGAGTAAAAAAAACATGTGTATGTTTGTCTTGGTGTGATCATCTTCTTCGGCTACATCGCAAGCGATGCAGATTCTCTCCATGCCCCTATATCGAACAAATCTATGGGGAAATGCTCGATTTTCCCCAGTATACACGTTTCGACACGCGACAGACGAATACGATGGCTCCACATACTGCTGGATCCCGCATAGGATTGTAATTTTTCAGTCCACATGTTGCGTGATACTACATTGTGTCCGAATTAATTAGTTGTTCTATACATTGTTTATAGTTTGCCTTTCATATGACTGAATGAACACGCCATTTATATGAGCATCAATCAACCAGCGTTAGTAATGAGCTAGCCCATTTTTGTGTTGTGGCGTTTCTTTTTTCTTGCCCGCTCATAGTGAGACTGGTTACATAAGCTAGCATTGATGCATGGGAAATTATGAACTTCTACAAACATCGACATATCATGTTTAAACCGACACAAAATTGAGAACCAACTAGAACATCAACAAACACTCAAAAGTTCTTGTTTGAATTCAACATAATAAATGTTTTAACGAAATTATATTCAACCTTAGTTTAAACAAACATGGTGGGTGAACAAATTACAATTGGGGAATTCACAAATCATGAACGTATAAAAATACTATTATGACGAGATATAGTTCATGGATTCTAACATTTATAGACATTATGTCAAGGCATATGGACCGCTATCCAACATGCATCCATATCTAAAGTCCACCTCAAGAAAGCTATCTAGCAAATCTCTCTGGTATTTAGTTGAAGCAACAAAGTGATTTCTTTGTGTGCAACAGAAAAATGTATTAAGAACAATACGTAATGTAAGCAGTGGTCCTTGTCCGTAGACAAGAGCACCGATGTTTTCTCCCTAGTAGCAACAATACATCCCACATATATCCGTCGCGTTTCTGTCACTCTAGCACAGATGTAAGGGATACATGAACCCACTATCTAGCATATGAACCCTCTCTTGGAGGTGAAAACAACTATGTGGCCAAGGTAATCATAAACATCAGAGAGCATTGCAAAACAAGATTAAAACTCTTTACGAATATAATTGAAGCATCGCAGATTGACATGGACAAAATAATCATAATCTCATGGTTCATCTGGTCCCAGCAAACACAACATGCACAATTACATAACGGTGGTCTCGATCATGTGAGGCATCTCACGAGACTCTAAACATGGAGGCATAGGGGAGAGAACAACCATCTAGATACTGTTATGGACCCGTAGTCCCGAGCTAAACTACTCACGCATCTGCCCAGAGGCGATCATGGCGATGTAGAGTCCTCCAATGACGATTCCCCTCTCCAACGGGTGCCGGAACAGGGCTGCAGAAGCCCTAGATTGGACTTTCGAGGTGATGGCACCTCTCTGTATGTTTCGTGGAAAATAACTCCGTCCCCGACACTTTTAGGGCGAAAAGTCGACGAGAGGCGGTGGCCAGGGTCCTCAGGGGCCCACCAGGCGCGGCCTAGGATGGGTCCGTGCCTGGTACCCCTGGGGGCCCTCTGGATCCCCTCCGGCTCTTCTTTGGACTCCGTCTTTGTTCCGGGTAAAACGATCTCCGTGGATTTTCGGCCCTTTTCGAGAATATTTCTTTAAGAACTTTTCTGAAATCGAAAAATAGCAGAAAACAACAACTGGCCTAGGGCATCTCGTTAATAGGTTAGTCTGTGAAAACATCCATAAAATGAAGGAAAACAATAAAAAAAACATGCGTAAAACAAAAGGTATTCGGTAGAAAAATAGCATGGAACATACAAAATTATAGATACGTTTGCAACGTATCAGTAACCCTAAGGTTAACTCATGCTCGTCCTCGAGTAGGTAAGTGATAACAAAATAATTTTTGAGGTGACATGAAGCCAACACAAATCTTGATCAACGTTATGTAAAAGCATTGCAAGCTAAGATCAAAGTACTTTAACAAAGGCATGATAAATATTATTTGAACTAATGTAAACTTAGCAACTATGTTGCACTTGAAAAGGAACACAAACAAAAGACAATGAATTATGAAGCATTGAAAGTGATACATTTGTTTAATCATAAATAAAAACATAATAAGATGGTATGCAGCTTGTCCTTCGTGTGGTAGCAAAACATAAATGCCATGACACTTTGAAAGTTTAAATGGTGATTAGATACAAATAATTTGAGAGCAAGAAATACCATAATCATGAATCAATCAATAATAAATTTTGGGACTATGCACATTATACTCATAATGAAAACTATGCTCTCTTAATTGGTGCATAAAATAAGAAGATGAAGACTCGGTCTAAAAGTAAAAGAAAGGCCCTTCCCAGAGGGAAGCAGCGATTACTCATGTGCTAGAGCTTTTTATTTAATATATTGCAAACAATTTTGAGAGAGGTGTATGTCTATGTCAACGAATGATATCAAATGATCTATCATATTTTCTTGTTTAATGGCTTCAAGAGCGGATCCCATAGGAGAATCATAACATTCCCATGTCTCCTTGTTTGCACAAGCTAAGTTCCTGATTTCTCAAGTCCATAGTGTGAGGATATTTTAACGTTATTGTTGTAGCTTACTTTGGACTGGGCACCCAGATGCCTACTCTTTTTTGCAGTATTAAGGACTAGCACATTATTCATGCTAGTCAGGTGTGAAGCCATCAAACATGAAAACATAATAAAGCATTCAATACTTCCTCATGAGCTAAAACATGAACACAACACATGTTAATTTTTTGAAGGTTTAAAGGTATCACACGAGAAATTTACTTGGAGTGGCGATGAAATACCACATATAGATATACATGATGGACACATTGGAAAATTTTGGTTTTTGGGAGTTGGATGCATGAGTAGAGCTCATACTCGGTACAAGGTGAAGGCTAGCAAAAGACTGGAAGCGACCAACTAAGAGAGCAATAACGGCCATAATGATGCATAGCAACAAAACATTATTAATCAAAGCATGAAGCGATATTACAAGTCAAAAACTAAATGATCATAAGGCTAGAGGTGACTTTGTTTATATTCATAATATGGTGCGAGCATGCTCAAGGTAATATGCCCGAGAGACAATAATAAAGTGGTTATTATCTTATTCCTTGTTTATGATGAATGTTTATTTCTCATGCTAGAATTGTATTAGACGGAAACATTGATATATGTGTGTTTAATAAACAAACAATGGTTCCTAGTCACGCCTCTCATTTAACTAGCTCGTTGATTAACTAATGATCAAGGTTTCCTGATCATGAACATTGGATGTTGTTAATAACGGGGTCATGTCATTAGGAGAATGATGTGATAAGCATAGACCCAAATTAAGTGTAATAATATGATCAAGTCATTTAGTTTATATTGTTATATCTTGTATACGAAGTAACCTTATTCCTTAGACCATGAGATCATGTCAATCAATAATACTAAAAGGGTACTTTGACGACATCAAATGTCACACCGTAACACAATGACTATAGATGTGGAGTTAGGTATTTGGAAAGTATTAGTTGAAGCTCATGGATCAAGAGTAGGATTTTTTTCATCCAAAATGTTAGAGAGATACACTCTGGGCCCTCTCGGTGATATCACATCGACACAGCTTGCAAGCACGTGACTAGGTCATAGGGATGTCATATCACGGAACGAGTAAAAGAGAACTTGTCGGTAACGAGATCAAACAAGGTTGGTTGATACCGATGATCGGATATCTGACAAGTAAAATATCACGAGACAATGAAATTAGTTACGACATTGATGGTTCACACGATCACAAGATTCATCGTTGAATATATAGGAGTCATCACAGATCTCGAGATCACGATGTTGATTATTGATTGGAGAGGTGTCTTGATCATGTATGTATTATTCGCGAACCGTAGGGTGACACACTTAAGATTTGACGATGCATTTGAGAGGATACGGAATATTGGAGAAGTATTGAACAACACCAAAATTGTTTCGGGTAAATTTGAAATAGTTCAAGGGGTTTTCTGTCAAATGGTTGTTAATAGAATTAACAAATGATTCGAGGGGTTATGTGCAAATGTCTGTTAATAGAATTAACAAATATTAAATTAAAGAAATGAATTTTTATTTATTTAATAAAGAAAACCCCTTGGAATTTTTGAGTGAAGATTAAATAAGAAAATGAGTGGGTGTGAGTGAGTGTCCACTCACATGAAGAGGGGAAGAGGTGGGGGGACCATGGGTTGGATACACCCCCCTTGGGCTGCATCCCTCTCCCCTATAAAAGGAGGGTGAGAGCTCCCCCTCCTCCACACACACTTGTGGCATCTCCTCTCCCTCCACCCGCTGCTCTATTTCATGGTCATCCTCTTGGCGAAGCCCTGACCGTGAAGTTTTCCACCACCCCACGCTGTCGTGCTGCTGAATTTCGGGGGATCCTCTACTTCTGCTACCCCGCTGGATCAAGAGAATGGAGGTCGTCATCAAGATGAACGTGTGACCGATCACGAAGGCGTCACCATATTGCGGTGCACATCTTCACAATCTTGAGATCTACGTGAGTACGAGTACACCACCAACGAGATTCGATCTCGTAACTCTTAGAGTCTTCGAGGGAATGTCATTCTAAGACTCTTTCTCCCTATTGCTTTAATCTCCTAGATTAGATCTTGTCCCTTCGGGTGTCCTTTGCATAGGAATTTTTTTTGTTTTCTATTCTACGAAAGCATCACATGCGCCAAGTCAATCCAGATAAATCATTCAAAGGAGAATACCACAATATCATGCTTCAACATGAGGAAACAACACATGATTTAATTTCAATAGCATTAAGCACGCTCCTCTATTTGAGACTAGTCATGATCACCATATACTACTAACCACGCAATTATAACATCTAACCTGACATGCCAAAGTCTAAGTGTCGAGTGTTCTTAGTATGGCTCATGGCAAGGGGTGCCATAAGCCGTTGGATAGATCGTGGGTGGAAACATAGGGAAGTTGTTGTAGGCGGGGACACTAGTTTTACTGAGGTTTGGTACATCACAACAATGCTCCAAAGAATGTGCAGGCAACTCTTCCACCCATGCTCCTGCTGCTCTATGAAGAGGTGATTCGAGTCTTGGACATATCCCTTGCAGAATAAAACTATTCATACGTTCGACTTGTCCATTGGACTGTGGATGTGCCACTTATGCTAGATCACGACGGATTCCAGTTTGCTTGCAATATTTTTTTTCATCTTTCTAATGGAAAAGTTTGTTCCGTTGTCCGTGATTATGCTATATGGTATGCCATATCTCATGAGTATGTCTATAAAAAAAATCTGGCAGTCACACCGTCAAGCTTTTTGATGGGTTTAGCCTCCACCAACTTGGTGTACTTATCTAATGCAACGAGTAAATGTGTTAGTCTGCCTCTTGTAGTTTTGAATTTTCCAATCATATCTAGCCCCCAGACCGCAAATGGCCATGTAATGGGAATAGTCTTGAGTGCTTGGGCCGGCAAATTCATCTGCTTGGCGTAATACTTGCATCCGGCACATGTATTAACTATGTGTTTTGCATCCTTCTTGGTTGTAAGCCAGACAAACCTTGCACGGAATGCTTTATGCAGAATGCTCTTGGATTAAGCATGATGCCCGCATTCTCCGACATGGATTTCTTGCAAGATTTTTTGTCCTTATTCTAGTGAAATACAACGCTGGAAGATTCCGGATGTGATGCGTTTATACAAGTAACCATTGATTACTGTGTATCCTTTGTATCGGCGTTTTATTTGCCTTTGCAAGACTTCATATGCTTGTTCACTATAATGTTAACTGTGATGATTTAGAAGATTATGTGCATGCTAGTTTACCGTGGATGACAATTGGGGTCCAGGCATCAACTGGTCGGTCGTAGCCAGTCAAACAGGGCAGGATGTGTCATGCGACAAAAATTCACGATGTTCTAGGTGACCAGACCAGTTTCGTCAAAGGAAACTGAGCTCTAAGTGGGCTACTAGGCCAGAAACGAAAATCCGCGATGTAAAATTAGCGAAAACTCGCGCAAAACCAGTCAACGACGGACCAAACCAAAACGTCGAGAGCAAAATCCACTTCTCAGCCATCCGGGACGGAAACACGTGACGTTATTGAAATGTTGCACTCAATACGTCCCTGATCGCACGGAATTTGGTAGTAATTTTGCAAACATATCTATAATTTTTGATGATCCATGCTTTTTTCTACCTAATACCTTTTGTTTTTCACATGTTTTCCTTCGTTTTCCAGATGTTTTCACAAACTAACCTATTAACAAGATGCCCCAGGCCAGTTGTTGTTTTGTGATGTTTTTCTATTTCATAAAAGTTCTTAAGGAAATATACTCAGAAAGGGATGAAAATCCACTGAGATCAATTTTCACCCGGAACGAAGACACGGGCCAAAGGGGAGCTAGGGCGCCTCCAGGGGAACCAGGCGCGGCCTCCCCCTAGGCCACGGATAGTGGGCCCCTAGGACCCAGAGCACCGCCTCACACCCCCTTTGCTTATAAATTTCCCTAAACCCTAAAAATCACGGGGACAGAGTTATTTTCCACGAAACATATAGAGAGGCATAGTCACCTTGAAAGTCTAATCTAGGGCTTCTATAGTCCTGCTCCGGCACCCTGCCGGAGAGGGGGGATCGTCACTAGAGGCCTCTACATCGCCAGGCTCGCCTGCAGATAGATGCGTGAGTAGTTCATCTCGGGACTACGGGTCCATAGCAGTAGCTAGATGGTTGTTCTCTCCCCTATGCCTCCATGTTTAGAGTATCGTGAGCTACCTCACATGATCGAGACCACCATTATGTAATTGTGCATGTTGTGTTTGCTGGGATCCGATGAACCACGAGATTATGATTATTTTGTTCATGTCAATCTGAGATGCTTCACTTATATTTGTAGAGACTTTTAATATTGTCTTGCAATGCTCTCCGGTGTTTATGATTACCTTGTCCACGTAGTTGTTTTCACATCCAAGAGAGGGTTTATACGCTAGATAGTGGGTTCATGCCTTCTTGTTGCCTGTGATCGAGTGACAAAAACATGCTACGGGAGGATGTGATGTTGCCACTAGGGAGAAAACATCGATGCTCTTGTATACGGATGAGAACCACTGCTTACATTATGTATTGATCTTAACGCATTTGTCTGTTGCACACATAGCAATCACTTTGTTGATGCAACTTAATATCAAGGGATTTGCTGGATAGCTTTCTTGAGGTAGATATTTAGATATGGATTCATGCTGGATAGTGGTCCATATACCTTGACGTAATGCCTACAATGTTATAGCTCGTGAACTTTATCTCTTCATAATAGTATTCTTATACGTTCATGATTTGTCAATTGTCAAACTGTAATTTGTTCACCCAACATGTTTGTTTGTTTGAAGAGACACGACTATTGAACCTATGGACCTCGGTCCTCTTTTTCTCATATTGCAAACCTTCTTTTAAGCACTTTCATAATTGTTTCCTTGCAGTCCTGTTTTTTACTTTTGTTGTTTTCCAAGACTCTATACATTTAATTCTCTTGTTTTCAGTAAGACCGGAAGATTGACAACCTTCCGAAAAGTTGGGGCAAGAGAGAGTTTGTATTTGTGTGCAAGTTCCACGCTCCCGTCAACACCAGTATTTTCTGGCACCATTGATAAAGCAACCTTCTTCAAGACTATGAAGTCCTACTGGTTCGATAACTATGGTTCTTTATTAGAGGAAAACTTACTCTAGACTGCATCATACCTTCCACTTGGGGTCTTGATGGCAGCTACTTGCTCTCGTTGGTAAACCCCAAGAGAAAGGTTGTGAAGAGTGCAACAACAAGTTTTCCCTCAAAAAAGAAAACAAGGTTGAATCGACCAGTAGGAGGACAAGCAATCTCTGAAGGTTTATGCAGCTGAGGTGGCAGGGCGCACTACCGGTTCAGCAACAACGTGGAACCTACACAACACAATCAAATCACTTTTCCCCAACGAAGCAGTGAGGTTGTCAATCTCACCGTTTTGCTGAACACAAAGAGGTTAAACATATGGTGTGGAAAACGGTAGGAAAACAGTATGAAAGCAGTAGGTGTTTTATCGGTATGAGGAAAAAGGACCGGGGTCCACAGTTCATTAGTGATGTATCTCCGTGAAAGATAAATAACATGTGTGGTGAACAAATTATAGCTAGGCAATTGACAAAAATGAAGGCTTCACTGTAGTGCATATGCAAGACACAAAGATTACTATGTTATTCATGCGGGCATTACAACAAAATACATAGACCGTCATCCAACTGCATCTATGTCTAATAATCCACCCTCCGATTATCATCCGAACATACGTTGGGTATTAAATTGCTAGGAACAGATTGTCACAGTAAGAAAAGTGTGTAATTTAAACAATGTAAACTAGGTAAACACCGTTGTTTTCTCCCTAATGGCAACAACACATCCTCCATCTGTCACGTTCTGTCACTCGAACACAAATGCAAAGGAGGCATGAACCCACTATCGATCATAAATACTCCCTCTTGGAGTTAATAGCATCTACCTGGCCAGAGCATCTACTAATAACGGAGAGAATGCAATATCATAAATAACATATGCATGCAGATAACATGATAGATTGATAATCAGAAGACATAGCATTCAACATTCATCAGATCCCAGCAAACACAAGATGTAGCATTACATAAAGATGACCTTGATCATGTGAGGCTGCTCACGAGATCTAAACATGAGGTACAAAGTGGAGAGAACAATCATCTAGCTACTGCTATGGACCCGTAGTCCAGGGATGAACTACTCACGCATCACTTCAGAGGAGGGCATGGTGGTGTACACCCCTCTGGTGACGAATTCCCCTCCCGGCAGGGTGCCGGGGAGAGCTCCAGAACCCTCCCGATCCCTCGGGTGTTTTTGGGAAGAAGTGGTATATCTTTAGGGTTTACGTCTCAAAGGGTATAAATAGGCAAAAGGGCAAAGGCGGTGGAGGCCTGGGGGCCCACACCACCCAATGGCGCGGCCAGGGGGCGCCGCCCCCCCTATGGTGTTAGCCCCCTGTGGCCCCCCTCCGGGTCTCTTCGGGACTCCATGGAACCTTCGGGAATTCTAGGACCACCGGACTTCGAATTTTCAAATTCCGAGAATATTTCCAGAACAACTTTTCTCAAACTAAAAACAACAGAAAACAGGGAACTGGCTATGTGCCATCTTGTCAATAGGTTAGTCCGGAAAATCGATAAAAATGACATAAAGTGTATAGGAAACATCTAGGAAACAACATGGAACATCAGAAATTAAGGAACATTTATGACGTATCAACATCCCCAATCTTAGTTCCTACTCGTCCTCGAGTATGTAAACGATAAAAACACATAATTTCTGAGGTGACATGCTACCAACATGAACTTGATCATCAATAATGTAAAAGCATAACTAAGTTGAGATCATAGAACTTAAACACAAGCATGATAAATAGAATTTTAATAATAAATCATAGGATTCACCTTGCATCATGACAAGTAACACAAACAAAAGATCATGAATAACAATGCAACGAAAGATATACGTTTGTTTCAAGTATAGAGAAAACATGGCAAAGTGATATTTCGCTAGTCCTTAAGAGTGGGCAAAACATAAATGTCAGGACACCTTCAAAGTTCATGAGGAAGACTAGAAAAAAATAATTAGAGAACAAGCAATAACACATCATTAATCAATTAATAATGTTGTTGGGACAAATGCACATAAAACTCAGAATGGCAACTATGCTCTCTCAACTGTGCATAAAGTTAGAAAATGGAGACTCAACATAAAAGTAAAAGAAAGGCCCTTCGTAGAGGGAAGCATGGATCACTCATGTTCTAGAGCTTTTATTTTATTAAACAGAGGTATAAAAAGCTTGACACTCCTCCCATCAATCTTACACAAACGAAGGCTAACCAAATCCTCGGGTGCCTGCCAACAATCACATACCGTGGAGGAGTGTCTATATTTTAAGAGAGGTGTAAGCCTATGTCAGCGAATGGTAAACAAAAAATACAGTACGTCACAGGCCAACTAGACTTCACAAGAGCGGCTCCCATAGAAGGACGCATCTGGGTAGAAGGTCATCCCTCTTTCTCTTTTGTTTACACAATTAAGCTTTGACTGATAAATCGGGGGCAATAATAGTGAAGAGAATTTGTTGTTATTAATTTGGGGCTGGGCACCCCGCTGCCAGCTATTCTATCATTGGATAAGCGGATGAAGCCACTAGTCCAGAATGTGAAAGTACAATCAACAAGTGAGATAAATATTCTCTATTTACGTCCTCATGAGCTAAAACAGGAGCACAGAACAGGAGTAATTTTGAATGTTTTAAAGGTAACACATGAGAAATTTACTTTGGAGTGGCGGTTAAATACCACATGTAGGTAGGTATGGTGGACACAATGGGAAAACTTTGGTTTTTGGTAGTTGGATGCATGAGTAGAGCTCATACTCAGTATAGGTGGAGGCTAGCAAAAGACTGGGAGCGACAAATTAAGAGAGCACAAGAGCCATAATCATGCATAGCGACATAAACATCATTAATCAAACCATAAGTGGTACCACAAGTTAAAAACAAAATAACCATGGAGGCTATACGTGTCTGGTTTGTAGTCATAAACATGGTGTGAGCATGCTTGATACGTCTCCAACGTATCTATAATTTCTGATGCTCCATGATGATATTATGCCAATTGCTACATGTTTTCTCACTTCTTTATGTCATTTTTATCGATTTTCCAGACTAACCTATTGACAAGATGCCACAGAGCCAGCTCCTTGTTTTCTGTTGTTTTTAGTTTCAGAAAAGTTGTTTTGGGAATATTCTCGGAATTGGAAAGTTCGAAGCCCAGAAGTCCTATTTTCCCCGGAAGCATCCAGAAGATCGAAGAGGAGTCGAAGAGGGGCAACAGGGGGCCACACCATAGGGTGGCGCGGGCCCCCTGGCCGCGCCACCTATAGGTGTGGGGCCCCTAGAGCCCCACTGCCTTTGCCCTTTCGCCTGTTTAAGCCCCTCGGATGGAAAACCCTAAGCATCTGATCAAAATCCCCAAAAAAGTTCCGCAGCCGCTGTCACTGTCAACCCTAGATCAGGAGGGTTCTGAAGCTGTTTTCCGGCACCCTGTCGGAGAGGATATCATCACCAGAGGCTTCTACATCACCATGCCTGCCTCCGGAGTGATGCGTGAGTAGTTCATCCCTGGACTACGGGTTCATAGCTGTAGCTAGATGGTTGTCTCCTCCTCATATGCCTCCATGTTTAGATCTCGTGAGCTTCCTATCATGATCGAGATTGATCTCATGTAATTCTATATGTTGTGTTTGCTGGGATCCGATGAATATTGACCTTATGCCAAGTTGATTATAGTCTTTATTGCATATGTTATTTGTAATCTTGCATGCTTTCCGTTGCTAGTGGTTATTCTGGCCAAGTAGTTGCTAGTAACTCCAAGAGGGAGTATTTATGCTTGATAGTGGGTTCATGCCTCCTTGTTGCCTTGCTCGAGTGACAGAAACGTGAAGGGGGAGGATGTGTTGTTTCCATAAGGGAGAAAACAGCGGTGAGAGTGCCCGCATGCATAATCATTGCTTACATTACACACTTTGTTTAATGCAATTATCTGTTGCTTGCAACTTAATACCTAAGGGGGTTCGGATGATAACCTGAGGGTGGATTTTTAGTCATAGATTGATGCACCCAAAATGCATCTACTTTTCCAAGCACTTTGCATCGTATTTCTCTCCGGAGTCCCCCCATAATTGAATAAATCTGCAGAATCTGACACTGTTTTTAGCAAAAGTCTTCTTTCCGTCTATTTTCGCAGGACTTTTCACAGGGGACGGAAACCACGTAACTTTTTATGGAAAAGAAGGGGAATGAGCACCAGATGGGGCCGGGGGGCCACCCGAGGGCCAAAAGGGGGCCCCACACGCGGCCAGATTCCTTGGCCGTGTGGGGTCACCCCTTTTGGGCCCGGATAGCCCACTCCGGCTAGGTCTTCGACGTACCCCTTCATATATACGAGAAACTGACGGGTTCCGAAGGAGAGGGCTGTTCGCGAAACGGAGCGCCGCCGCCACCACGATCTTCGATTTCGGGGTCAGATTGATCCGGGATTTCACCCCCGGAGGTGGAATTCGAGGGGCTTCGTCACCATCATCATCACCACCATCATCTCCATCAACCATGAGCTCCATCACCCCCTCCATGTGTGAGTAGTTGTTGTAGGCATGTGAGGTGTGAGGGGTTTTGGATGAGATTGATCATGTAATTGCTCCCCGGTATGCGGGATCTAGGGGTTTGTCTTGAGAATTCTTATGTCTTATGTTGATGCACTATTGCTAGGCTTCATGCTTGTTACTAGGGCCCAAGTGGCATGATTTCAGTACTGAACTTACATTGCTACATCATATATTTGAGTTTGGTATCTATCTGCAATGTTTATTACCTGCTATTATGTTGAACCTGCGAACCCTAAAGTGACAGCTAGGGAAAACAAGGGGGATATGTTCTAGTTTGAGGATTATGTGTGTTCATGGAGTGTTAATGCGTTGGTCCGGGCTATTCGAAAGGGTAGACCTTAATTACCTGTAGTTCCAAATTGGCCCCGGTGAAATGGGCAGGTAGGACAATAGGCTTTGTGCAAATTCTCTTGGTTAGTACGCACAATAATTTACGGAACACACACCTACATAAAACTGAGATAGAGAAAGGCCCCGTTGCTAGCAAAACATTATTACATGATCAATCTTATCCGTGCAACACCCCGCTGTCACCTCATGCTTGCGTTTTAGTCTCTGGTTTACTTTTACTCTTTTCCGGTGAAAACTGGGAAAACACTTGCTCTCCATTTACTTTTTGTTTGTTTATTTTCACTGCATTATTACACTCACCACTCTCGCTGCAAGTTTGTTGATACACAGGTGTGGTTGGGAGTGACGTCCCAATTGCTAAAGTCTCACCGGTATTCTTGTGTTCCCACTGAGTCGAACTACAAATTTGGGTAATACTTCCCATCGAGACTACGATTGATCTCCTGCACTTGGGAGCCATCAAGACTGTTTTCTGGCGCCGTTGCCGGGGAGCCTAGCTTTATTGGTAAGACCACTTGTTATTGTCTACTTGCTGCACTTTCTTGTTCCCTACAATGGGAAAGGGAAAGGACACTTCGAAGGAGGTAATGCCTTCGACTACTCGTTCTGGTAATGATTTGCCTAGTAGACCAAATTTTTCACCTAATATTGTTTCTACTGTGGCTGCTAAGAAAAAGAAAGGCATAGCTGGTAAATCACCATTGTCAAAAATGTCTACTAGTACATCTAATGATCAAACACTTGATAATGTAGACAAAGAACTAGCTTCTGAAATTCCTGAAACTATTGAAACACCTGAGGCAAATGAAACACCTGAAACAACTGAAATTCCTGAATCTTCTGTAGATGAAAATGTATAACTTGAGCTAGAGAGAAATGAGACTCGTAGAGAGTATGAATATGGGGCCTCTTCTGAAGAATAAGAAGCATTTATTGAGGCCTTATATCACCTGATTATACAAAACTTGATAAACTCTCTATTTATGATGATGCATCTCTTGGAAACTGTTTTGCTGCTACTAGGAATTTGTGTGGCCCAGCTATTAGAATTAGAGATAAAGATTATGAATTCAATGTTAATCCTGAGATAATTGAGATAGTTGAGAAGTCTAGATTCTGTGGAAAGGATGAGGAGTCTCCTCTTGATCATATTGCTGAATTGCATGCTTTATCTACTACATTTGGAAATGATGAAATCCGTCAACATTATTTATTCTTAAAATTGTTTCCTTTTTCTTTGGGTGAAGATGCTAGAGTTTGGTATAATCGTTTAGGACCTGCATGTATTACTAGTAAGGAAGAATGCTTGCAATTGTTTTTCAATAAATATTTTCCTGCTGAAAGGATACATGCATTAACTGTTGAAATTGGCAATTTTAAACAAGATAAGAAAGAGAGTCTACCCCAAGCTTGGGGGAGATTTGGTAAAATGTGTAAGAAATGTCCTGGTCATGGTTTTAAACCTCATGAATTGCTTGATATATTCTATAATGGACTAATGGGGGAAACAAGAGACTACCTTGATAGTATTGCAGGGAATATCTTTAGGGACAGAAGTGTTGATGAAGCAATTGAATTACTGGAGTCTATTCTCGAGAATGAAGCTGATTGGAACATTGAGGAGATAGATAAAAATGAGACACTCCCAGAGAAGAAAGGAGGTATACTCGAACTGAACCAAGAAACAATGGCTGAAGCTTCCAAGGATATTAAAGAGAAGGGAATTAAAACCTCTCATCTCAAGGAATTATCTGAAATGGGTATTAAACTTCCTACTGATGAACCATGCTTTCCAATTCAAGTGAACTCTATACTCCCTATGGAAGGTAATGAGGAGGTAACACCTCATGTTGATGTCTCTTATGTTAACAATTTTGCTTATCATGATAATCCTGAGGAGCGTAAAATTAGAATGACTATCATGGAAAACCATCATAAAATTAATTTCCTCCGTGAAAACTTAAATGCTAGTGTAGGAGAAGTTAAAAGAATTGTTAAACATTGTGAAATGATGAACAATCAAGTTGAGCAAATGATTTCTTTACAAAATCAATTGTATGAAAATCTGAATAAACAAAAACAATTATGTGGAGTTAATACAAGGGGAGGTGCAAGCACCCAGGATCCTGATTATCCTGATGATCATCCTAAAATAAAAGAGCAAGTTGCTCTTAAAGATAAATCTTTTGCAGGAAAATATCCCAATGAAAATGAGAATGATGATGACTCCAATGAGCAAGACAAGGATATTTCTATTTCTGATGCTGAAACTGAGGATGATAATAATGAAGAAGAAGAATCATCTCCACCTGATATTGAACAACATGATGATAATAAAGATAAAGAAACCAAGAAGAAGAAGAAACCAAATAAAGATAAAGGTAAAGAAAGGGATCCATGGGTACAAAGACCCATTCCATATCCCCAAGAGGTATCAAAAACAAAAGATGAAGAGAGGTATGGGCAATTTTATGATATGATTAAGAATATGAAATTAGAGATTCCACTTATTGATGCTATTAAGAATCCTCCATATTCAAAATACATGAAAGATAGTGTCACTAATAAAAGAAAGATACCTACTGATGCTATTACTGCTATGCTTGCTGATTATTCATTTAAAGGAAAATTGCCTGAAAAACGTGGAGATCCTGGTATTCCTACTATTCCTTGCAAAATTAAAGAAGCCTATGTGAAATATGCATTATGTGATTTAGGAGCTGGTGTTAGTGTTATGCCTTTCTCACTATATAAGAAGCTTAATTTGAACAAACTAGTTCCAACAGAAATATCTTTACAAATGGCTGATAAAACAACTGCTGTACCTATAGGAATATGTGAGGATGTTCCCATCTCTATTGCTAATGAGTTGATACCTACTGATTTTGTTATATTAGAAATGCCTGAAGATGATAATCTATCTATTATTCTTGGTAGACCTTTTTTGAATACTGCAGGAGCTGTGATAAATTGCACTGAGAGCAAAGTGACATTTAATGTTAAAGGCAAAGAGCACACTATTTATTTTCCCAAGAAGAAACATGTTACAAGTATGAGCACAAGTGTGAATGCTATACAAATAAATTCCATTAAGATTGGTAGCATTGAAATACTGATACCACCTCCAGCACCAAGGTATGAAATATTGATGATTGGGACCATTCCAATCAAATATGAGGTAACTTGATTTATTGTTTTATAATAAGTAATAATAAGAATCATGAGCTATATTCTTTACATGTTGCTAATGAGACCTGATCAACCTCATTACTAATGTGGAAATGATAAAGGCATGATTCACAAACATTTAAATTGCATTTTTTTTATGTTATTTGCTTTAAAATTGTGAGACATAGACATAGTATTAAAAAAATTAGAATCAGAAATCACAGAATATGAAGTTTTAGAAATTCTCTGTAGAAAAGTTTCACGTAAAATTCCATAAAAATTAGGGGGTCAGTTTTTTGCCCGAAGGGACCAGCAGCCAGTGGGGGAGCACCAGCAGGCCACCAGGGGCCAAAATAGGTACCTCCACGCGGCCAGATTCCTTGGCCGCGTGGGATACCCCATTTTTTGCCACAAGTGGATGCTGGGTCCCATCCAATGCTCATCTGCTCCCTTTCGACCGAAAACCAACCCCAGTTCATCTCCTCCATTTTTCCTGTGCTCTGTTTCTCCATCAATCCTCGATATCCACATTTGAGGCAGATTTTTCAAATCTGTTTGATGGAATCACTCCTTGGTATGTAACTCCTTCACTCATCCTATTACTTTTTGCTCCCATGCTTTGTGTATGAAGTATTTTGCTGCACTAGGTGTCACCTATTATGTCTAAGAACTCCATGAATTTAAGTTTTCTAGTTGATATGGACACATGATATTGATTAGAGGACTAGTTATGGATGCCTTAGCAATGTTTTAGAGTGATACAATTTAATTTTTGTTGAATTTTATTTTGGTACAGCAAGGTAACATGCTGAACAAGGGAAAGGCATTGCTTGGGATGTCCTCAAGGACAAGGAGAAGAGAATCAAGGGTGTCCAACAATCATGATGATAATCAGTTATGGGAGGATGAATTGGTTTTTGCAGGTGAAAATCTCCGTGTCCATACCACAAGATGGCAAGACCCCGAAGTTCTTGAACATTGGGGGATTGCTGAAGATTTCCAAGCCTTTGCTGCAACTACGGGGCTGCTTGAGTTCTCACGCCATCCACGCAACACATATGTGGAACTCTCGAGGGAATTCCTCTCTACATTCAGGTTTGAGGGACCGATGGTGCACCGGAAAAGTAAGTCTAAGAACCCTCCTCCAGCTACTTTTGTCATTAAATTTACAATGAGGGGGCATCGTTTAGTCATGTCATTAGAGGAATTCTGTAAGGCTATACGTGTACCAACCACGGGGTTATGGGATGAAACATATGCTGATTCTAGAGAAGAACTTGTCACATTCTGGCATAGCATTGCTAAAAATATTCCTGAAAGAATGAATAGAGGCAAGCTCACATGCATCCAACACCCGGGCCTTAGATATTTTGCATTGTTTCTTGCTAGAGAATTCCTTGCTAGGGATAACACTTCTGCTTGCACTGGTCCTATGATCTATTTATTAAAATGTGCAATGGAAAATACAACACCTATATATAACCTGGGAACCATACTTGCTAGAACTTTGCATTTAGCTGTGAGTAGGAATGGCACGGATAAAACTCCTTTATATGTTGGTGCCATTGCCACTTTAATCCATGAATACATTATGGCAGAACGAGGTTTTAATGATAACTTGGGTACCATGGTAAATGAGTCTCGACTGCGGGATTTTGGTTTACTTTTTCGCATGGATATGAGCAGGGCTGAGAAAGAATATTTTTCATATTGCTATAAGGATTATAATGGGAACATTGTGTCTGTTAGGCTCCCTTGTGCTGACTTGTTTGACAGGGAGACAAAGTGGACTGTGCAAGAAGAGCCACAACAAGAAGAGCAACAACAGGAGGAGCCCCAATACCAGGCGCCTATGGCATATCCCTGGGGCTTCCCTGAACCACACCTTGGAGCACAGGCATGGCAGGATCCATCCTTCTTCCAGGGAGGTTCATCGAGTGGTGGACATGATTACCACCCATGATACTAGCTTGATCACAAGCTTGGGGGAGTATTTCTCTCCCTCCTCATTCGTTGTGTTATATCACTTGCATGTTATTTGTTGTTTTATGTTCTTTAAATCTGAAAAACACAAAAATATTTTTGTTATTTGTTAGCTAGTTTACTTCTGGTTATTTACATTATGTTTCTAAAAATCAAAAACCACAAAAAGATTTTTGTTTTCTTGAGTTTAGTATAAATACGGAGCTGCAGGAATTGCTGAAATATGTTCACTGTTATATGCTTTAATCTTTACTTGTGACTCCGTTTGAGCTGAAAATTTAATCACTACTGCAACTTTTTATGGCCTTCACCTCTGTAAAACATGAGAAACTTTTGAGGTGTTTAGGTAGGTAAACAAATTGCTGAATGCAGTAACTTTTTATAGCAAGATTTGAGTTTTTATTGAGCAGTTCAAGTGGGGAGAGGAGAACAACAATGATATGATAATGTGCTTGAAGGGATGAAAGGTATGACACCTTTGCCGTGCTTATGTATGATTTTTAATAACATAAAGTGCACACCTTATGATTCCCTTAACACTTAGTGACATAATAGCCATTGTTTATCTTCTCCGTGGTTTCGTAGAATATATTCTGATGCAACTGATGTAACATCCCAAGTATGAAAAACAACCCTACAATGCTTGCTCCTTGTTTAATTTTAGTTTGCATCATTCCATCATGAGCATTGCATTTGTTTTCACTTGTTTTCCATTTGAAATTCAAATCAAATTTCAAAATTTGGTTCATACTTGGTATGTTCCAATGTTTCAAAATAGTTTCCAAACAGCAACAATTCAAATGTTTCCAATAAACTTGAATTTCCAAACAATTAACTTGGTTAAATATTTCAATATTTCATATATTGCAAAATTCACTCAAATTCTTTTAAATTTCAAACAGCAACAAAAATTTAAAATTTTGAAAAATAAAAGTTTGCACAACTGGGCTTTTGCAATAAAGAACTAATAAAAATTTATCACCAAAATTTTTAAGCCCCAAAAACCCTCCTATTTCTCTCCTTATTTCTTTCTTTCTTTTCAGCAAAAAAAAAAAACAGAACAGTTAAAGGGGGGGCAGGCCAGCCCAAGTGGGATGAGCCCACCACAGCCCCAAGGCCCAGGCGCCCCCCACGACCATCTGTCGTCTTCCTCCTCTGTACGGAGACAGAGGAGGGGAGGCATCCCCCACCTGCAAGCTTTTCCTGCTCCCCCTCCTCTACTTAAGCCCCCAAGTAGACCCCTGGACCGAAACCCTAGCTCCCTTCCTCCTCCTCAAGCCGCCGCCACCCTCTCCCTTTTCCTCTCCCTTTCCTTGTCTATTCCCGGAGTTTTTCTGAACCTTCTATAACAGCTCCATGGCCGGAGCTTGACGGGGGTGAGGTAGTTGCTGTGGTCGACGACGGAGGCTCTCCTCGGCGGGAATGGAACCGTGGGGGTTCCACCTAAACTTTGACGAAGGGATCGGGGCCGGAGAACGTCTACACCGCGCGCGCCGTCGAGCTCGTCGTCCGCCGGCGCGCACTGCGTTTCAGGTCGTCCGTCAGTACTTCGTTCAGGTCGTCGACGCTCACTCGTCCGTGCTTCGCTCCGCCCGCTGTGAGCCACCTTTTCCCCGTCTCTCTCCGCCCCCTGTACGCAGCTCCGCACGGACGCCCCTCCTTGCGCACGGACGCAGCGCCGCCCTGCTGCTGGCCGCCGGCTGTGCCCGTTCCCCGTCCTACGTTCAGTACTGAACGTTTGTTCAGTTTCGGATTTTTTTTCCCGTCCGGTCCACCTCAAAAGCCCAACTTCCTCAAATCCAATCACAACCGCAGCAGTAGCCCAGTGGCAAGCACACCAATCCGCACCCAGGAGGTCCTGGGTTCGATCCCCCCCCCCCCCCCCCGCGCGGGATTAAAACCCATATTTTTCATTTTATTTTCGCAGATCCATATCCTTATCTGTAACACCCGGGGGATTTCCCTCAAATAGAATTGCTTGTTTTCCATTTGGCATTGCATCGCATCATGCCTCATATGCATTGCACCTTGTTTTCAAACCAATTTAAACATTCAAATATGTCCCAATGTTCCAAAAACATGTCACAAACAGAAACAATTCAATTGTTTCAGTAAACTTGAATTTCAATTATTAAAACTTGGACAATTTGAAATAATTCATTAATTGGAAACATAAGTGCATTCAAATTTTAAATTCAAACAAACATATAAATTTGAATTCTTGAAAAAAATAAAACTTGTGCAATTGGGCTTTTGAGTTGTTAAAACATTATGATTTACTTGCATGTTCAAGAACCATAAAAATCCCTTCTATTCTCTCTCTTATTCATCTTCTACAAAAAAAAGATAAAAAAATTGAAACAAAAAAATCAACTCGCTGGGGGAGGCAGGCCAACAGGCCCACCTACAACCCCAGGAGCCAGGCCCAGCCCACCCCCTGTCCTCTGCCGTCGTCACCCTCCTCTGTACGGAGACAGAGAAGGGGAGGGCCTCCCCCACCTGCAGGCTCCCACCTTCTCCCTCCCCCCTCCTCTAAAGCCGCCTCCGGATCCCCTCCTCCACAACCCTAGCCTCCATCTTCTCCCTCCCGACGCCGCCATCCTCTTCGTCCCTCTCCTACCCTCTGTTTCTTGTCCACACAAATCAGAGCACCTACACAGTGAGGTAGCGAGTTCATCGTCGACCCACCATCACCGACCTCTACTAGCCACTTCGCGAACGCCATGAGTTGTGCCTCGTTGTCCTCTTCTTCCGCTCCAAAGGAGTGGAACCGAAGCACTCTAGGTCGCCGTCGGTACCCTCTTCTTCCTCTCCGGCCGGTGATCTTCTCCGGCGAAATTCCGGTGATCCGTACCTCCTCGAGCTTGTACGACTACCCCAGCAACCTCAGCGTAAGCTCCTCTTCCGATTCCCGTTGATTCCCGGCCCGATTGCATCATGTACATCATCCTAGCATCTACTCAATTCCCGCCCGCCTTCGTTGATCCGCATCAGAACGCACAGACAGAAAACTGTCTTCAGTTTCGTCAGTTAAGCAGGGCTGGTTTTCCCTCTTATTCAGTCACGCACTGATCCTATCACAACAACGCACCGCAGCCCAGTGGCGCAAGCCCCCCCCGCGTGCAGCCGCAGGGCGCGGGTTCGACTCCCGGCCGAGGCAAAGCCTCCTTTTTTCGCCTTTTACCGCGCGGGAGCTGGACCCACTCGTCTGTGACCGTGCCGGCCACCTCATCTTTCCCCCGCGCCTCGTCAGCTGCCGCGTGGCCACGGCCCGCCCGTCAGCCACTCTGGCTGGCTGGCCTCGCGGTGAGAGAAGCCCAGATCCAGATCTGGATCTGGCAACTTTGTACCCAGGCCCCTGCCATTTCAAAATCTTTTGCAGTTTGGCCCCTAAATTTCAAACATGAATAACTTCACCAATTCAAATCCAAATTGGGCAAATAAAATATGTATTCCATTCAAAATTTCCTGTACTTTTCAATTATGCACTTTGTTTACTGTTTTGCCTAATTAAAATTGGTGCAATAATTCAATACTTTAATTACACCTTTTTAATTGCAAAATTCATAACTTGGGCAATTCAAATCCAATTCCAACATGTAAAATATGTTTTCCATCCCATTTTTCATGAACTTTGCAAATATCAACTTTGTTTTCTGTTTTAAATAAGTTAAATTGCTGAAAACAACTAATTATATATTTAATGCATTTAAAATTGCTAATTTGATAACTTGCTCATTTTAATTCCAAATCCAACAAATAAAATATGTTTTCATACCAGAAAAATGCACTTAATCTGTTCATGCCATCCATGCCTTTGTTTGCATCTTCCATATTGCATTTTACTAGGGTTATGCATGTTCACCTAAATAACAAACATGGAATATGTTGGGCTTTTGTCTCAACTTAAATTGGTTAAGTTGCATCCCCGCATGTCATGCATCCATATCTTGATCATGCTGGATCTTTTGCCGTAGAAGTAATTGTTGCATCCGGTGTTTGTTCTAGTTCGTTTCTTCTTCGCGGATAGGACGTTGAGATGATGTGAGCAACGACAAGTTCTGCGGATGTACCTCTACTTGCTGGATCTCAGGCAAGTATACTCACTTGCTACTTATGGCTGCATTTCATCACTAGTTACCGATTCTTCCCGTTGCCTTTATTCTAGGCTTATGATTCGATGCTTGTGTCTCGATCCTATCATATGTTTACCTTGCAACCATGATATAGCCTTCCTTCCACTTCATATTACCTGTTGTTTGTTTACCTTGTTGGCCCTCGTGTCGTAGTGGCATACTTAGTGTTGTTTGCGCTCTAGTCTTGCTGTCTGTCTTATCACCTGTTTAGTTTGATAGTTGGGTTTCAACTTAATCAACAACATGTTAATGCTTGGGGTAATAATAATTTGATGATAAGGCACCGGAAGGAGGCCCGACGTGGTTTTGAGGCCTGCTAGTGTCGAACTTAATTAGGAAAAGGGTCTTGTCCTCCGATCCATGATGAGCGCGCTAACCGCATGTGGGAAGCGAGTATGGGCGCCCCCCGCAACTTTGATTAGATTCGCATCTCGTCCAAATCGCCTCATTTAGTTCGGGTTTTCCATTTGCCGCATGCATATGCAGGTGCGAACCCTTGGCGCCAGGGTGGAACTTTTGTAGTCGGCATTTAGGGAGACACGTTCTTAGAGTGCTATGAGGGTCCCCTTTTCTTCGTGGGGCTTGATTAGTCGTGCGCTCAATTGCACGGGGTTCTTTGGGCTTGATGCGAAGAAGAGTTGGGTTGTGTCGAGTGCCTCGCTTGGTGGAAGGGCCTTTCCATCTGGCGGGTCATTCTTACGTGTACGGCCAAATTGGTGCATCCCTGCAGGGTTAAATCTTCTCGAGAAGCCGTGTTGTCCGCGGTTATGGATGACTTGGTGAAAGTGCTGGCTAACAAGTACTCAGACAACTTACACTTAACGATGATAACTTGACTAGTAATATAGATTACCTCCACCATAAAAATGAATGTCACCTTAATCAACCGTGTGAGTTTCCTTGGGTTGCTTCCTTAGTAGGGGGTGACATTGGATGGGTATTGTTTGGTGAGTAGTTATAGTTGGTTTTGTCGCGCTATCTTATCCCTTTCTTTTAGCCGGATGTTGTAGCGCGTCTCTGTAGTTAGTTAGTGCAGCCCGCTGCCGCTTCTTTGCAATAATCCCTTCGTTTCCGTTGTACCCAAAGTATTTGTATCTTGTGATGATTGGTTACGCTGGTATCATGTGAGTATGGTTTATCCACTTGCCAGTACTTAATAGTACTGACCCACGAATCCATTTCGTGGCTGCATATTCCACATTGCAGTCAACAGGTTTGAAGTCTGACGACGTTATCTTGGGAATCCCTCCGGCTTGGCCTGGGCAGGGATTGGACGCCATCGGTTATCTTCAGGACTCTTAGTCCAATTTGTATCTTGTCCGTAGTCGGACACTATGTTGTTTCTTCCGCTGTCATTTGGATCTTTGTATTGTATCGGTTGTATCCTTGACTCGTTTGAGTCGTCTTGTATATACCTCTTCTGTTGTTGTTGTGGATTATTCGTGAACTGTTGTAATGTTATCACAAGTGGCAACCTGGAATCGGTTATTATGTGGATTTTGGCGGAAATGCTGAAATCTGCATAGTGCCCGATCTCGGGGCGTCACAAATGGTATCAGAGCATGGTTTCCGATTCCCAATGTTGTTTCGATACGAATGGTTATCGAAGCAACTGTTCCGCAAAGCCTGTAGGATAACCTCGCTAACGGTCGTGTTTCTAGAGTGTCAAAAACTATTTGTGCAAAACCTGTTTTGGAAACATCTCAATAGGATTCTTGTTTTCTCCTTATCTCTATTCTATTTCTCCTCTCATCTTATTTGTTTTGGAGTCTCTCTCCCTCTCAATCTTTCAAAGTTTTAGGGTCCTACGTGGGTGGACGTTTTCTGAGCCGTTAACCTAATAGGTTCGATCATCGGAAGATTCCTGGTGGGAGAAGATCGTCATCAACCCGAGCAAGATTCACTTGTTAGTGGTGTCGAGAAGTTTCTTAGTGGTGTCTAGGAGATCAACATGGAGCACGAAGACTCGATAGTCCGGCTTTTCCCTCTCTCTTGGCGTTGGCGGATTGCGAGGGCGCAATCCCTTGTTAGTGGTGTCGGCTGTAATACCCGGGGTATTTCCCTCAAATAGAATTGCTTGTTTTCCATTTGGCATTGCATTGCATCATGCCTCATATGCATTGCACCTTGTTTTCAAACCAATTTAAACATTCAAATATGTTCCAATGTTCCAAAAACATGTCACAAACAGAAACAATTCAATTGTTTCAGTAAACTTGAATTTCAATTATTAAAACTTGGACAATTTGAAATAATTCATTAATTGGAAACATAAGTGCATTCAAATTTTAAATTCAAACAAACACATAAATTTGAATTCTTGAGAAAAATTAAACTTGTGCAATTGGGCTTTTGAGTTGTTAAAACATTATAATTTACTTGCATGTTCAAGAACCATAAAAATCCCTTCTATTCTCTCTCTTATTAATCTTCTACAAAAAAAGGAATAAAAAAAAATTGAAACAAAAAAATCAACTCGCTGGGGGAGGCAGGCCAACAGGCCCACCTACAACCCCAGGAGCCAGGCCCAGCCCATCCCCTGTCCTCTGCCGTCGTCACCCTCCTCTGTACGGAGACAGAGAAGGGGAAGACCTCCCCCACCTGCAGGCTCCCACCTGCTCCCTCCCCCCTCCTCTAAAGCCGCCTCCGGATCCCCTCCTCCACAACCCTAGCCTCCATCTTCTCCCTCCCGACGCCGCCATCCTCTTCGCCCCTCTCCTACCCTCTGTTTCTTGTCCACACAAATGAGAGCACCTACACAGTGAGGTAGCTAGTTCGTCGTCGACCCACCATCGCCGACCTCTACTAGCCACTTCACGAACGCCATGAGTTGTGCCTCGTTGTCCTCTTCGTCCGCTCCAAAGGAGTGGAACCGAAGCACTCTAGGTCGCCGTCAGTACCCTCTTCTTCCTCTCCGGCCGGTGATCTTCTCCGGCGAAATTCCGGTGATCCGTACCTCCTCGAGCTTGTACGACTACCCCAGCAACCTCAGTGTAAGCTCCTCTTCCGATTCCCGTTGATTCCCGGCCCGATTGCATCATGTACATCATCCTAGCATCTACTCAATTCCCGCCCGCCTTCGTTGATCCGCATCAGAACGCACAGACAGAAAACTGTCTTCGGTTTCGTCAGTTAAGCACGGCTGGTTTTCCCTCTTATTCAGTCACGCACTGATCCTATCACGACAACGCACCGCAGCCCAGTGGCGCAAGCCCCCCCCCCCCCCCGCGTGCAGCCGCAGGGCGCGGGTTCGACTCCCGGCCGAGGCAAAGCCTCCTTTTTTCGCCTTTTACCGCGCGGGAGCTGGACCCACTCGTCTGTGACCGTGCCGGCCACCTCATCTTTCCCCCGCGCCTCGTCAGCTGCCGCGTGGCCACGGCCCGCCCGTCAGACACTCTGGCTGGCTGGCCTCGTGGTGAGAGAAGCCCAGATCCAGATCTGGATCTGGCAACTTTGTACCCAGGCCCCTGCCATTTCAAAATCTTTTGCAGTTTGGCCCCTAATTTCAAACATGAATAACTTCACCAATTCAAATCGAAATTGGGCAAATAAAATATGTATTCCATTCAAAATTTCCTGTACTTTTCAATTATGCACTTTGTTTACTGTTTTGCCTAATTAAAATTGGTGCAATAATTCAATACTTTAATTAGACCTTTTAAATTGCAAAATTCATAACTTGGGAAATTCAAATCCAATTCCAACATGTAAAATATGTTTTCCATCCCATTTTTCATGAACTTTGCAAATATCAACTTTGTTTTCTGTTTTAATGTAACATCCACCTTTTTGTAATAAAGTGCTTGTGTGTTGTGGTTGTGATCATGTCATGTCATGCATGCATTTTTGAACCTAAGTTGGTTTTAAAACAAGTGCATTAAAATTTAATACCGGAGTTTATCGAAATCACTTAAAAGTGCCAATTTAAATGATGGTTTAAAATGGTGCAATTTTTGCCAAACAAAAATATGTTGAGGTTGTATTTTTAACAAGGATCTCAAAAATAATTTTTGCCAATTTTTTTACTAATTGCAGAAAGGCCCTCAAGTATGTTTTAGTGTGCTGTTTTAAAAAGGACAAGGACCTTTTCGCAGTTCTTGTTTTCCCAGGGAGGTTTTCGGAAACAGCGTCTTGTCTTCTACCTCCAGCCAGTAGACGAGCACACCGAGCACGCCGCCTCCCTGCCACCTCCTGCTTGCCCCTTCGAGGGATAAGGACCAGGAGAAGTACCTGTTTCCCTCTCCTCCTCCCCACAGAAGCTCCTCTTATCTGTTTCTTTCGTGTACAGGTACCACAAACCGAAACCGAACCCTACCGTCCGCCGGCCTCCGACGATCAACCCCGACGAATCAGACGCCCCCGCGCCCCTCCGAGGCCTCCACCAGCACCGCCGCACCCCCATCCTTTACCTCGAGCACGCACGGCATCCGGGACGGCCGGGAGGGCCGCAATTTCTCGCCGGAACCCGGCACGGCCGCCGCCGGATTTCTCCTCGTCGCCGGCGATTTCCGCCGCCCCGTGCTTCCCCGACCGCGGCATCACGCTCAGGGTGAGCTCCCGCACCCGAGGGTGCCTCCCTCCCCCTTCCTCCCCCTCTGGTTCTTGCTGTTGCCGTTGGCCGGCAGCTGCCGCCGCGCCCGAGCTCGCCGGCGCGAGCTCCGGCGATCTTCCGGCGAGCCGAGACCATCCCCAGCTCCCACGCGATCCCCTCTAGCTTGTGGTGTGATTGAATTCGGAGATCCCGCGCTGAATTCGTCGATTGCAACTCATCTGTGCCAATTTGGCCCGGAGTGATGTCATGCTGACATCATGTCCACGTCACCTGCCCTGTTTCTGTTTATTTTCAGTTAGATGAAAATTGTACTGACAGGTGGACCCCACTGCTTTTAAAATTACAGAAAAATAGTTAAAATGGTAAATGCAATAACTTTTAATTTATAACTCAGAAAAATGTGTTCAATATACCATTTTGTTCAGAAAAATATAATCTACATGTTTATATCATTTTCACACATTTTTGACAATGTTGAATTTTGAGCATTATTTAAATCATTTAAAATAAAGAAAATAAGTTTTTATTCAAGAAAATTAGAAAATTTCAAGTTATATGTCAAAATGCTTAGAATTTCAAATGCAACCTAGTTATGGTGTTTTCAACCTCTATTGAGCAATTAAAATTAGTGTTACTTTCAGAATTGCCCGAATCGGCCTTCGAGGTCCACTTCGGGACTAAATTCACTAAGTTGTTTTCTTAACATATGAACCCTAGCAACCCATGAACCATGTTTAGGGCTTCTATTTAATGCATTCAATTGTTCATTCATACATATTGAGCATTGCATCGATGCCTGTTTTGAGTGTTGTTTCTTTTCTTTCCGGTGTTTGCTCTTATCGGTAGACCTCGAATCCGGAGAGAAGTTCAACACCCCTGTTGCCGAATACTTGGTCTAAACAACTAAGTCAAGCACTTATTCCCGAAGCTTTATCTGGTTTTCTTGAAGCAAGGCAAGCATAACCTCTTATCTGTCCATATATGTTTTCGAAGTGTTTTCCTTCTCGTACGATGCATGCTTTACAAAGTATTTTGAGTCAATAGATAGAGTTATCCTATTTAGTTGCATAAACCAGATATCATGATTCCATGCTCCTAGCTGACATAGGATTTGTTTGTGTGTATCGCCAAAGCCTCAAATATGCCATGCTTAGTCATACAAGTCTGTTTATCTCTGCTCCATCCGGTTGATGAATCAGAGTTACGAAATGAATCTAGTATGACAGGATGACGTGGTAAGGTTTGAGATGTGTGGTTAATATGATTAAAAGGCTTGGATGAGTTGCCACATGGAATGTGGTGATTTGCCTCGTTCATGCCCCTAGGAGCGAGTTCTCGCCTTTGAAGCCAAGACTGATCGTGCAACCACACGGGGATTGGATTCCCCTCGGTTTCAACTTGTCTAGTTTGTTCCATGAGTTGCCTAGTTCGGGCGTTCCATTTGGATTTGCTGGGGATATTAAAACGTTTTCAAAACTAGGACGTGGTGGTGTATCGGCGCTCTGCGGGTAGGTAACCGTCGAGCATTGCGCACAACGATAGAGACCCGGCAGGAGATGGCCACTCCCTATTGGCGGCCCATCTCTACTCGGAGCGACTCATGGAATAGGCGAAGCAAGGGAAAGATCGTGGTCAGCCACCCTCTGCCGGCACATCGTCGGAATTGTGCCAATAGCTTGGCATTAAGAGTCGGTTGATACGTGTGGGTAAAGTTGTACACCCCTGCAGGGTTTAATCTTTTCGAAAAGCCGTGTCCGCGGTTAAGGACAACTTGGTGACGGATCCTGAGATCATAGATAACTTGAACATGACGTAAAAGATGTTGCCAATGAATGTTTAGTTTTAAGAGGTGGTTCCAGTTATCGGTGCTGAAGATGATGATTCGAAGGTTCTGAAGGCAATACCCGTGACAGGGTATCCTTTTAAAAGATTTGTGAAAAACTCCTCAGCCTCCCTCTATTCGAAACAAAGTTGGCTTTATGCAAAACAACCTTCATAAACCCTTTTCGAACAAGCAGATATATAATAGGTTAATTAAGTCTTGTTGAGTACCTCCCGTACTCATGTTTGCTTCAATTTGGTTCAGGTGGAATTCCATACCTTCGGTGGTGTTTCAGCGTGGACATCGACGGATAGTTTGGGGTTTCCCAGGTAGCAGCCTGGAATCTATGGGCTGGGACGTCGCCTTATGTTGCGGCCTCTTAGGCCTTTTTGGTTATTGTTGATTAGCAACATATTTTTCTTTCCGTTGTCTGATGTAATGTTGGGTCGTGTGACCTCTGGTTGTAAGCTATACTCTAGTATTACTTGCTTAATAAAGCTTCATGTTTAGGGTACTGCTTTGATCGGTTGTTGGTTTCGAGCCCGTTGTTATACAGTTTTGGCTATGCCTGCATAGTTGTCGCAGTCGAGGGGTTGTGGAGCCGATGATCCATGTCCGAGCCCGCCTGTCGATTCGATCGGCCTGGGGCGAGGTAACCCCGGTAACCCTCGATTGTTGTTGCACTTTCTGGACACATAGCAGCTCTGTATAACTTTGGTCCCGTTCCTTCAGTTTCATCCGACTCGTGGACACTTGGATATGCATAATTGGTTATGACTAGCATGGACACAAGGAGTAGTAGACCGGGGATCCGGACTACGTGCCGATGAATCCGGTCTGCCTGCCGTTGTTTGTTGCGGCCGGGGCTGGTAACCCTGAAGCCCTTGTGAGTTCATGGCTAGGAGCACATAACAGTGTGTATATCTCTGGGTCCGGGGTCTGACAAGTCTTGGTATCAGAGCAGGACTGCCTGTAGGAAAACCCTTGCTTTTGGTCGATGTTGAGTCTAGAGTTTGTGAAAACTATTTCGAAATGACAAATGAGTTATGAAAACCTTCTTAGGATTCTTTTTACTCCTTACCTGGTATCGCTCTAAATCTGAGTCACCATATCTCATTTGTTTTCAAATGTTTTACCTCTCACCTGTTAACTTCAAAGTTAGGAGCAAAATCGTTGGGTGTTTTCTCCTAGTACTCCGTGTCAGGTTGCTAATGTTCTCAGAGTTTCCAAGTTACCTCCATCGGTCTAAACCGTTGTTTCCTTTTGATTTCAGTTGATCCATATCAAGTCATGAATCTTTCTATTGCATTCTTTCCCATGGGAGCGTTTCTCATGGTTCCGTTTCTTTGTACTCAGGATGTCCGGGAGTATTCAAGATTCCGTTGAAAGTGGTCATATCGAGGGAGAGTCGTCATCTTCCTTAATGACGCAAGTTCTTCAGGATATCGAGACCAACCGCCTGAGAAATGAACATCTCCTTGAGCGTGTGGCGCAAAACACTGAACGTCATCATGACGAGTGCGTTACATTTGGGGATTTAGTTCATGCTAAGCTTCCATCTTTCAGCAGTCTCAAGGAACCCATCGATGCTGATGATTGGCTTCGTGCCATCGAGCGCAAATTTAACGCTCTCCATGTTCTAGAAAGTGACCGTGTGAACTTCGCCGCCTATCAGCTAGAGGGTGAAGCTGGTTCATGGTGGGAAGGTTTCTTGGCGTTGCAATCGCCGGGACATAAGGTTACTTGGGAGGAGTTCCGTAAAGAGTTCTGTGCTGCCCATGTTCCTGAAGCAGTTATGGACTCCAAAAGAAAAGAGTTCCTGGATCTGACACAGGGACAGATGGATGTTGAAACTTACGGGCGTGAATTCACCCGTTTGGCTCGTTATGCACCCCGAGATGTTGCAGATGATGCGGATAAACAAGAGTTGTTCCGCAAGGGTCTGGATTCCGGAGTTCGCTATGAGCTATTGTCTTTCCAGTTCCCAACCTTCCAGGACCTTTATAATCATGCTCTTACCTTGGAGCGTGGCAAAAAGGAAATGGAAACTTCTTTGAAGCAGATTTCTGGAGAGTCACGTGCGTCTTCTTCCGGTTCCAAGAAGCGTCGTGTGTTTGTTCCATACAGTGCTATTCCATATCCACCAGTTTTTCAACAAGGCCACTTCGGTGGGCGTTCTAGTGTTGTTGGTAATAAGAAACGACTGGTGACATGTGACGTGTGTGGTGATCTTGGACACTACTCCAACAAATGTCCTCAGAGGAGACTTCCTCCACTTCAGCATGCTCTTACACGTGTTGTTAACCGTGGTCGTTTGAACCATGTTCTTATTGAAGAAGCTCAGAAAGCACCTGATGTCGTGTTGGGAATGCTTCGTGTCAATTTAGCTCCAGCATCAGTTTTGTTTGATTCCGGAGCGTCACATTCATGTGTATCAAGAGCTTTTGCAGGGTTGTTGGACATACCCTTTGTGAAAGTGGTCCCTCCGTTAATAATCTCCACCCCAGGGTCTATCCGTCAGATCAATCATTGTTGCCCTGGTGTGCCAATTGAAATTGGAGGTTTGGTGTTTCTCAGTACACTTGCCATCCTGGACCAAACTAATATCAATGTCATACTGGGCATGGACTGGTTGTCAACACATCATGCCATGATTGACTGTGCATCCAAGTCTGTTACCCTGATTCATCCTTATGGTCAGACAACTCGGTTGTTGTTTCCTTGTGGGACAGTTCAACCACAACCATGTCCTCAGCTTAATGCAATCGAAGTTCGATCATCTTCCGAGATTCATGAGGTACCAGTGGTGTGTAAGTTTCCGGATGTCTTCCCGGAAGAGCTTCCTGGTATGCATCATGATTATTCAGTGGAATTTGTTCTTGAACTAATCCCTGGAGTGGCTCCTACTTCTGAAAGACCATACCATATGTCTCTAGAAGAGTTGGTTGAGTTGAAGAAGCAAATAGAGGAGTCAGAAGGGAAAGGTTTCCCTCATGCCAACACATCTTCTTGTGGGTGTCCTACACTCTTCGTCATGAAGAAGGATACCACAGTTCCTCAGCTTGCCAGTGAATATTGTCCGTTCAATGATGTGGCAATAAAGCACAAGTGTTCTCTTTCTCGGACAAATGGTTTGTTTGACCGTTTGTTTGGTGCCACCGTCTTCTCCAAGATACACTTAAGTCTGGGTTATCATCAGTTTCAGGCCAGGTCCGGGAATGTTTCTAAAACGGTTGTCGAAACTCGTTATGGTATTTACGAGTACACTGTTATGTTTCCCGAACTCTCCAATGCTCCAACCATGTTGATGGGGCTTACGAAATCCATTTTCATGGAGTATATTGACAAGTTCGTTGTGGTTTACCTCGACGATGTTATAATCTACTCCAAGTCCGAAGAAGAACATGCAGAACATCTTCAGCTAGTTTTGACAAAGCTTCGTGAGCATCGCATCTATGCCAAATTCTCCAGATGTGCGTTCTGGTTGAAAGAGCTCATATTTCTAGGCTATGTCCTATCTGCTGAAGGAGTTGCAGTTCTCCCTAACAAAGTTCAAGCCATATTGGACTGGGAGTCACCTAAATCCATCAAAGAGGTTCGAAACTTCCTCGAACTTATCGGTTGTTATCACTGCTCTATTGAAGGTTTCTCCAAAGCTGCCAAGCCAATGACTGATCTTCTTAAGAAAGATAAACAGTTTGTATGGTCAAGAATGGCAGAAGAGAGTTTCCGGTTGTTGAAAACCAAGCTGGCTAATGCTCCTATGCTTGTCCTTCCGGACACGCGCAAGGATTTCGTTATCTTCTGTGATGCCTCTCGTCAAGGTATTGATTGCGGTCTATTACAAGATGGTCGTGTGGTTTCTTATGCTTCTCGACAATTGAAACCACATGAGCTCAAATATCCAACTCATGCTCTTGAGTTAGCAGCTGTTGTGTATGCCTTGAAACAATGGCGTCATTATCTGCTAGGAAATCAATGTGAGTTCTACTTCCACCAGCAGAGCTTCAAATATCTTTTCACCCAACCAGATCTGAGTCTCAGACAAAAGAGATGGTTGGAGATAGTCAAAGAACCCAATGTGGAGGTCAATTGTCAAGTTGATAAAGGTAAAGTCGTGGCTGACACGACAATCCAGAAGTCTTACTGTAACAGCTTGATGATACAGCAAGATCAACCTTCTCTCCACAAAGAATTCTGCAATCTTAACCTTGAGGTTGTTCCCTCTGGTTATCTGTTTAATCCGGAAGTGAAACCATCCTCTGAACATCAAATCAAGGATGCCCAAAAGCGGGATCTAAGTATTACCTTGGTCAAGAGAAAGATTTCTCGTGGAATTCCTACATGTTTCTCTGTTGATAATCAAGGTACCGTTTATTTTGGTGAACGTCTTGTTGTGCCGAAGAAACGGAGTCTGAAACAACTGATCCTCCGTGAAGCTCATGAGTCACTTCTCTCTGCTCATCCTGGTAGCACCAAAATGTACCGTGATCTACGTCAAAGGTTCTGGTGGACCAAGATGAAGCGAGATATCGCTCAATTCGTGGCTGAATGCGACGTTTGTCGTCGTGCTAAAGCTGAACATCAAAGACCAGTTGCTACTCTCTACCCCACATCTATTCCTGTTTGGAAGTGGGATGAAGTTGAGATGACTTTCATTGTTGGTCTTCCAAGAAATGATCAGGGACACACCGCTATCTGGGTAGTGATTGATCGTTTGTCGAAGGTTGCTCATTTCGTTCCTATCCATCAGGGCATCAATGCTAAACAACTGGCAGATTTATATGTCACTCAGATAATACCTCTTCATGGTGTTCCTAAGAAGATCCTTTTCGATCATGGAAATCTGTTTACTTCCAAGGGCTGGGCAAGTTTCAAGCAAGCTATGGGAAGTCGTATACACTTCACCATCATCTATCAATCATTCCGTAATGATCACCTCGGGAGTCTGAATCAAACACTTGAAGACATGCTTCGAGCTTGTGTTGTATCCTTCGGTAATGATTGGGAGAAGTGTCTTCCACCCGCCGAGTTCGTTTACAACAACTGTTTCCAAGTTATCTTAGCCAAAGCTCCGTTTGAAGTTCTCTACAATCGAAACTGTTCAATTCCGTTAAATTGGTCAGAAACCGGTGAAAGACAGTTCTTTGGACCCAAGAATCTGATCAATGAGACTGAAGAAACAGTTCGTATCATCCGTGAACATCTGAAAGCTGCTCAGTCTCGCCAGAAGAGTTATGGTGACCGTCAACAAGATATTCGTTATGATATCGGCGGACAAGCCTATCTTCGAGTCACACCTTTGAAGGGTGTTCATTGTGACGTCATGAAGGGAAAATTACCGCCTCGTTATGTTGGTCCTTTCCCTGTTCTTGCAAAAAGTGGGAACTTTGCTTATCGTATCCATCTACCTTCAACGTTCCCACGGGTTCATGCTACATTCCATGTCTCACAACTTCGTCGTTGCTTCAAAGATTCCAACCGTGGTGTTGATCATGAAACCATTGATCTCAAGGATGATCTGACCTACCGAGAATGTCCTGTCCGTATCATCGAGGCAGCTGAACGAAAGATTCGATGCCGAAGCATCAAGTGCCTCAAAGTTCAGTGGTCTCATCATTCTGAAGCTGAAGCAACCTGGGAACAAGAAGATCGTTTACGATCTGAGTACCCGTCCTTCTTTTCTAAAACCTAGGAATCTCGGGACGAGATTCTTGTAAGGGGGGTAGACTTGTAACATCCACCTTTTTGTAATAAAGTGCTTGTGTGTTGTGGTTGTGATCATGTCATGTCATGCATGCATTTTTGAACCTAAGTTGGTTTTAAAACAAGTGCATTAAAATTTAATACCGGAGTTTATCGAAATCACTTAAAAGTGCCAATTTAAATGATGGTTTAAAATGGTGCAATTTTTGCCAAACAAAAATATGTTGAGGTTGTATTTTTAACAAGGATCTCAAAAATAATTTTTGCCAATTTTTTTACTAATTGCAGAAAGGCCCTCAAGTATGTTTTAGTGTGCTGTTTTAAAAAGGACAAGGACCTTTTCGCAGTTCTTGTTTTCCCAGGGAGGTTTTCGGAAACAGCGTCTTGTCTTCTACCTCCAGCCAGTAGACGAGCACACCGAGCACGCCGCCTCCCTGCCACCTCCTGCTTGCCCCTTCGAGGGATAAGGACCAGGAGAAGTACCTGTTTCCCTCTCCTCCTCCCCACAGAAGCTCCTCTTATCTGTTTCTTTCGTGTACAGGTACCACAAACCGAAACCGAACCCTACCGTCCGCCGGCCTCCGACGATCAACCCCGACGAATCAGACGCCCCCGCGCCCCTCCGAGGCCTCCACCAGCACCGCCGCACCCCCATCCTTTACCTCGAGCACGCACGGCATCCGGGACGGCCGGGAGGGCCGCAATTTCTCGCCGGAACCCGGCACGGCCGCCGCCGGATTTCTCCTCGTCGCCGGCGATTTCCGCCGCCCCGTGCTTCCCCGACCGCGGCATCACGCTCAGGGTGAGCTCCCGCACCCGAGGGTGCCTCCCTCCCCCTTCCTCCCCCTCTGGTTCTTGCTGTTGCCGTTGGCCGGCAGCTGCCGCCGCGCCCGAGCTCGCCGGCGCGAGCTCCGGCGATCTTCCGGCGAGCCGAGACCATCCCCAGCTCCCACGCGATCCCCTCTAGCTTGTGGTGTGATTGAATTCGGAGATCCCGCGCTGAATTCGTCGATTGCAACTCATCTGTGCCAATTTGGCCCGGAGTGATGTCATGCTGACATCATGTCCACGTCACCTGCCCTGTTTCTGTTTATTTTCAGTTAGATGAAAATTGTACTGACAGGTGGACCCCACTGCTTTTAAAATTACAGAAAAATAGTTAAAATGGTAAATGCAATAACTTTTAATTTATAACTCAGAAAAATGTGTTCAATATACCATTTTGTTCAGAAAAATATAATCTACATGTTTATATCATTTTCACACATTTTTGACAATGTTGAATTTTGAGCATTATTTAAATCATTTAAAATAAAGAAAATAAGTTTTTATTCAAGAAAATTAGAAAATTTCAAGTTATATGTCAAAATGCTTAGAATTTCAAATGCAACCTAGTTATGGTGTTTTCAACCTCTATTGATCAATTAAAATTAGTGTTACTTTCAGAATTGCCCGAATCGGCCTTCGAGGTCCACTTCGGGACTAAATTCACTAAGTTGTTTTCTTAACATATGAACCCTAGCAACCCATGAACCATGTTTAGGGCTTCTATTTAATGCATTCAATTGTTCATTCATACATATTGAGCATTGCATCGATGCCTGTTTTGAGTGTTGTTTCTTTTCTTTCCGGTGTTTGCTCTTATCGGTAGACCTCGAATCCGGAGAGAAGTTCAACACCCCTGTTGCCGAATACTTGGTCTAAACAACTAAGTCAAGCACTTATTCCCGAAGCTTTATCTGGTTTTATTGAAGCAAGGCAAGCATAACCTCTTATCTGTCCATATATGTTTTCGAAGTGTTTTCCTTCTCGTACGATGCATGCTTTACAAAGTATTTTGAGTCAATAGATAGAGTTATCCTATTTAGTTGCATAAACCAGATATCATGATTCCATGCTCCTAGCTGACATAGGATTTGTTTGTGTGTATCGCCAAAGCCTCAAATATGCCATGCTTAGTCATACAAGTCTGTTTATCTCTGCTCCATCCGGTTGATGAATCAGAGTTACGAAATGAATCTAGTATGACAGGATGACGTGGTAAGGTTTGAGATGTGTGGTTAATATGATTAAAAGGCTTGGATGAGTTGCCACATGGAATGTGGTGATTTGCCTCGTTCATGCCCCTAGGAGCGAGTTCTCGCCTTTGAAGCCAAGACTGATCGTGCAACCACACGGGGATTGGATTCCCCTCGGTTTCAACTTGTCTAGTTTGTTCCATGAGTTGCCTAGTTCGGGCGTTCCATTTGGATTTGCTGGGGATATTAAAACGTTTTCAAAACTAGGACGTGGTGGTGTATCGGCGCTCTGCGGGTAGGTAACCGTCGAGCATTGCGCACAACGATAGAGACCCGGCAGGAGATGGCCACTCCCTATTGGCGGCCCATCTCTACTCGGAGCGACTCATGGAATAGGCGAAGCAAGGGAAAGATCGTGGTCAGCCACCCTCTGCCGGCACATCGTCGGAATTGTGCCAATAGCTTGGCATTAAGAGTCGGTTGATACGTGTGGGTAAAGTTGTACACCCCTGCAGGGTTTAATCTTTTCGAAAAGCCGTGTCCGCGGTTAAGGACAACTTGGTGACGGATCCTGAGATCATAGATAACTTGAACATGACGTAAAAGATGTTGCCAATGAATGTTTAGTTTTAAGAGGTGGTTCCAGTTATCGGTGCTGAAGATGATGATTCGAAGGTTCTGAAGGCAATACCCGTGACAGGGTATCCTTTTAAAAGATTTGTGAAAAACTCCTCAGCCTCCCTCTATTCGAAACAAAGTTGGCTTTATGCAAAACAACCTTCATAAACCCTTTTCGAACAAGCAGATATATAATAGGTTAATTAAGTCTTGTTGAGTACCTCCCGTACTCATGTTTGCTTCAATTTGGTTCAGGTGGAATTCCATACCTTCGGTGGTGTTTCAGCGTGGACATCGACGGATAGTTTGGGGTTTCCCAGGTAGCAGCCTGGAATCTATGGGCTGGGACGTCGCCTTATGTTGCGGCCTCTTAGGCCTTTTTGGTTATTGTTGATTAGCAACATATTTTTCTTTCCGTTGTCTGATGTAATGTTGGGTCGTGTGACCTCTGGTTGTAAGCTATACTCTAGTATTACTTGCTTAATAAAGCTTCATGTTTAGGGTACTGCTTTGATCGGTTGTTGGTTTCGAGCCCGTTGTTATACAGTTTTGGCTATGCCTGCATAGTTGTCGCAGTCGAGGGGTTGTGGAGCCGATGATCCATGTCCGAGCCCGCCTGTCGATTCGATCGGCCTGGGGCGAGGTAACCCCGGTAACCCTCGATTGTTGTTGCACTTTCTGGACACATAGCAGCTCTGTATAACTTTGGTCCCGTTCCTTCAGTTTCATCCGACTCGTGGACACTTGGATATGCATAATTGGTTATGACTAGCATGGACACAAGGAGTAGTAGACCGGGGATCCGGACTACGTGCCGATGAATCCGGTCTGCCTGCCGTTGTTTGTTGCGGCCGGGGCTGGTAACCCTGAAGCCCTTGTGAGTTCATGGCTAGGAGCACATAACAGTGTGTATATCTCTGGGTCCGGGGTCTGACATTTAAATAAGTTAAATTGCTGAAAACAACTAATTATTTATTTAATGCATTTAAAATTGCTAATTTGATAACTTGCTCATTTTAATTCCAAATCCAACAAATAAAATATGTTTTCATACCAGAAAAATGCACTTAATCTGTTCATGCCATCCATGCCTTTGTTTGCATCTTCCATATTGCATTTTACTAGGGTTATGCATGTTCACCTAAATAACAAACATGGAATGTGTTGGGGTGCTCAATTAAATTGGTCCCTATTCCATTTAATTTGGTTTAGCTCATCTATTATTTGTTTTCCATGCTAAACAACATTTAATATTGATGGTTAGATAAATAACTTAAACCTTCCTAATTAAATGTTGGGCTTTTGTCTCAACTTAAATTGGTTAAGTTTCATCCCCGCATGTCATGCATCCATATCTTGATCATGCTGGATCTTTTGCCGTAGAAGTAATTGTTGCATCTGGTGTTTTTTCTAGTTCGTTGCTTCTTCGCGGATAGGACGTTGAGATGATGTGAGCAACGACAAGTTCTGCGGATGTACCTCTACTTGCTGGATCTCAGGCAAGTATACTCACTTGCTACTTATGGCTGTCTTTCATCACTTGTTACCGATTCTTCCCGTTGCCTTTATTCTAGCCTTATGATTCGATGCTTGTGTCTCGATCCTATCATATGTTTACCTTGCAACCATGATATAGCCTTCCTTCCACTTCATATTACCTGTTGTTTGTTTACCTTGTTGGCCCTCGTGTCGTAGTGGCATGCTTAGTGTTGTTTGCGCTCTAGTCTTGCTGTCCGTCTTATCACCTGTTTAGTTTGATAGTTGGGTTTCAACTTAATCAACAACATGTTAATGCTTGGGGTAATAATAATTTGATGATAAGGCACTGGCAGGAGGCCCGGCGTGGTTTTGAGGCCTGCTAGTGTCGAACTTAATTAGGAAAAGGGTCTTGTCCTCCGATCCATGATGAGCGCGCTAACCGCATGTGGGAAGCGAGTATGGGCGCCCCCCCCGCATCTTTGATTCGATTCGCATCTCGTCCAAATCGCCTCATTTAGTTCGGGTTTTCCATTTGCCGCATGCATATGCAGGTGCGAACCCTTGGCGCCAGGGTGGAACTTTTGTAGTCGGCATTTAGGGAGACACGTTCTTAGAGTGCTATGAGGGTCCCCTTTTCTTCGTGGGGCTTGATTAGTCGTGCGCTCAATTGCACGGGGTTCTTTGGGCTTGATGCGAAGAAGAGTTGGGTTGTGTCGAGTGCCTCGCTTGGTGGAAGGGCCTTTCCATCTGGCGGGTCATTCTTACGTGTACGGCCAAATTGGTGCATCCCTGCAGGGTTAAATCTTCTCGAGAAGCCGTGTTGTCCGCGGTTATGGATGACTTGGTGAAAGTGCTGGCTAACAAGTACTCAGACAACTTACACTTAATGATGATAACTTGACTAGTAATATAGATTACCTCCACCATAAAAATGAATGTCACCTTAATCAACCGTGTGAGTTTCCTTGGGTTGCTTCCTTAGTAGGGGGTGACATTGGATGGGTATTTTTTGGTGAGTAGTTATAGTTGGTTTTGTCGCGCTATTTATCCCTTTCTTTTAGCCGGATGTTGTAGCGCGTCTCTGTAGTTAGTTAGTGCAGCCCGCTGCCGCTTCTTTGCAATAATCCCTTCCTTTCCGTTGTACCCAAAGTATTTGTATCTTGTGATGATTGGTTACGCTGGTATCATGTGAGTATGGTTTATCCACTTGCTAGTACTTAATAGTACTGACCCACGAATCCATTTCGTGGCTGCATATTACATATTGCAGTCAACAGGTTTGAAGTCTGACGACGTTAGCTTGGGAATCCCTCCGGCTTGGCCTGGGCAGGGATTGGACGCCATCGGTTATCTTCAGGACTCTTAGTCCAATTTGTATCTTGTCCGTAGTCGGACACTATGTTGTTTCTTCCGCTGTCATTTGGATCTTTGTATTGTATCAGTTGTATCCTTGACTCGTTTGAGTCGTCTTGTATATACCTCTTCTGTTGTTGTTGTGGATTATTCGTGAACTGTTGCAATGTTATCACAAGTGGCAACCTGGAATCGGTTATTATGTGGATTTTGGCAGAAATGCTGAAATCTGCATAGTGCCCGATCTCGGGGCGTCACATTATCTTTTTCGCACACAAGTCCCTGCAATTATTTTCTAGGTCCCTGGTTATTTTAATAAACCATAAAAATGGTTAAAACTTTGTAATTTAATAACTTTTGCTAGGAAACTCAAAATGCAAAACTTTCAACATGAAAACCACTCCATTTTAAATGCTCTACACCAATATCAACTTTATTTCTGGTTTTGAATAATTTAAAATGCTGAAAACATTTATTACTTGTTAAATGCCTTAAATATTGCAAAAATCATAACTTGGGCATAAAAATTCCAAATTCAACAAACTAAATATGTTTTCCATACCAAATTAAATTCTCTACATGTTAAAACCATTTGTATACTGTTTTGAACCTTTCAAATGGTTTCAAAAATTCAAATTCAAACAACTCTTTCAAATTTGGTCAAATTCATAACTAATTCAAATTTAATTCAAATGGCACATATAAAATATGTTTTCCATCCCATTTTTCATGAACTTTGCAAATATCAACTTTGTGTTCTGTTTTAAATAAATTAAATTGCTGAAAACAAATGTTTCTTAATTAATGCATTTAAAATTGTCAAATTAATAACTTGCTCATTTTAATTCCTTTTTCAATAAATGAAATATGTTTTCCATCTAATTTTTTTTGTTCTTTCCAAATATAAATTTTGTTATCTATTTTGAACAATTGAAATGGGCGAAAACAATAAATGTTTGTGTAACTCATTTAAGAAGCCAAATTTCATAACTTAATAAATAAAATTCCAAACTTGGTAAACAACATATCAAATTGAAGCTATTGTTGTTTTCTTATTGTTTTCATCATCCATGCATCATTCTAATCAACTTTCACATGATGGTTATTTGTAGATCACTTAATTCAACTTTAATTCTTGGGCTTTTCTATATGCAACCCAAATTGCATATGGGCCCATTTAATTATGTTACCATGTCAACTAGCTTATCTTTGATGCATCAATTAAATTGTCATGCATCATCCCATGTTTGTGCATTATGCCATGTTATTGATTGTTTGTCTCTCTGCGTTGTTTGTTTGCTTCTTCTCGAATAGACGACGACGTTGAGACAGACGAGGTTTACGACACTGCTTCAGAGGAGTTAGCCCAGTACCAGGCTACTGAGTTTGCAGGCAAGTATTCACTCACCTGAACCATTGTGTCCTTTCCACACTGGATACCGATACTTTCCGTTGTCTATCCTGCTAGCCTTATGATTCGTTGCTTGTGTTCCGATCCTACCACATGTTATCCTGTAACCCTGATATAGCCTATCCTCCACACCTATAACCCTGTTGCTTGTTGCCTGTGTCTTACTAGCATGCTTAGGGTTGTTTATGCTCGAGTCTGATGTCCGTTATTTCTGTTACCATATTTATTATGTTCTGGGGGCTCAATGTTTAAACAACAACCTGTTAATGTTTGAGGTAATGCTAATTTGATGATAAGGCACCGACAGGAGGCCGGGTATGGTTTTGAGGCCTGCTAGTGTCGAACTCAGGAAAAGTTCTTGTCCTCTGGATCCATGTTGAGCGCGCTAACCGCATGTGGGAAGCGTGTATGGGCGCCCCCCGCAACTCTGATTTGATTCGCATCTCGTCCAAATCGCCACACTTAGTTCGGGCTTTCCATTTGATGCACGCATATGCAGGTACGAACCCTTGGCGCCAGGGTGGAACTTTTGTAGTCGGCATTTAGGGCGGCGTGGTCTTCCAGTGCTATGAGGGTCCCTCTTTTCTTCGTGGGGGCTCGATTAGCCGCGCACGCACAGCACATGGTTATTTGGGCTTGATGCGAAGAAGAGTTGGGTTGTGTTGAGTGCCTCGCTTGGTGGGTTTGATCCCCGTCTGGCGGGATATTCTTACGTGTACGGCCAAATTGGTGCACCCCTGCAGGGTTAAATCTTCTCGAGAAGCCGTGTTGTCCGCGGTTATGGATGACTTGGTGATAGGGCTGGCTAACAACGATTAGACAACTTACACCTAACTGATAATAATTGGACTAGTAATAGGCTTATTGACACAATAACTTGAACCTTCATTAATCCAACTGTGTGGGTTATCCTCGGATTGCTTCTTTGGATAAGGGGCGAGATCCAGGATGGGTTTGCTTGAGGTTAGTGGTAGTTGGTTCCGATGCGCTGTCTTATCCCTTTCTTTTAGCCGGATGTTGTAGCGTGTCTCTGTAGTTGGTTAGGGCAGCCCGCTGCCGCACCTTTGTATCACCTATCTTCCGTTGAACCCAAAGCATATGTACTTGGTGTTGTCGGGTACCCTTTGCTATCTTGTGCGTCTTGCTTGCCAGTACTCGTCTGTACTGACCCCTTTGGGGCTGCGTGTTCTGCAGACTACGTTTCCGAGGATCCCCATGGTGGCTACTACGTGGAGTATGACGAGGCTGTTGACGAGTAGATAGCAGACCCGGGCAGGATCCGAGACTTCGTGGATGGGCTCCGTTCTTTCGTTTCCGGCCTCTTAGGCCTATTTGGATCTTTTCTGTACTCAGACACTTTGGATGCTTCCGCTGTGATGTAATGATGACTTGTTGGTTCATGTGTCCTCTGCATGACTGTATTTGCTATCTCTGCTCTAGTGAGAGCTTTTGCCACTTATTTCTATTTCTTTGTGTCTTAGAGATTTGTTGTGATATCACTTGTTCAAATGCCGTTGACGTACCATGTGTGTATGTTATGAAGTACGTCAATGGAAGTATTCGGATTTCTATTGGATGGTTTCACAGACGATGAATAGTAGAGGATGGTTGTCACACGTTTACGTGTTGGCCTACTCATATTGAGATGCGGGTGCAGGTAGGCCCCGTAAGCCATTTATCTACTGTTTAGCGGGCTGTGAGTATCCTCTAAAAGTCCGGGTGCGACAACTGAAATATTGTTTAGTGTCATTACTTGGCTGATAGATTGAATAATTGTAGCCTTAAGCAAAGGTTTACGCATCCCATTGTGCTTACTGAACTTGCCAACCAAGGAAAGAATTAAAAGAGAAAGTTTCATGAATGATAAAAGTGGAGTCTTATGCTTGACGAACTTATGGTTGGGGGTTAGTCTAAATGTGTATCACATGGAAAAATTTCAACGCTGCACTAAGAATTCTATATTCAAGTTGATATCATGTTCTTTTAACTGTGGATTCCTATCATGCCGAAATGAGGTAGAGGAATAGTAAGTCTTGATGAGTAAGTATATATATGATTAGAGAGACGCATTGGGCCGCTAACCCAAGCCATGCGATATCATGGTGGAAATTTACTTATAGCTAGAATGGACTCCGCAACATATCCTATAATAAAATAAGAAGCTACGCATATAGTGAATGAAATAAAAAAGGATAATGAGTCCATTCCATTTGTTTGTCTTGCCATTTTGACATGGGCTGGTTTCCATGTCATGGGGCAAGAGGTACCCCAATTGCTGCTCTCTATGATGTCATTAATACTTACAATGATTGTACAAGGATTATTAGGAATCTAGAGTTGAGTAATCATGGTGCGGGACTTCGCTTTTAAGGGGCATGAGGCTTTCAACTTGTAGTTTGTCAAGCATAAGAATCAAAATGAAAAATTAATGCTTTAGCAAAACTGAGAGCAAGGTAGTAAGCACGATGATTTTACTTGTCAACATATGAAAGAATCAGAGATCTCAAAAATCTTGATATGATTCAATCATCAGCGATGCACAAGCCTTTGTTTATGTCTACAATTGAGCAAACTCATTCAAGTATTAACACTTCATGTTATTTCTATTGCAACAAGTATATATGCTTCAACACTGAGTAGATGCACACTTGCTAGTATTTTGCTACTTGTTACAGGAATCATGTCTTGAGTATTTGCTAGTATTAATTGATGATGCATATGTAATGCAAAGTTCTTGCCAAAGTTTTTATCGCTTCTGCACTGCGTTTAAGTTGTTCGAGGACAAACAACGAGCTAAGCTTGGGGGAGTTGATGCACCCAAAATGCATCTACTTTTCCAAGCACTTCGCATCGTATTTCTCTCCGGAGTCCCCCCATAATTGAATAAATCTGCAGAATCTGACGCTGTTTTTAGCAAAAGTCTTCTTTCCGTCTATTTTCGCGGGACTTTTCACAGGGGACGAAAACCACGTAACTTTTTATGAAAAAGAAGGGGAATGAGCACCAGATGGGGCCGGGGGGCCACCCGAGGGCCAAAAGGGGGCCCAACACGCGGCCAGATTCCTTGGCCGCGTGGGGTCACCCCTTTTGGGCCCAGATGGTCCACTCCGGCTATATCTTCAACGTACCCCTCCATATATACGAGAAACTGACGGGTTTCGAAGGAGAGGGTTGTTCGCAAAACGGAGCGCCGCCGCCAGCACGATCTTCGATTTCGGAGTCAGATTGATCCGGGATTTCACCCTCGGAGGTGGAATTCAAGGGGCTTCGTCACCATCATCATCACCACCATCATCTCCATCAACCATGAGCTCCATCCCCCCTCCATGTGTGAGTAGTTGCTGTAGGCATGTGAGGTGTGAGGGGTTTTGGATGAGATTGATCATGTAATTGCTACCCGATATGCGGGATCTAGGGGTTTGTCTTGAGAATTCTTATGTCTTGTGTTGATGCACTATTGCTAGGCTTAATGCTTGTTACTAGGGCCCAAGTGGCATGATTTCAGTACTGAACTTACATTGCTACATCATATATTTGAGTTTGGTATCTATCCGCAATGTGTATTACCTGCTATTATGTTGAACCTGCGAACCCTAAAGTGACAGCTAGGGAAAACAAGGGGGATATGTTCTAGTTTGAGGATTATGTGTGTTCATGGAGTGTTAATGCGTTGGTCCGGGTTATTCGAAAGGGTAGACCTTAATTACCTGTAGTTCCAAATTGACCCCGGTGAAATGGGCAGGTAGGACAATAGGCTTTGTGCAAATTCTCTTGGTTAGTACGCACAATAATTTACGGAACACACACCTACATAAAACTGAGATAGAGAAAGGCCCCGCTGCTAGCAAAACATTATTACATCATCAATTGTAACATCCCAAGTATGAAAAACCACCCTAGAATGTTTGATTCTTGTTTAATTATTGTTGTGCATCATGGCATCTTAATCATTGCATTTGTTTTCCATTTGTTTGCATCTGTTTTTCTTTGTTTTCACAATTGAAATTCAAACAATATTTCAAATGCTTTCTTCATACTTGTTATGTTACATTTTCCCAATAAAAGGTTCAATTAAAATAGCTAGTTGTTTCTATTTAAATAGAACTATTAACTTGTTATTTTATTTAATAATTCATTTAACTCAAATTCCATTCAAAATTCAAATCACATTTTCCAAACAGCAACCTTTTGGAATTAATGATAATTACAAACCAAATTCTAATCCTTTTGTTTCAATTAAACTATAAGGATCAAACTATTTAAATGTTGTTTTTAATAAATCACTTAATCTCAAAATCCATTCAATTTCCATCAAATTACAAACAGCATTTTATTTTGAACTTTTTGTAAAACAAAACTTGGCAAGTTGTTGCTGTTACATAGTTAAGCAATACCAAATTTTTCTAAATTTTTCTAACACCCCAAACTTATCTATTTCTTCCTATTTTCATTTCAGCAAAAAAAGAAGAAGAAGAAACAGAAAATTAAAAAGAAAACGAGAGAGAGTGGGGCAGTGGGCTGTGCCCCACGCAAGCCCAGCCCACCTTTTCTTTTTCCCCGGCCCGTACCCCTTCGGGGTCTTCTTCTAGATGTACGGCGCGCCATCGCGCCTATCCACGTCGACGCCGTCGCGCAGCAACAGCCACCGCGCGCCCCTCTAGCCTATAAAGCCTACCCCTAGGGTTCCCCGAGCAGCCCTAGACCCCTACCTCCCTTCTCCCTCGAGCTGCGCCGTCGTTTTCCCTCTCACTGCCCGGAATCCCCCCTCTCTGCAACCTCACCGGAGCTCCATCTTCTGAAGCCATGGCGATCGTCGCCGTTGCCACCCTCCTCCTCCCTGGCTGACCGCGCGGATCAAACCGCCATAGCGTCCTCGAGCTCATTGACACCCCCACGACGTCCCGGAGCAACTACAACGCCGCCGCCATCTTCACTGTTGCCGCCGGCGACGACGTTCTGCACCGAGCCGCTGCCTCACCTGCAAACGAGGGTGAGCAGTCGATTCCCTCTCCTCCTTCCTCTCTTGCGCAAGCACACGCACGCGCACACCGCAGCACCACACCAGCACGCACGAGCAGCACGGCAACCGCAGCGCGGCAGCAGATCGCCGCCGGCCAGTGAGCCCCTGTCGAAAATTCAGAAGGCCCTGCAGAAAATTCAGTTAGCGCACAAACTGAAGAATAACCTCACTCTGTCCCCTATACTGACAAGAACCAATCGCACACCGTAGTGGTAACGCACCACTGCTCGCCCGTCCGCAGCGCGGGTTCGAGCCCTGCGCTCGCGAATAAAACCCCAACATTTTTCGCTAGGCTGCTGACAGGCGGGCCCCACCTGCCAGTGGCCTGTGCTGCCACCGTGGCCCAGGGGCCCTCTGTCAGTGGCTAGGGCTATCCACTGCGGAGTGAAAAACATATTTCCAGCCTTTTTCTTTTTTAATCAAGTTCTTTTCTTTTACAGTTTGGTCCCTGCAACTAAAATGCTAATAACTTTTATTTTATAAATCCAAATAATGTAAATAAAATATGTACACTGCACCAAATTAAATTCTCTATCTATTTAAACCATTTGTTTTCTGTTTTGAATATTTCAAATGCATTCAAATTTCAAATTCAAACAAATCATTTCCAATTTGATTAAATGCATAAATAATTCAAACTTAATTCAAATCACACAAATAAAATATGTTTTCCATGCCATTTTGAACCACCTTTTCAAATATAAATTTTGTTTCATGTTTTGAATAATTAAAATTGCTTAAATAATTTAAACCTTGTTTAAATCATTTAAAATTTGCTAAATTCATAACTTGCTTAAATTAAATTATTTTTGAACATGAAAAATATGTTTTCAAACCAGAAAAACATACCCTTTTCAAATATGAACTTGGTTTGATGTTTTGAACAAATAAAATTCAAATAATGTTCCTACTTGAATTTAATTCATTTAAATCTTGTTTAATTCATAAATAATTCATCTTAATTCCTTTTTCAATAATTGAAACATGTAATCCACCTAAAATTTTGTGCTCTTTTCAAATTTGAACTCTGTTATATATTTTGAACAATTTAAGTTGGTGAAAACAACAAATGCTTGTGTAACACCTTTAAGGAACCAAAATTCCATAACTTAATAACTAAAATTCTAAACTTGGTAAGCCTTATTTTAAATTGTTCCTATGGTTGTTATTTTTCTGTTTTCCTCATCCATGCATCATACTAATCCACCTTCACCTGTTGATTAGTTGTAAAACAATTATTCCAACCTTAAATCATGGGCTTTTCATATGCAACTCAAATTGCATGTGGGTCCATTTAATCATGTTGTTACCATGTCAACTAGTTTATGTTGATGCATCAATTAAATGGTCATGCATCATCCCATGATTGTGCATTATGCCATGTTATTGATTGTTTGTCTCTCTGCGTTGTTTGTTTGCTTCTTCTCGAATAGACGACGACGTTGAGCCAGACGATACTTACGACACCCCTTCTGAGGATCTAGCTCAGTACCAGGCTGCTGAGTTTGCAGGCAAGTATTCACTCACATGAACCACTGTGTTCCTTTCAACATTGGTTACCGATACTTTCCGTTGTCTAGTCTGCTAGCCCTATGAATCGTTGCTTCTGTTCGATCCTATCACATGTTATCCTTTAACCATGATATAGCCTCACCTCCCCACCTATAACCTTTTTGCTTGTTGCCCGTGTCTTACTAGCATGCTTAGGGTTGTTTTGCTCGAGTCTGTTGTCCGTTACTCTCTGTTACTATTTCATTATGTTCTGGGGCTCGATGTTTAAACAACAACCTGTTAATTTTGAGGTAATACTAATTTTCTGATAAGGCACCGGCAGGAGGCCCGGCGTGGTTTTGAGGCCTGCTAGTGTCGACCCTAATTAGGAAAAGGGTCTTGTCTACTGATCCATGATGAGTGCACTAACCGCATGTGGGAAGCGTGTATGGGCGCCCCCCTCAATTTGATTCGATTCGCATCTCGTCCAAATCGCCACACTTAGTTCGGGCTTTCCATTTGATGCACGCATATGCAGGTACGAACCCGAGGCTAGGGTGGAACTTTTGTAGTCGGCATTTAGGGCGGCGTGGTCTTAGAGTGCTATGAGGGTCCCCTTTTCTTCGTGGGGCTCGATTAGCCGCGCACGCACATCATGTGGTGCTTTGGGCTTGATGCGAAGAAGAGTTGAGTTGTGTAGAGTGCCTCGCTTGGTGGGTTTGATTCCCATCTGGCGGGATATTCTTACGTGTACGGCCAAATTGGTGCACCCCTGCAGGGATAAATCTTCTCGAGAAGCCGTGTTTTCCGCGGTTATGGATGACTTGGTGAAAGTACTGGCTAACAAGTACTCAGAACAACTTACACCTAACTAATGATAACTTGACTAGTAATAGCCTTATTGCCACAACAACTTGATCCATCATTAATCCAACTGTGTGAGTTATCCTCGGATTGCTTCTTTGGATAAGGGGCGAGATCCAGGATGGGTTTGATTGGAGTTAGTTGTAGTTGGTTACGATACGCTATCTTATCTTCTTTCTGTTAGCCGGAAGTTATAGTATGTATCTGTAGTTGGTTAGTGCAGCCAGCTGCCGCATCTTTTGTATCCCCTTTTCTTCCGTTGAACCCAAAGCATCTGTGCTTGGTGTTGACGGGTTACTCTTTGGTGAACTGTGAGTCTTGCTTGCCAGTACGTTTATGTACTGACCCCTTTGGGGCTGTGGTTTCCGCCGACTACGCTTACGAGGATCCCCGTGATGGCTACTACGTGGAGTTTGACGAGGCTGCTGACGAGTAGATAGCGGACCCGGGCAGGATCTGAGCCATCGTGGATGGGCTCCGTTTTCCTTTCATTCCCGGCTTCTTAAGCCTATTTGGATTTGTCTGTACCCATACCTTTTGAATGCTTCCGCTGAGATGTAATGATGATATGTTGGGACATGTGTCCTCTGGATGATTGTATTTGCTATCTCTGCTCTAGTGAGAGCTATTTGCAACTTATTTCTATTTATTTGTGTCTTAGAGATCTGTTGTGCTATCATTTTGTTCAACGCCGTTGACGTACCATGTGTGTATGGTATGAAGTACGTCAATGGTAGTATCCTGATTTCTATGGGATGGTTTACGTAGACGATGAACAGTAGGGGTTGGTTGTCACATATATGTGTGTTGGCCTACTCGTAAGAGATGCGGGTGCCGGTAAGCCCCGTAATCCAATCAACTACTGTTCCACGGAACTGCGAGTATCCTCTAGAAGTCCGGGTGCAACATCAATCTTATCCGTGCAACACCCCGCTGTCACCTCATGCCTGCGTTTTAGTCTCTGGTTTACTTTCACTCTTTTCTGGTGAAAACTGGGAAAACACTTGCTCTCCATTTACTTTCTGTTTGTTTACTTTCACTGCATTATTACACTCACCACTCTTGCTGCAAGTTTGTTGATACACAGGCGTGGTTGGGAGTGACGTCCCAATTGCTAAAGTCTCACCGGTATTCTTGTGTTCCCACTGAGTCGAACTACAAATTTGGGTAATACTTCCCATCGAAGACTACGATTGATCTCCTGCACTTGGGAGCCATCATAGATGCAGATGGATGTCGGTATATGTATCTTGTTGTAATTCCCGCACTAAATACCATAGTAATCTTCATGTTATATTATGCACTACGGTGCAACCTCTATTTGTCAATTGCCCAGCTGTAATTTGTTCACCCAGCATGCTATCTTTTATGGAGAGACACCACTAGTGAAACTATGAACCCCGGTCCATTTTCCACACTGTTAAACAAACCACAACAATTTCCTGCTTTCTTTACTTACTGCAAGTATACACTGTTTTCCACACTATACGTCTAATCTTTGTTTTCAGCAAGACCGGTGAGATTGACAACCTCGATATACCGTTGGGGCAAAGTATTTTTGTTGTGTTGTGTGCAGGTTCCACGTTGTTGCTGACACCGGTGAAGCGCCAGCACCACCGTCAGTGGCATCAACCTTCCGAAGGTCCTCTTTCTCCTACTAGATTGATAACCTTGGTTCCTAACTAAGGGGAAATACCTACCGATGTGCTCATCATACTCTCCTCTTGGGGTCTCCCAACGCAAGCATCAATGCACCAAGTCAACCAAATAAAACATTCAAAGGAGAACACCACAAATTTATGCTTCAATCTGACAAGAAAAACTCATGATTCTTTCAATGACACATTAAAAAATCTCAGCTATTTGAGGCTAATCATGCTATTAAATAACCACAAGGCTTTAGAATTAAAATAACATCTATCATAATATGAAAAAGTCTAGCCACGGTCTATACAAGCTTCTACTTGCACCATTATAAATTCTACTTCAAGCAGCAGTTTCTTTTCCCAACAAGCAATATACAAAACATGCTTTAACAAAAACTCTCTAAATGCTACAGCAAGAAAACATGATAGTACTAACATAACACTACTAAAACTAACAGCTCTGAATAATAGATGCAATGAAAACAAGAGATAAACAAGAAATTTTGCAGCAACTATAAGAAAAACTAAGAATACTAGCATAGAAAGTATTCAAACAAAAAAGCGAAGCGTGTCTCTCTCCCAAACAAGGAAGGATAGGGCCCAACTATATTATTGCAGAAAGGAAAACAAAATAAAGAAAAAGAAAACAAAATAAAAACAAACAGACGTTCCAAGAAAACTTCATATGATGTGACCGAATAAAAATATAGGTTCACTAGAAGTGACCTGATAGATTGTTGATGAAGAAGGGGATGCCTTGGGAATCCCCATGCTTAGATGCTTGATTCTTATTAAAATATGCTTGGCTGAACCACGGGGGAATCCCCAAGCTTTGACCTTGCACTCTTCTTGATCACATATATCACCCTCTTCTCTTGATCCTTGAAAACTTCCTTCACACCACACTCAAAGAGTAATTCGCATTAGAGGGTTAGTGCAACAATAAAAAAAATCCATGGGTTATGTATGGAAAAAGTTCTATTGATAGTTTTAAACATTAGCTACAGCCACTGATGTTTCATGAAGCAAAGAAATCCACTTGACATCGCAAAAGAGAAAATGCAAGAAAAATGGCAGAATCTGTCAAAAACTAGAATAGTTTGTAAAGACGAATTTTTCGAGGCACTTTCGTTGCTCAGATAGAAAAACTTAAAGAACAAAAACATTTCGGAATTAGCCATGGAATAATCCAAAGAAATTTCAGGTCATTCTGATTTTTATGTGAATTTTACGATTTTTTACGGTGAATAGCAGAAATCTATTTCCTGCGCAGAAATCCAAAAACCAACTCCAACTCTCATCGGAAACTTTACTTGGCACTACTAAAACATGAAAAGAAAGATAGAAAGGAGTTTCTACAGAAGTATACAACCCCTTGACTCAAAGAAAACAGAGAAAAACAAAGCAAAAATAAACCCATGGGTTATCTCCCAAGAAGTGCTTTTCTTTAACGTCTTTTAGCTAGGCCCAGAAAAGTGGAATCGTGTATTTTCAAGTGAAGAAGAATCCAAATTGTAACTTGTTTGAATAATGGAATCAAAAGGAAACTTCATTCTATTTCCAGGAAAGTGTTCCATACCTTTCTTGTGTGGGAACTGAAATTTAATATTCCCCTCTTTCATATCAATAATAGCACCAACAGTTCTAAGAAAAGGTCTTCCCAAAAAAATTCGACAAGAAGCATTGCATTCAATATTCAAGACAAAAAAATCAACAGGGACAATATTATTATTAACCATTATAAGAACATCATCAACTCTTCCCAAAGGTTTCTTTCTAACATTATCAATACGACGAATATCCAAATAACAAGGTTCCAATGGTGGTAAATCAAGAATATCATAGAGTTTCTTGGGCATAATAAAGATACTAGCACCAAGATCACATAGAGAATTGCAATAAAAATCATTCACTTTCATTTTAATAATAGGTTCCCAACCATCATCTAGCTTCCTAGGTATAGAGGCTTCACATCTTAATTCATCCTCTATAATTTGCATGAGAGCATTTGTAATATGTTTTGTGAAAGCCATATTCATACCACTAGCATTAAAACAACTATCAAGCTTTTGCAAGAACTTAATCACTTCAGTTATGTTGCAATCATTAAAGTCAAGATCATTTTTATCAAAGATAATGGGACCATTGTATCCCATGTTTCTAAACATTTCAACACTTTTATCAGGAACATTTTTAGCAGTTTCAGGCAGTTTTGCATTTTTAATAGTAGAAATGGGAGTGTTTACAACACTAATTACTTTACCATTGATAGTAGAAGGTTTTATAGCATGAGAAACTTCAGTTTTACTAGTGGTGGTAATGGTTCAAACATTAGCTATATTATTCTTTCTAGCTATTTCATCTTCTCTTTCCCATCTAGCATGCAATTCAGCTAACATCCTAACATTATCATCAATTTGAATTTGGATGGCATTGAAAGTTTTACTTTCTTTAACTTCATTAGGAATAACCTTTAGTTTCAGAAAATCAACATCAAGAGCAAGGCAATCAACTTTAGAAGCAAGAACATCAATTTTTCCAAATTTTTCCTCAACAGATTTATTAAAAGAAGTTTTTGTACTAATAAAAAATTTAAGCATGTCCTCAAGATAAGATGGTACACTTTTATTGTTGTTGTAGGAATTACCATAAGTATTGCTATTATTAGGAGGAAAAGGCCTATAATTGTTGCTACACAAATTATTCCTATAAGCATTGGTGTTGAAATTATTATTTGTAATGAAGTTCACATCAACATGCTCTTCTTGAGCAACCAAAGAGGCTAAAGGAACATTATTTGGATCAATAGGAGCATGGACATTCACAAGCATAGACATAATAACATCAAGTCTATCACTCAAAGAGGAGGTTTCTTCAACAGAATTTAGCTTCTTACGAGTTGTAGCTCTCTCGGTGTGCCACACAGAATAATTTAACATCATATCATCAATAAGCTTTATTGCTGACCCCAAGGTGATGGACATAAAGGTGCCTCCAGCAGCTGAATCCAGAAGGTTTCTTGAAGAAAAATTTAGACCTGCGTAAAAGGTTTGGATTATCATCCAAGTAGTCAGTCCATGAGTGGTACAATTCTTTACTAAAGATTTCATTCTTTCCCAAGCTTTAGCAACATGCTCGTTATAAAGTTGCTTAAAATTCATAATGCTATTTCTTAAAGATATAATCTTAGCAGGAGGATAATATTTTCCAATGAAAGCATCTTTACACTTAGTCCAAGAATTAGTACTATTTCTAGGCAAAGATAGCATCCATTCTTTAGCTCTTCCTCTCAAAGAGAAAGGAAACAATTCTAGTTTAATAATATCTCCATATACATCTTTATATTTTTGCATCTCACATAGTTCAACAAAATTATTAAGATCGGCAGCAGCATCATTAGTACTAACACCAGAAAATTGCTCTTTCATAACAAGGTTTAACAGGGCAGGCTTTATCTCATAAAAATCAGCAGTAGGAGCAGGTGGAGCAATAGGTGTTCTAATGAAATCATTGTTTTTGGTGCTAGTGAAGTCACACAACTTAGTGTTCTCAGGAGTAGTAATTTTAACAAGACTAAAAACAGGAATAAAACTACAGCTAGAATAAGAACTATTTTTTTATGTTTTTGGTAAAGAGAAGCAAACAAGACAAAATAAAATAAACTAAGAAAAACAAAAACAAAGTAAAGAGATTGGAAGTGAGAGACCCCCTTGCAGAAAATTCTCTTCCTCCCCGGCAACGGCGCCAGAAAGCTTGATGGCAGCTAATTGCTCTCGTTGGTAAACCCCAAGAGAAAGGTTGTGAAGATTTTAGCGGCAAGTTTTCCCTCAAAAAAGAAACCAAGGTTGAATCGACCAGTAGGAGGACAATCAATCTCTAAAGGTTGATGCGGCTGAGGTGGCAGGGCGCACTACCAGTTCAGCAACAACGTGGAACCTACACAACACAATCAAATCACTTTGCCCCAACGAAGCAGTGAGGTTGTCAATCTCACCGGTTTTGCTGAACACAAAGAGGTTAAACATATGGTGTGGAAAACAGTAAGAAAATAGTAGTAACAGTATGAAAGCAGTAGGTGTTTTATCAGTATGAAGAAAAAGTACCGGGGTCCATAGTTCACTAGTGGTGTCTCTCCGTGAAAGATAAATAACATGTGTGGTGAACAAATTACAGCTGGGCAATTGACAGAAATGAAGGCTGCACCGTAGTGCATATGCAAGACATAAAGATTACTATGTGATTCATGCGAGCATTACAACAAAATACATAGACAACCATCCAACTGCATCTATGTATAATAATCCACCCTCCGAATATCATCCGCACAAACGTTGGGTATTAAGTTGCTACCAACAGCTTATCGCGGTAAGCAAAGTGTGTAATGTAAACAATGTAAACTAGGTAAAGACCATTGTTTTCTCCCTAATGGCAACATCACATCCTCCATCCGTCACATTTCTGTCACTCAAGCACATATGCAAAGGAGGCATGAACCCACTATCGAGCATAAATACTCCCTCTTAAAGTTACTAGCATCTACATGACAAGAGCATCTACTAATAACTGAGAGCATGCAAGATAATAACTAACATATGCATGAAGATAACATGATAGATTGATAATCAGAAGACATAGCATTCAACATTCATCAGATCCCAGCAAACACAACATGTAGCATTACATAAATATGATCTCGGTGATGTGAGGCAGCTCACGAGATCTAAACATGAGGTACAAAGTGGAGAGAACAACCATCTAGCTACTTCTATGGACTCGTAGTCCAGGGATGAACTACTCACACAACACTTCGGAGGAGGGCATGGTGGTGTAGACCCCTCCGGTGATGAACTCCCCTCCAGGCAGGGTGCCGGGGAGAGCTCCAGAACCCTCCCGATCTCGGGATGACGATGACGGCGGCCGCAGGTGTTTTTGGGGACGAAGTGGTATATATATAGGGTTTATGTCTTGGGGGTATAAATAGCCGAAAGGGCAAAGGCGGTGGAGGCCTGGGGGGCCCACTTCACCCCATGGCGCGGCCAGGGGGCGCGCCGCCCTATGGTGTGGGCCCCTGTGGCCCCCCTCCGGGTCTCTTCGGGAATTCTAGGACCTCCGGACTTCGAATTTTCCAATTCCAAGAATATTTCCAGAATAACTTTTCTGAAACTAAAAACAACAAAAAACAGGGAACTGGCTCTATGGAATCTTGTCAATAGGTTAGTCCGGAAAATCGATAAAAATGACAAAAAGTTTATAGCAAACATGTAGGAAACAACATGAAAACAACATGGTACATCACAAATTAAGGATACGTTTATGACGTATCAGGTCTCCCATTTATCGTGTGGTAACGTCCACATCATTATTCCCCTCTGAAGAACTTATTTGGATCGACTTGGCACATGTTCACACATGCAAGACTATTAAGAAAGTCAATTTAAGCCTCGATGATCTCTTATTTTCAGTGTTATAATATTACATCCATCCTTTATTATTGACCACACATTATCCAGTAGAGTATGGTTATGACATGCAAACACGCCATATCAGTGTGGTGTTCCATGCGGTGTAATTTTTGAAACTCTTTTCACAAGTCTTCCGATGACATGTCAAAGGCCATAACTCAAATCCTTCTCTCCTTTATTAGAATCCTAGGAAATTGATTTTCTTGTTAAATCTATTTTTTACTTCACTCCAAACTTGTTTGAAATCATCAAAATATTCATACTAGCGTTTCATTAAGTGGACATATTCATATCTACTCAAATCATCGGTGAAGTTTACGAAACAATGATTTCCACTACTTGTTTGAAGTACTCATTGGACTGCACACATCAACATATATGATTCTCAACAAGTTCAGAAAGTCCATTTCCTTAAACAAAAAATGGGGTCTTTAGTTATCTTGTCCATGAAGGGCGATTTGCATGTGTCAAAAGATCAAAATCTAAGGACTCAAAGTTCCATCAGGATGAAGCTTCTTCACGCATACAACATTGACATGGCTTCAAACGGTGGTGCCACACGAATGCAGTGTCATTATTAAGTATATGTCCTTTGACATTAATATTATGAATGTAGGAACTACTACCATCATATTAAAATAAGAACAATATATTCATAACCAGTGTATGGCCATTAAAAGATAATACTCATAGATATAGGACAATATGTTTCACTAACATATATTAATAATTGTCTCGCCAAAGGCAAGACATACTTATAACGATCATGCTAACAATTGATTGTAAAGAACTTATTCAAATGGAAGATGTAGAGGGAGAGTGTCCATGTCCATCACAACATATGGTATTATATTACCGACACACATCGTCTCCTCGTCTTTCCAAGAAACTCAAGCAGAAAATCTTGTTTTCATAAAACATCACCAGTATAAAAACTTAGTCTATGCAACAAGCACTTTCTTAGACAAAACATGCATAACACATATATTATATATACCATCATCATTGATGACTTCCTGGTGATCTCGTTCATCTTCTTGATTTATCAATACAATCAAGAATTCATGAAGGTGAATGATCCCCCTTGCATGGCATAGTCTATAACAAACTATTTGCAGCTGGGGTGGGCATTGAGTCCAGCACCTCATCATAAGAAATGTATGTTATCCGTTAATCGAGCCGAGCTAGGCATTCTAGTGTCATCAAGCATGACTGTCACGTGCTCTTTTAACACTTGTGTTCTCTTCCATATCGGTCAAGAAGAAAACAACAAAAAATCTGAAAAACTTCATTAGTCTGATTTGCGGTGCATAAAACACATCGATTTCAACAAGCATACAATATATTCACCATCTATCAGCACGCAGCTGGAGTTCATACTCTATGACAGAGATCACAACGCACTGGACTATGACGGAATTATCCGCGCGAATTTGATAATCCAAATTATCTCTTCATTAGCGGAATTCTGGGTTTTATCCCTAACGGGTTTTGTATCACACAGAGCTAAATTTTTAAAGATGGTGTATCATCAAGCTATGGTACAAAATTATGAAGTTTGACCCATCTTTTAAGTTTCTCAATCGCAGGAATGCGCCTAAATTTCAAGAGGGCTATTGAATAGGTTATTATCTACAATTTTGCAAAGTCATTTAGACTATGTTCATAATAATTGGGTTCATGTTTTTAAATAATATAAACTACACGAACTCCCACTTAAAAGAATATCCCTCACTTCGTTTTAGTGATTACACGATACCTATCCACTAGACCATCCTCGACCGTGACGGTCGATAACATAGCTTCAAAGGTAGACATCATTATGTCAATCACATCACACATGTGACTCATGCTTAACCATTCGGTCACTTGTGTTATGAGGTGTCAACGTCGACAACAACTCCGGCGGCGGAGACTGAAGGGTACGTTGCATAGAAAACAAAAAAATCCTACGCGAGATAAACCCGAAGGGCCAAGATCTAATCTAGAAGATGAAAGGCAACGGGGAGAAAGAGTCTTTAGGAAAACATACCCTCAAAGACTCTAAGCGTTACAAGATCAAATCTTGTTGTTGGCATAGTCGTACACACACCGATCTCAAGACCGATAAGATATGCACCGCAATCCGGCGGTGCCTCCGTGATCGGTCACACGTATGGTTTGATGACGACCTCCGTTTCGTCGATCCAGCGGGGCAACGGAAGTAGAGGATCCCCTGGAACTCCAGAAGCACGACGGCGTGGTGTGGTGAAGGATCCCATGGTCAGGGCTTCGCCAAGCGGAAGACCATGGAATGGAGCAGCGGGTGGAGAGAAAGGAGGTGGGACAAGTGTGTGGAGGAGGGGGAGCACTCACCCTTTTTTATAGGGGAGGGGAGGCAGACCAAGGGGGGTGCGGCCAGCCATGGTGGTGCCCCCACCTCTTCCCTCTTCATGTGAGTGGAAGCTCCACTCACACCCACTCATGCTCACTTAAAACCCCACTTAGGAAATCCAATTTTTTCTTTAATAAATAAATATTTTTATTTCTTTATTTTAATATTTGTTAATTATATTAACAAACATTTGCATATAGGACCTCGAATCATTTTTTAATTCTATTAACAACCATTTGACAAAAAAAACTTGAACTATTTCAATTTTACCCGAAACAATTTTGGTGATGTCCAAAATATTCTTCGATATTCCGTATCCTCTCGAATGCGTCATTGAAGCTTAAGTGTGTCACCCTACGGTTCGCGAATAACATAGACACGATCAACACACATCTCCTATCAATAATCAACAGCGGGATCCAGAGATCCGTGATGACTCCTATATATTCAACAATGAATCTCTTGATCGTGTGAACCATCAACGTCGTAACTAATTCCCTTTGTCTCGCGATATTTTACTTGTGCGAGATCCGATCATTGGTATCAACCATACCTAGTTCAATCTCGTTACCGACAAATACTCTTTTACTCGTTCCGTGATATGACATCCATGTGACCTAGTCACGTGCTTGCAAGCGGTGTCGATGTGATATCACCGAGAGGGCCCAGAGTATATCTCTCCATCATTTGGATGGACAAATCACACTCTTGATCCATGAGCCTCAACTAATACTTTCTGAATACATAACGCCACCTTTATAGTCACCATGCTATGGTGTTACGTTTGATGACATCAAAGCACTCTTCCGGTATTAGTGATTGACATGATCTCATGGTCTAAGGAATAAGTTACTTCGTATGTTTGATATAACAATATAAACTTAATGACTTGATCGCATTGCTATGTTCACTTTGGGTCAAAGTTCATCACATCATTCTACCAATGATATGACCCCGTCATTAACAACATCCAATGTTCATGATCAGGAAACCTTAATCATTAGTTAATCAACGAGCTAGTTAAACGAGAGGCGCCACTAGGAACCATTGTTTGTTTATTAAACACACATGTATCAACTTTTCCGGTTAATAAAATTATAGCATGAGAAATAAACATTTATCATAAACAAGGAATAAGATAATAACCACTTTATTATTGCCTCTCGGGCATATTCCTTCCAGTCTCCCACTTGCACTAGTCAATAATTTAGTCTGTAAGCACTTAACACATATGGTGTTCCAGTGTTATTACCATGCTTCGCATGTGGTAAACTTCATCAAAAAGATATGAACTGTTCAGGTCCTATCGTATTTGCATGTCTTTGCGTCTATACACATCACTCATTCTCTAATGAGATGGCTTTGTATATATTTGGTCAATCGGTGAGACCTTAATTCCTCAGGTTAAACTAATGTTACTAACATTGTGAAATGTAGCATCATAGTGTCAGCACTTTTGGAAATACACCAAGTTCAATGAAGAACTCCTTGACACAAAATACTCATATTATTTGTTGTCAACACAACAATATACTTAGCCTTTGTTGTAGTACCCGTCACAATAATTTAATTTTGAAACTCATTCAAATCCAGCATGGAACTTTCTTCCAGCCTATTGTGCTACCCTTCAACACATATTTTAATTGAGATAAAATTACTTGAATAAATGACAAGACTATTAGTGTAACATATTACAACAAATATTTTGTCATTACTACATAGGAAAACATATCCTTATCATTTCTAAAATGGTATAAGGATCTCTCCCACTGTTGTCTAATCATCATATGAATTATCCCGCTATAACATTCTATAGCACATGACTTATCTGGTTGTGTACATAGCATGGAACACATGACTTAGAAATCTCAATTTCAATTATGCTCATCACGTGTCAAAACACTTGAATATTGCTCAATTATTTTCAAGTGGCAAGAACTCCTTCTTGTCATTTCGATATTGACTTATTTCAATATTTCATCTATGTAATTTGGCTTAAATCATATTAAGCGCTTCAATCCATCTCTCATATATATCGATGCCCAATATCTCCTAAGCCTTTCATCAATATGAAAATCTTAACCGTGTTAATTTAAAATACATATTTTCCAATCAACCATATGCCATCTTTAGAAATATGTCTTAGCGCTCCCACTTAATTTCTTGTAACTCTACAAGCATCTTTACCGTTCATGATGGAATCAAACTCTTTTAGTAACTTCATTAAGGTAAAGATTCCAACTTCGTTATGCTCACTTCAACCATTGAAGTTTGCACACCTTTCTAGCAACCTTTTGAATTTTACAAAACTCTCAGATTGTGTCAAGTACACATCCTCGATCAAACTTCCTAGACAGGAGGATTGGTTTTTTTATTCAACTATCATATCATAATATGTTACTTTTTCTACAACTATCCGCAAAGACTAAAGCATTACTACGGAAGATCAAAATCTTGCAGTAGTCAACTCTTTGAACTTCGTCGAAAACATGTTTTCGATAAGCACAACTTTAAAAGGATGTAAATATCCATGTCTTTGTTGCTATATAGAGCTGTTTGCTATCGTTAGGCATCATTCCTATCGAAATGAATACCAAGTCACATTCTTGATATTCATACAGGGATACTATCGCGGATATAATGACTCATAGTCAATTTTACGAAGTCAGTGCCCATCATTTGCTTCCTTTATAAGTTCCAGGTACTTTGTTGTCAAAACAACTCTTTACTCTTAAACCACAAGTTGTTCTAAGTACAAAGTTTTAGTACTTTTGTGGTTTAGTTCGCAAACTCTTTCGAAGTATCTACAACACATGTAGTGTATTCTACTTTGTCAAAATAGGAAACCCTAGAAAAACTTCTAGTGATGCGCTACTCTTGACATGTTAACAAAGATTCTCTAACCTCGTTGAGTTTGTACTGTCCTCCCACTCACTTGTTTCGCAAGACCTACTTTCTTGAGAAATCAAACCTTTTTTGACAAACAACATTTGTGTCTGGTTTGGTGATAGGAGAAATACCAATGTTTTCATTGGGTTAATCTTATAAACATATATTTATCCTATTTTGGTTGTACACATTTTACACATGCTATGCATACCAAAACTTAAGAAAAAGACAATTCGGGTCACTACTCAAGCCATAACTTATATGGTGTCAATTTCAATGGATCATGATGGCGCTCTTTTCAGTGTAAAAGCGATTGTCTCTAATGTATAAACTACAAAACTATAATGGCATTTTTAATTTATCTTACCATGTCCAACAAGGTTTGATTTTGTCTCTCGAACACTTCAAAACTAATGTGGGGTATTCGAGAAGGATAAATTGTAGAACAATTCTGCAACTCCTCAGATGTTTTGCTAAACTTGTAACAAAGTTTTTCCTTTATGATCCAATCATAAATACTTGATTATTTTGTTATGATGTTTTTTACTTCATACTAACAATAGTTTGATCCAATTCAAAAATATCAAACTTTGTTCTCTTTAAATAGATATACTCATATATCTACTCAAATCATTGACAGAATTTTATGAAGGAAAAAATAATCCACCACACGTGACTATACATAATGGACTATATACATCAATATGTACAATCTCCATTAAATTATTCGTCCATTCTACTTTGGCCTATGAATGGAATTCTAGTCATCTTTTGGATGAGGTCTCACAAGCGTCAATTTATTCAAAACAAAATGACTCCAGAAGTCCATTAACATGGAGTTCCTTCATGTTTTCCTTTCTGATATGAACTAAAATGGTGGTGTCACAATTTAAGTGGAATTCTTTTATGCCTTGCAACGTTTAACATTTAGGCTTATAGATGTTTACTTTACCAACACGATTTATATTAACGCATCCATCAATTATGGAAATGGTCATAGTTTGAACAATCTCATTTGTTCTCACAAAAGATCGGAACAAAATAACAACTTATTATTTTCTTAAAATAAATCTTGAATGTTTGGTTCGATACGGCAATGAACACAATAACACTTTATTTATGTTCTTGTCATGATCGATTCCACATCTACTACTAGTTCCTTTTAGACCCTTGTATTTCTTCCATTGCGTTGCTTTGTATGACAACTCATACCAACCAATCTGGTATCAAAATACCCAAAAATACTTTGTTAACTAGTAATACATCTAAAACTTGTATATCAATCATATACTCCTGAGCTGGACTTTTCCAGTTATCTTTTTTTCTTCCATATACCATTTGTAATTCTATTTTCAATATTCCCTTTTTATTATAGAAGAATCATTCAACATCAAACGATGCTAGTCACACTAGCACATTTTCCTTGGCGTGTTAGTCATATACTATCACCCATTAAGTCATACTTTGAGTTTGATTGTTCTACTAATATCACCATATTAATAGCATTCTTCCAAATTCCACTCTTAGCAATCCTCAAGCAAGGTAAACGATTTTACCCATACTTTTAATCCATACCATCATAACAATTTTGTGATGAAGCTACTATAGGTCGAAGGAAGGAATTTAGAGGATAATATTAGCACCCAACTTTTTGGAAGATTCAAACGCCTAGTGTCTTCAATCCTTGCATATATTCAAATAATATAAGCACATTGTCATGCTAAATTATACTCAGTCATGTTTTCACAAATAAGTTTCTAGATATCCATATATCTTTCACTTGATTGTTTCCGAAAACAATTCTTTTCAGTTCCTAAATCACCTTGATCAACAAAACATTCTTTTGAAGATAAAGTATTATGGAAGCAAGCATGACACTATATTCTAAGTAGGAATAATTTGCTCTCTAGATCAATCAATCATTAATCATATGTAGATAGGTAGGAAATACCTAAAATCTACAATAGGACTAAATTTTAAATTTCACTAATTCGGTACCAATCTTAAATGGTTTTACCAAATCATAACAGTTATATCTCAATTAACAATCTAAGTGTAAGGTAGTTTGTGGATGCCAATGAATACTAAAATTTGTTCAGATTCACTTTGATTGGTTGTTCATGATAAAATAAGTTCAAGTTAATTCAAAATTACTACGTGAACTCCCACTCAAGAACTACATCCCTCTAGTCGTTTTAGTGATTACACAAACCAAATTCACTACACCAAAACCGATCATCACGTGAGATGATGTAGCTGCAAAGGAGAACATCGACATGTCCATCATATCATCCATATGACTCGTGCTTTAACTTTCGCTTACGTGTTCTGAGGCCATGTCTATACATTCCAGGCTCGCCAAGTAGAACTGTAGTATTGCGTGTGTTCCGAGGCCATGTCTGTACATGCTAGGATCGTCAACACCCGTTGTATGCGAACGTTGAGTCTGTCACACCCGATCATCACGTGGTGTCTCGAAGCGACGAACTTTATTAACGGTGAATACTAAGGAAGAACACATTATTATCTTGATATTAAGTGAGAGGGATCATCTGATAATGCTACCGTCGCGATCTAAGCAAAATAAGATGCATAAAAGTATTAACATCACATGCATGGATAATGTGATATGATATGGTCCTTCTTGCACTTGATCTCCATCTTGTGCATCATTATATGATCTCCATCTTTCCACCGGCGTGGCACCAAGGTCCATGGCACCTCCATCTTTATTGTCCATCAAAATTACAACATATCACATGGATATGATATACAACACGTAGGCCATAAATAATAATACAACCATATGGCTTCTGCCGGTATGTCAATAATTTACAAAAGAGATAATCTCATACATCAAATTTGTAACATTGACCATATCACATCACATGGCCTGCAAAAACAAGTTCGACGTCTCTAATTTATTTTTGCATATTTTACGTGGCTTAGGGCTTTCGAGGATAGAACCGTTCATACCTATGAATATGAATCACAACGTTGATAAACATATTTTTAGCAACCCTTCGTAGATTAGATCTTAACTATAGTAGGAGAAACGGACACCACCTCAGCCACAAGTGAGACAGGTCTCGCGTACAAAGTACACGTAAAGTTTGTCTAGGGCAGATTCATCCTACTATGCCTCTAAGATCATAAAATACTCAAGGAGGAAATAACATGATCATCAACGCCCACATACACCTATGTGTTCTATCCGTACAAATCATCTATGCATAGATCCGGCTCTGATACCACTGAAGGGTACGTTGCATAGAAAACAAAAAATTTCCTACCTGAGATAAACCCGAAGGGCCAAGATCTAATCTAGAAGATGAAACGCAACGGGGAGAAATAGTCTTTAGGAAAACATACCCTTGAAGACTCTAAGCGTTACGAGATCAAATCTCGTTTTTTGGCGTAGTCGTACTCACACCGGTCTCAACACTGAGAAGATGTGCACCGCAATCCGGCGGTGCCTCCGTGATCGGTCACACATACGGTTTGATGACGACCTCTGTTCCCTCGATCCGGCGGGGCTGTAACATCCCTGATTTTTGGAAAGTTCAAAAATCAGAAAAATTTAATTTTTTTGTTTTCTATTAAAGCAACCCAGCAAAAACAAATAAAACTCAAACACAAAAATTACATTAATTATTTTTCCAATGCTACTGGAATTTTATAACCCAATTTCCCTCTGTTTTCTAAAACCCTGAATAGGTTTCACCTCATCAAAGATATTATTTTCTTTAACAAACCATACTTCATAAAAATGTTCTCTTTTTAATCATTTGCTTGAAAATAGTTAATGATGTTTAAACACTAGGGAATTACCACCTTTATTGATCCTTTCACCTCCAAAATATTTTCACATGAATAAAAATTATTTAATTTGTTTTCTTCAATATTATACCATAAAGTGTTTATATAAAATTATTTTGTTTATGAAAAACTGTAAAAGACCTTGGAAAACAATATTAGCATTTGTGACTCCTCTCTGAATTTATTAAACCCCAATTCAAAATAACAATTATTTTCTAAATAAAAATGGCATGAGTTGCTATTAGGGTTTACCCCCTAATTTAAAATATAAATTATGAAAATAAGAAGTAATGACTTTCACAATTAAGTTTACAACATGTAGTATGTCACTGAAAATTTATTAGACAAATATTCATATTTTATATTTTCTAAATTAAAAATCGCATTAAGCTACTATTAAGGATTTATTCCATTTTCAAATCTTTTAAAAAATATATGTTGAATTATTTACAAAAATGATATTCTTTGAAAGATATTAATATTACAGGAATTTAGAAATTTATTTGACCTTATTTGATTAATAAAACAGAAGTTATTAACATTTTGTCAAAATAGAAAAGAAAAGAAAAGAAAAAAATGACGTCAGCGATGACATCATGTCTTCCCCTTCCTCCCGCCAGAAATCGCACCCATGACAGGTGATTTGAAATCCCGTTGATTCCTCGCGATTGAATGCTCGAATCAATGTGTTGGTCTCTACCCTATTCAGCCCTCCCCTCCCTGTCCAATTCCCCCTTGATCTCCTAGCCCGAGACGTCCCGAGGGAGAAGAAATCGCTCGCCGGAGTAAGCTCTTCCGCCACCGTATTCTCATCGATTCCGACATAACCCGTAAGATCCGCCGCCCTATTCTGGTTCTTTCGTCACCCCGTGCGTGCGCGCCAGTACCTAAGCCCTCGGGCGCTATTTATGTCTAGCAGGATCGCGGCGCCGTGTGTTTTCCGAGGCTGTCGGAGCCGCGCCGCATCCGTCTGCTCGAGACGGCCATACCAGGATACGAGAGGTCGCGCCACCGTCACCATCTTCCTCGACGTGGTCCCCTGCGTCGGTTCGTCATCACCGTTGAGCAAGACGGCCACTAAAGCGCCAACTCTGTCAAGCGCTGCGTCGCCGGCCGCCGTGCAACAATTTTACGGCTACCTTCCGCGCCCCTGAGGTAACCCTAGTTTCCCCACCGTCCAATCTGTATCCTGCGGTTGCGATAGAACCATCTTCCGAAGCGGTATCGACGAAAAGGACTGCGCCAAGTCAGCAGCGCGTTAATTAATTATCCACCGCTCGGCGCAACGCTTAGATGGCCCAAACCCATTCCCTATCCGTCGCCCCGCGCGACAGATAAGCACTTTTTAGCCCAACCCGTCTCTGGAATTAATGCCGAACAAAAACAGAATAATAATTTTGCGGAAAAGTCCCTACGACTTAGAAACCTTATAACCTTTCAACCACAACCCCAAATTTAACAAACTTGGACTTTTTCAAATCCCCGAAACATTTAGAATATTTTAGAACTGTTCAAGTTCAAATTTGAAAAGTTAAATGGGTTCAAATTCAAATAATCTTGTTTGATGAATTTTGGCATAATTCAAATTCTATAAATCCAAAAATTGCAAATAAAATCTAGTTTGAAACCTTAGTATGTGTACTTTCATACCCTCTGTCCCAAAATAATTTTTGAACATGTTAAATTTGAATTTACAATTATGTGGTATAATTGAGTATTTTTTATATAGATTTAATTCTATAAATAATTTCAATATAGTTCCTCTAGCAAAATTGTTCCTTTTGGTAACCTTGAACAAGAGACATAAGTGCCTAAACATTTTGGACAGCTCTAGACCATGGCCATGTAATTTTAGCCGAACTTCCATCATAGTAGTCCACCTAGTTGTTTAAGTCTTAGAGTTGTTTCTATCCTTGTTACCTTTTTTGTTATGCCTAATTGGAACCAAGCCCAAGTACTTAGTATGTGTCAATCACATATAATACAAAGTAGTGAACCATAGTTTTCTATCTGCTTCCCCACACCTCTATTCTTGCTTCAAGAATTCATCAAGTTAGTAAATGGAAATCAAGACCCAAGCACAATAAGGAACTTCATTATCAACCTGGTGGCAACATGAAGAACTACAAGGAAGATCATTGAAGAAATTTTGAAGAAAAGACTTTGACTTCCCAACTAGAAGCAACTCAAGGAAGTGCAAATTCATGAAAAGATCAAGAAGAAGGCCAACCCCTTCTCTTTCTATCTCTCTTCTTATTTCCTTCCTTTTCTACTTGACTTAGTGGTATTTTGTGCCCATCCCACTTGGACCAACTAGTAAGAAAACCAAGAAGATTTATCAAGTTCAAGAGAGGCTTCACAACAAGGAGGAAACTACAATAGAAGCATGAAGATGATATTCAAGAAGACAAGCATGCGAAGACTTGGAGGCAATACATACAAGTGAATAATAACAAGTTGTTGTGGTCCAACCATTGACCCAAATTGAAAATCCCAATTCAAAATAACAATTATTTTCTAAATAGAAAATGGCATAAGTTGCTATTAGGGTTTACCCCCTGATTTAAAATATAAATTATGAAAATAAGAAGTAACGACTTCCACAAATAAGTTTACAACATCTAGTATGTCACTGAAATTTTATTTGACAAATATTCATATTTTATATTTTCTAAATTAAAAATCACATTAAGCTACTATTAAGGATTATTCAATTTTCAAAAGTAAAAATATGTTGAATTCTTTACAAAAATGATATTGTTTGAAAGATATTAATATTACAGGAATTTAGAAATTTATTTGACCTTATTTGGATTAATAAAACAGAAGTTATTAACATTTTGTCAAAAACAGAAAAGAAAAGAAAAAGAAAAGAAAAAGTGACTCCAGCGATGACGTCATGTCTTCCCCTTCCTCTCGCCAGAAAATGCGCCCGTGACAGGTGATTTGAAATCCCGACGATTCCTCGCGATTGAATGCTCCAATCAATGCGTTGGTCTCTGGCCTATATAGCCCTCCCCTCCCTCTCCAATTCCCCCTTGATCTCCTAGCCCGGGACATCCCGAGGGAGAAGAAATCGCTCGCCGAAGTAAGCTATGTCGCCGCCTTTGATGCATGTGAATACACGTTCATTGGGAGGAACCAAGAGAAAGGTATGAAGAGTGAAGCAGCAAGTGTTCCCTCAGAAAGAAAGTTTTAATCGAATAGTAGGAGGAAGGAGTAACTTCACAAGGTGAAGCGGCTGAGATGGCAGGGCGCACTACCGGTTCAGAAGCAACGTGGAACCTGCACAACACAATTAAATCACTTTGCCCCCAATGAAGCAGTGAGGTTATGAATCTCACCGGTTTTGCTGAACACAAAGAGGTTAAACATATGGTGTGGAAAACAGTACGAAAAGAGTAGGAACAATATGAGAGCAGTATGAAAGTAGTAGGTGTTTATCAGTAGGAAAAAAAGGACCGGGGTCCACAGTTCAGTAGTGGTGTCTCTCCATGAAAGATAAATAACATGTGTGGTGAACAAATTATAGCTGGCGAATTGACAGAAATGAAGGCTACACCGTAGTGCATATGCAAGACATAAAGATTACTATGTGATTCATGCGTGCATTACAACAAGATACATAGATCGTTATCCAACTGCATCTATGACTAATAATCCACCCTCCGAATATCATCCGAACAAACGTTGGGTATTAAGTTGCAAGCAACAGATAATCGCAGTAAGCAAAGCGTGTAATGTAAACAATAACATCATCCTTAGACAAAGCATTGTTGTTTTCTCCCTAATGGCAACATCACATCCTCCATACGTCACGTTTCTGTCACTCGAGCACAGATGCAAAGGAGGCATGAACCCACTATCGAGCATAAATACTCCCTCTTGGAGTTACTAGCATCTACTTGTCCAAAGAATCTACTAATAACAGAGAGCATGCAAGATCATAAATAACATAAGCATGATGATAACATGATAGATTGATAATCAAAATACATAGCATTCAACATTCATCAGATCCCAGCTCACACAACATGTAGCATTACATAAAGATGATCTTGATCATGTTAAGAAGCTCACAAGATCTAAACATGAGGTACAAAGTGGAGAGAACAACCATATAGCTTCTTCTATGGACCCGTAGTCCAGGGATGAACTACTCACGCATCACTTCGGAGGACGTCATGGTGGTGTAGAGCCCTTCGGTGATGATTACCCCCTCCGGCAGGGTGCCAGGGAGAGCTCCAGAACCCTCCGGATCTCGGGATGACAGTGATGGTAGCCTCGGGTGTTTCTCGGGTAAAAGCGATATATTTTTAGGGTTTTTGTCTCGGGGGGAATAAATAGGCGAAAGGGCAGAGGCGTGGAGGCCTAGGTCCCACACCCCCCCCCGGCGCGGCAAAGGGAGGCACCACCCTTTGGTGTGGACCCCCTGAGGCCCCCCTCCGGGTATCTTCGGGACTCCGTGCAACCTCCAGGATTTCTAAGACTTCCAGACTTCGAATTTTCCAATTCCGAGAATATTTCTAGAACAAATTTTATGAAACTAAAACAGCAGAAAACAGGGAACTGGCTCAGTGGCATCTTGTCAATAGGTTAGGCCGAAAAATCTATAAAATTGACATAAATTGTATAGGAAACATTTGGGAAATAACATGAAAACAACATGGAACATAGGAAATTAAGGATACGTTTATTACGTATCAACATCCCCAAGATTAGTTTGTCCTCGTCCTCGAGTAGGTAAACGATAAAAACAAATAATTTCTTAGGTGACATGCTACCAACGTAGACTTGATCATCGAAATATAAAAGCATATGTAAGCTGAAATCATAGAAATTCAACACAAACATGATAAATAGAACTTTAATAATAAAGCATAGCAATCACTTTGCATCATGATAAGTAACTCAAATAAAAGATCATGAATAACAATGCAAAGAAAGATATACGTTTGTTTCAAGTATAGAGAAAGCATGTCAAGGTGATATTTCGCTAGTCCTTAAGAATGGGGCAAAACATAAATGCCAGGACACCTTCAAAGTTCATGAGGAAGACTAGAAAAAATAATTAGAGAACACGAAATGACACATCATGAATCAATTAATAATGTTTTCAGGACAAATGCACATAAAACTCAGAATGGCAAAAATGCTCTCTCAACTGTGCATAAAGTTAGAAGATGGAGACTCAACATAAAAGTAAAAGAAAGGTCCTTCGTAGAGGGAAACATGGATCACTCATGTGCTAGAGCTTTTATTTTATTAACAGAGGTATTAAAAGTTTGACACTCCTCCCATCCATCTTACACAAACCATGGCTAACCCCAACTTATACAAACCATGGCTAACCGAATCCTCGGGTGCCTGCCAACAATCACATACCATGGAGGAGTGTCTATATTTTGGGAGATGTATGCTTATGTCAACGAATGGTAAACATAAAATATAGTACGTCTCAAGCCAACTAGACTTCACAAGAGCGGCTTCCATAGAAGGACGCATCTGGGTAGGAAGTCATCCCCCTTTGTCTTTTGTTTACACAAATATGCTTTGACTGATAAATCAAGGGCAAACATAGTGAAGAGAATTTGTATTTATTAATTTGGGGCTGGGCACCCCACTGCCAGCTCTTCTATCAATTGGATAAGCGGATGAATCCACTAGTCCAGGGTGTGAAATTCAATCAAAAAGTGAGATAAAGATTCTCTATTTACGTACTCATGAGCAAAAACAGGAACACAAATCAGGAATAATTTTGAAGGTTTTAAAGGTAACACATGAGAAATTTACTTGGAGTGGCAGTTAAATACCACATGTAGGTAGGTATGGTGGACACAATGTGAATTTTTTTTTGGGAGTTGGATGCACGAGTAGAGCTCATACTCAGTATAGGTGGAGGCTAGCAAAAGGCTGGGAGCGACAAATCAATATAGCATAAGAGCCATAATCATGCATAGCGACATAAACATCATTAATCAAAGCATAAGTGGTACCACAAATTCTAAAACTAAATGATCATAGAGGCTACTAGTGACTGGTTCATAGTCATAAACATGGTGTGAGCATGTGCCAAGTCAACCAAATAAAACATTCAAAGGAGAATACCGCAAATTTATGCTTCAATTTGACAAGAACAACTCATGATTCTTTCAATGGCACATTAAACACTCTCATATATTTGAGGCTAATAATGATACTCAATAACCACAAGGATTTAAAACTAAAATGACATCTAGCATGATATGAAAAAGTTCTAGCCACGGTCTATACAAGGTTCTACTTGCACCGTAAAAAATTCTACTTCAAGCAGCAGTTTCTTTTCCAAACAAGCACCAGACAAGACATGCTTTAACAAAAATCATATACATGCTACAGCAAGAAAATATGAGATTACTCACATAACACTACTAAAACTAACAACTCTGAATAAGAGATGCAGTGAAAACAAGAGCTGAATATGAATTTTTCGCAGTAACTAGAAGAAAGCTAAGAATACTAGCATAACAAGTATTCAAATGAAAAGGCGGAGCATGTCTCTCTCCCAAACAAGGATGCTAGGTCCAATGATATTATTGCAGCAAGGAAAACAAAAGAAAAACAAACAGACGCTCCAAGTAAACTTCATATGATGTGACCGAATAAAAATATAGTTTCACGAGAAGTGACCTGATAGGTACTTGATGAAGAAGGGGATGCCTTGGGAATCCTTAAGCTTAGATGCTTGAGTATTATAAAAATATGCTTGGATCAACTACGGGGGCATCCCCAAGCTTTTAACTTGCACTCTTCTTGATCACATATATCACCTCTTCTCTTGAACCTTGAAAACTTCCTTCACACCATGCTCAAACAGTAATTCGCATTAGAGGGTTAGTGCAACAAATAAAAATCCATGGGTTCTGTAAGGCACAAGTTCTATTGATACTTTTAAACATTAGCTACAGTCACTGATGTTTCGTTAAGCAAAGGAATCCACTTGACATCGTAAAAGAGCAAATGCAAGAAAAATGGCAGAATCTGTCAAAACCAGAATAGTCTGTAAATACGAATTTTTTCGGGGCACTTACGTTCTCAGATCGAAAAACTTGAAGAACGAAAAAGTTGAGGAATTAGCCGTGGAATAAGAACAAAAAAATCCAGATCATTCTGGTCTTCCAGGATTTTATACGATTGTTTACGGTGGATAGCAGAAATCTGTTTTTTGCGCCAAAATCCGAAAACCAACTCCAACTCTCGTCAGAAACTTTACTTGACACTACTAAAACATGAAAAGAAAGATAAAAAGGAGTTGCTACAAAAGTATACAACCCCTTGACTCAAACAAAACAGAGCAAAACAAAGCAAAAAATAAAACCATGGGTTATCTCCCAAGAAGTGATTTTCTTTAACGCCTTTTAGCTAGGCCTAGAAAAATGGAATCAACTATTTTCGAGTGAAGAAGCATCCAAATTGTTACAAAGATTACGTTTACCTTTATTACCCTTATTATTTTTAGGGAATTTATGGTCCAAGCATGATTTGGAGGTGAAATTCATGGTACCTTTCCCCATATCAATAGTTGCTCCTAAAAGCTTCAGTAGAGATCTTCCAAGGGTAATTTGTCCCCCTCCTGCACATTCAATAACAAGATAATCAGTGGAGACCGTTTTTCCTAGGAGTTTTGTAAACACTCCTTAAGTTATCCTAATGGGAAATATAGTGGTGTTATTAATGAGAGGAATGTCTTCTCCTCCCTCAGCTAGTCCCCAAAGGTTAAAAGATTCATAAATTTCCTTAGGCATAAGACAAGATTCAGACATGATATCACAACGAGCATGAAATGTTTCACCATTTATAAAAACTTTCACCAAAGGAATCATATTTGAGGATTCAGAGTTTATTGGGACATAATCACGATGTTCACGAATTTGGCTGTATCCTTCTTTTAGAATAGAAATATGTGACTCAAGAGTTCTCAATCTAGCATTGCAAAGGCTCTATCAGAACTAATGGGTAAATTGTAGGTTGAAATTAATTTCCTTATAGCATTGAAAGCTTTCTCTCCATCACAATGAAGGAAATCTCCTTCTACCACAGTATCCAAAGCATATCTATAACAAAGAACAAGACCGAAGTAAAAGCTACGAAGAAACAAGCTTAGAGTCATTTTAGGTTCTATTTTGCAATAGGAATAAAAAACTCTAGACCAATCTTCCTTGAAATTCTCATCATTCCCTTGTTTGAAAGTAAAGATCATTTCCTCATGTGACATGGTAACATTAACATGAGTATTCATTTTAACAAGATTAAAAAAACATGAATAAAACTACAGCTAGACTAAGAACTATTTTTTTGTGTTTTTGATAAAGAGAAGCAAACAAGACAAAATAAAATAAAACAAGCAAAACTAAAACAAAGTAAAGAGATTGGAAGTGAGAGACTCCCCTTGCAGAAATTCTCTTCCTTCCCGGCAACGGCGCCAGAAAATATGCTTGATGCGCGTGAATACACGTTCGTTGGGAGACCCCAAGAGGAAGGTATGAAGAGTGCAGCAGCAAGTTTTTCCTCAGAAAGAAACCAAGGTTTAACCGACCAGTAGGAGGAAGGAGTAACTTCAGAAGGTGAAGCAGCTGAGATGGCATGGCGCACTACCGGTTCAGAAGCAACGTGGAACCAGCACAACACAATCAAATCACTTTGCCCCAACGAAGCAGTGAGGTTGTCAATCTCATCGGTTTTGCTGAACACAAAGAGGTTAAACGTATGGTGGGGGAAATAGTAGGAACAGTATGAGACCAGTATGAAAGCAGTAGGTGTTTATCAGTATGAGGAAAAAGTACCGGGGTCCACAGTTCACTAGTGGTGTCTCTCCGTGAAAGATAAATAACATGTGTGGTGAACAAATTACAATTGGGCAATTGACAAAAATGAAGGCTGCACCGTAGTGCATATGCAAGACATAAAGATTACTATGTGATTCATGTGGGCATTACTACAAGATACATGGACCGTTATCCAACTGCATCTTTGACTAATAATCCACCCTCCAAATATCATCCGAACAAACATTGGGTATTAAGTTGTAAACACAACATGTAGCATTACATAAAAATGATCTTGATCATGTTAGGTAGCTCACAAAATCTAAAAATGAGGTACAAAGTGGAGAGAACAACCATCTAGCTACTGTTATGGACCCGGAGTCCAGGGATGAACTACTCACGCATCACTTCGGAGAAGGGCATGTTGGTGTAGACCCCTCCGATGATGATTTCCCCCTCTGGCAAGGTGCCGGGGAGAGCTCCAGAGCCCTCCCGATCTCGGGATGACGGTGACGACTTCCTCGGGTGTTTCTCAGGTAAAAGCGATATATTTTAGGATTTTTGCCTCGAGGGGAATAAATAGGCGAAAGGGCAGAGGTGGTGGAGGCCTCGGGACCCACACAACCCCTTGGCACGACCAAGGGGGGCGCCCTATGGTGTGGCCCCCCTAAGGCCCCCCTTCGGGTCTCTTCGGTACTCCGTGGAACCTTCGATATTTCTAAGACTTCCGGACTTCGAATTTTCCAATTCCGAGAATATTTCCAGAACAACTTTTCTGAAACTAAAAATAGTAGAAAACAGGGAACTGACTCTGTGGCATCTTGTCAATAGGTTAGTCCGAAAAATCGATAAAAATGACATAAAGTGTATAGCAAACATGTGGGAAATAACATGAAAACAACATGGAAAATGAGAAATTAAGGATACGTTTATCACGTATCAGCCGTCTTCTCATCGATTCCGGCAGCAACTGTAAGCTCCGCCGCCCCATTCCGGTTCCTTTCGTCACCTCGTGCATGTGCGCCAGTACCTAAGCCCTCGGGCGCTATTTCTGTGCAACAGGATTGCGGTGTCGTGTGTTTCCGAGGCTGCCGGAGCCGCGCCACCTTCGTCCGCTTGACGCGGCCGTCCCAGGATACGAGAGGTCGCGCCACCATCACTATCTTCCTCGGCATGGTCCCCTGCGTCAGTTCGTCATCACCGTTGTGCAAGACGGCCACCGGAGCGCCAACTCCGTCAAGCGCTGCGTCGCCGGCCGCCGTGCAAACATTTTCCGGTGACCTCCCGTGCCCCTGAGGTAACCCTAGTTTCTCCACCGTCCGATCGGCATCCTGCGGTTGCAATAGAACCATCTTCCGAAGCGGTATCAGCGAATAGGATTGCGCCAAGTCAGCAACGCGTTCAGTAATTATCCACCGCTCGACGCAAAATGTAGATGGCCCAAGCCCACTCCCTATTCGTCGCCTGCGCGATAGATAATAACTTTTTAGCCCAGCCCGTCTCTCGAATTAATTCCGAATAAAAATAGAATAGTAATTTTGTAGAAAAGTCCTTGCAACTTAGAAACCTTATAACTTTTCAACCATAACCCCAAATTGAACAAACTTGGACTTTTTGAAATTCCCAGATCATTTAGAATCTTTTAGAACTGTTCAAATTAAAATTTGACAAACTTAAATTGGTTCAAATTCAAATATGCTTGTTTGATGAACTTTGGCATAATTCAAATTCTACAAATAAAAAATTACAAATAAAATATATTTAGAAACCTTAGGATGTGTACTTTCACACCCTCTGTCCCAAAATAATTTTTGAACAAGTTAAATTTGAATTTAAAATTAAGTGGTATAATTGAGTATTTTTTATATAGATTTAATTCTACAAATAATTTCAATATAGTTCCTCTAGCAAAATTGTTCCTTTTGGTAACCTTGAACCAGAGACATTAGTGCCTAAACATTTTGGACAGCCTTGGACCATGACAAAGTAATTTTAGCCAAACTTCCATCATAGTAGTCCACCTAGTTGTTTAAGGCTTGGAGTTGATTCTATCCTTGTTACCTTTATTGTTATGGCTAATTGGAACCAAGCCCAAGTCCTTAGTATGTGTAAATCACATATAATACCAAGTAGCAAACCTTAGTTTTTATCTACTTACCCACACCCCTATTCTTGCTTCAAGAATTCATCAAGTTAGCAAATGGACATCAAGACCCAAGCACAATAAAGAACTTCATTATCAACCTGGTGGCAACGTGAAGAACTACAAGGAAGATCATTGAAGAAAATTTGAAGAAAGGACTTTGAATTCCCAACTAGAAGCAACTCAGGGAAGTGCAAATTCATGAAGATATCAAGAAGAAGGCCAACCCCTTCTCTTTCTATCTTTCTTCTTATTTCCTTTTTTTCTTCTTGACTTAGTGATATTTTGGTGCCCATCCCACTTGGACCAACTAGTAAGAAAACCAAGAAGATTTTTCAAGTTCAAGAGAGGCTTCACAACAAGGAGGAAACTACAATAGAAGCATGAAGATGATCTTCAAGAAGACAAGCATGTGAAGACTTGGAGGCAATCAATACAAGTTGAAGAATAACAAGTTGTTCTTGTCCAACCATTGACCCAAACGGAAAATCCCAAGACTCTATCTTATTTTCTATATTGTTACTTTAGTTAAGATAGTGAGATCACCTTGGTGAACTCTTGGAACTTCTTAGATAAATATGTTTGCAATAAAGTTTGATCACTACAAACTCAACCTAGACATCCTTGGTGAACCCTTGGAACTTCTTAGATAAATATGTTTTCAATTAAGTTTGATTACTAAAAACTCAATCTAAACCATCCTTAACAAGCATTGAACCAAGATGATAATAAATCCTTCAAACTCAAACTTTGACCTTGTCCTAGCCAACTTGGTTGAACCCTTTTTTCTATGTTTGTCTCCTTATATGTTCAATTGCATGTTTGATTGATAGGATGTTTGTTTATTTTGTTATTGTGTTTTAAATGAATATATTGTACGTAGAGAAATGATCTTTTGTGAAGAGAGTGTGAATTCTTCACCAACTTCAACAAGGCAAGTAACACACCATTCAACTACCCATTATTTTCTATATGCATTAGTTGATTTTGAGTAGTATGCATGGTAGGAATTACTAAGTTATATTATGCTATGCTATATCCTAGTAGTGTGTAGCCATCCTTATAACTTATTATTTTGAATCCTTGGTACTTAGTTGATGCTTAGACTTGCTACAAAAATTGTTTTACTTGATGGTGTGAAAAAATTCTAAGTAACAACTTCAATGAACCACCTGGGTGGATTTGGTAGTGCGGGGCGGTTGAAAGTTGAGTGTCTCCCCGAGGGGTGTTCACTTGAAGGAATGACACCCAGGAACAAAGTGATTATGATGTTCCCCAAGTTTAGATTTCTTCCAGTGTAGCCTTTAGTCATATGGGCTCTGTCTTGATCAAGTAAGTTGTGAGGGTTCAGCCTGGGCTTGACAAACAGATGTAGCATAATTATAGGTGGAACAGGTCTTGCCATTGGGTTGAATTCTTGCTTCTGAAAGATCTCGTCTCAATTCTTCTTCTTTCCTTAATGCGCTCAGGGTGTATAGGATGTTTGGGTCGATTTGAGTCTGAAGGTGAAAGTGCACAAACTCTGAAGAGTCAACAAACTAAGATCTTAGCCGTGTCCCCGGTTATGGACAACTATGAGCAGTTGGACAAGGATGGACGGAAGAATCACATCACCATTTTCAATAAGTAAAATTTTGACCAAGTGAACAATAGTTGTGGTACTTGGGTTTCAGTCCAATGATGCCACCCTTTGGAAAGAAAAGTTTGTTTTACAAAAGAGATAGGAGAAAACTAGCTTTATGCAAACTTAGCCAAAACTTCACTCATCCAAATAAGCATGTAGTATTATTCTTGCCATTTATATACATCATAGTGTTTACTTGACAATACATTAAATTGTATTGACCCCCTTGTGGCTGCATATTCCATCCTGCAGATGATTTTGAAGACGAGTGAGGATTTCGTTTAGGATCTCGAGTCTACCACCAACATGTTTTGCCTGTGGCACATGAAGAATATGGGATCAATGTTGTACTATGTTTTCCGTTGTAATACTTTGTTTCCTGCTAGTCTTCTAAGACTATGCAAGTTGTAATGATCTTTTGTAAAGAGTAGATCTTACGATGTAATAGAATTTGATGCATTTGCATGATATTTCATTTTGTACTGTGGTGCTAGCAATTGATCTGGGGACTAGCACACTAACATAGACGTTCTTACATTATTTAAATGTGAGAACGCTACAGGGGCATCGGAAGTAGAGGATCCCCCAGAACTCCAGCAGCACGACGGCGTGGTTTGGTGAAGAATCCCACGGCCAGGGCTTTGCCAAGCGGAAGAGCATGGAATGGAGCAGCGGGTGGATAGAAAGGAGGTGGTACAAGTGTGTGGAGGAGGGAGAGCACTCACCCTCCTTTTATAGGGGAGGGGGAGGCAGCCCAAGGGAGGGTGCGGCCAGCCATGGTGGTGCCCCCACCTCTTCCTTCTTCATGTGAGTGGAAGCTCCACTCATACCCACTCATGCTCCCTTAAAACCCTGCTTAGAAAATCCAAATGTTTTCTTTAATAATTAAATAAAACATTTTTATTTCTTTATTTTAATATTTGTTAATTCTATTAACAAACATTTGCATATAGCACCTTATTGGTTGCAGAGTTGATGATATTGTTGGAAACCCCAAGAGGAGGGTGTGATGAGAAAGTGGCAAGAATTTCCCTCAGTTAAGAACCAAGGTTATCAATCCAGTAGGAGGAAGAGGATCTCAGGAAGGTTGATGCCACTGACGGTGGTGCTGGCGCTTCACAGGTGTCAGCAACAACGTGGAACCTGCACACAACACAACCAAAATACTTTGTCCCAACAGTACGGTGAGGTTGTCAATCTCAGCGGTCTTGCTAAAAACAAAGATTAGATGTATAGTGTGGAAAAATGATGTATGCTTGCAGTAAGTAAAGAAAGCAGGAAATAGTTGTGGTTTGTTTAATAGTGTGGAAAAATGGACCGGGGTTCATAGGTTCACTAGTGGTGTATCTCCATAAAATATAGCATGCTGGGTGAACAAATTACAGCTGGGCAATTGACAAATAAAGGTTGCACCGTAGTGCACATATATGACATGAAGATTACTATGATATTTAGTGCGGGCATTACAACAATATACATAGACCGACATCCATCTGCATCTATGACTAATAATCCACCCTCAGGTTATCATCCGAACCACCTTAGGTATTAAGTTGCAAGCAACAGATAACTGCATTAAACAAAGTGTGTAATGTAAGCAATGATTATGCATGCGGGCACTCTCACCGCTGTTTTCTCCCTAATGGCAACAACACATCCCCCCTTCAAGTTTCTGTTACTCGAGCAAGGTGGTGAGGAGGCATGAACCCAGTATCGAGCATAAATACTCCCTCTTGGAGTCACTAGAAACTACTTGACCAGAGCAACCACTAGCAACGGAAATCATACAAGATCACAGATAGCATACGCAAATAAACACTATAATCAACTTGTCATAAGTTCAATATTCATCGGATCCCAGCAAACACAACATATAGAATTACATAAGATCAATCTCGATCATGATAGGCATCTCACGAGATATAAATGTGGAGGCATATGAGGAGAAGACAACCATCTAGCTACAGCTACGAACCCGTAGTCCAAGGATACTCACGCATCACTCTGGAGGCAGGCATGGTGATGGAGAGGCCTCCGGTGGTTACCTCCTCTCCGACAGGGTGCCGAAAACAGCTTCAGAACCCCCCTGATCTAGGGTTGACGGTGACAACGGTTGCAGAACTTTTTGGGGACTTTTGATGAGGTGCTTAGGGTTTTCCATACGGGGGGATTAAATAGGCGAAAGGCAATGGCGGTGGAGCTCCAGGGCCCCACAACTATAGGTGGCGCGACCCGGGGGGGCCACGCCACCTTATGGTGTGCCCCCTGTTGCCCGTCTTCGACTCCTCTTCGGTGTTGTGGATGATTCCGGGGAAAATAGGAACTTCGGGCTTTGTGGGGTCCAATTCCGAGAATGTTTCGAGAACAACTTTTCTGAAACCAAAAACAGCAGAAAACAGGGAACTGACATCTTGTTAATAGGTTAGTCCCGGAAAACGTATAAAAATGCTATAAATAAGGGAGAAAACAAGTAGCAATTGACATAATATGATCATGGAGCATCAGAAATTATAGATACGTTAGAGACGTATCAAGCATCCCCAAGCTTAGTTCCTACTCGTCCTCGAGTAGTTAAACGATAAAACAATAATTTTTGAGGTGACATGCTACCAACATAAATTGATCATAGAACTTCAAGCACAAACATGATAAATAAAACTTTAATTAAGAAAGAATAGCAATTACTTTGCATCACGAAGAGTATGTCAAATAAAGGATCATGAATAATAATGCAAAGAAAGGTAAACGTTTGTTTCAGGTATAGAGAAATCATGACAAAGTGATATTTCGATAGTCCTTAAGAGTGGGGTAAAACATAAATGCCAGGACACCTTCAAAGTTCATGAGGAAGACTAGAACAAATAATTTAATAACAAATAATATCACATCATGATGTAATTATTGATGCTTATGGGACAAATGCACATAGAACTCGGAATGGCAAAAATGCTCTTTCAACTGTGCATAAAGTTAGAAGATGTAGACTCAACATAAAAGTAAAAGAAAGGCCCTTCGCGGAGGGAAGTAGGGATCACTCATGTGTTAGAGCTTTTATTTTATTAAACAGAGGTATTAAAAGTTTGACACTCCTCCCATCCTTTTTAGGAATATCAATGTAAGAAGCAAAAACCTTATATAAGTTTGCAGTAACTTGAGAATCAATCCCATAAAAAATACTAACATTATGAAAATCCTCAGATGACATAAAGGTTTTAATGCATTCATAGTCATAATTTATACATGACTTTCTACATTTGTCATTCTCCCATGATTCAGTGTTTTCTTGAATACGGCCAAGAAGATCCCATTTAACTTCATCCTTCATACGTGTAAATGATCCAGAACAAGAAGCATCCAATAAATTCTTATCATAAAGAGGAAGCCTTGCATAGAAATTATTAATAACAATATTACTGGGAAGCTCATGAATGGGGCATTTGAGAATTAATAACTTCAATCTCCCCCATGCTTGGGCAATACTATCTCCGTCATGACGCCAAACATTATATATATAATTCCGATCTCTATGGATTTCACTTGGAGGATATAATTTAGAATAAAAGAGAGGTACAATTTCCTCCCATTCAATAGTCTGGCTATTTTTCAGTAGTTTGAACCATTCAGAGGCTCGGCCTGTCAATGATATAGAGGATAATTTCCTCTTCACTTGGCTAATTGTAATACCCGCACACTTGAAAAACTCGCATAATTCATGTAAAAAGAGCAAATGATCACCAGGATGGACATTTCCATCACCTGAATAGCAGTTATCCATAACACGTTTAACAATCTTTATAGGTATTTTATAAGGATCCAGATCATCATGCGGTGGGTCACTTACTACCCTAGCAGTGGTAGTAGTGATCGCAAATAAGTACTCAAAAGGAGTTCCAAACATAGTGTAATAAAGCAGTAGACATAAATAAAAACAACACTTACACCAGAAGCTTCCTTTATCAATTCCACTTCCCAATAGCGCTTCACTCCCCGGCAATGGCGCCAGAAAATAGTCTCGATGACCCACAAGTATAGGGGGTGTATCGTAGTATTTTCGATAAATAAGAGTGTCAAACCCAACAAGGAGCAGAAGGTGTTGACAAGCAGTTTCTATGAAGGAATAACTGTAAATACTAGAAAATAGATTTGTAGTTTTTTTTATATTGTAGATAAATAAAGTGCGAGTAAACAAACTGCAGTAATAATAATTGCAGCAAGTGGCCCAATCCTTTCTTCAGCAAAGAACAAGCCGGTGAGTTTATTTATGATTAACAAATGTTCTCGAGGACACACGAGAGGTTTCTGTCAAGTGCCTTTGTTCCATGCAGCTGAATAATGTTCGGTGTTTTGATAAGTGTTGTGTGGGTGAACCTATGCTAATGTTTACCGTCCCATCCAAGACTAATAAATACTTGTGATTATACCCCTTGCAAGCATCCGCAACTATAAGAAAGTAATTAAGAAATAAATCTAACCACAACTTTAAACTCCGGGATCCTACGCTCCCTCGTGTAATGGTTTCCTAAAGGGAGTTTAGGTTTCTGTCACTCCGGCAAGCCCACAATTAGTAGCCAAATACACGATGCATTCCCCTAGGCCCATAAATGGTGAAGTATCATGTAGTCGACGTTCACATGACACCACTAGAAGAATAACACCACAACTTAAATATCAAACATTAAATATTACTCAACATTACTTCACTACTCACAACTTGACTTCTCCCATGTCCTCAAGAACAACATGAACTAATCACAACACATCATATAGATCATGATCAGAGGTGATATAATGGATGATAACAATCTGGTCATAAAGTGCAAACACCGATAAATCTCACAAGCATCAACTACTAACAAGTAATCTACACCGGGAGAGAGATCTAATGCAAAACAATGATAGATGCCCCTAATTGTTACAGCGGGATGAAGGTGGATGATGAGGGTGATGGTGCTGGTGGTGATGACAATCATGATGACGATCCTGATGATGCTCGGAGCGATGACGGTGATGATGGCGGTGATTTCCCCTCTCCGGAGAGGAATTTCCCCGACAAATTTCTCCCTGACAGAGAGCTTTTCTCTCTCGGGTGTTTTCCGCCCCGCAGCGACGGCGGAATAATTATTCGAGAATGGAATGAGGCTTAGGGTTCCCTCGGGACTAGGGGCAAAGATGACCCCGAGAGGTGGGCCAGGGGGCGCGCCACCCCTAGGTGTGGGTCCCTGGTGGCCCCCCTCTGGCTCTCCTTCTGGCTGTGTTCCTCTTATGGACTTTTAGGAACCCCCAGATGTCCCCTTTCTTCTTCTGATCTTCTATAATATGGTATCTCGATGGTGCTTTTTCCATCAAATTTCTGTTCCCGGTGTTTATTCTCCAAAAATTATAAAACATGCAAAATAAGATAAAATAACATAAGAGATGCATCATAACATAAAATATATCGATGAATAACAAAAAATTATGATATAAAATAGTGATGCAAAATGGACGTATCACATACTCCCTCTTGGAGTCACTAGCAACTACTTGGCCAGAGCAAGCACTAGCAACGGAAAGCATGCACGATCACAAATAGCATATGCAAATAAAGACTATAATCAACTTGGCATAAGTTCAATATTAATCGGATCCCAGCAAACACAACACATAGAATTACATAAGATCAATCTCGATCATGATATGCAGCTCACGAGATCTAAACATGGAGACAAATCAGGAGAAGACAACCATCTAGCTACAACTACGAACCCGTAGTCCAAGGATGGACTACTCACGCATCACTTCGGAGGCAGGCATGGTGATGGAGAGGCCTCCGGTGATGATCTCCTCTCCGACAGGGTGCCGGAAACAGCTTCAGAACCCTTCCGATCTAGGGTACACGGTGACAGCGACTGCGAAACTTTTCGGGGACTTTTGGTCAGGTGCTTAGGGTTTTCCATCCGGGGGATTTAATAGGCGAAAGGGCAAAGGCGGTGGAGCTCCAGGGGCCCCAAACCTATAGGTGGCTCGGCTAGGGGGGACCCGCGCCGCCCTATGGTGTGGCCCCCTATTGCCCGTCTTTGACTCCTCTTCGGTGTTCTGGATGCTTCCGGGGAAAATAGGAACTTCGGGCTTTGTGGGGTCCAATTCCGAGAATGTTTCCAGAACAACTTTTCTGAAATAAAAAACAGCAGAAAACAGGGAACTGGCATCTTGCTAATAGGTTAGTCCCGGGAAACGTATAAAAATGCTATAAATAAGGGAGAAAACAAGTAGCAATCGACATAATATGATCATGGAGCATAAAAAATTATAGATACGTTGGAGACGTATCACACCTCGAATCATTTGTTAATTATATTAACAACCATTTGACAAAAAAAACCTTGAACTATTTCACTTTTATCCAAAACAATTTCGGTGTTGTCCAAAATATTATTCGATATTCCGTATCCTCTCGAATGCGTCATCGAATCTTAAGTGTGTCACCCTACGGTTCGCGAATAACATAGACATGATCGAGACACCTCTCCGATCAATAATCAACAGCGGGATCTGGAGATCCGTGATGACTCCCATATATTCAACGATGAATTTCGTGATCGTGTGAACCATCAACATCGTAACTAATTCCCTTTGTCTCGTGATATTTTACTTGTCCGAGATCCGAGCATTGGTATCAACCATACCTAGTTCAATCTCATTACCGACAAGTTCTCTTTTACTCGTTCTGTGATATGACATCCCTGTGACCTAGTCACGTGCTTGCAAGGGGTGTCGATGTGATATCACCGAGAGGGACCAGAGTATATCTCTCCCTCATTTGGATGGACAAATCCCACTCTTGATCCATGAGCCTCAACTAATACTTTCCGAATACCCAACGACACCTTTATAGTCACTCTGTTACGGTGTGACGTTTGATGACATCAAAGCACTCTTCCGGTGTTAGTGATTGACATGATCTCATGGTCTAAGGATTAGAGTTACTTCATATGTTTGATATAACAATGTAAACTTAATGACTTGATTGTATTGCTATATTCACTTTGGGTCTATGTTCATCACATCATTCTACCAATGATATGACCCCGTTATTAACAACATCTAATGTTCATGATCAGGAAACCTTAATCATCAATTAATCAACGAGCTAGTTAAATGAGAGTCCCTACTAGGAACCATTGTTTGTTTATTAAACACACATGTATCAATGTTTCTGGTTAATACCATTCTAGCATGAGAAATAAACATTTATCATAAATACGGAATAAGATAATAACCACTTTATTATTGCCTCTCGGACATATTCTTTTCAGCGACCCAGGGCGAGCTGCAGTTACGCTGCCCCGAAGAAGGACGGGCCACCGAGCGACGACGACGACAATGGCAACTACACTGACTTCTACAACCTTCACGGCATTAACTAGTTTAAATTTCTATGTTTATGTTTAAATCGCCCATGTATCTGCCTATATTCGGCCAAATATTGTAAAATTGCAGAAGTTTGTACAATTTTGGGCAAAATTTGTCGAGTTTCGCTGGTTTGTGTTGGGCCCGCGACTCGGAATCGTCGCCCCCAGCCAAAAATAGCGTTAACAAGCCCCCAAACGACTCTATTTTCCATCGAAAAATGGCCAGGGGGTGGGGGCAAATGGCTGGAGATGCAGAATGAATCCGTTCCACATAAAAAAAATGTTTGCTACAACTTAATCGCAATGATCCCTAGGACACCACCTTACACTCTTATTTAATATTTGTGATCACACCGGTTACAATATACTATATATACACACAACCATATCCAACCTCATATAAAGTCTAACAAAGCACTAAGACACGGAGTTTCAAGATTGACAAAGTCACAATTATCTTTTGGTTATTGATGAAAATTTCGCTCCACTCAAAGCATAATCTGTTTTTGATGAGACACATATTGTGTCAAATCTAGGCTTTGATATGCATCTCTCTTTTGCGTTCTCCTCTCCAACTATGTAAACTCTAACAATTATAAGGTATCATAATATTGGGTGTCTCACAAAATATAATTAATTTATTATAAAGAATCCTAATCTTAGGCGCACCATAAAATATATTTGCATGACGTGTGCTTTTATTTAAAGAAGTATTTAAGTATATTCGAAAAATAATTGTCGACGGTATTTTGTTGAATGTTTTGACGCCCCAAAGAAAATATATGGTCACGTCAAGAATGTTCTATGCCAGCTTTGGTTGTGTTCATACATAACTCAAAATGTGTCCAATCCACCCCGTAATGATGATGTCACACAACTAATCTATGTGTTCAAAGAATTTCTCTAGGCAAAAGGAAAACAGAAGGCGAAAACATAGTCTAGGAGTTTCATTAGAAATTTTGAGCAAATTTGGCTTCTTGATTTCAAGAAAGTTTTTCCATATATGTTGTTTTGGTTTGTAAAATTCAAATCAAAGTGATTTTTGGATTAATTTGGTTGATATTTGAAAAATAATCATTCGTGTTTGATAATAAATAGGGCATACACATAATCTTTCATGTTTTTTCAATACTTATGGGTTTGTCATATACTCATATCCTCGCGGTGTTCTATGTTTATGTACCCCTTTGTTTTAAAATAATTATCATTGAGATGGTTATATCTAGATATATACATTTCAGCGACAATTATTTTGACACGGAAGGTGGGAGTACCTTTTAGAGGCATGCTAAAAAAAGGCCATCTTAGGAAAAGAATTATTGTGAACAAACGACAGCACATCGTGTAAAGCTGCATCTATGATTCCACGTGGACCCACCGCTTCCTCATCTTCCCCAAAAGTTCAAAAAAAGCCCAAGGCAGACATGTGGACCCGAGCACACGGCGAGGTTTCTCGGAGGCCCACCATGGACCCGTTCCACGCCGAACCCATGCGCAACGGCTCCCACCCACATCCACGTGGGCCCGCGCGCGCATCCCCACGGACGCGTCACCCTCCTCGTGGACCACGAGGTCCAGAAGCGTCCCCACGCTACGAGAAGCCAGATCAAAACGATTAGCCCGGCCCGAACGCGGATATATCCATATTTCATGAATTAATTAGGCCAAGTAATCCGGGGCGATTAAGGAAATGGTAGGGAAGGCACCGTCGAATCGGGAAAGCCTCGGCCCTTTATAAGCGCACGCCACACATCCCGCCTCGCAGCCACCATCGCCCTCCTCCTCGACGCGGAGGCCCCCAGGAAAAACAAAAAAAAAACTTCTCCGTGGGAGAGAGAAAAGTCGCGTGCCGTCTCCTCGCCCACAGGTTAGTTGGTGCCCGCCGCCCGTCTCTTCCTCCTCCCACCGCTCCCAGATCCGATCGCCGGAGGCCGCCGCGCCGATCTGCAACGACGGTGCCCTGTATCGGCGTATGCCTGCCCCTGACGCGCCTGTTCCCGTCCCAATTTTTCGGTGCTTTTTTTAGGAAGATTTTTTTTGAAATTTTGGGTTTAGTTTTAGGATTAATTTGGTGTGGCTGGATCTGTGTGGATTAGTTTTGAATTTCCGTCGGGTAGGATTGTTCGTCCATGGCTTGATTTACGCGCGCCTCTCTCCGTGTGCGTGATTATCGTAGTGGTGGGTGTAGTTTAGAGGACCAAGTTGACTTTCTCGTTGATTTTTTCTCTTCTTTTTGGCGGTCCGCGTGGATTTATAGATTGGGGACCGTACCGATGCAGGGAAGGTGATTTGACTTTTAGATTCGAACAGCGCGGAGAGAAGAAGTAATTCAATGGATAAGGATCATGGAGTGCATGTGCGGCGGCCGTGACGAAGATGACGATTGATGCCGTTGGTTCCTTGCGTCCTATCCGTTGGTGATGCGTAAAACCGGCCAAGGGGTTGCTTGCCGGACCTACCAGATTAGAGAATTTGCGGCTGCCAGGATGGCTTGGCTTGCAGATGGCGGCATGGGCTTTCTTGAATATCCTGGAAAGGCCAATTGCTTAGACATGGGGTTGAAGTTCCGGGAAAGAAATTAGATTGCGTGAACTGTGTGCATGACTGGCGGAAGGGAAGGGATTTCGGAAGTAGATTGTTTCCTAAGGTTGTCATATTGACTTGTTGCAAAGCATCCTTCCTTAGAAAACAAAGGTAAGTGTAAGAGTATTTTTATGCACCAGGGAATTAAGGTTGTGATAGGACCATATCAGATCGGATAACAAACGAGAGTTCTTGAAAATTTAGGCTGGCAGAGTGTTACATGGTTTGACGTTACTGTAGTATGAATTTGCTTCAAGTCTAGTTCTGTTCCTTTAATATGGTACTAAAAGATATGGTAAAAGGGTTTCTTCGGATCAGGAAGAAAGTAGCAAGGACAACTATCTTCTTGATGTTAGAATCAACTGACCAGAACAATGACTCTACTGATGCCAATTGCGCTTGCTCGCACCAGAAATCCCACATATTTCTGATCTCCATAAGCATGGTAGTATACTGCTTCCCTGATTTGAGGGCCTTATTATGGTTGGATCAAAACTATGTTAGCTTGAATAACGTGATGTGCACTATAACCCCAAGTTTCCATGTACCTTCAGTATCTCTTTAGGTACAGCACTGACATTATGTTTTACGTCTGAACCAAACAATGTGTCCCTTTTGTGTTTGTTCAAGCTGTAGGCATCTCTGCATCACTATTTCCTCCTAACGTCTTGTCATACTTTGTGTGCCTTACAGCCTGCTGGTAGCAATGGCACAAGAGAGCTGGAAGGAGTCTGAGGAGACTGTCCAAACACCCGAGGCGCCGATATTGTGTGTAAACAACTGCGGATTCTTTGGCAACAGCATGACGAACAACATGTGCTCGAAGTGCTACAGGGACTTCATTAAGGTGACCACGCTGTCGGCCCCTGTAGTGGAGAAGAAAGTGTTCACAGCGGCATCATCTTCCACGGTGCCGTTGGAGCCGGTTGAAGTAGCTGCGGCCGCTACTGTAGTTGATAGCCAGGCAGCACAGGAACCTCCAAAGCCTCCCAGCAACCGATGCCTATCATGCCGCAAGAAGGTCGGGCTGACCGGTTTCCAGTGCCGCTGCGGTGGAACCTTCTGCTCTATGCACCGCTACGCTGACTCCCACGAATGCTCCTTCGACTACAAGAAGGCCGGCCGAGAGCAGATAGCCAAGCAGAACCCTGTTGTGATAGCCGAGAAGATCAACAAGATCTGATTGATGGTTACACAGGGCTCATTTGCTCCTTATTCGTGGTGGTACCAGAGTCGTCGAGTTTACTTGAGTCAGTAGGTTCCCTTCAGGTCTGGGCTAGTGTGCTAGGGTCTCAATTGTGTCTATCCTTTCTCCTTAATCATGGTTTCATTCTCTCGATTATGAAATAATGTAAATATATATATCCTATTATTCTTAACTGTATTCGCTCCAATTGATTATTGTTCCTGGCTTTATCGTTCCCGCATGGCTTAGATGCCAAAGTTACCAACCCTTGTTCCTGGCTTATCGTTTCCGCATGCCAAGCCTGTCGTTGATCCTCCTTGTTTCATGGCAGATCTCTTTTGCCGCTGCAACTCTGGTAGCTTTGGAAGCGTTTGTGCCACGGGCGGTACTAAAAGAACGGCGGTACCGTCGTTTTGTCTCGACTCAGGATTTGTTTAAGATGAAAAGATAAGATTGTGTGATCATGTCCCCAGTTGTTATTGACATGCTAGTTCTGTGGTCATGTTTATCGCTTTGCGCTGAATGTTGGAAACATATGACATACTGCTATGTTTGTCTTAACATCAACTCATGCTTTTATAATTGGATGCATGATAAACACTGAACCATGGAAATGTTAGGCTCCTTTTGGATGCATGATAAGCACTGAACCATGAAAAAAAATATAGAACCGAGACTGTGTTGGTCCTTGACAAAGTTGCCTGTGTTGGATGCTTTTGGATGCATGATAAGCACTGAACCATGAAAAGAAAATTAGAATGAGACTGTGATGGTCCTTACGAAGTTGCAACTGAGCAGCGGGCCGGTGTCCGGCCGTTCCTTCCTGGGCAGTGCATTGCTCATTTGGTGGCCCCAAAAAAAAAGTGAATTGAAGCATCAACATTGTCCCAAGATTAAGCGGCAATAATAACAAAAGCAGGCCGTGGTTTAAGGCCACGGTTCAGGCCATGCGGGCCGGCATATAAAATGCCACGAGGCCATGGTTCACTCCTCGCCATCCATGTAGCGTTGCTGCTTCCTCTCGAAGTAGACCTTCTTCCTTAGGGTTAACGTGCTCAGGTTCATGTCCATGATCTGGGTTTCTTGGGCGGCCAGCGCGAGCTCGACCTCCTTCTTCTTGATCTCGGCCTCCATGGTCCTTGTCTCGGCTTTCTTGGCTCTTGTCCTCGCGTTCTACTCCTCTATCTCGAGCTTCTTGGATTGGATGATGAAGTTTTTCGTCAATTCCTCTCGCTCCTGGCGCTTCTTCTCCTCCCTCTCGTCCTTCTCGCTTGTCTTGTCCTTCCGGCTGATGAAGCCCTTGAGGGTCTCTTGCAGCGCGATCGTCGTGGCATCGCGCTTAAAGTCCAGTTTGGAGTTGGTCCGGCCCCTCGGTCTTTCAGTTGTCGTGTCGTTCCTGTTGCCGGCGGTCACCCCGGGGACCGGGCAGCTGCCCCTGGCCTTTCCTGAGGATGTTGTGGAGCTCTTTCCACTTCTGATTGTCCTTGAACAACTTGTAGCACTGGGCGAAGTTGAAGGACTTGTCCCCATGCCGGCTTTGAACACCTCCAACGCTTGAAAGGCCTACAAAAAATGGGACAAGGGCGTGCATGAAATAGGACGTCGGGGCAATGGAACGCATGAAACAGGACACCGGGACAATGTCACGCATGAAACAGGATACCAGGACACAGGACTCACTAAGTCGGCGATGCCAACTCCACTTTGGGGCCGGGCCGCCGCGTGCTCGAAGGAGCCGGTGAATTTGCTACATTCGACCGAAATGAGTCCAAACCTTTTTTGGATTGACATCTCGGTCCGTTTGGTGACCATGTATTCCTCTTAGTAAGGTTTAAGGTCCCACTGGTCTTAGTACTACTACTAGAAGCACAATCTTTTTTTTGTTTTTTTATAGGTCGGTCTATTTCACTAATGAAGTAAGTTGATCATCTTTCTTCCCGTCAATACACAATGACATAACATATTCATGTCCATCGTTTGTTCCATTATCGTTTCATTACCATTTTCAGACAGGACGGCCCATTTCTTACTGTTATCAACATGATTTATGCATTATCTTGGTCTTGTTTCAGAGATTTAGTTTAGTGATGTATTTTTCTTTAAAAAAATATTGACACTTCATTTTCTCATAGTGATACATATTTTCTATTTTTTCTTGGAAACCGAGTCACGTCCACCACAGTTCTGGGACAATTTTTTATTAGTCAGTTTACCTAAATCAAAAGAATACTAGCGGATATGAGGAGATATGTAAAATGGTTGCATAGCTTTCAGTTGGATGAGGCAAGCAAGGTCCATCAGCGACATGATCTCGACCATGTCACTTCCCTGCTACCGCCCATGCTAATATGTAGGTGTTATTATGATGAAGGCGATCGATCGTGCTGTTACATAAGGATTTGTGATTGATATAAGCAGTTTTATTACCTGGAATTTGCAGATTTGTAAGCGCCATAGTTTATTGGAGATCATTTTGATGGCTTAACGGAACAATCCACTGCTGCTGTAAAAAGAATTCCACACTCTCATGGTTGAGCACAAGTTGTATTCGGTGTAAAAAGAACAACAATTAAGTATGCGGAAAACTTGGTACTCCCTCCGATCCATATTAATAGGTGTTAAAGTGGATGTATCTAGACATGTTTTATTGCTAGATACATCCACTTTAGCACCTATTAATATGGATCGAAGGGAGTATTTTTATGTGTTCAAACTTGTTTCTCCAGAAAAAATATGCCAAACACGTTTGGATCGTATCATACTAAGGGCATCTCCAGTCGTTGCGCCCCCCAGGACGCAAAAACCCTCGCTTTTTTTGCGCCGCGGCGCGAAACGGCGCTATTCTCGGAACTGTGGGGGCGCGTTTCCCAGCCGTGAACCCAGGCCGCCCCCAGCGGCGACTCGGCCAAATTTGGGCAATAAAAAAAAATCCCACCAAATAAATAGAGTTTTTCCACACAAATAAATAGAGTTTAGCCACACAAATAAATAGTTCAACAATTTTTTTTAAAAAAAGAACACTAGTCATCGTCCTCAACATTGCCATTCCCTTTTTGCACCCACAAATGCTGCACCAGGTCATCCTGCAGAGCATGATGTGTTGCAGCGTGTCGAATCTCCTGTCGCTTGGTGAGGAAGTCTGTCCATGATGCCGGCACCTGGTGATCAACATCTGCAAGAGGGCACTGCCGGTAGTATGGTGTGCTTGCCTCACTGTCAGGCACCGGGTCATCCTGCTCACTCTCAATGATCATGTTGTGCAAGATCACACAACACTGCATCACCCCCCACATGTTGGACTTCGACCAAGTCATAGCTGGGTACCGGACAACAGCGAATCGAGATTGCAGCGCACCAAATACCCGTTCAACATCCTTCCTGCAAGCCTCCTGGCACTTGGTAAACCAAGCTTTTGCGCTTCCTGGGATAGGGTTGGAGATGCTCTTCACAAATGTTGCCCACTTCGGGTAGATGCCATCTGCAAGATAGTATCCCTTTGTATACTGGTGTCCATTGATCTCATAGTTCACAGGGGGGGCATGGCCTTCGACAAGATCGGCAAAGACATTCGAGCACTGCAAGACATTGATGTCGTTGTGACTTCCAGGCATACCAAAGAAAGAATGCCAAATCCATAGATCGTACGAAGCCACGGCCTCGAGAACCACCGAGCACTCTCCCTCCTTTCCCTTGTACATCCCCTGCCAGTCAAATGGGCAGTTCTTCCATGCCCAGTGCATGCAGTCGATACTGCCAAGCATCCCCGGAAACCCTCGTGCTTCATTCTCTGCGAGGAGACGAGCAGTGTCTTGCGCATTGGGTGATCGCAGGTATATTGGGCCAAAAACTGCAACCACTGCCCGACAGAACTTGTTCAAGCACTCGAGGGCCGTGGACTCGCTCATGCGCAGGTAGTCATCTTGTGCATCTGCGGGAGCACCGTATGCAAGCAACCTCATGGCCATCGTGCACTTCTGGATAGAGGTAAACCCTACCGTGCTGGTGCAGTCCTTCTTCAACTTGAAGTAGGTGTCGAACTCCCGGATGGCATGCATGATGTTAAGGAAGAGCGTGCGTTTCATCCTGAAACGACGCCGGAACACCTTCTCGTCGTTGGTGGGATCCTCGGCGAAGTAGTCGGAGTAGAGGATGCAGTAGCCCTCGTACCGCTGTCTCGGCCTGCTCTTGCGGCGACCGGGCTTCGATCCAGTGCGGCGCGGCGCGGCGTCCTGGGCCTGCAATCTGGCCAGGCAGCTCAGGACGAGCAGGTGCTCCTCGTCGTCGATGGCAGCCTGGTCTTCCTCGTCGAACAGCTCGGCGAGCATCTCCTCGGCGTCGGAGTCCATGGCTCGGATAGAGCGTCGAACACCTTGCGGGCGGGTGGACGCGGCTCACCGGGTACAACCTCCTCCGCGGCAGAGACGCGATCGAACGGCGGCGTCGATGTGGGGGACTAGCCGGTGGTGGTTTGTCTCGTCGATCTTGTGCGATTGTGGCCGACAGTGGCGGCGTGGAGCGCGGCCGGTGGTGTGGCGACGGCGAGGCGGGCGAGCAGAAAAGACGAGTCGGAGGGTGGGGAAAGTGGGCAAATAGCGCTCCGCTCGCCGACAGCGCTGGCCCACGCGCGCTTTTCCTTTCGCCGCCCCCCCAGGCCGAACCCAACGGGCTGGGTTCCGCCTGGGGGCGGCGACGCTAATTTCCGCCGAAACGACGCTTTTTCAGGTCCTGGGGGGGGCGACTGGTGAAAAAACGGCGCTATTCACGCAAAACGGAGCTATTTTGCGTCCTGGGGGGGCTCTGGGGGGGGGGGGGGGGGGGGGGACGACTGGAGATGCCCTAATGATTGTACTCCCTCCGTTTCTTTTTACTATGCGGATTAGAATTGTCCAAAGTCAAACTTGCTAAAGTTTGACTAATTTTATAGGAAAAAAATATCAACATTCATCATACCAAATCAATATCATTAGATTCACCATGTAATATAGTTTCATATTATATCAATTTGATATGATAAATGTTGATATTTTTTCTATAAAGTTAGTCAAAATTTGCAAAGTTTGACTTAAGACAATTCTAATACGCGGAGTAAAAAGAAACGGAGGGAGTATATATAAGTATACTAAATTTGAAGTAATGGTAGCAGACCCCGCGTGCCGTTGATCTTGACCGGAAACGTGCATGGCACGTGCTCTTTTACTAGTTTTGATTTAAATTATTGCTCAAGTTTAAGCAATAGTTTAATGGTTGTTAAATAAATTGGAGATAATCTTTTATTTGATTTATCAAGATTGAGAGACTATGATACGTTGCAAACGTATTTATAATTTTTGATGCTCCATGCTTGTTTTCTACCTAATACGTTTTGTTTTCCACATGTTTTCTATCTTTTACAGATATTTTCATAGACTAACCTATTAACGAGATGCCCCGGGTCAATTGTTGTTTTCTGTTGTTTTTCTATTCAGAAAAGTTATTAAAAAAACATTCTCAAAAAGGGCTGAAAATCTACTAAGATCATTTTTTACCCAGAACGAAGACATAGTCCAAAGAAGAGCTGGAGAGGAGCCAGGGGGTGCCAGGCGCGGCCCCACCCTAGGTCGCGCCTGGTGGGCCCCTGGGCGCCCTGGTCACCGCCTCTCATCGACTCTTCGCCTATAAATTGTCTTTAACCCTAAAAACGTCGGAACGGGGTTATTTTCCACGAAACATACAGAGAGGCTCCGTCACCTAGAAAATCCAATCTAGGGCGTCTGCAGCCCTGTTCCGGAACCCTGCCGGAGAGGGGAATCGTCATCGGAGGCCTCTACATCGCCATGATCGCCTTTGGGTAGATGCGTGAGTAGTTCATCTCGGGACTACGGGTCCATAGCAGTAGCTAGATGGTTATTCTCTCCCCTATGCCTCCATGTTTAGAGTCTCGTGAGCTGACTCACATGATCGAGACCACCGTTATGTAATTGTGCATGTTGTGTTTGCTGTGATCCGATGAACCATGAGATTATGATTATTTTGTTTATATCAATCTGAAATGTTTCACTTATATTCATAGAGAGTTTTAATATGAGAGAATTCCTTATTTGATCATGGCGGAAGTTTTTTTTTTGGCCTTGGTAAAAAATTTCTTTCTTTTATGACATGCAAAGTTTGGTTGGTTCCTTATTTGCCCCTTTAGTACTATTTAAGCACTAAGATAAAATTTTGCACCTGTTGCTAGGGCTGGAATTCGAGCCGAGCCGAGCCGACTTGGCTCGACTCGCTCAAGCTCGGTCAACTGACGAGTCGAGCTCGGCTCGACTCGTTCAGCAAACGAGTTCAAAATCAAAACTCGGCTCGGCTCGGTGAACTCGCGAGTAGCTCGCGAGCTACTCGTTTAACTTATCTAATTTTATAAAACTATAAAAAGTCAACATTATATAATGTATATATAATTATTTTTGATTATTTGGGTCATGTATAATAAAATCATCACAATAATCAGTGAAAATATGTCACCATCCAACAGTTTGTAGTAAACAAACTACAATAATCAGTAAAAAAATATTCAAATAAACAAGAATATCATTAAAAACTATTTTGACCGAGTTAAACGAGCTAAACGTGTACTCGGTAAACTCGGCTCATTTAGGTTGAACTCGTTTACCGTCAAAAACGAAAACTCGACTCGGCTCGTTGGACAACGAGTTTAAGCCGAGCCGAGTCGAGTTGCGAGCTACTCGTTTAACTCGCGAGTTCCGAGTTTTAATTTCAGCCCTACCTGCTGCAATGTGTGACGAAAAATTTATGATATACTAATTGGTTATTTTTTTTAAAAAGTGAACGGTGAAATTGTGATATGTGCGTATGGTGTGACAACTTGAACTTGGGTTCAATAAAAGCGTCCTTTCGGGTATGTGCTCATTTATCCAACTATTAGACCGTGTAGGCACGTATACTGGCACACATGAACGACGAGTAGTTTTTTTTTGCTAAGAGGACATGCATGTATATAGGGAGTAAAATATTACTAGGTGCTCCCGTGAGTATGCATCCAGTTCAGAAAAGAAGAGCGTGCGTCATTCATCCACATGCGTGCTATTACAGTTAGTATAGTGGTTTACCTCCACAATAGATAGATAGATCTCTAATTTGGCTTGCCGCGTTCTATTAAAAAAAAGGCTCCCCGTGTGCGTAACGAACATAACCTACATAATGAACGTGTATGTGTACGTGACAACTAACCAAATATATATCTAACGTGTATGCATATGCGGCAAATAACCAAATATATATATCTCATTTGTTTCCCCTGAAGTTGAATTTTGTTTGCATATGCTAATACGTGTACATCAACATGTGTGTTCTGTAACCTGCCAATAATTTGCGTAAGTTTTTTAGTGTCATTTCGTTACATATTGCAGCAGGGTAAAAAGTGTCATCTTTGTGCTTAAATAGTACTAAAGGTGTTGGGAATATGACCTAGAGGTATAACTGTGCACGGTTAACCGTAAACCGAACCGAAAAACCCGAAACCGAACCGAAATTATGGTTATTTTGGTTTCCGGTTAAGCTTACGGTTAGTAAAATAGCTAACCATATGCATGTGGTTAATACGGTTAATAACCGAAAACCGAATGGTTAACCATTAAAAAACCAAATGCTATTAACATGTACTTATTTTCTACTTTTATTAACTTTATAGGTTACTTGTAGCATGTGATTTTCTACTTGTATATACTTTCATTAACTTTTATGGGTTTTTGGTTACTTTGGACCATATGAGTATTAACTTTATAGTCTATTCCATTATTTTGTAATATATGGGCACCAAAAGAATTTTTCATTTTAAAATTCGCGTCAAGTTTGGTTAATTTGGTTATTACCGAAACCGAACCAAAATTAAATGGTTATTACCGAAACCGAACCGTATTCTCGTACAAAACCGTATTTACTGAAGTATTGAAACCGTACAGACTGAAAAACCATATAAACCGAATCGAATTAACCATATTAACTGAATGCCCAGCTATACCTAGAGGCAATCATGTATGATGTAATTCTCAATGTATTCATAAAATCATTAAGTTGTCCTTGTTTTGAACATCTGATATATATCATTGAATATGTGATTCCATTGTGGAACTATGCATTCATGTTGTTCATGCTAAATTGTCCTTGGTCATTTAGGTTGTGCTGGACACAGAACCTAGACTAATGTGAGTGTTGGCTGATGTCTCGATTCCACTTGTCATGCGCATGGAGATGCCATTCCAATTTTCACATACTCAGCTAAAGAGTTTAGCAAGTCGGACTGACCCATATTGAGATGCAACGAGTAAGTCGTCATTTGCATGTCTCAATCAATGTAGTCCTTAGACCTGAGGTTGTCGCACAATCCGAGTTGTGGATCACCGATTTAGGTGCTGTCAAACGTTGTTCCGTGACACGGCAGTTATAAAGCCAGAGTTCGGGTCGAATGAGAAGCAAGTTGCGTGATGTGGATAATCAAGATGAGATTTTGCCCCTCCGTCTGGAGAGATATTCTCTGGGCCCGCTCGAGTGATATGATTCTGGAAGTATGGCCATGCGTGACTCGGTTAAGTGTTAACTGGGTTTATTGACTAAGAGTTAGTGAGATAAATTATATATCACAGACCGAGAAGAGAGTTGAGCTATTTAAGGGATGACGATAATTCGCCTATAGTTCCACAAGGTATATCGTGAGGAAAAAGGGACTCAGCTGAAAGTCACATTGGAAGGTATGTCGTCATGACTCTATGACACTTTGGAGTCAGCATGTTCTGCTAGGAGCCGCTACCGGTTGATCGATTGGGAGTCGTACTCCAATCGTGTCCAAGTCGCCATGAGTCCGCAGGGTCGCACACTTAAGAGCGGAAGCAAATATATTGGTCGGGTTGGATCCGAACCGGAAATAGACTGAATTAGTGAGTTGAACTCACATAGTGAATGTGCCACAAGCATTGTGCAACACACTCCCACTTGCTATATAAAGAGGGGCGCAAGTTTCCCAACGGGCACAGGTTTCCACTCCCATGTGGTTGGAACCCTAGCCCCACTTAGTCCAGCCGCCGCACCGGACCTAGCAGTCCACCGTCGGAACTCCTCCTCGTACATGTTGGATACTGGTGTAACATCCCAAGTATGAAAATTCCCCTTTTGCAATGTTGTTTCTTGAATTTTATTCAATGCATCATGTCATCATAATGCATTCATGTGTGGAACTTCAAATTTCAAATAAATTCAAATCAATATGTTTCACACTTGGTCTGTTACAACCTTTTCAAATAAAATATTCAAATCAAACAATTTAATTGTTTTCCATAAACTTGATCTTCCAAATAAGTGACTTGGGTAATTTTCAAATAATTCAATTATTGCAAACATTCAAGCAAATTCATTTAAATTTCAAACAGCAACAAATATTTAAAATTTTGAAAAACAAAAGTTGGTGCAACTGGGCATTTTCAATAAGGAACTTATAAAAATTATCACCATAATTTTAGGGTCCCAAAAACCCCTTCTTTTCCTTCTCTTTTCGTTGCTACAAAAAAAACAACAAAGGAAGTGGGGAGGCAGCCGAACTGGGCCAACAAGGCCCAGTCAGCCACCTACGACCCAGCTGGCCGTCTTCCACCTCCGTACGGTGGTGACGGAAGCAGAGAGCACCACAACCGCACCCTCCTCACCTGCTCCCCTCCCTTCCCCTCCTTAAAGCCGCCTCCTAGCCCCTTTCCAACCCTAGCCTCTCCCTCCTCCTTCCTCTCCAGCCGCCGCCATCCACCTCTATTCCTCCCCTGCTCCTTTTTCTCCTCTGAAATTTTACTGAACCAGTGAAACGGAGCTTCCATGGCCGGAACTTCGCGGCCATGGCGCCGCCGTTCTTCTCGCTGCCGTGCCGCGCAACCAACGGGAATGGAACCAGGAGGGTTCCATCTCCGCCTTTGCTGAAGGAACCACGGCCGGAGGACGACTACATCGACGGCGCCATCAAGATCTTCCCGGCGACAACCGCAGCTTCTTCCTCGTCTACCTCGTATGCCTCACGTGGCCGTGCGTCTTCCTCGAGACCGTACGCTTCACCGGCAACCCCAAGGTGAGCCTACGCATCCGGGACACCTCCTCCCTGCCTTCCCCCTGCTCTGGTTGCCGCCGTCGTGCGCCGCCCGCGTTAGATCGTCGTCGTTCGCCTACAGTTACGAGCAGGCCGCAGCCTCCCGTTTTCTTCAGTTTCGTCAGAAGAACTCCGCGGCCTTATACCTTATCCTATTTCGGATCTGTATCCCTTACACAAACGCAGCCTCAGCCCAGTGGCTAAGGCCCATCATCCGCACCCCTGAGACCCGAGTTTGAATCCCTGCGGAGGCAGTATGCCCAACCTTTTTTTGGGATTTATTTCCCGCGGCCAACCCCACATGTCATTGACCCTGGAGGCCACGTGTCGCTGGGCCCCATCTGTCAGTGGTAAAAAAAAATGCGGGTATGGCCTAGCCCCGGTATAAAACGTTTGGGCCTTTTTCTTTTGTTCTGGGATTTCAGAAAACAGATTCAAAACTTAATTTGTAAAATCAATAACTAAATGAAAAATGCTCCAATTGGAATGATTCAAATTTCTGTAGATTCATAACTGTGAGCACTTTCGAAATATGTAAAAATGTCAACATGTTTCTGTAATAATTTGTGCACTAAATATTTAAATATAGAAAATAGAATAAAAACTGAAATCTTGCAAAATTCATAACTTGAGTTCTGTTCATCCAAATTGAGAAAACTTGAGCTCTAAAAATTTGTCTTAACAAACTCTACACAATGGTATTTTATTTGGGCACAGTTGGATAAAAGTGGACCACGAAAAACAACCATTTTCTGTTCTGGCCAGAAAAGAAAAGAGAAAAGAAAATGACATAACTAAATTCAATAATGATCCAAAAATTATGTTTAATAGCTCAAAATGTTCAGTGAAACATTTGCTACATGTTTTCAACCTTTTAAATACAATTTTTCCCCTAAGGTACCTCTGTTTAAATTGTTTACCAAAAATGGCAGAAATGAAAGCAATAAGAATTAATTCATATTTATTATTTTCTTCACCCAAAAATTATGGAAACTATACCAAAATGGAAAGAACTTCAATTAATAACAGAAAAGCATCTTTTCATGCATGTGGGAATACTATTGATGTATTGGTCTTATTAAAATTAATAATATGCCACTAAGATAAATATGAGAGGTTTCCAAATAATGCAAACTTATTTGGGACACTCATTTAACTTGATGGTCATGTCCATGATCTCTTACTTGCATTAAAATGTCACGCATCATCCCATGTTTGTGCATTATGCCATGTTATTGATTGTCCGTCCCTCTTCGTTGTTTGTTTGCTTCTTCTCGAATAGACAACGACGTTGAGACGTACGAGGTTTACGATACCACTTCAGAGGAGTTAGCCCAGTACCAGGCTACTGAGTTTGCAGGCAAGTATTCACTCACATGAACCATTGTGTCCGTTCCACACTTGATACCGATATTTTCTGTTGTCTAATCTGCTAGCCTTATGATTCGTTGCTTGTGTTCCGATCCTATCACATGTCATCCTGCAGCCATGAATATAGCCTCACCCCCACACCTACAACCTTGTTGTTTGTTAGCCTGTGTCGTAGTATCATGCTTAGGTTTGTTTGTGCTCGAGTCTTGTTGTCATTTATCTTATCACCTGTTTAGTTTGATAGATGGGCTTGTCATAATCAATATCATGTTAATGTTTGGGGTAATAATAATTTGATGATAAGGCACCGGCAGGAGGCCCGGGTTAGGGTTTTGAAGCCTGCTAGTGTCGACCTTAATTAGGAAAAGGGTCTTGTCCTCTGATCCATGATGAGCATGCTCACCGCATCCGGGTGGTCGTATGGAACCCCCCTCGACTTTGACCTGATCCGCAGTTTGTCCGAAGAGCCACACTTAGTTCGGGTGTTCCATTTGCGCATACGCATGAATGGGTCGCGCCCATGGTTGATGATTATGATGATGATGACGCAAACATATAGGGCGAGGCCTGTGGTGCCGGGGGGTGTGGTTTACACCCTTGCGCTTAGGTTAGGTCGGACTGGCCGGGACCTTATAGCTCCGTGGCTCCTAGGACAGGTTGTAGAGATGGTTCGGGTCGTGTCGAGTCCACCTGAGTTTTAGTTGGTGGCTCGAGTGTGTACGGGTACTGGAGCACACCCTGCAGGGATGAATCTTCTCGAGAAGCCGTGTTGTCCGCGGTTATGTGACGACTTGGTGAAAGTGCTGGCTAACAAGTACTCCGACAACTTACACTTAATTAATAATAATTTGACTAGTAATAGGCATATTGTCACAATAACCTGAACCTTCATTAATCCAACTGTGTGGGTTATCCTCGGATTGCTTCTTTGGATAAGGGGCGAGATCCAGGATGGGTTTGTTTGAGGTTAGTGGTAGTTGGCTCCGATGCGCTATCTTATCCCTTTCTTTTAGCCGGATGTTGTAGCGTGTATCTGTAGTTGGTTAGTGCAGCCCGCTGCCGCACCTTTGTATCACCTATCTTCCGTTGAACCCAAAGCATCTGTACTTGGTGTTGTCGGGTACACTTTGGTATCTTGTGCGTCTTGCTTGCCAGTACTGGTCCGTACTGACCCCTTTGGGGCTGCTAGTTCTGCAGACTACTTTTCCGAGGATCCCCATGGTGGCTACTACGTGGAGTATGACGAGGCTGCTGACGAGTAGATAGCGGACCCGGGCAGGATCCGAGACTTCGTGGATGGGCTCCGTTCTTTTCGTTTCCGGCCTCTTAGGCCTATTTGGATCTTGTCTGTACTCAGACACTTTCTGTGCTTCCGCTGTGATGTAATGATGACTTGTTGGGACATGTGTCCTCTGTATGACTGTATTTGCTATCTTTGCTCTAGTGAGAGCTTTTGCCACTTATTTCTATTTCTTTGTGTCTTAGAGATTTGTTGTGATATCACTTGTTCAAATGCCTTTGACGTACCATATGTGTATGTTATGAAGTACGTCAATGGAAGTATTCGGATTCCTATTGGATGGTTTCACAGACGATGAATAGTAGAGAATGGTTGTCACACGTTTACGTGTCGGCCTACTCATATTGAGATGCGGGTGCAGGTAGGCCCCGTAAGCCAATTATCTACTATTTAGCGGGCTGTGTGTATCCTCTAGAAGTCCGGGTGCGACAAATGGTATCAGAGCCTGTCTGCCTGTAGGATCCCTTTTACTGGTCGCAGTTGAGTCTAGAAACTATTTTGTAGCTATATAGGAAAAATGAAACGTGAGAGTAGGAATTCTGTTCTTTTATTTCTTTCCCCACCCACCCTCCCTTTTCTGGTAAGGAAGTGCAACGTTGTTTTTTCTCTTCTCACCTAAACTTTCAAGTTAGGATTTCACGTATCCTGGTTTCTCGAGGATGGTTATATCTACTAGACCATAGGAGTGGGGGTGGTTGTGACACGATTTTCGTGTTGCCTACTCACGATTGAGAACGGTGGCAAATAAGCCCCGGAAGCAGATCCTCTATTCCTTAAGCAGTAGATATTGATCCTCTAGAAGCCCGGATGGGGTTTTCCGTAGTACCTCAGGTGTTTATGGTCTCCTGTTTCCTAGTTGTTGCTTCGATATCGTCCTTCACAAATCGTCTTTTTCGTTGTAACAACTTATCTGTTGATTCGTTGTTAACCTCCATCCGTTTGTTCCGGAGATTTCTTCTTCAACACGGCTATCCATGTGGTACGCGAACCATTTATGGTGAACGTTGAGGGTAGTATATGTTTGCTCCATGCTACCTTCTTACCGTCTGAAGTAAGCCTTGTAAGCACTTATATTGGATTTTGTTATCCGGTTAGTGTGTTAACCTTGGTATCCTCTTCAGGATGGAGAGTGGTGACGAAGAACCCACACTGCCACCCGAGATGGGGAAAGTGATGTCTCAGATGACACAGGTTATAAGGCAGATGCAGCAGAACCAAGACCTTGGGAATAATGGCAACGCCCGTGTGTCTATTCGGGAGTTCCTCGAGCTCAATCCGCGCACGTTTGATACCTCCTCTGAGCCATTGGATGCTGATGACTGGCTCCATGAAATGAACCGTACTCTTATGGTAGCTCATGTGGCTGACGAGGACCGTGTTCCTTACGTGACCTACCTTCTCCGTGGACAATCCATGTCTTGGTGGGAGAACTTCCAAGAAATGACAGGTCCAGTGTGGCAATCACATGGGAGGATTTCAAGCAAGCCTTCGTGCGCCATCACATTCCCGATGGGCTCATGGAGAGAATGCGTGAGGAATTCTATTCTTTCACACAAGGCAATTTGGACGTTCTCGAATACCAAAGAGAGTTCAATCGCCTGGCTCGCTACGCCGGAGATGAAGTCTCCACAGAAGCGAAAAAGATGGCAAAGTTCCGCAGGGGTCTCAACCCGGAACTCAAGTATGCTCTCACCAACGTCAAGGCCAAGAATTTTGAGGACCTCATCAACATCGCTCTAAATGAAGAGCATGGGCGCAAGTTGGTTGAGGAATCTCGTAAGCACTCTCGTGAACAGGCTAATCTCTCAAAAGCTATCATGCCTCCACAAAAACGAAGAGTTTGGGTTCCATACACCACTCCAACACCGCCCATCTGCTTGCCAAGCCCGACAGGATTTCTTGCCCGCCCTCCCACCCCAGTGGTATCTTCAGGAGGTGCTCCATCTCAGCCAGGTCCAACAAATCCTCGTTCTGTTCTTACATGAGACAAGTGTGGACAGCCGGGCCACTATTCCGATAAGTGTCCGCAAAGGCACTTCTTTCCACCTCCACCTCGCCACAGGTCAACCCCGACAAGAATACGTGGTCCTCCGTTGGGTTGCTACAACAGCAACGAGCTTGGCGTGAGAACCGTCAAGGTGAACCATGTCAAGGCCCAGAGAGTAGAAGAATCTCCAGAAGTTGTAATGGGCACACTTCTTGTGAACTCGTTTCGTGCTAAAGTCTTGTTCGATTCTGGTGCTTCACACTCCTTCATCTCTCAAAACTTTACAAACACTAGTAAAATCAACTTCGAACAGTTGTCTATCCCTCTCCTAGTGAAATCACCGGGATCTAGCTGGCAAAGCAAAAAAGTTAGCCCGAACATCGAGATCACAATTGGAAACCTTCCATTCCAAGCATCTCTGATAGCTCTCCACTCTTCAGATATTGATGTCATTCTTGGGATGGATTGGCTGGTAGCCAACAAAGCAGTCATTGATTGTCCTGCTAAGTCTGTCAAAATCACACACCCTTCTGGCCAGATAGTCTACTTCCATGCTGAAAATCCAGTTGTTCAACTCTACACTCTCAATGCAAATCCTCTACCATCTATTGAAACTGTTCCGGTGGTTTGTGACTTCCCCGATGTCTTTCCAGAAGAATTGCAAGGAATGCCTCCTGACAGAGCTGTTGAGTTCGTCATCGAACTTGAACCAGGCACTGCTCCAATCTCCAAGTATCCATAGAAGATAGCTCCTCCTGAACTGAAATTGTTAAAGGAGAAAATCGATATGTACATGGAAAAAGGTTACATTCAACCTAGTTCCTTGGCTTGGGGATGCCCAACTCTCTTTGTGGCAAAGAAGGATCAAACAAAGAGACTCGTTGTTGACTATCGTCCTCTTAACGAGAAAACCATAAAAAATAAGTATCCAATTCCTCGCATCGATGATCTCTTTGATCAACTTGCTGGAGCCTCTATATTATCCAAGTTGGACTTGAGAATGGGTTACCATCAAATAAAGATCAGAAAAGAGGATATTCCAAAGACAACCTTTGTCACTCGCTTCGGTCGCTATGAATACACCGTCATGTCCTTTGGCCTCACAAATGCACCAGCGACCTTCTCTCGACTCATGAATTCTGTCTTCCATGAATACCTCGACAAGTTTGTTGTGGTATATCTTGATGATATTCTTGTCTACTCCAAATCCGAGAAAGAGCATGAAGATTATCTTCGTCTCACTCTCATGAAGCTTCGCGAGCATCGCCTCAATGCCAAGTTTTCCAAATGTGAGTTCTGGATTTCCGAAGTCGTTTATCTTGGTCATGTCATCTCTGCCAAGGGCATAGCCATTGACCCAGAAAAGGTTAAGGCCATTGTTGAATGGAAACCGCCTAGAACGTTGAAGCAAGTCAGAAGTTTTCTTGGTTTGTCTAGCTATTGTCGTCGCTTCGTCCCAAACTTCTCCAAGATTGCCAAACCTCTCACTGACCTCACAAAGAAGGACAAGAAGTTCGTCTGGTCTCCACAATGTGATGGAAGCTTCAATCTCCTGAAGACTAAACTCACTTCTACACCAGTTCTGGTTGGCCCAGATCCTTCCAAACCTTTCCAAATATTCTGTGATGTTTCTCTCCAAGGTCTAGGTGCAGTTCTCATGCAAGAACGTCAAGTTGTGGCTTATGCTTCTCGCCAGTTGAACACACATGAGCTCAACTATCCCACTCATGACCTTGAACTCGCAGCAGTTGTGTTTTTCCTCAAGAAATGGAGACAATACTTGTTGGGTAATCGCACTGAAATCTTTTCCGATCATAAAAGTCTGAAGTACATCTTCAGTCAGCCAGATCTGAAAATCAGACAAAGGAGATGGATTGAGAAGATCAAAGACTTCGATCTCACCATTTCCGACACTCCAGGCAAGGCTAATGTTATAGACGATGATCTCAGTTGCAAGTCCTATTGCAAGAATCTCATGATCATGAAAAGCCAACCTCCTCTTCATGAAGAATTCCAAAAGCTGAATCTTGGACTTGTTCCTCAAGGCTATCTTGCAAACTTGACAGCCAGTTTAACGCTTGAGGACAAGATTCGTTCTGAACAACTTCGTGATGCTGAGATTAAGAAGATCGCAAAGAACATCAAAGCAGGCAATGTGAAGTATGAGTGCTTCTCAATTGATGACAAGGGAACAATGTTTTTCCAAGGACGCATTGCAGTTCCCGAAATCCAAAGCCTGAAAGATGTGATTCTCAAGGAGGCTCATGATACTCCTCTTTCCATACACCCTGGAAGTACAAAGATGTACCAGGATCTCAAAACAATGTATTGGTGGTATGGCATGAAGCGTGAAATTGCTAAATATGCCTCTGAATGCGATATTTGTCAACGTGTCAAAGCAGTTCATCAGAAATCAGCGGGTCTTCTCCAACCTCTAAAAATCCCTGAATGGAAGTGGGACATGATTGCAATGGACTTCGTCACTGGTTTTCCAAAGTCCAAGAGGGGCAACGATGCAGTCTTCGTTGTCATTGATCGACTCACTAAAGTCGCTCACTTTTTTCCTGTCAAAGAGACAATCTCAGCTAGTCAATTGGCAGAGCTCTATACAACAAAGATTGTTCCTCTTCATGGTATTCCATTGGAAATAAGCTCAGACCGTGGAAGCATCTTCACTTCTCACTTCTGGAAAAGCTTTCAAGAAGCTTTGGGCACTAAGCTTCTGTTCAGCACAGCCTATCATCCTCAGTCTCAAGGGCAAGTTGAAAGAGTCAATCAGATTCTCGAGGATATGCTCAGAGCATGTGGTCTCTCTTTTGGCATGAAATGGGAGGAATGCCTTCCATATGCTGAATTCTCCTACAATAACAGCTTCCAGGCAAGCCTAGGCATGGCACCTTTCGAGGCTCTCTATGGTCGCAGATGCAGGAGTCCAATCAATTGGTCTGGAGCCGGTGAACGCTCACTCTTTGGTACTGACATTGTTAAGGAGGCCGAAGAGAAAGTCCGTATCATTCGTGACAATCTAAAGATTGCTCAGTCTCGTCAGAAAAGCTACTATGACAGCAAACACAGGGACATGGTCTATGCAGCTGGAGACAAAGCATATCTCCGTGTTACTCCCCTCAGAGGCACTCATCGTTTTGGTGTCAAAGGAAAGCTTGCAACAAGATATATTGGTCCCTTCAACATTATCTCAAGGCGTGCAGAAAATGCCTATCGTCTTGAACTTCCAGAAAAGCTATCCAAGGTGCACGATGTCTTTCACGTGTCACAGCTCAAGAAGTGCTTCAAAGACCCAGGTCGTGCAGTTGATCATGATTCCATTGAACTGCAAGAAGACCTCTCTTATGAGGAGCACCCTATTCGCATTCTCGATGAGACCGAGCGCAAAACTCGCAACAAGAGCACTAAGTTCTTCAAAGTGCAGTGGTCTCATCATTCCGATAAAGAGGCAACGTGGGAGACCGAAGAGGATCTTCGCAAAAAGTATCCGGACCTTTTCTCTTCTCAGTAGGAATCTCGGGGTGCGATTCTTTCAAGGGGGGGCGTTTTGTAACATCCCAAGTATGAAAATTCCCCTTTTGCAATGTTGTTTCTTGAATTTTATTCAATGCATCATGTCATCATAATGCATTCATGTGTGGAATTTCAAATTTCAAATAAATTCAAATCAATATGTTTCACACTTGGTCTGTTACAACCATTTCAAATAAAATATTCAAATCAAACAATTTAATTGTTTTCCATAAACTTGATCTTCCAAATAAGTGACTTGGGTAATTTTCAAATAATTCAATTATTGCAAACATTCAAGCAAATTCATTTAAATTTCAAACAACAACAAATATTTAAAATTTTGAAAAACAAAAGTTGGTGCAACTGGGCATTTTCAATAAGGAACTTATAAAAATTATCACCAAAATTTTAGGGTCCCGAAAACCCCTTCTTTTCCTTCTCTTTTCGTTGCTACAAAAAAAAACAAAGGAAGTGGGGAGGCAGCCGAACTGGACCAACAAGGCCCAGTCAGCCACCTACGACCCAGCTGGCCGTCTTCCACCTCCGTACGGTGGTGACGGAAGCAGAGAGCACCACAACCGCACCCTCCTCACCTGCTCCCCTCCCTTCCCCTCCTTAAAGCCGCCTCCTAGCCCCTCCCTGTAACATCCCAAGTATGAAAATTCCCCTTTTGCAATGTTGTTTCTTGAATTTTATTCAATGCATCATGTCATCATAATGCATTCATGTGTGGAATTTGAAATTTCAAATAGATTCAAATCAATATATTTCACACTTGGTCTGTTACAACCTTTTCAAATAAAATATTCAAATCAAACAATTTAATTGTTTTCCATAAACTTGATCTTCCAAATAAGTGACTTGGGTAATTTTCAAATAATTCAATTATTGCAAACATTCAAGCAAATTCATTTAAAATTCAAACAACAACAAATATTTAAAATTTTGAAAAACAAAAGTTGGCGCAACTAGGCATTTTCAGTAAGGAACTTATAAAAATTATCACCATAATTTTTGGATCCCCAAAACCCTTTCTTTTTTCCTTCTCTTTCCTTTCTACAAAAAAAAGGAATAATAAAAAGAAAAGGGAATGGGGAGGCAGCTAGGCCAGCCACACTTGGCCGGCCCAGCCACCTACGACCCAGCCCACCTCCCTTCTTCCACCTCTGTCCGTACCGATGTCGACATCCAGGGAAAAGCAGAGCACACCGCACCTGCCCCCTCCTTTCCACCTGCTCCCTTCCCCTCCTTATCTACTCCCCGAGGCCACCCCAAACCCTAGCCTTTCCTTTATCCTCCCCAGCCGCCGCCGCCTCCCTTCTCCTCTCTTCCTCTCTGCTCCTCCTCGTTCTCTGAATTTTTCTTTACTGAATCGGAGAAGGCACCACCATGGCCGGAAGTTGGAGAGGATGGTGCGGTCGCCGTGCTCGTCGATAGGTCGTGGTCTCGGCGGGAATGGAACCAGGAGAGCGCCACCTCCACTTTTGCTGAAGACGGTGTGGCCGGAGGCGGGCTGCAGCGACGACGCCGTCGAGCTCTTCTTCCCCGGCGAGCTCCTGTCCCTGCCTGCTGCTGCTGAAAGCAGGCATCTGCATCGACCCCAGCCGCGCGAGCCGTCCGTCCCCTCCGGTTCCGCGTCGACACCAACCCCGCGGTGAGTTCCCCCTCCGGCCTATGCCCTGTCCCTCTCGTCCTTTGGCTCTGTGCGTTTCTGCCGTCGCGCGGCCGCCGTCTGTCCCCGACGGACAACTCCCGAGCCATCTCTGTACGTGAAGAAAACCTCCGCATGGAAACACCTCATAGGGGCCCGAAGCCCAGTTCTAGCACAAGCCGCACCGCAGCCCAGTGGCTAGGACCCCGCGCGCGCGCCCAGGAGGTCCCTGGTTCGATCCCTCCCCGCGCGGAATAAACCCCCCTTTTTTCCACCTTTGCCACGCGCGCACGATGGTCCCACCTGTCATCGGCCCTGGAGCCTAGGTGGCTTCCACCGTGCCTCGTCAGCGCCTCCATGGCCCTAGACCTACACGTCAGTGGTAACGGATATGCCCACGTCCCGGTGCAAAAAGCAGTTCAGACGTTTTTTCTGAAATTTTGTTCTGAAAAACAGAATTGCAGTTTCAAACCATTACTTGTAAAATCAATAACTAATTGAAAAATACTCCAATTGGAATGATTCAAATTTCTGTAGATTCATAGCTGTGATCACTTTAGAAATATGTAAAAATGTCAACATGTTTCTGTAATAATTTGTGCACTAAATATTTAAATACAGAAAATGGAATAAAAACTGAAATCTTGCAAAATTCATAACTTGAGTTCTGTTCACCCAAATTGAGCAAACGTGAGCTCTAAAATTTTTTCTTAACAAACTCTACACAATGGTATTTTATTTGGGCACAGTTGGATAAAAGTGGACCACGAAAACAACCATTTTCTGTTCTGGCCAGAAAAGAAAAGAGAAAAGAAAATGACATAACTAAATTCAATAATGATCCAAAAATTATGTTTAATATCTCAAAATGTTCAGTGAAACATTGTCCACATGTTTTCAAGTATTTCCCATGATTTTGTAACTGAAAGTACCTCTTTTTAAATTGTTTACCAAAAATGGCAGAAATGAAAACAATAAGAATTAATTCTTATTTATTATTTTCTTCACCCAAAAATTATGGAAACTATACCAAAATGGAAAGAACTTCAATTAATAACAGAAAAGCATCTTTTCATGCATGTGGGAATACTATTGATGTATTGGTCTTATTAAAATTAATAATAGGCCACTAAGATAAATATGAGAGGTTTCCAAATAATACAAACTTATTTGGGACACTCATTTAACTTGATGATCATGTCCATGATCTCTTACTTGCATTAAAATGTCATGCATCATCCCATGTTTGTGCATTATGCCATGTTATTGATTGTCCGTCTCTCTTCGTTGTCTGTTTGCTTCTTCTCGAATAGACGACGATATTGAGACATACGAGGTTTACGATACCACTTCAGAGGAGTTAGCCCAGTACCAGGCTACTGAGTTTGCAGGCAAGTATTCACTCACATGAACCATTGTGTCCGTTCCACACTTGATACCGATACTTTCCGTTGTCTAATCTGCTAGCCTGATGATTCGTGCTTGTGTTCCGATCCTATCACATGTCATCCTGCAGCCATGAATATAGCCTCACCCCCACACCTACAACCTTGTTGTTTGTTAGCCTGTGTCGTAGTATCATGCTTAGGTTTGTTTGTGCTCGAGTCTTGTTGTCATTTATCTTATCACCTGTTTAGTTTGATAGATGGGCTTGTTATAATCAATATCATGTTAATGTTTGGGGTAATAATAATTTGATGATAATGCACCGGCAGGAGGCCCGGGTTAGGGTTTTGAAGCCTGCTAATGTCGACCCTAATTAGGAAAAGGGTCTTGTCCTCTGATCCATGATGAGCGTGCTCACCGCATCCAGGTGGTCGTATGGAACCCCCCTCGACTTTGACCTGATCCGCAGTTTGTCCGAATAGCCACACTTAGTTCGGGTGTTCCATTTGGCTCATACGCATGAATGGGTCGCTCCCATGCTTGATACTGATGATGTTGATGACGCACACATATAGAGCGAGGCCTGTATTGCCGGGGTGTTGCGTCCTGCGGGAGTTTTGCACACTTGCGCTGAGTATTCGGCTGCGTGGCTGGGACCTTATAGCTCTGTGGCTCCTAGGACAGGCTGTAGAGATGGTTCGGGTCGTGTTGAGTCCACCTGAGTTTTAGTTGGTGGCTCGAGTGTGTACGGGTACTGGAGCACACCCTGCAGGGATGAATCTTCTCGAGAAGCCGTGTTGTCCGCGGTTATGTGACGACTTGGTGAAACTGCTGGCTAACAAGTACTCTGGCAACTTACACCTAATTAATAATAATTTGACTAGTAATAGGCATATTGTCACAATAACCTGAACCTTCATTAATCCAACTGTGTGGGTTATCCTCGGATTGCTTCTTTGGATAAGGGGCGAGATCCAGGATGGGTTTGTTTGAGGTTAGTGGTAGTTGGCTCCGATGCGCTGTCTTATCCCTTTTCTTTTAGTCGGATGTTGTAGCGTGTCTCTGTAGTTGGTTAGTGCAGCCCGCTGCCGCACCTTTGTATCACCTATCTTCCGTTGAACCCAAAGCATCTGTACTTGGTGTTGTCGGGTACACTTTGGTATCTTGTGCGTCTTGCTTGCCAGTACTCGTCCGTACTGGCCCCTTTGGGGCTGCTGGTTCTGCAGACTACGTTTCCGAGGACCTCCTTGGTGGCCACTACGTGGAAGATGACGAGGCTGCGGACGAGTAGATAGCGGACCCGGGCAGGATACGAGACTTCGTGGATGGGCTCCGTTCTTTTCGTTTCCGACCTCTTAGGCCTATTTGGATCTTGTATGTACTCAGACACTTTGTTACTTCCACTGTGATGTAATGATGACTTGTTGGGACATGTGTCCTCTGTATGACTGTATTTGCTATCTCTGCTCTAGCGAGAGCTTTTGCCACTTATTTCTATGTCTTTGTGTCTTAGAGATTTGTTGTGATATCACTTGTTCAAATGCCGTTGACGTACCATGTGTGTATGTTATGAAGTACGTCAATGGAAGTATTCGGATTCCTATTGGATGGTTTCACAGACGATGAATAGTCGAGAATGGTTGTCACACGTTTACGTGTCGGCCTACTCATATTGAGATGCGGGTGCAGGTAGGCCCCGTAAGCCAATTATCTACTATTTAGCGAGCTGTATGTATCCTCTAGAAGTCCGGGTGCGACAAATGGTATCAGAGCCTGTCTGCATGTAGCATCCCTTTTACTGGTCGCAGTTGAGTCTAGAAACTATTTTGTAGCTATATAGGAAAAATGAAACGTGAGAGTAGGAATTATGTTCTTTTATTTCTTTCCCCACCCACCCTCCCTTTTCTGGTAAGGAAGTGCAACGTTGTTTTTCTCTTCTCACCTAAACTTTCAAGTTAGGATTTCACGTATCCTGGTTTCTCGAGGATGGTTATATCTACTAGACCATAGGAGTGGAGGTGGTTGTGACACGATTTTCGTGTTGCCTACTCACGATTGAGAACGGTGGCAAATAAGCCCCGGAAGCAGATCCTCTATTCCTTAAGCAGTAGATATTGATCCTCTAGAAGCCCGGATGGGTTTTTCCGTAGTACCTCAGGTGTTTGTGGTCTCGTGTTTTCCAGTTGTTGCTTCGATATAATCGTCTCTTCCGTTGTAACAACTTATCTGTTGATTCGTTGTTAACCTCCATCCATTTGGTTCCCGAGATTTTCTTCTTCAACACGGCTATCCGTGTGGTACGCGAACCATTTATGGTGAACGTTGAGGGTAGTATATGTTTGCTCCATGCTACCTTCTTACCGTCTGAAGTAAGCCTTGTAAGCACTTATATTGGATTTTGTTATCCGGTTAGTGTGTTAACCTTGGTATCCTCTTCAGGATGGAGAGTGGTGACGAAGAACCCACACTGCCACCCGAGATGGGGAAAGTGCTGTCTCAGATGACACAAGTTATAAGGCAGATGCAGCAGAACCAAGACCTTGGGAATAATGGCAACGCCCGTGTGTCTATTCGGGAGTTCCTTGAGCTCAATCCGCGCACGTTTGATACCTCCTCCGAGCCATTGGATGCTGATGACTGGCTCCGTGAAATGAACCGTACTCTTATGGTAGCTCATGTGGCTGACGAGGACCGTGTTCCTTACGTGACCTACCTTCTCCGTGGGCAATCCATGTCTTGGTGGGAGAACTTCCAAGAAATGAGAGGTCCTAGTGTGGCAATCACATGGGAGGATTTCAAGCAAGCCTTCGTGCGCCATCACATTCCCGATGGGCTCATGGAGAGAATGCGTGAGGAATTCTATTCTTTCACACAAGGAAATTTGGACGTTCTCGAATACCAAAGAGAGTTCAATCGCCTGGCTCGCTACGCCGGAGATGAAGTCTCCACGGAAGCGAAAAAGATGGCAAAGTTCCGCAGGGGTCTCAACCCGGAACTCAAGTATGCTCTCACCAACGTCAAGGCCAAGAATTTTGAGGACCTCATCAACATCGCTTTAAATGAAGAGCATGGGCGCAAGTTGGTTGAGGAATCTCGTAAGCACTCTCGTGAACAGGCTAATCTCTCAAAAGCTATCATGCCTCCACAAAAACGAAGAGTTTGGGTTCCATATACCACTCCAACACCGCCCATCTGCTTGCCAAGCCCGGCAGGATTTCTTGCCCGCCCTCCCACCCCAGTGGTATCTTCAGGAGGTGCTCCATCTCAGCCAAGTCCAACGGCTCCTCGTACTGTTATTACATGCTTCAAGTGCGGTCTACTAGGACACTACTCCTACAAGTGCCCGCAGAACAAACTACCATCACTACCTATCTCTAATGGCAATCATGTGATTGTACACACTTCTTCACCTAGGCCCCGCAACAGGAACAAGTCTGTCTTGAGAACTATGAGGGTGAACCATGTCAAGGCCCAGGGAGCAGAAGAATCTCCAGAAGTTGTAATGGTCACACTTCTTGTGAACTCGTTTCGTGCTAAAGTCTTGTTCGATTATGGTGCTTCACACTCCTTCATCTCTCAAAACTTTGCAAACACCAGTAAAATCAACTTCGAACAGTTGTCTATCCCTCTCCTAGTGAAATCACCGGGATCTAGCTGGCAAAGCAATAAAGTTAGCCAGAACAACGAGATCACAATTGGAAACCTTCCATTCCAGGCATCTCGGATAGCTCTCCACTCTTCAGATATTGATGTCATTCTTGGGATGGATTGGCTGGTAGCCAACAAAGCAGTCATTGATTGTCCTGCTAAGTCTGTCAAAATCACACACCCTTCTGGCCAGATAGTCTACTTCCATGCTGAAAATCCAGTTGTTCAACTCTACACTCTCAATGCAAATCCCCTACCATCTATTGAAACTGTTCCGGTGGTTTGTGACTTCCCGGATGTCTTTCCAGAAGAATTGCCAGGAATGCCTCCTGACAGAGCTGTTGAGTTCGTCATCGAACTTGAACCAGGCACTGCTCCAATCTCCAAGTATCCATACAAGATAGCTCCTCCTGAACTGAAATTGTTAAAGGAGCGAATCGATATGTACATGGAAAAAGGTTACATTCAACCTAGTTCCTCGGCTTGGGGATGCCCAACTCTCTTTGTGGCAAAGAAGGATCAAACAAAGAGACTCGTTGTTGACTATCGTCCTCTTAACGAGAAAACCATCAAAAATAAGTATCCAATTCCTCGCATCGATGATCTCTTTGATCAACTTGCTGGAGCCTCTATATTCTCCAAGTTGGACTTGAGAATGGGTTACCATCAAATAAAGATAAGAAAAGAGGATATTCCAAAGACAACCTTTATCACTCGCTTCGGTCGCTATGAATACACCGTCATGTCCTTTGGCCTCACCAATGCACCAGCGACCTTCTCTCGACTCATGAATTCTGTCTTCCATGAATACCTCGACAAGTTCGTTGTGGTATATCTTGATGATATTCTTGTCTACTCCAAATCCGAGAAAGAGCATGAAGAACATCTTCGTCTCACTCTCATGAAGCTTCGCGAGCATCATATCTATGCCAAGTTCTCCAAATGTGAGTTCTGGATTTCCGAAGTTGTTTATCTTGGTCATGTCATATCTGCCAAGGGCATAGCTATTGACCCAGAAAAGGTTAAGGCCATTGTTGAATGGAAACCGCCTAAAACGGTGAAGCAAGTCAGAAGTTTTCTTGGTTTGGCTAGCTATTGTCGTCGCGTCGTCCCAAACTTCTCCAAGATTGCCAAACCTCTCACTGACCTCACAAAGAAGGACAAGAAGTTCGTCTGGTCTCCACAATGTGATGAAAGCTTCAATCTCCTGAAGACTAAACTCACTTCTACACCAGTTCTGGTTGGCCCAGATCCTTCCAAACCTTTCCAAATATTCTGTGATGTTTCTCTCCAAGGTCTAGGTGCAGTTCTCATGCAAGAACGTCAAATTGTGGCTTATGCTTTTCGCCAGTTGAACACACATGAGCTCAACTATCCTATTCATGACCTTGATCTTGCAGCAGTTGTCTTTGCCCTCAAGAAATGGAGACAATACTTGTTGGGTAATCGCACTGAGATCTTTTCTGACCACAACAGTCTAAAGTACATCTTCAGTCAACCAGATCTAAAACTCAGACAAAGGAGATGGATTGAGAAGATCAAAGACTTCGATCTCACCATCTCTGACACTTCAGGAAAGGCTAATGTAATGGCCGACGCTCTCAGTCGCAAGTCCTATTGCAACAATCTCATGATCATGGAAAGCCAACCTCCTCTTCACGAAGAATTCCAAAAGCTGAATCTTGGACTTGTTCCTCAAGGCTATCTTGCAAACTTGACAGCCAGTCCAACGCTTAAGGACAAGATTCGTTCTGAACAACTTCGTGATGCTGAGATCAAGAAGATCGCAAAGAACATCAAAGCAGGCAATGTAAAGTATGAGTGCTTCTCAATTGATGACAAGGGAACAGTGTTTTTCCAAGGACGCATTGCAGTTCCCGAAATCCAAAGTCTGAAAGATGTGATTCTCAAGGAGTCTCATGATACTACTCTTTCCATACACCCTGGAAGTACAAAGATGTACCAGGATCTCAAAACAATGTATTGGTGGTCTGGCATGAAGCGTGAAATTGCTAAATATGTCTCTGAATGCGATGTTTGTCAACGTGTTAAAGCAGTTAATCAGAAATCAGCGGGTCTTCTCCAACCTCTGAAAATCCCTGAATGGAAGTGGGACATGATTGAAATGGACTTCGTCACTGGTTTTCCAAAGTCCAAGAGGGGCAACGATGCAATCTTCGTTGTCATTGATCGACTCACTAAAGTCGCTCACTTCTTTCCTGTCAAAGAGACAATCTCAGCTAGTCAATTGGCAGAGCTCTATACAACAAAGATTGTTCATCTTCATGGTATTCCATTGGAAATAAGCTCAGACCGTGGAAGCATCTTCACTTCTCATTTCTGGAAAAGCTTTCAAGAAGCTTTGGGCACCAAGCTTCTGTTCAGCACAGCCTATCATCCTCAGTCTCAAGGGCAAGTTGAAAGAGTCAATCAGATTCTCGAGGATATGCTCAGAGCATGTGGTCTCCCTTTTGGCATGAAATGGGAGGAATGTCTTCCATATGCTGAATTCTCCTACAAAAACAGCTTTCAGGCAAGTCTAGGCATGGCACCATTCGAGGCTCTCTATGGCCGCAGATGCAGGAGTCCAATCAATTGGTCTGGAGCTGGTGAATGTTCACTCTTAGGCCCTGACATTGTTAAGGAGGCCGAAGAGAAAGTTCGCATCATTCGTGACAATCTGAAGATTGCTCAGTCTCGTCAGAAAAGCTACTATGACAACAAACACAGGGACATGGTCTATACAGCTGGAGACAAAGCATATCTCCGTGTTACTCCCCTCAGAGGCACTCATCGTTTTGGTGTCAAAGGAAAGCTTGCACCAAGATATATTGGTCCCTTCAACATTCCCTCAAGGCGTGCAGAAAATGCCTATCGTCTTGAACTTCCAGAAAAGCTATCCAAGGTGCACGATGTCTTTCACGTGTCACAGCTCAAGAAGTGCTTCAAAGATCTAGGTCGTGTAGTTGATCATGATTCCATTGAACTGCAAGAAGACCTCTCTTATGAGGAGCACCCTATTTGCATTCTCGATGAGACCGAGCGCAAAACTCGCAACAAGAGCACCAAGTTCTTAAAAGTGCAGTGGTCTCATCATTCCGATAAAGAGGCAACGTGGGAGACCGAAGAGGATCTTCGCAAGAAGTATCCGGACCTTTTCTCTTCTCAGTAGGAATCTCGGGGCGCGATTCCTTCAAGGGGGGCGTTTTGTAACATCCCAAGTATGAAAATTCCCCTTTTGCAATGTTGTTTCTTGAATTTTATTCAATGCATCATTTCATAATAATGCATTCATGTGTGGAATTTCAAATTTCAAATAGATTCAAATCAATATGTTTCACACTTGGTCTGTTACAACCTTTTCAAATAAAATATTCAAATCAAACAATTTAATTGTTTTCCATAAACTTGATCTTCCAAATAAGTGACTTGGGTAATTTTCAAATAATTCAATTATTGCAAACATTCAAGCAAATTCATTTAAAATTCAAACAGCAACAAATATTTAAAATTTTGAAAAACAAAAGTTGGTGCAACTGGGCATTTTCAGTAAGGAACTTATAAAATTATCACCATAATTTTTGGATCCCAAAAACCCTTTCTTTTTTCCTTCTCTTTCCTTTCTACAAAAAAAAGGAATAATAAAAAGAAAAGGGAATGGGGAGGCAGCCAGGCTAGCCACACTGGGCCGGCCCAGCCACCTACGACCCAGCCCACCTCCCTTCTTCCACCTCCGTCCGTACCGATGTCGACATCCAGGGAAAAGCAGAGCACACCGCACCTGCCCCCTCCTTTCCACCTGCTCCCTTCCCCTCCTTATCTACTCCCCGAGGCCACCCCAAACCCCAGCCTTTCCTTTCTCCTCCCCAGCCGCCGCCGCCTCCCTTCTCCTCTCTTCCTCTCTGCTCCTCCTCGTTCTCTGAATTTTTCTTTACTGAACCGGAGAAGGCACCACCATGGCCGGAAGTTGGAGAGGATGGTGCCGTCGCCGTGCTCGTCGATAGGTCGTGGTCTCGGCGGGAATGGAACCAGGAGAGCGCCACCTCCACTTTTGCTAAAGACGGCGCGGCCAGAGGCGGGCTGCAGCGACGACGCCGTCGAGCTCTTCTTCCCCGGCGAGCTCCTGTCCCTGCCTGCTGCTGCTGAAAGGAGGCATCTGCATCGACCCCAGCCGCGCGAGCCGTCCGTCCCCTCCGGTTCCGCGTTGACGCCAACCCCGCGGTGAGCTCCCCCTCCGGCCTATGCCCTGTCCCTCTCGTCCTTTGGCTCTGTGCGTTTCCGCCGTCGCGCGGCCGCCGTCTGTCCCCGACGGACAACACCCGAGCCATCTCTGTAGGTGAAGAAAACCTCCGCGCGGAAACACCTCATAGGCGCCCAAAGCCCAGTTCTAGCACAAGCCGCACCGCAGCCTAGTGGCTAGGACCCCGCGCGCGCGCCCAGGAGGTCCCTGGTTCGATCCCTCCCCGCGCGGAATAACCCCCCTTTTTTCCACCTTTGCCACGCGCGCACGATGGTCCCACCTGTCATCGGTCCTAGAGCCTAGGTGGCTTCCACCGTGCCTCGTCAGCGCCTCCGTGGCCCTGGGCCTACACGTCAGTGGTACCGGATAGGCCCACGTCCCGGTGCAAAAAGCAGTTCGGACGTTTTTCTGAAATTTTGTTCTGAAAAACAGAATTGCAGTTTCAAACCATTACTTGTAAAATCAATAACTAATTGAAAAATGCTCCAATTGGAATGATTCAAATTTCTGTAGATTCATAACTGTGAGCACTTTCGAAATATGTAAAAATGTCAACATGTTTCTGTAATAATTTGTGCACTAAATATTTAAATACAGAAAATGGAATAAAAACTGAAATCTTGCAAAATTCATAACTTGAGTTCTGTTCACCCAAATTGAGCAAACTTGAGCTCTAAAAATTTGTCTTAACAAATTCTACACAATGGTATTTTATTTGGGCACAGTTGGATAAAAGTGGACCACGAAAACAACCATTTTCTGTTCTGGCCAGAAAAGAAAAGAGAAAAGAAAATGACGTAACTAAATTCAACAATGATCCAAAAATTATGTTTAATATCTCAAAATGTTCAGTGAAACATTGTCCACATGTTTTCAAGTATTTCCCATGCTTTTGTAACTGAAAGTACCTCTTTTTAAATTGTTTACCAAAAATGGCAGAAATGAAAACAATAAGAATTAATTCTTATTTATTATTTTTTCACCCAAAAATTATGGAAACTATACCAAAATGGAAAGAACTTCAATTAATAACAGAAAAGCATCTTTTCATGCATGTGGGAATACTATTGATGTATTGGTCTTATTAAAATTAATAATAGGGCACTAAGATAAATATGAGAGGTTTCCAAATAATGCAAACTTATTTGGGACACTCATTTAACTTGATGGTCATGTCCATGATCTCTTACTTGCATTAAAATGTCATGCATCATCCCATGTTTGTGCATTATGCCATGTTATTGATTGTCCGTCCCTCTTCGTTGTTTGTTTGCTTCTTCTCGAATAGACAACGACGTTGAGACATACGAGGTTTACGATACCACTTCAGAGGAGTTAGCCCAGTACCAGGCTACTGAGTTTGCAGGCAAGTATTCACTCACATGAACCATTGTGTCCGTTCCACACTTGATACCGATACTTTCCGTTGTCTAATCTGCTAGCCTTATGATTCGTTGCTTGTGTTCTGATCCTATCACATGTCATCCTGCAGCCATGAATATAGCCTCACCCCCACACCTACAACCTTGTTGTTTGTTAGCCTGTGTCGTAGTATCATGCTTAGGTTTGTTTGTGCTCGAGTCTTGTTGTCATTTATCTTATCACCTGTTTAGTTTGATAGATGGGCTTGTCATAATCAATATCATGTTAATGTTTGGGGTAATAATAATTTGATGATAAGGCACCGGCAGGAGGCCCGGGTTAGGGTTTTGAAGCCTGCTAGTGTCGACCCTAATTAGGAAAAGGGTCTTGTCCTCTGATCCATGATGAGAATGCTCACCGCATCCGGGTGGTCGTATGGAACCCCCCTCGACTTTGACCTGGTCCGCAGTTTGTCCGAATAGCCACACTTAGTTCGGGTGTTCCATTTGCGCATACGCATGAATGGGTCGCGCCCATGGTTGATGATTATGATGATGATGTGTCGCACCCGGACTTCTAGAGGATACTCACCGTACGAACTGAACAGTATTCTGATTGGATTACGGGGCTTACCGGCACCCGCGTCCTCTTACGAGTAGTCCAACACTTATGTGTGACAACCAATCGCTACTGTTCACCGTCGATGTAAACTATCCCGTAGAAATCAGGACACTTCCATTGACGTACTTCAACCATACACACATGGTACGTCAACGGCGTTTGAACAAGTGATATCACAACAGATCTCTACGACACAAAAGATCGAAAATAAGTTGCAAATGGCTCTCATTAGAGCAGAGATAGCAAATACATTCATTCAGAGGACACATGTCCCAACAATACATCAGTACATCACAGCGGAAGCATTCAACATGTCTGAGTACAGACAAGAACCAAATAGGCCTAAGAGGCCGGGAACGAACAGACGGAGCCCATCCACGAAGTCTCGGATCCTGCCCGGGTCCGCTATCTACTCGTCAGCAGTCTCGTCAAACTCCACGTAGTAGCCACCAGGTAGATCTTCGGAAACGTAGGTCTGCGGAAACCACAGCCCCAAAGGGGTCACTACATAAACGTACTGGCAAGCAAGACTCACAATTCACCCAAGTGTAACCCGTCAACACCAAGCACAGATGCTTTGGGTTCAACGGAAGAAGGGGATATAAAAGATGCTGCAACTGGCTGCGGTAACCAACTACAGAGATTCTACACTTCCGGCTAACAGAAAGGAGATAAGATCGAGGATTGTAACCAACTGAAAGATAACTTCAAGCAAACCCATCCTGGATCTCGCCCCTTATCCAAAGAAGCAATCCGAGGATAACTCACACAGTTGTATTAAAGTTGAATCAAGTTATTGTGTCATCAACCTATTACTAGTCAAGTTATTAACCATTGGGTGTAACATGTTTGATCATTATGTTTAAGTTGTCCTGAGTACTTGTTAGCCAGTACTTTCACCAAGTAATCCATAACCGCGGAAAACACGGCTTCTCGAGAAGATTATCCCTGCAGGGTTGCACCAATTTAGCCGTACACGCATGAATAACCCGCCAGATGGGAAATCACCCCACCAAGCGAGGTACTCAACACAACCAACCCTTCTTCGCATCAAGCCCAAAGCACCGCGTGCTGTGCGTGCGCGGCTAATCGAGCCCCCCGAAGAAAAGGAGGACCCTCATAGCACTGGAAGACCACGCCGCCCTAAATGCCGACTACGAAAGTTCCACCCGGGCGCCAAGGGATCGCAAGATCATGCATGCAGCAAATGGAAAGCCCGAACTAGTACGGCGATTTGGACGAGATGCTAATCGGGTCAAGTTGAGGGGGGCGCCCATACTCGCTTCCCACATGCGGGTAGTGCGCTCATCATGGATCAGTAGACAAGACCCTTTTCCTAATTAGGGGGTCGACACTAGCAGGCCTCAAAACCACCCTGGGCCTCCTGCCGGTGCCTTATCATCAAATTTATTATTGATAATAACATTAGCATGATTGATTGATTAAACATCGAGCCCCCAGAACGTAAAAGAGTAGTAACAGAAAGTAACGGGTAACAGACTCGAGCAAAAGCAACCTAAGCATGCTAGTAAGACACTGGCTCAACCAAAGGGGTGATGGGAGTGGAGGTGAGGCAATATCAAGGTTAAGGGATTCATGTGATGGGTTCGTAACAGAAACAACTACTACTAAGGCTAGCAGAAAAGAACAACGGAAAGTATCAGTAATCAATGTTGAAAGGAACACCGTGGTTCATGTGAGTGATAACTTGCCTGCAAACCCAGTAGCCTGGTACTGAGCTAAATCCTTAGAAGGGGTGTCGTAAGGATCGTCGGTCTCAACGTCGTCGTGTATCCGAGAAGAAGCAAACAAACAATGCAGAAAGATAAACAATCAATATCATGGCATAGTGCACAAACATGGGATGATGCATGTCAATTTAATTGATGCATAGAAATAAACTAGTTGACAAGATAACAACATGATTAAATGGACCCACATGCAATTGGATTGCATATGAAAAGCCCATGAATTATGGTTGAATTAATTGTTTTACAACTAACCAACTTGTGTAGGTGAATTAGCATGATGCATGGATGAGGAAAACAACAAAATAACAACAATAGAACCAAATGGAAAATAAGGTTTAACAAGTTTAGGATTTTATTTATCAAGTTAAGAAATTTTGGTTACTTAAAGGTGTCACTCAAGGATTTGTTGTTTTCACCACTTTAAATTGTTCAAAATAGATAACAAAGTTTATATTTGATAAGAACACACAAGTTTGGGTGGATTACATGTTTCACTTGTTGAAAAAGGATTTCAAATAAATTATTTATGAATTAAACAAGTTTAAGCAAGAATTAAATGAATTTAATTCAAACATGAACTTATTTGAATTTTTATTTGTTCAAAGCATTGAGTGAAGCTCATATTTGAAAAGGTTATGCTTTTAGGGTTGGAAAACATATTTTATATGTTCCAAAAGAATTTGTTTTGATCAAGTTATGAATTTAACAATATTAAATGAATTAAACAAGGTTTAAATTATTTAACCAATTTTAATTATTCAAAACATGAAACAAATTTTATATTTGGAAAGGTGGTTTAATTTTGCATGGAAAACATATTTCATTTGTGGAAATTGGATTTAAAATGAGCAAGTTATTATTTTGGCAATTTTAAATGCAATAAACAAGAAACAGTTGTTTTCAGCAATATAAATTATTCAAAACAGCAAACAAAATTTATATTTGGAAAGTACATGAAAAGTTGATTGGAAAACATATTTAGTTTGTGGAATTTGGAATTTTTATGAAGAAGTTATGAATTTTGCAAGTTTAAGTGAATTTGACAAGTTTTCAAATATTGCACCAATTTAAAATATTCAAAACAGTAAACAAATTTTATATTTGGAAAGAACATTTAATTTGGGACAGAAAACATATTTAAAAAGTTAAATTTGGAGTTGAAATGATTTTCTTATGCAATTTACAAGATTTAGTGAAATTCCGCCATTTTTTTAGTAACTAAGGACTAGAAAAATATTTTCCAGGGATCTAGATATTATTACCAGGGGCATGGTTGTGATTTCTGGGATGTTTCAGTACAAAAACAATTGAACATAAAATGTTGGTTTTATGGAGGGATGGGGATTCGAACCCAAGTCCTCTGCCTCCTGCGCCCCAAGGAACAACCAGATGAGCTGCGATGCGGTTGTTGAAAGGAAGGGACTCGGGGGGGGGGGGGGGGTAAGAGGTGTGGGCTCGGGATGTTTCTGAACTTTGTTCACGTAACTAAACCGAACAGGGGCTGGTCGAGCACGGACATGGCAGCGACGGCTGCTGCCCTCGCCGGAGGGGGCGCCGTGGGGGGAGCTGTGGGGTGCGGCCCTAGGGAGAGGAGGGAGGAGGGCGAGAGGAGGAAGGCGGAAGGGAGCCTCACCTTGGCGATCTGGAGTAGGTCGCAGCAGGGAGGCGGAGCAGCAGGGAGCAGAGGGCGTCGGCACCGTTTGGAGGCGACGGCGGCGGCGCATCGGACCTCTCCGGCGCAAACCGAAGGGTGGAGGAGGAAGGGTGGACTTGGGCGTTTCCATTCCCGGGCACGGCTGGCGCCGATGGTGTCTAGGGCGGCGACGGCGAGCTTGCCACTCCACGGCCACCTCGTCGATCTTCAGGTTCAGAGAAGTGCAGGGGGGGTTGGCAGAGAGAATTCAGAGAGAGAGAGGTTGAGGTAGAGAGGGTGGCGGCGATGGAGGGTTAGGGACTAGGGTTAGCAGGGGCTCGGGAGGTAGCTAGTTTATGGGGCGAGGTGCTTGGTACGGCAGCGCATCCGGGAGGGTTTGGAGCGATCGGGTGGCTCCGATGGGGTCGTACAGGTGACATCAGTCAGAGGAGGAAGACAGCGACATGCTGGAGGGGTACTGGGCCAAGGGGGTGGGCTGGATGATGGGCTGGGTTTTCTTCCCCCCCATTGAACCGATTCCTTTTATTATTTTTTGGCTTTCTTCTTTTTTTTTGTAGGAAAGAGGAAAAGGAAGAAAATCATGAGGTTTATGTTAGTAAAAATTCCAGGAAAAATTAGGTTAGTTATTTAGGTTAAAAGAAAACAATTTCCAAGATTTGTTTGCAGAGAGGTGACATTTTAAAAATAGTGTTTGCATTTGAAACCCAATTTGAAAGAACTTTTCAATATTAAATAAACCTTATTTAAAACAACATTTTTAATAGGGTTACCCCTAAGATTAATTTGATTGAAATTAGTTGATTGGCTTGTTAAAATTTATAATTTCAAAAGTGTTCTGTTTGATGCATTTGATTTGAAATTTTAAATGTGTTTGTGGAATTAAATGATTGATTTAAAACCATCATTTTCACAAGTGATCACTATGGCAAAACATGAAACAAATTGGTTGTTTTTAGTTGTGATTTTTATTCAAAAAGTTGTAACAGAACAAGTATGAAACCATTGTTTGAATAAAGTTTGAATTTGAGTTGTGAAAACAGTGGAAAACAAATGCAACAATTAAGAAACAAATGCAAACAACATGGAAACAATATGATGACATGATGCAATACTTAAATAAACATGCAACAAACATTCTAAGGGGATGGTTTTCATACTTGGGCTGTTACAAAACGCCCCCCCTTGAAGGAATCGCGCCCCGAGATTCCTACTGAGAAAATAAAAGTCCGGATACTTCTTGGGAAGATCCTCTTGAGTTGTGACACGTGAAACACATCGTGCACATTGGATAGACGTCAGGGAATTTGGAAACCACCGGAACATTTTCAATTGAAGGAAGAGGTTTTTGTATCGAGGGTGTATAGCTGGATAGAATTTGATTCATTGGTAGAATAGATTATCTGGTTATAAGGGTGGAACAGAGTTATTGACATCAATCCAACACCAAGAATGAGATCAATGTCAGAATCAGCAACATGAGAGAAACAAGGAATATGTGGCCTCCCATTAGAATTGGATTGTTCTTACTTATGTTGGAAGTCAACATTTGAGATCCCGGGGAGTGAACAGAGATTTGATTGCTTAGTGGAACCAGAATTAGGTTGTATGTTGTGGAAAAGATTGTTGACACAAAGGAATGTGATGCTCCGGTATCAAATAACACTTTAACTGGATAAGAGTTTACGAGGAAGTTTTGATTATACGCCGGTAGAAGATTTGAAGTGGAAAACAACAACAAGATTTGAACGGACGAAAAGGTTCTTTAAAAGAACAGGATATTGAAGCAACACCGGGGAGAACAAAACTTCTGAGGTACTACGGAGAACCCAAAACACGTGAAATCCTAACTTGAAAGTTTAGTTGAGAAGGGAGAAAATCAACGTTGCACTTCCTTACCAGAAAAGGGAGGTAGGGTGGGGAAAAGAAGAAAAAGAACAGAATTCCTACTCTCACGTTTCAATTTTCCTGTATAGCTACAAAATAGTTTCTAGACTCAACTGCGACCAGTAAAAGGGATCCTACAGGCAGACAGGCTCTGATACCATTTGTCGCACCCGGACTTCTAGAGGATACTCACCGTACGAACTGAACAGTATTCTGATTGGATTACGGGGCTTACCGGCACCCGCGTCCTCTTACGAGTAGTCCAACACTTATGTGTGACAACCAATCGCTACTGTTCACCGTCGATGTAAACTATCCCGTAGAAATCAGGACACTTCCATTGACGTACTTCAACCATACACACATGGTACGTCAACGGCGTTTGAACAAGTGATATCACAACAGATCTCTACGACACAAAAGATCGAAAATAAGTTGCAAATGGCTCTCATTAGAGCAGAGATAGCAAATACATTCATTCAGAGGACACATGTCCCAACAATACATCAGTACATCACAGCGGAAGCATTCAACATGTCTGAGTACAGACAAGAACCAAATAGGCCTAAGAGGCCGGGAACGAACAGACGGAGCCCATCCACGAAGTCTCGGATCCTGCCCGGGTCCGCTATCTACTCGTCAGCAGTCTCGTCAAACTCCACGTAGTAGCCACCAGGTAGATCTTCGGAAACGTAGGTCTGCGGAAACCACAGCCCCAAAGGGGTCAGTACATAAACGTACTGGCAAGCAAGACTCACAATTCACCCAAGTGTAACCCGTCAACACCAAGCACAGATGCTTTGGGTTCAACGGAAGAAGGGGATATAAAAGATGCTGCAACTGGCTGCGCTAACCAACTACAGAGATTCTACACTTCCGGCTAACAGAAAGGAGATAAGATCGAGGATTGTAACCAACTGAAAGATAACTTCAAGCAAACACATCCTGGATCTCGCCCCTTATCCAAAGAAGCAATCCGAGGATAACTCACACAGTTGTATTAAAGGTGAATCAAGTTATTGTCTCATCAACCTATTACTAGTCAAGTTATTAACCATTGGGTGTAACATGTTTGATCATTATGTTTAAGTTGTCCTGAGTACTTGTTAGCCAGTACTTTCACCAAGTAATCCATAACCGCGGAAAACACGGCTTCTCGAGAAGATTATCCCTGCAGGGTTGCACCAATTTAGCCGTACACGCATGAATAACCCGCCAGATGGGAAATCACCCCACCAAGCGAGGTACTCAACACAACCAACCCTTCTTCGCATCAAGCCCAAAGCACCGCGTGCTGTGCGTGCGCGGCTAATCGAGCCCCCCGAAGAAAAAGGAGGACCCTCATAGCACTGGAAGACCACGCCGCCCTAAATGCCGACTACGAAAGTTCCACCCGGGCGCCAAGGGCTCGCAAGATCATGCATGCAGCAAATGGAAAGCCCGAACTAGTACGGCGATTTGGACGAGATGCGAATCGGGTCAAGTTGAGGGGGGCGCCCATACTCGCTTCCCACATGCGGGTAGTGCGCTCATCATGGATCAGTAGACAAGACCCTTTTCCTAATTAGGGGGTCGACACTAGCAGGCCTCAAAACCACCCTGGGCCTCCTGCCGGTGCCTTATCATCAAATTTATTATTGATAATAACATTAGCATGATTGATTGATTAAACATCGAGCCCCCAGAACGTAAAAGAGTAGTAACAGAAAGTAACGGGTAACAGACTCGAGCAAAAGCAACCTAAGCATGCTAGTAAGACACTGGCTCAACCAAAGGGGTGATGGGAGTGGAGGTGAGGCAATATCAAGGTTAAGGGATTCATGTGATGGGTTCGTAACAGAAACAACTACTACTAAGGCTAGCAGAAAAGAACAACGGAAAGTATCAGTAATCAATGTTGAAAGGAACACCGTGGTTCATGTGAGTGATAACTTGCCTGCAAACCCAGTAGCCTGGTACTGAGCTAAATCCTTAGAAGGGGTGTCGTAAGGATCGTCGGTCTCAACGTCGTCGTGTATCCGAGAAGAAGCAAACAAACAATGCAGAAAGATAAAAAATCAATATCATGGCATAGTGCACAAACATGGGATGATGCATGTCAATTTAATTGATGCATAGAAATAAACTAGTTGACAAGATAACAACATGATTAAATGGACCCACATGCAATTGGATTGCATATGAAAAGCCCATGAATTATGGTTGAATTAATTGTTTTACAACTAACCAACTTGTGTAGGTGAATTAGCATGATGCATGGATGAGGAAAACAACAAAATAACAACAATAGAACCAAATGGAAAATAAGGTTTAACAAGTTTAGGATTTTATTTATCAAGTTAAGAAATTTTGGTTACTTAAAGGTGTCACTCAAGGATTTGTTGTTTTCACCACTTTAAATTGTTCAAAATAGATAACAAAGTTTATATTTGATAAGAACACACAAGTTTGGGTGGATTACATGTTTCACTTGTTGAAAAAGGATTTCAAATAAATTATTTATGAATTAAACAAGTTTAAGCAAGAATTAAATGAATTTAATTCAAACATGAACTTATTTGAATTTTTATTTGTTCAAAGCATTGAGTGAAGCTCATATTTGAAAAGGTTATGCTTTTAGGGTTGGAAAACATATTTTATATGTTCCAAAAGAATTTGTTTTGATCAAGTTATGAATTTAACAATATTAAATGAATTAAACAAGGTTTAAATTATTTAACCAATTTTAATTATTCAAAACATGAAACAAATTTTATATTTGGAAAGGTGGTTTAATTTTGCATGGAAAACATATTTCATTTGTGGAAATTGGATTTAAAATGAGCAAGTTATTATTTTGGCAATTTTAAATGCAATAAACAAGAAACAGTTGTTTTCAGCAATATAAATTATTCAAAACAGCAAACAAAATTTATATTTGGAAAGTACATGAAAAGTTGATTGGAAAACATATTTAGTTTGTGGAATTTGGAATTTTTATGAACAAGTTATGAATTTTGCAAGTTTAAGTGAATTTGACAAGTTTTCAAATATTGCACCAATTTAAAATATTCAAAACAGTAAACAAATTTTATATTTGGAAAGAACATTTAATTTGGGACATAAAACATATTTAAAAAGTTAAATTTGGAGTTGAAATGATTTTCTTATGCAATTTACAAGATTTAGTGAAATTCTGCCATTTTTTTAGTAACTAAGGACTAGAAAAATATTTTCCAGGGATCTAGATATTATTACCAGGGGCATGGTTGTGATTTCTGGGATGTTTCAGTACAAAAACAATTGAACATAAAATGTTGGTTTTATGGAGGGATGGGGATTCGAACCCAAGTCCTCTGCCTCCTGCGCCCCAAGGAACAACCAGATGAGCTGCGATGCGGTTGTTGAAAGGAAGGGACTCGGGGGGGGGGGGGGTAAGAGGTGTGGGCTCGGGATGTTTCTGAACTTTGTTCACGTAACTGAACCGAACAGGGGCTGGTCGAGCACGGACATGGCAGCGACGGCTGCTGCCCTCGCCGGAGGGGGCGCCGTGGGGGGAGCTGTGGGGTGCGGCCCTAGGGAGAGGAGGGAGGAGGGCGAGAGGAGGAAGGCGGAAGGGAGCCTCACCTTGGCGATATGGAGTAGGTCGCAGCAGGGAGGCGGAGCAGCAGGGAGCAGAGGGCGTCGGCGCCGTTTGGAGGCGACGGCGGCGGCGCATCGGACCTCTCCGGCGCAAACCGAAGGGTGGAGGAGGAAGGGTGGACTTGGGCGTTTCCATTCCCGGGCACGGCTGGCGCCGATGGTGTCTAGGGCGGCGACGGCGAGCTTGCCACTCCACGGCCACCTCGTCGATCTTCAGGTTCAGAGAAGTGCAGGGGGGTTGGCAGAGAGAATTCAGAGAGAGAGAGGGTTGAGGTAGAGAGGGTGGCGGCGATGGAGGGTTAGGGACTAGGGTTAGCAGGGGCTCGGGAGGTAGCTAGTTTATGGGGCGAGGTGCTTGGTACGGCAGCGCATCCGGGAGGGTTTGGAGCGATCGGGTGGCTCCGATGGGGTCGTACAGGTGACATCAGTCAGAGGAGGAAGACAGCGACATGCTGGAGGGGTACTGGGCCAAGGGGGTGGGCTGGATGATGGGCTGGGTTTTCTTCCCCCCCATTGAACCGATTCCTTTTATTATTTTTTGGCTTTCTTCTTTTTTTTGTAGCAAAGAGGAAAAGGAAGAAAAACATGAGGTTTATGTTAGTAAAAATTCCAGGAAAAATTAGGTTAGTTATTTAGGTTAAAAGAAAACAATTTCCAAGATTTGTTTGCAGAGAGGTGACATTTTAAAAATAGTGTTTGCATTTGAAACCCAATTTGAAAGAACTTTTCAATATTAAATAAACCTTATTTAAAACAACATTTTTAATAGGGTTACCCCTAAGATTAATTTGATTGAAATTAGTTGATTGGCTTGTTAAAATTTATAATTTCAAAAGTGTTCTGTTTGATGCATTTGATTTGAAATTTTAAATGTGTTTGTGGAATTAAATGATTGATTTAAAACCATCATTTTCACAAGTGATCACTATGGCAAAACATGAAACAAATTGGTTGTTTTTAGTTGTGATTTTTATTCAAAAAGTTGTAACAGAACAAGTATGAAACCATTGTTTGAATAAAGTTTGAATTTGAGTTGTGAAAACAGTGGAAAACAAATGCAACAATTAAGAAACAAATGCAAACAACATGGAAACAATATGATGACATGATGCAATACTTAAATAAACATGCAACAAACATTCTAAGGGGATGGTTTTCATACTTGGGCTGTTACAAAACGCCCCCCCTTGAAGGAATCGCGCCCCGAGATTCCTACTGAGAAAAGAAAAGTCCGGATACTTCTTGGGAAGATCCTCTTGAGTTGTGACACGTGAAACACATCGTGCACATTGGATAGACGTCAGGGAATTTGGAAACCACCGGAACATTTTCAATTGAAGGAAGAGGTTTTTGTATCGAGGGTGTATAGCTGGATAGAATTTGATTCATTGGTAGAATAGATTATCTGGTTATAAGGGTGGAACAGAGTTATTGACATCAATCCAACACCAAGAATGAGATCAATGTCAGAATCAGCAACATGAGAGAAACAAGGAATATGTGGCCTCCCATTAGAATTGGATTGTTCTTACTTATGTTGGAAGTCAACATTTGAGATCCCGGGGAGTGAACAGAGATTTTATTGCTTAGTGGAACCAGAATTAGGTTGTATGTTGTGGAAAAGATTGTTGACACAAAGGAATGTGATGCTCCGGTATCAAATAACACTTTAACTGGATAAGAGTTTACGAGGAAGTTTTGATTATACGCCGGTAGAAGATTTGAAGTGGAAAACAACAACAAGATTTGAACGGACGAAAAGGTTCTTTAAAAGAACAGGATATTGAAGCAACACCGGGGAGAACAAAACTTCTGAGGTACTACGGAGAACCCAAAACACGTGAAATCCTAACTTGAAAGTTTAGTTGAGAAGGGAGAAAATCAACGTTGCACTTCCTTACCAGAAAAGGGAGGGAGGGTGGGGAAAAGAAGAAAAAGAACAGAATTCCTACTCTCACGTTTCAATTTTCCTGTATAGCTACAAAATAGTTTCTAGACTCAACTGCGACCAGTAAAAGGGATCCTACAGGCAGACAGGCTCTGATACCATTTGTCGCACCCGGACTTCCAGAGGATACTCACCGTACGAACTGAACAATATTCTGATTGGATTACGGGGCTTACCGGCACCCGCGTCCTCTTACGAGTAGTCCAACACTTATGTGTGACAACCAATCGCTACTGTTCACCGTCGATGTAAACTATCCCGTAGAAATCAGGACACTTCCATTGACGTACTTCAACCATACACACATGGTACGTCAACGGCGTTTGAACAAGTGATATCACAACAGATCTCTACGACACAAAAGATCGAAAATAAGTTGCAAATGGCTCTCATTAGAGCAGAGATAGAAAATACATTCATTCAGAGGACACATGTCCCAACAATACATCAGTACATCACAGCGGAAGCATTCAACATGTCTGAGTACAGACAAGAACCAAATAGGCCTAAGAGGCCGGGAACGAACAGACGGAGCCCATCCACGAAGTCTCGGATCCTGCCCGGGTCCGCTATCTACTCGTCAGCAGTCTCGTCAAACTCCACGTAGTAGCCACCAGGTAGATCTTCGGAAACGTAGGTCTGCGGAAACCACAGCCCCAAAGGGGTCAGTACATAAACGTACTGGCAAGCAAGACTCACAATTCACCCAAGTGTAACCCGTCAACACCAAGCACAGATGCTTTGGGTTCAACGGAAGAAGGGGATATAAAAGATGCTGCAACTGGCTGCGCTAACCAACTACATAGATTCTACACTTCCGGCTAACAGAAAGGAGATAAGATCGAGGATTGTAACCAACTGAAAGATAACTTCAAGCAAACCCATCCTGGATCTCGCCCCTTATCCAAAGAAGCAATCCGAGGATAACTCACACAGTTGTATTAAAGTTGAATCAAGTTATTGTGTCATCAACCTATTACTAGTCAAGTTATTAACCATTGGGTGTAACATGTTTGATCATTATGTTTAAGTTGTCCTGAGTACTTGTTAGCCAGTACTTTCACCAAGTAATCCATAACCGCGGAAAACACGGCTTCTCGAGAAGATTATCCCTGCAGGGTTGCACCAATTTAGCCGTACACGCATGAATAACCCGCCAGATGGGAAATCACCCCACCAAGCGAGGTACTCAACACAACCAACCCTTCTTCGCATCAAGCCCAAAGCACCGCGTGCTGTGCGTGCGCGGCTAATCGAGCCCCCCGAAGAAAAGGAGGACCCTCATAGCACTGGAAGACCACGCCGCCCTAAATGCCGACTATGAAAGTTCCACCGGGGCGCCAAGGGCTCGCAAGATCATGCATGCAGCAAATGGAAAGCCCGAACTAGTACGGCGATTTGGACGAGATGCGAATCGGGTCAAGTTGAGGGGGGCGCCCATACTCGCTTCCCACATGCGGGTAGTGCGCTCATCATGGATCAGTAGACAAGACCCTTTTCCTAATTAGGGGGTCGACACTAGCAGGCCTCAAAACCACCCTGGGCCTCCTGCCGGTGCCTTATCATCAAATTTATTATTGATAATAACATTAGCATGATTGATTGATTAAACATCGAGCCCCCAGAACGTAAAAGAGTAGTAACAGAAAGTAACGGGTAACAGACTCGAGCAAAAGCAACCTAAGCATGCTAGTAAGACACTGGCTCAACCAAAGGGGTGATGGGAGTGGAGGTGAGGCAATATCAAGGTTAAGGGATTCATGTGATGGGTTCGTAACAGAAACAACTACTACTAAGGCTAGCAGAAAAGAACAACGGAAAGTATCAGTAATCAATGTTGAAAGGAACACCGTGGTTCATGTGAGTGATAACTTGCCTGCAAACCCAGTAGCCTGGTACTGAGCTAAATCCTTAGAAGGGGTGTCGTAAGGATCGTCGGTCTCAACGTCGTCGTGTATCCGAGAAGAAGCAAACAAACAATGCAGAAAGATAAACAATCAATATCATGGCATAGTGCACAAACATGGGATGATGCATGTCAATTTAATTGATGCATAGAAATAAACTAGTTGACAAGATAACAACATGATTAAATGGACCCACATGCAATTGGATTGCATATGAAAAGCCCATGAATTATGGTTGAATTAATTGTTTTACAACTAACCAACTTGTGTAGGTGAATTAGCATGATGCATGGATGAGGAAAACAACAAAATAACAACAATAGAACCAAATGGAAAATAAGGTTTAACAAGTTTAGGATTTTATTTATCAAGTTAAGAAATTTTGGTTACTTAAAGGTGTCACTCAAGGATTTGTTGTTTTCACCACTTTCAATTGTTCAAAATAGATAACAAAGTTTATATTTGATAAGAACACACAAGTTTGGGTGGATTACATGTTTCACTTGTTGAAAAAGGATTTCAAATAAATTATTTATGAATTAAACAAGTTTAAGCAAGAATTAAATGAATTTAATTCAAACATGAACTTATTTGAATTTTTATTTGTTCAAAGCATTGAGTGAAGCTCATATTTGAAAAGGTTATGCTTTTAGGGTTGGAAAACATATTTTATATGTTCCAAAAGAATTTGTTTTGATCAAGTTATGAATTTAACAATATTAAATGAATTAAACAAGGTTTAAATTATTTAACCAATTTTAATTATTCAAAACATGAAACAAATTTTATATTTGGAAAGGTGGTTTAATTTTGCATGGAAAACATATTTCATTTGTGGAAATTGGATTTAAAATGAGCAAGTTATTATTTTGGCAATTTTAAATGCAATAAACAAGAAACAGTTGTTTTCAGCAATATAAATTATTCAAAACAGCAAACAAAATTTATATTTGGAAAGTACATGAAAATTTGATTGGAAAACATATTTAGTTTGTGGAATTTGGAATTGTTATGAACAAGTTATGAATTTTGCAAGTTTAAGTGAATTTGACAAGTTTTCAAATATTGCACCAATTTAAAATATTCAAAACAGTAAACAAATTTTATATTTGGAAAGAACATTTAATTTGGGACAGAAAACATATTTAAAAAGTTAAATTTGGAGTTGAAATGATTTTCTTATGCAATTTACAAGATTTAGTGAAATTCTGCCATTTTTTTAGTAACTAAGGACTAGAAAAATATTTTCCAGGGATCTAGATATTATTACCAGGGGCATGGTTGTGATTTCTGGGATGTTATAGTACAAAAACAATTGAACATAAAATGTTGGTGTTATGGAGGGATGGGGATTCGAACCCAAGTCCTCTGCCTCCTGCGCCCCAAGGAACAACCAGATGAGCTGCGATGCGGTTGTTGAAAGGAAGGGACTCGGGGGGGGGGGGGTAAGAGGTGTGGGCTCGGGATGTTTCTGAACTTTGTTCACGTAACTGAACCGAACAGGGGCTGGTCGAGGACGGACATGGCAGCGACGGCTGCTGCCCTCGCCGGAGGGGGCGCCGTGGGGGGAGCTTTGGGGTGCGGCCCTAGGGAGAGGAGGGAGGAGGGCGAGAGGAGGAAGGCGGAAGGGAGCCTCACCTTGGCGATCTGGAGTAGGTCGCAGCAGGGAGGCGGAGCAGCAGGGAGCAGAGGGCGTCGGCGCCGTTTGGAGGCGACGGCGGCGGCGCATCGGACCTCTCCGGCGCAAACCGAAGGGTGGAGGAGGAAGGGTGGACTTGGGCGTTTCCATTCCCGGGCACGGCTGGCGCCGATGGTGTCTAGGGCGGCGACGGCGAGCTTGCCACTCCACGGCCACCTCGTCGATCTTCAGGTTCAGAGAAGTGCAGGGGGGGTTGGCAGAGAGAATTCAGAGAGAGAGAGAGGTTGAGGTAGAGAGGGTGGCGGCGATGGAGGGTTAGGGACTAGGGTTAGCAGGGGCTCGGGAGGTAGCTAGTTTATGGGGCGAGGTGCTTGGTACGGCAGCGCATCCGGGAGGGTTTGGAGCGATCGGGTGGCTCCGATGGGGTCGTACAGGTGACATCAGTCAGAGGAGGAAGACAGCGACATGCTGGAGGGGTACTGGGCCAAGGGGGTGGGCTGGATGATGGGCTGGGTTTTCTTCCCCCCCATTGAACCGATTCCTTTTATTATTTTTTGGCTTTCTTCTTTTTTTTGTAGCAAAGAGGAAAAGGAAGAAAAACATGAGGTTTATGTTAGTAAAAATTCCAGGAAAAATTAGGTTAGTTATTTAGGTTAAAAGAAAACAATTTCCAAGATTTGTTTGCAGAGAGGTGACATTTTAAAAATAGTGTTTGCATTTGAAACCCAATTTGAAAGAACTTTTCAATATTAAATAAACCTTATTTAAAACAACATTTTTAATAGGGTTACCCCTAAGATTAATTTGATTGAAATTAGTTGATTGGCTTGTTAAAATTTATAATTTCAAAAGTGTTCTGTTTGATGCATTTGATTTGAAATTTTAAATGTGTTTGTGGAATTAAATGATTGATTTAAAACCATCATTTTCACAAGTGATCACTATGGCAAAACATGAAACAAATTGGTTGTTTTAGTTGTGATTTTTATTCAAAAAGTTGTAACAGAACAAGTATGAAACCATTGTTTGAATAAAGTTTGAATTTGAGTTGTGAAAACAGTGGAAAACAAATGCAACAATTAAGAAACAAATGCAAACAACATGGAAACAATATGATGACATGATGCAATACTTAAATAAACATGCAACAAATATTCTAAGGGGATGGTTTTCATACTTGGGCTGTTACATGATGATGACGCATACATATAGGGCGAGGCCTGTGGTGCCGGGGGGTGTGGTTTACACCCTTGCGCTTAGGTTAGGCCGGGACCTTATAGCTCCGTGGCTCCTAGGACAGGTTGTAGAGATGGTTCGGGTCGTGTCGAGTCCACCTGAGTTTTAGTTGGTGGCTCGAGTGTGTATGGGTACTGGAGCACACCCTGCATGGATGAATCTTCTCGAGAAGCCGTGTTGTCCGCGGTTATGTGACGACTTGGTGAAAGTGCTGGCTAACAAGTACTCCGACAACTTACACCTAATTAATAATAATTTGACTAGTAATAGGCATATTGTCACAATAACCTGAACCTTCATTAATCCAACTGTGTGGGTTATCCTCGGATTGCTTCTTTGGATAAGGGGCGAGATCCAGGATGGGTTTGTTTGAGGTTAGTGGTAGTTGGCTCCGATGCCCTATCTTATCCCTTTCTTTTAGCCGGATGTTGTAGCGTGTATGTGTAGTTGGTTAGTGCAGCCCACTGCCGCACCTTTGTATCACCTATATTCCATTGAACCCAAAGCATCTGTACTTGGTGTTGTCGGGTACACTTTGGTATCTTGTGCGTCTTGCTTGCCGTTACTCGTCCGTACTGACCCCTTTGGGGCTGCTGGTTCTGCAGACTACGTTTCCGAGGATCCCCATGGTGGCTACTACGTGGAGTATGACGAGGCTGCTGACGAGTAGATAGCGGACCCGGGCAGGATCCGAGACTTCGTGGATGGGCTCCGTTCTTTTCGTTTCCGGCCTCTTAGGCCTATTTGGATCTTGTCTGTACTCAGACACTTTCTGTGCTTCCGCTGTGATGTAATGATGACTTGTTGGGACATGTGTCCTCTGTATGACTGTATTTGCTATCTTTGCTCTAGTGAGAGCTTTTGCCACTTATTTCTATTTCTTTGTGTCTTAGAGATTTGTTGTGATATCACTTGTTCAAATGCCGTTGACGTACCATGTGTGTATGTTATGAAGTACGTCAATGGAAGTATTCGGATTCCTATTGGATGGTTTCACAGACGATGAATAGTAGAGAATGGTTGTCACACGTTTACGTGTCGGCCTACTCATATTGAGATGCGGATGCAGGTAGGCCCCGTAAGCCAATTATCTACTATTTAGCGGGCTGTGTGTATCCTCTAGAAGTCCGGGTGCGACAACTGGCAAAGGTGTTGTACGTTCAGCACTTCGACGATCGCAGGATTGGATCGGCTGGATCGTATCGTGGGACTATACTGCATCGACGTGCTTTATCGATAATCCGCACCTGCGCGTCTAGTGGTAATCCTCATGGCCTTCTACCTCGGCTAGATCTTGGGAGTTACGCGTAGAAAAGTTTGTGTTTATCTCTACACGTTCCAACAATGGTATCAGAGCGGTAGCTTCTTGTTTTAGGCCCGTGATCTGCACATATGTGATATGTAGTTGGCGTTAGATTGGATCTAATTGTTTTTTTTTGTCGTTCTGTGAGATAGACCGGTTTTGTACAAGGTTGATTGGATCAATCGTACTCGGGGGTTAATGGATCATCTGGTTTCCGTGATCATACTGCTAAGGTCGTGGAACAACTTACCCCTACCGGTCGGTTTCCGCCATTGAGGTATACAGTCACACATAACTCCAGTTGCGGTGATCGAAGATCAAAGAGTTTGGTCGAATAAGAATACAAATCAAATTTGGGTAAAACTGTTTTATCCGATGAAGAAATCCATGTTCGGAATGCAGATCAGATACGGGACTGCCGGCTTCGCCCTTTCGTAGCGCCTTAGATGTCGTTACGAGTTTCACAACGCCGGTAGATATCGTTTCTATGCATAACTTGTTTTTGCAGGATGTTGTGAATGGTATGGCTTATGTGTGTATGATGTGTGTAATCCATACATGATCTGTGTATCATGTTTTTGTCAGCCGACTGGATCCTAGGTGCTATCATTTTATTGTATAACGACCTGCGTGTCGGAATCTCTATGTAATTTTTCATTTACTAGCTAGTGTAGCTTTTTGGAGAACCCGGATGTCATGCAAGTCGATGTACAAGTCGGCTACATGGAGTAAGATGGCACGCGGCAAGAGTTGGCACGAGTCGACTTACAAGCTTTGTGGAGATGGAGATCACCATGAAGAGAGTCATACCTTTTCACATTATAATTGCTTTATTTGTGTTATTTTTATGACTCTTTTTACCCCTATTTAGATAGTTGGTTGATTTTAATCCCTCAAAGAAGTTTTAGTCGGTCGCCCCGCCAGTGTTGCACCAATTATTTCCGAAGTTGGGTTTGAGTCGGACTCTTACAGCGGAAGCACTTGGTAAGCTAGACGAGTCCATCACAACGGTTGTGGGGCTTGATGGTGCAGTTCTTGCACTCGTTAGGATACCCCAAGAGGAGGGTGTGATGAGCACAACGGTAGGAAGTTTTCCCCTTAGTTAAGAACCAGGGTTATCAATTTAGTAGGAGAAAGAGAATCATCGGAAGGTTGATGCTACTGACGGTGGTGCTGGCGCTTCACCGGTGCCAGCAACAACATGGAACATGCACACAACACAACCAAAATACTTTGCCCCAACGGTACAGTGAGGCTGTCAATCTCACCGGTCTTGCTGAAAACAAAGATTAGACGTATAGTGTGGAAAACGGTGTATGCTTGCAGAAAGTAAAGAAAGCAGGAAATTTTTGTGGTTTGTTTAATAGTGTGGAAAAATGGACCGGGATTCATAGTTTCACTAGTGGTGTCTCTCCATAAAAGGTAGCACGTTGGGTGAACAAATTACAGCTGGGCAATTGACAAATATAGGTTGCACCGTAGTGCACAATAGGACATGCAGATTAATATGCTATTTAGTGCGGGAATTACAACAACATACATAGACCGACATCCATCTGCATCTATGACTAATAATCCACCCTCAGGTTATCATCCGAACCCCCTCGGGTATTAAGTTGCAAGCAACGGATAATTGTATTAAACAAAGTGTGTAATGTAAGCAATGATTATGCACGCGGGCACTCTCACTGTTGTTTTCTCCCTAATGGCAACATCACATCCTCCCCCTTCACGTTTCTGTCACTCGAGCAAGGCAACAAGGAGACATGAACCCACTATCGATCATAAATACTCCCTCTTGGAGTCACTAGCAACTACTTGGCCAGAATAACCACTAGCAACGGAGAGCATGCAAGATCACAAATAACATATGCAAATAAAGACTATAATCAACTTGGCATAAGGTCAATATTCATCGGATCCCAGCAAACACAACACAGAGAATTACATAAGATCAATCTCGATCATGATAGGCAGATCACGAGATCTAAACATGGAGGCATATGAGGAGAAGACAACCATATAGCTACAGCTACGAACCCGTAGTCCAAGGATGAACTACTCACGCATCACTCCGGAGGCAGGCATGGTGATGTAGAAACCTTCGGTGATGATCTCCTCTCCGACATGGTGCCGGAAATAGCTTCAGAACCCCCCTGATCTGGGGTTGATGGTGACGGCGGGTGCGGAACTTTTTCGGGGATTTTGATCAGGTGTTTAGGGTTTTCCATCCAGGGGGATTA